>OY986049.1:24898487-25498487 GCA_963920205.1 Stenodema calcarata | reverse complement strand
TAATTACGAGTTTCAGGTCGAACATCCGCCGGACTATAATATCACCTTGCTTGGAAGTTATTCGCCCTAAATAAGTTTAATATATCCGAAATCTAGCAACATCCGCTCGGAGGTTCTTGAAACCTTTGAATTGTCGATAATTGCCAAATAAATTGAGCTATGCTGACTAACCCTACCCATATAACACTTTGTGATTTCTTGTCCAAACTTTTTCTATAATATAGAAAAATATATTATATATTATAGTATCTATATATTATAGTATACGAGTTACTTATATTATCAACACATTGATTGTCTACTTGACACGAGTGCTTTCAAAATGAGCTTATTTCATACTTATTGACTGGTAAGTTAATGAAGGTTGTGTTAGAGCTCTACAACCACGAGCTCGAACCTCAAAGGTGACTTTGATACAACCTCCCAGTCCTTTAATAGCGAAATAGGATGTTGAGATAACTGATGAAATTGTTGATTAGACACGGAATGACGGATACGTACCACCAATCTGTGGAAGGATTTCCTTCCCGTGTGTTTGGCCGGGGACCGTCCACGCTTCAACCTCGTTCGACCGGTTCCTTCCGTCCACTAGAAAACCAGATCGAAAAACGACTCGAAAAAACCATTTTCTCTCTCTCTCTCTCTCAGTCATTCTTTCTTACTCCAATTAAGATTCGAGGGCTTCTCACGCTGCTTATGTATTTTCTTCTCTTTTCTTTATGTCGGTCGAGCTATCCGTTGTAGGCACATCCATAACTTTTTACGGCTACAGCTCTGAACTCGCGAGGTCAAGTCTTTTCGTATCGCTTCCGTCTCTGATCGGACATATAGTAATCTCCATACAATGGCCATTGACAATGAAGAACGTACTGAACCTCAATATATCGACTGAATGCCTGGAATTGAATCCGTTTGAAAGAAACTGGAGCGCTATTGCCGGTGAATTATAATTATGATAATAAATATTGTTATTATCATAGTAAGTATTATCATCGTCTTTTTTATGGTTGTAATTCTCATTTATGGACGTTAGTGGCGTTGGACAACGGTGATCCTATTTCTACGAACATCGGCCTCTGTCTCAACTAGTTTACCCTTGGGAAGTTCTAGATTGGAAACTCGATCGCATTCTCAGCCGTCGCGCCATTCGTAGCAAATCCATCTCCTTGACCATCCCTTTGAAATGGGGGGGAGCAAAACTTGAATTTGTCGTTCCTTTTACAAGAACCCAGTTGAGCAAGAACTGGTTGCAAATGGCTAACTGCCGATCATCTTGGAGATTTAGCGGATACTCGTTTGCCCACGCGTCCCGCTACCGAGATAAGTAAAAGTTTTGTTGTGGTGCCACATTCTAGGCCAATGTAAACAGGTTTTTGATCGCCCTTGCTATTGATCACTGTGAGCCCTTGACTCCGCAGTACCTTATCATTATGCCGAAGATCACACCTAAATTTTGATCTAAAATTTATTTAACATGCATCCTCTAGCTTGTGGTCAATCAACAGATCAAACATACCATCCATAGATATCAGCGCATGCAAATCCAAAACTCTACTGTGAACAAGGAACAGATCATAACCCGCTCATAATCCACAGTGGGGGTACATTGGTTTCGCTTACATACATAAGTTGCAACACGAATCATCGAGAATGAAAGAATTCGTAAATACTTACTAGGTTCCTTTAAAACTGCAGCCATCATCATCATGGTAAAAAACCAAAAATCAATGGGATTAAAGGTGCAATAACTCACCAGCTTTCCATTCGGTACTATCAATAGTGCAACTCACGGATCCCCCAGGTAGTAGTTAACAAAGGATCTACATATTGAGAAAGAACCAGAGTAGTTTTGAAGACCACCCGGATCGTACTACGTCCCGCCGTTCGTCCAAATGAGGGCTGGACCCGGAAAAAAATCGTCAACATGGGCGTAAATCAAAGGGTGAATCCTAAGGCCCATTTTCATACTGGGAAACAGGTTATTTTCTGAAATATCTTTCGCGTCTACGAAAAGAAGGATTTGTTGACAGGTACTTATTGATATGAATTATTGCCGACACAGGTATATACAAGTCAAAACCCTTATATACATATTTACATTTAAAACATGCTTTTCTATTAATTATTTAAACAACGTTACAATTCTTGTTGACAGAGAGTAATTTAAACAATCACGGCCAAGTACGACTCTAGTCAAAAAATAATAACTGACCTATTCAAGCGCTATATGCAAATTTGGAGCAGTTTTTTAAACAAAATAAAAATTTGAAGAGATTTTGATTTGAAGTACTTTTTAATACCACCCGAAGTGTCGTACACGATAAGTGCAATGAGATCAGGAATAGAGAGAGAAACGAACGATAATAATATTACGTCCGGCCAATTTATCATACTGATATTTTTTAATGAAAAATTATTGCCGATGTAGATACAAGTAATAACTCATGAATAATATAGAGCTGCCTGGAATTTAGTTGATGAATGAGTTAGACCGTCACTGAGCTAGTTACCGACTGACGAGAAATACTCAGAGAAATTCTGCCGTCCTAAGAAAGAAAGTCCTAACTCCATTTTTGAGCTTTTTGAAGTCAGGTCATATTCCTATAGATTTTGACGAAATATTTCGATTGGACTAGGTTAGACAGCCCTATCTTCATCAGAAATGCTTAGAAATCAACGTTCTAACGGCAGTTCTAACTTCAGCGGTATAGAAAATACTCAGCAATTCACAAAACCTCATTTTTCTCAAAACTATCAAAATGGAGATAGGACTTTCATCCTTATGACGGCAGAATACATCTGGTCACCTGCTCGAACGAACACACAAAATTTGACCGTGCTACTTCAAATATACAGTATGGTTTTTTTTCGACCAGGGGACAGGGATCTATACTGGAAGGTGCTCAGTACATGGAATAATAAACCCTCGTTGTTGAATTAGCAGCGTTTTCATAATTTCCATCACTATTTACGTATCCAATCATCAGTTGGTTTTCTCGACTCGATGAGTGTACTTCTGTGAAACTAATCATATCAAAGTCACTTGTAATTTACCCAACAATAAATGATCATGTGAAATTGACCAGATGATGCAAAAGAATGTCGATGAACATAACACTATTTACCTCAATGGAAGTTAGAACATTGGAAAATAACTCAATTGCAGACCCAGTATATATAGATCCCGCAACAGTGTCCAAATTGATCAAATTTAGTCCTAATGGAGTCGCTGATGTTACGCCACCACACAATATTGGCCCAAACTCTTCTCGATCATTACCTACTACACACTTGAATCGAATCACATCAGTTCTGCTTGTTCCGTAATATTTTGCCGCCGTATTGATCCATATTCAGAATGTTTGAAGAGCTTGTTTAGCAAAAGCCATAGGGCAGGCCTCGCACAGCGAACATAATGAACGAGGACTAAACCGTGCACTTTACAACCCGAAATAACTTTCGATGCACGTATCAAATCCAACGTCGGTTTGGACTGCGAATAAAAAGCAATAACTGGGTCATTCGTTGGGAAATCCAACGTGAAACTGCTATGAACCGTAATTACTTCGAGCTCCATTTTCGAGTCACTTGAAAAAGCGGCGAACCTACCTACCCCC
Organism: Stenodema calcarata; assembly: GCA_963920205.1. Taxonomy (NCBI): domain Eukaryota; kingdom Metazoa; phylum Arthropoda; class Insecta; order Hemiptera; family Miridae; genus Stenodema; species Stenodema calcarata. The sequence goes on along the minus strand of OY986049.1, from coordinate 25,494,870 downwards.
GGAAACCTCGGTAAAAGGTGTGTGTGATGAAATGGTCTAAGAGCAGGAGGGGGGGGGGGGGGGTGAAGTATACATCATTGAGGGCGGGGGAACCATTGTCTATCAACCTGAGGCTCCACTGGAGGTTCTTCTCGGGCGACACTTAGCGTAGATTGCACTGGTAATGCGCTCTTAATGAGCGTAGACCGCATACAACAGTTTATTTTCCCTCTTTCAAGTTGCCCCAGGCCTCTTCCTCTAGCTAAAGTGCTCCCTTTCCCAACTTCGGTACCCGCAGTGCCTTTGAACTGTCTCAAAGCAACCATTTCATTGGGCTCTGATCCGTCAGGGCGTTAGCAATATGCATCACGACTAATTTTTCAGACCTCGACACGTTATAAGGGATAAAATACGACACATGGACGAGCGAGCGATGCGAGTGTGCATCACTGGTCTTACAACCATCATACATCATACATCAACCTGGGTGTCGTAAACAACCACCAACCTGGATCCCTCCTCCCTTCTAATGATAAAAATAACTGCGAATAAGACCTACACCAACTATAATACCGTCACCACCCCACCAAAAGAGCCTATCTGCTTTTTTGGTAATTTTCGTTTTTGGCCACTTTGGGGGACCATTAGTTGGGCACACCATGCCAGAGCCTACGTAATCCCCAGTGGAGTTTTTTGGAACATAAGAAATTGGTTTGTCGTATCTGTCGATGCACTAAAACGAAAAGGACATGCCTGCGAACATCATACGCACACTTCAACGTTAACTGCTTAGATTAATGCGCGGCATGATGATGTATCTACGTCTCAATTCAAAGAATTGAGATCATGGCAGAATTCGATCATGGTTTCCTGAAACATAAAAGAAACCATCAATGGAAGTCTTTAGTTTATCTCCGACCGAGCTATCGTAAAATACACTACACTTCTACATTTGAAATATCCCTTCATTCCTGAAGTTGACATAATATATTATATTCAATGTCATTGACGACGTTCAAACGCAGGTCACTTGTTAGTGATTAGTTATATTATTAGGAGATCAATGCGGGGGACGAAATAATACCAACTCAGTGAAAAATTGATAGCCACTTCGGTATGTACTAATCTGTGTGGGTATATTGAAAATACCTACCTCCGCTCAAGTTAGGCCATTTTCTATAGTAGACCATCAATATCATGTACCATAGCCACCCCTTTACAGCTTGATTAACTCATAATATTATAAAATTTATTATATTTTATGAGCCTGCTATTAAATTTTATATATCCAAAAATAGTGTTGGTTCTCGCTGCTTATAATGAAGTTTTATCTTTTTGATTTTGCTGAATACGATGCATCAATTTTCAGAAAATGTTTCACATCAAAATTGGTCCAAGAATACGTTCAATGCAGGAAAAGTTGAAACATAATGTCAAATATACACTGTTGTAAAACATGTGCAAATCTATTGAATACCAAAATCTGGAATGTTACAACCCTTTTCACTTCTGAAAAACAAGCTGAACACCAACAAGGAAAATTCGAAAATTCTGCAAATTACAGCATAGGTACCTACTATATGGAAAGTAACATGTTTTTTATCCATACTTCAAGTATTCAAATTTGTAGTAGGTACATACAAAATCTTCAAATATGAATTTTTTAATCCTTTTATTCATAGAAAAACGAGTGGAAAGCTCAAAGGAAAACTTGGAAACTCCCAAAATTCTGGCATTGGTGGTAGTATGAGGGATGCAAAATCTTTCTCAGCCAAAATCGAAGTATCTGATTTTATAATGCACGTATACATATACATAACTACGGGACCCGAATTTTCTCAACCCTTTTTCATTTCGAAAAACGCGCTGAAAACCAAAAAAAGATTGAAAAGTTGTAAAAAAAAAATGTCGCTTTCTATATTCCGAGGTTTTGAATCTATATACTTTTGTATCTACCTACGTGCACTTGAAATGAAATTGAACAACGAATGCTTCCCAGAAAAGATCCAGTTGATAGAAATTTTTATTCCAAGGATAGGCTGAATGCTATTGAGGATTGTTTAATTTCAAATAAAATGGATTGATTCGCAGAAAAGGAGTATTCGGAAAGTTGTGGGTTGCAGAACTGACCATTCACATCCAAATCCAATGCTGGTTCACAAAAATAGATTAAAACTTCGTTCATTTGAGCGGACCCGTTTTCCGTTGATGGGAAGCCCCGAATCGAAGTTGGGAGCCTTTCATACATACGTTTAATGCCATAACTTGCTGGAACTACTTCATTCGGGGAAGTAATCCCATTTTAGTACCAACTGCATTAAAAGACCCATACGCCACGTCCGCATTGTTCTTACGGTAGGTGAGGCTGTAACTTTATTTTCATCACAGAGGACCGGGCCTGGCTATCAAACCGAAGCACTCATCGCTTTCTCAGGGTCATGTTGAACTAGAAAATTAATTTACCTCCGCTCAGTTACAACCCATAACTCGAGCTTTTACTGCAAAAGGTCGAAGGTACGAGTATATGGTGTTACGCGTGTAACATCGGAGTTAGAGCAGGGGTCATGCCACCGATCTGGCTAAACTAGGATCAGTAAACGAACTTCTCCTCCCGCTGTGACCGTCCCGAAGTAAAGTTTTGGTGGGTAGACCGTAGCTCGTTACTCCCTTGTTTAGAGTGGGCACATTATAGAAATGCATGTGTAGTTATCTCCTGTATGATGTTTGTTTGGTCTCAATTAATCACATTTTGAAAACGAGATTAATTAAGACCAAACAAACATCATACAGGAGTAGATACAATATACTATACAACATACTATAGTGTACAATGTTTGGTTGCATGACGGTGACATACTTAGAGGTGGGATGGAATTTATTTCGTAGGATAAAGTCACCTCCTACTGGAAAGTAATTGTATTTACAAACCCAGCTAACAGCTCCCAAAAGAGTGAGTAAATAGCTAAATAGTATACAACTTCACTTCAAAGTCACTGTAATCACAGTACATTACGTAATCCAACTTTAAAAAAATCTAAATCTAGAAATCTCGCCATGGAACATGGGCAACGGATTACGTGATTCAGCTTGTACATTTTAGTATTTCCAATGCTTGCTATTTTGGAAATAAGTGTACCTATTATTCTATAGTAGCAGTAGGTACCTGTCACTAGAACGGGAAGTGAATATCAAAAATCAATTTAATCGAAAAATCGTTTTTTACCTCCTATATGGAATCGAATTGTAACCATATACCTATTGCAATAATTGTAATTGCAACTTTTAATGTATTGACAACGATAACTAAATTATTACACTCAATTATTTTTTATTCTTCAAAATATATAATAATATCCCCGTGGGTCGGGGATTGACCACATTGTAATATTCACGCAGTTTCTTGTCTGTAAAATTGTTTAAATAATACCTATTTGTAATAATACAAATTAAATTTTGATGATGAGCTATTGACTTGAAATTTCAAATAAAGGTCAGAACCGGATAACAATGCATTATTCACTCAGTTTTTTGTCCGTAAAATTGTTTAAATAGTAATACCTATCTGTTTAAACAAATGAAATTTTGATGATGGGCTAGAGACTTGAAATTTTTCACATGGGTCGGGGATGGATGGGAATGCAATATTCACTCGGTTTTGTATGACATGGTACCTATGGTATGAGTATGGTATGTTAAGGAATATGGTATGGTATGAGTATGGTGTGGTAGGTAATGAATATAGTATGAGTATTTCAAGACAGTCGTGCGTTCACAATGATGGCTCAAAATTGGAGCAGTTCAAAATGGTCAACATGATGGTGAATCGTGAGGCCACCGGTCGGTTCAATATTCATACCTACTGGCCAAGGTGAATCGAACACCTGGTTTCAGACGTCGAGTTAATTAATCATAATGATAATAATTAATTATAATAAGTAGATAATAATTAATAACTAACAACAATTATTAATAATTGTCACTACTTAAAATTATTAATAATTAGGTAATGATAATTCGTAATAATAATTAATCTATCATTTAGTGATCTAGACAGAAGGGTGATCTGCATAAAGAAGATAATGAACCGTTGTGTCAAGAATTTGCAGAGTCTTTCTGAAACTAATCGAAATTTTTGAAATACTTTCGAAATTGTTTGAAATCCCCCGAACGCTTCCGACTTTGCCGATCCAGAGAAATTGATCGGATCGCTTCAAAACGCTGTCGATGCTACTGTACCCATAAATCACTCAATAACAGTACCTATGTGCCCATAAACACTACAATTGCCGAACCATCGAGTCAGCCGAATTATTGAGTACCAGATTATGAGGTCTTACTGTGGGTACCTATCTTAAATTAGGTACACAAGTCTACAAAAAAATATTTTTGAAAATTTTTAGTATTTCGATAGCTGATTTCTACGTAATTCTCAGCGGTGAGTTGAAAAAAAGCAATCCATTTTTTCCTATCACGTCAGGTTATCTCCAAAACAAGGGGATTTATTATGTGGAAAAAAAAATAAATTTAACCCTATACTTAAATTCGTTGTTTAAGATTTTATTGAACATAAAAGAAATGCCACAGTTCACACATAATATGAGCGCAGGTTTGGAGTTCAAAGTCCTTATAGCAGCGCTTCCTATCAAAGCATGTTTTAGTGCTCGTCCTGCTGTGGACTCGTTTAAGATAGTCCTTTTTCGACCACTAGCAGAAGTCCGCTTTCATATTAACGTTTCATAGCCCCTGGTATCTTCTTTCTATACGCTTAACGTCTTGATGGATCGTTTCGCCCTGTTATACTCATGTTGCAACCAACCTATCTAAATTCAGTGATAATTTTCGTGTTATTTGGGTATTTTCGGAAAATTTCACTAAATTTATTCGTTTCGCGTGAAATGGAGTCGAAGCATGCCGATTTTGAATTTAGTGTCTGTCTGTTAGTCTGCAGACATGTCTGTTTGTCTGTCCTTCAATCACGAGAAAACGGCTCAATGGATCGAACCCTTCTCCCATATTTAAATGTTTCCGTGATCGGGGAAGGACATAAAGGGTTTAACCCCGGATCCGATGCATAGGAGTGGGGGATTATAGGGAAGCCGAAACATAAAAATCTTAAATTCTTCATCCCGTGAGATAGATGAATATTACTTTTTGTATTTAAGATTATAAGGGTTTGTAAAGGGACATGTAAGAGGTATAACCCGTAAAGCAACAGGTAAGAGTGACAGATGGATCCATCCCGAGTTCTGGCCGTCTGGGACAGGTAACAGAGGTAGATGGACACACCCCGAGTTCTGCCCGTCAGCGACGGGAGCAATAGCTAGTAGGTAATTTAAAAATCCATTGGCCATTTTTTTACAAATGAAAATTAAATTTTGTGATGTTAGCATGATAAACACTCAAATTGTTCTAACTAATCAAGAACCAGCCCTTTGACATCATTTTCGATTGCGATCGCGGAGAAGAGAGTTGAGTGTTGCAGTGCGAGCAGTTGAGGAGTGTTTCTACGTCTTCAAATCATGCTCGGTATCCAGGGCTCTTTCTATCATTCCTTGTCAGGCAGTGCCCAGTTCTGGCGCGTGTAATGGTTTTATAATATTCCTTCCTTGTATCGTTCAGAGGGTAGGTATTCCCCCCCATGACTCAACAACCTGCATCTGCCTTTTCGGTATATTATCTTCCATAATAAACCATTGGATATTACGGGTTCGGACCATCACCACACTGATCCTTGAAAATTTTCTTAACCCTTTGTCATATCGAGTTCCTTGTTCTGAGATTCTTTTTTTGTGTACTGAAAGAAGGATAATATCCTTCCTCGAATAATAATATAATAATATTATCCTTGTTTGAAAGTCATTTCGAAAATTTGTTGGTGGGTTTTCAGTTATTATTTATTGCCGGCGTCAGTATATACCTACAAGTAGAAATCCCAGTATTAAATCAATAAAAACTCTGCAAATTCTTGACACAACGGTTTATTATCTTCCTTGTGCAGATCACCCTTCTTTCTATACCAGACTGTGTTGCAAATCGGCACCATACCATATTCTCACCGTACTCATACCATACCATACGAATTTCTTTTCTATCATACCATAATGTACTAAATCATACATACAATAATGTGTGTGTGGTTTTGTTGACCGTCAGTAACAATGATGTTGAGGGATGTCGAGGGTCGGTCAAATGAAAATTGATTTATGTGCCAACGTTTCGAAGAATATATTTCTTCATCTTCAGGGCAGTTTCAAAAAATGGAGTTAGACTCCAACAGGGAAGTTCTTTCCTCCAGGGCACCGGAGTTACAACTTGTTGTAACTCCGGTGCCCTGGAGGAAAGAACTTCCCTGTTGGAGTCTAACTCCATTTTTTGAAACTGCCCTGAAGATGAAGAAATATATTCTTCGAAACGTTGGCACATAAATCAATTTTCATTTGACCACCCTCGACATCCCTCAACATCACATACAATAATATACCATACCATACTCATACCATGTCATACAAACCGAGTGAATATTGAAATGTCATCCATTTCTGACCTATATTTAAAATTTCAAGTATCTAGCTCATCATCAAAATTTAATTTGTTTAAAACAAATAGGTATTATTTAAACAATTTTACAGACAAGAAACCGAGTGAATATTGCATTGTGATCCAGTTCTGACCTATTTTTAAAATTTCAAGTCAATAGCTCATCATCAAAATTTAATTTGTATTATTACAAGAAGGTAGGTATTATTTAAACAATTTTATAGATGAGAAACCGAGTGAATATTGCAATGTCGTCAATCCCCGACTCACGGTTAAATTTTCTAGACTGTAGTTTACTGGGAAGATGGAAAAAGGTAGTTTTATTCTGGGCGTCTGGGGGTTGACTCACATAACGGCCGTTTTCGACGCGAAGTTTAGTGTTTTTCCTAAACCTTTGCGCGCTCACTGTGAACGAACGGCTGGTCACACAAAAATCCAATTGGTCTTAAAAGATTCGTAATGTTTCAGGTCATTCAAAAGTGAACTAAAAATTACACAGTTCAGTTAAATATTTTGAGATATGACATCGTCGAAATTTTAAATTTCGTTTTGAACCCCTTCCCCTTGACCTAGGGTTATGAAAAGTTTCGAGGATTATTGTGGGGCTGGTCCAAACCCAGAAACCAAATTTCGTAATTTTAACTCAACGCTAACGGGGCAAAGTGGCGCGGACGGCGTTTTTTTTCTTTGGGCGATTCCAATGGTTCATTATCGAAGATAATAAACCAAAACGTCGACTGATTTTTGTACAATACTACCATCCATGGTCAAACAGGAAGTCAAACGAGGGTCGTTAGTGCAGAAGATTTCGATTTTACTCAAACAGTTTGCAAAACCATCAAACAGTCCCATCGACGATCAATTACAAACACCGAATTTGCGCAAATTGTTTGACGGTGGATGGGGAACTTTTAAAATCTAGCAGTTTATAAATTGACTTGTAAAAAATAATGTTGGTTGCCCGAAAACCAGGTATCATGGAGTCGGCGTTGACAGTAAGGTGTTGTCCTCAATAACGTGAGGACGAATTCATAGGTTCGAGGAATTTACGGTTCTTGCTTGTTGCGAAGACGATGAGATAACTGGAATCAAAGGTGGAAGACCATTGTGGTTTCGCTGATACCTAGAGCTGATTTTACCTGGAAGAGTTACTCTTCCTACTGTAACTATCTGTACCAATCTATTTTTGTGTTGCCTCGTAGCTACGGAAGTCAGGAAATGGTTTCCTACCTTCCGATCGGATTAGCTCATTACAAGTCCAACCTGAACAACCTATCAACCAACGAAATTACTATGTGTCGTTCATCAACCCATGTACCCGTATAATATTAATATTATCACCTATCTATAAGTAGCAAAAACGACTGCACTCCGTATTTAACCTGTTCTACCCGCCTAACTTTATACAACTAGAGATAACGGAAATTCTACCTACCTATTTATTGATAAAAGGGTAGCGTACATCCAAAGAAACAAAATGTACCGTTCTAGGCTCATAAATTTATCCGGAACGGTTTTTCGGTCGGCCACGGATGTCTATCGACCATTCATGCGAATTTTGTTGTATTCATGCATTTCGGGAGGTCCTTCGACATTAATCCTAGAAAGTAGATGAACTAGCTTATCACTTACGTTTTACTCCTACCGACGAAACAGCTCGAAGTAATCCAAAAGGCACATCACAAACACTCGCGTTTTGTATCGAAATGACCTTGCACAGACCCGGTGACCGAGTTTCATTCCGACATCGCGAACACCCCGAAACTCACGATTCAATTCAAAAGTGGTGGAAGACCAAAAGGAGTTGGTACCCGTTGATATCTTGATGCACAATCACAATTAAAATAGAAAAAACCACAGAACAATCGGCACATGAGCGACTGCGGTCGGGAAACTGCACTGCGTAGTTACGCACCGCCGACTTGATCAGCCACCTATTGTTTTTTTTTCCCTAAAGTATAATATTCCCGTATACGAATTAAGACGTACGTCTTATATACGTACGTATTAAGATTAATCTTATCAAATATGATAAGAAGTTGAATTCAAATAAATCTTATCAGTGTGCATCAGTAAGATATACCTACACATCCCTATAGTTCACATGGAGAAGGTTTACCAGGTTCCTTATCTTACTGCTACAGACTGATAAGGTTAATTTGAATTCGACTTCTTATCAGAATTTGATAAGATTAATTTGAATTAGCTGTACACGTAGGTATACGAGAATATTATAGTTTAGGGGGAAAAAATCAATACGTGGCCGATCAAGTCGGCAGTGCGTAACTACGGAGTGCAGTTTCCCGACCGCAGTCGCTCCTGTGCCGATCATTCTGTGGTTTTTTCTATTTTAATTGTGATTGTGTATCAAGATATCGACGGGTACCAACTCCTTTTGGTCTTCCACCACTTTTGAATTGAATCGTGAGTTTCGGGGTGTTCGCGATGTCGGAATGAAACTCGGTCGCAACGGGTCAGAGCAAGGTCATTTCGATACAAAACGCGAGTGTTGGTGATGTGACTTTTGGATTACTTCGAGCTGTTTCGTCGGTAGGAGTAAAACGTAAGTGATAAGCTTGTTCATCTACTTTCTAGGATTAATGTCGACGGTCCTCCCGCATGAACTAGGGATGTCGATAAACATTCGTGGCCGACCGAAAAACCGTTCCGGATAAATTTATGAGCCTAGAACGGTACATTTTATTTCTTTGAATATTTGCTACCCTTTTATCAATAAATAGGTAGGTAGGTAGGAATTTCCGTTATCTCTAGTTGTATAAGGTTAGGCGGGTAGAACAGGTTAAAATACGGGGTGCAGTCGTTTTGACATGGATTAGTCTCGGCGTGGGGGTCTATCTGTGAAAATGTAACACGAAAAAAATGCAACGTTTCTATTTCGGTCGATTATCACGTACAATCTACCCGTTGGTAGAAAAATGTAACTTCCGTAATTTTCATCGCGAAGAAATCGTTCGCCACTCGTTGGAAAGTTCTGGATTTATGTGAAAAATGTACACATCTCAAGCTACCAATTTCCCCTTTCTTAAGCACCTGGCTACGTTTCTGAACTAATTTGATCGGAGTATAACATCCGGAGGGCGCTCCTTCCCGAATCACACGAGCGGGCGCTACCAGAACTGAGGTCGGCCGCACGTTTTTACTCAGCTACTTGCAAATAAACATTATTGGGAATAGAACAAAGGGTCTAACTGACAGACAATTCCATTACACGTCTAATACGAATTTATTGACGTGTGAAAATATATAAGTAACTATAGTTACTACTATTTATAAAAAATGGTAACATTTTTTTTTTGTGAAGGGGGACATAATATGTGGCGAGGTCCTTTTCGTCGAACTTCTTGACACGTTAGCACGTTAGTTGATAATGACTAGGTCCAGGAAGGAACTCATCATCTCTGTTCTGGTTTTCAAATGATGCCAGATTGCTTAGGAAAATACGCCTTCTTTCTACTTTCTCTGGGTTGCTGAAGTAGTATACAATTTGCGCATTGCACCAACTATATTAGCATACCAGCTATATCAAGAAATCGAAAGGAATGAGCCAAGGGCCATCTACTTGTGATTCTTGCAGAGGAGTACGATGCACACATCTTATCGACGGTATCGACCCCGCCTTTAGATGCCTTATAAGTGTATTATTGTAAAAGGACGAATTCATTTTGGAAAGGATCGAATTCACTGGGAAAAAACGAATTTATTTCGAAAAGGACGAATTGATTCTGGAAACAAGTGATCATTCTCAATAATTTATAATGTCAACACGAATGCAAGCTTCATATAAGTTTCTGATGGGAGGGGGCGCAAAGACATAAAATGTCCCTCGTGGTTGCGTACTTGTACGAAAGCTGTACCCACCGTTTGTGTTTTCTTTCAAATAGCTCCAACACTAACGTGAGCCTCGCACTTGTACACTCTCCACCCCCGCTCTCCTCTTCACACCCCACGTCAGTTTATGGGCCACAATTTCAATTTATGTAGTAAACTCTGCAAATTCTTGACACAACGGTTTATTATCTTCCTTGTGCAGATCACCTTTCTGTCTATACCAGACTGTGTTGCAAATCGGCACCATACCATATTCTCACCGTACTCATACCATACCATACGAATTTCTTTCCTATCATACCATACTGTACTGTACCAAATCATACATACAATATTATATCATACCATACTCATACCATGTCATACAAACCGAGTGAATATTGAAATGTCATCCATTTCTGACCTATATTTAAAATTTCAAGTATCTAGCTCATCATCAAAATTTAATTTGTTTAAACAAATAGCTATTATTTAAACAATTTTACAGACAAGAAACCGAGTGAATATTGCATTGTGATCCAGTTCTGAACTATTTTTAAAATTTCAAGTCAATCATCAAAATCAAAATCAAAATCATCATCATCAAAATTTAATTTGTATTATTACAAAAAGGTATTATTTAAACAATTTTACAGATGAGAAACCGAGTGAATAATGCAATGTCGTCAATCCCCGACTCACGGTTAAAATTTCTGGACTGTAGTTTACCGGGAAGATGAAGATAAAGGTAGTTTTATTCTGGGCGTCTGGAGGTTGTCCCACCTAACGGCCGTTTTCGACGCGAAGTTTAGTGTTTTTCCTAAACCTTTGCGCGCTCACTGTGAACGAACGGCTGGTCGCACAAAAATCCAATTGGTCTTAAAAGATTCGTAATTCTTCAGGTCATTCAAAAGTGAACTAAAAATTACACCGTTTCATGAGAATTTTTAGAGATATGACAAATTTTAAATGATAAATTTCAAAGTTCGTTTTGAACCCCTTCCCCTTGACCTAGGGTTATGAAAAGTTTCGAGGATTATTGTGGGGCTGGTCCAAACCCAGAAACCAAATTTCGTAATTTTAGCTCAACGCTAACTGGGCAAAGTGCCACGTACGGCGGACGGACGGATTTTTTTTAATTCGATTTTCTGAATCTACGTATCTTGAAACGTAAACCAACAAATTTTGAGGGGGGGTTAAAAAATTTTTTTCTTTGGGCGATTCCAATGGTTCATTATCGAAGATAATAAACCAAAATTAATTCTTAATAATATTTTATCAAATATAAATTTTCTATTCATCATTTATGTGTCAAGGTCACTGATTTAGGCCTGGCTTATGAATCAATTAAATTTTATAAAACACTCGTATTGAGAAGGTGATAAAGTTCATTTGTGAACTTGGTAGGTTCTAAAACCTTGGGCTACGATGCTGCCCAGCGCTAGCTTACGAGGATTGCGGGAAATGGGACGTAGAGCTGGCGTTGCTGTCACCGCGCGTTTGGAACTCTGAAACCCACTACACGAGCTGAAAAGAAAAACGGGAGGTCCTAGTGGAAAAAGGAGAGGGCCATTATGACGTCACGCGAACCGACTGACAACTTTATCTGACTCTGCTCTCATCTTTTAGGTGTTTCCCCTTGAAGGGACTCACCAAACGGCCTTTCCTACCGCCATAGGCTCGTATTGCGCTTGTCACATTCGCCCAAGATATCCTTTTCCACCTTCAACTCGCGTCAACCGTTATTATCGCATGTTCCCTCGAGTTTCCGCAAAGGCTCAAACTAATACGACAGTGTCAGCGAGTTTGACACGAGAAGAGTCGAGGGAGTGAGGTCGGAAATACCTATCACCTTCACACATATGCTCATTGAACCAACACCAATTCGTGCAATACAATGTTTTCATATGTATCCCTAGAATCCCACGAGAGAGAGATACCTGGATGCAGAAGAACCATCGAATGGGTCAAGATGTAAACAGATGACTTTTGTAAAAAATGGACTTGTTTTATCATAATAAAATAGTCCCCTGTGGTTGCATTGAATACCTTTGTCGTTTTTCAATACCGAAAAAAGGGATGCTATAATATACTATATTATAGTTATGCAAAACGCAAAAGAAATATTCCATCCCCGCTTTGAGTTTCAGATACCAGGGAAGCAATTTATTTTTTGTGGACGCGTCGATCTGGCGACTGTGTGGATCTCTGTAATCGACATATCGCTATAAATACTTGTCCAAACAACCTGGAATTCGGAAGGTTTGCGAAAAGGGGATTCCATGAAAACCCTAATGGAAGTTTTTAAATCATCTCACGTGCCAGCTAGAAATTCAGGAACCACCTGGAACACGGGCGCTTCAATCGATTTTTATGAAATGGGTTATCCACAAAGGTTTATGGTAACGCCTAGTGGCGACGATCACGTATTCATATCCATATTCATATATTCATGTTTATATTTATAAACCCATGCAATACTACTAGCCAGTTGCTTCAGTTGTTTGGTGTAACAAATATGGAGTTTAATAAAAATATTTCAAGCAAAAAATTAGGATCTTAGGTATCAATTAAAAATAAGAGCACCAACATTATTTTCTGTATGGATCACACTCCTGAACGTAATATAATATATTATAATATAAAATATATTATACCTATCACACTCCTGAACGTAATAATATTATATTATAATATATTACGTATCCATATATTATCCATTCAGGTCCCATTACTCACCGAAAAATATATGCATGTTAAAATAAACGGAATATGAGATCCAATTGAGTTCCAGCTGGTGACCTTATGTTCCTTTCTCAATGGAGGTTGTTGGTAACTACAACATTGATGGTCCCGACAATTTTCCAACTTTCTGGGAGAACTATATAATTTATAGGTTATCACTTTCCTGTACCTACTTATCTAAATCGGCAATCATCTACGGTTATGTGGTCCTAAAGCAGTGGTGGATTCAAGAATTATTATGGTAGCTGGCGAAGCCCAGCCTTATTCCGCAATGGTCACTAACGTTTCTGCAGGACAAGTCAAGTGTCAAGATAGTGACACCACCAAATTTCGAGGGGTTCCTCAATTGGTTCATACTAAGGGAGAGTTCAAACTGGTCGTCTTTGGCGTGCGAAAAGCGTTTATAAAAAGAAAAATGTAAAAACCAAAATCACTAAAAAAAAAAAAGCATTGATTTGGCCATGTTTAAGTACATAGGAGTTAGATAGAAATTTGGTTATTGGTATTGATTCCATAATCGCTCTGTATTTGATAGAAAAATTAACTTTGTGTGTAACATTCCATTCATATGTCCATAATGTTATGAACCTCATGGTTTTTTGAGCCTCATGTGAACTATTACCTATTTGTGAAGTTATTTTCTGTCTAGATTTGTGTTTTCACACAATTTTTCACACTTTTCAAGCATTTCCTTTAAGTTAATCACCCTTCAGTTATTAAAATGATAAATTAATGAAATAAATACATTAAGCAAAGATAAAGGAGAGACTGTATCCTTGCCTAACCCAATAAGAAGAAGAAGTACACGGTAAGGGTGAAGAACCGGATTTTTGAAGTTATATTCTCGTACCTCGGCTCCTTTAGACCTAGCGACTTGAAACTGACAGGACTTTTTATTATCCACACCAAATTTCAAGTTGATCGGCTGTGGATTTGCCAAAGTGGCTAAAATGACCCTACATTTCAGCTTTTTGTTCTAAAAATTTCTTGGGTTGAGATAATGGGTAAAATCTATTAGAAGGCACTGGCTAAAATTGAAACGAAGCTCTGTGCAAAACATCAAGTTAATCAGTGAAGGTGGAGAGGCTGTAGCCTTGGGTAACTGAACAAGAAGAAAAACAGGGTAAGGGGTTGTTGAAGTTATAAAACTCGGCTCGCTTTGGACTTGAATCTTTCAGAGCTTTTTTCTATCATCCACAACAAGAAGATCCACAGCAAATTTCAAGTTGATCGGTCAAAAAGGAGCCGAGATATGGATACCTGAAAATCGATTTTCGGGACGTACGGTAAACATAGTATGTATTACACTCGGTACCGTTCGTTTTTCTCAACTTGTTTGCTTGGCGGGGTGGAACACCACCGCATTCCTAGATCAGCAGACACCTTGGAAAACCTTAGGGAGTGTTGGCGTAGACGGTCACATGAGTAGATATGAGCTCTCGCCGGTCTTTAAAGGCATGAGTCGAGTGTAAGGAACTAATCGGTGGGGAAAAGGCGACGAGAGGACTACGTTGTGTTCAGTAGTTCCGTAAAAGAGATAGCGATCCAAGCGTGCAACGACGTATCTTATGTGAAGTCTTAGGTGCCCCATAAATAAATATTGACCTTTTGGCAACACTGCTTGTAAAAGGGGGATCTCTATTTTATACTGAAACCCTCCTCAAGACTGTTTCTTGATGCCAGGAGACGTCGCGGCACGTAACCGTGTTAGTATGGCGAAGCAATGTCTTTGGAAGGATAGTAAACCGTTGTAACCTTCTCCCGAGAGTGTTTCCACAGGAAAGCGAAGGTAGTCGAACAAAAGGACTTGATGTGAGAGGGTTAGGAGGGGCAGAAGAGAGACCAGTGAATCTACTGACTACTGAATTCAAACGGCAGGAACGGTAATAAAAGCGCCCACAGGGGCATCGACTGGGAGTCACTGATCACGAGCTATCGGAGAATGTTCTTTCTTTGGCTTTCTTCAGGCTTTTATAGCGATTTCAGAAGAGCGAAAATTACGGTTACCGGATTGCATTCTACCGGTTAACGGCTTGATGATGTACCTGAAAAAGTGCCATCTTGTTCAGTAGGTACCTTACAAGAAGGGAGAAAAAATCCAAAAGTTGTAATCGTAGTTTTGCTCTCTCTACAAACAACAAATCAAATTAAGAATATTAATATATGATATATTCCATAATATATAATATTGATATAATATCATATTGTAGTATACTATATTAACAACATATTGGTGGTTAATTGTGAATAGGAAGGAACATAAAAGTAGTGATTTGCAAAGTACGCCTAACGACTTTATCGTACGCAGCCTATTCAAAATTGGGTTGAACCTTGTCAGTTCAACCCTTGAAGACTTTATGTACCATCAAATTTGTATGTTCCCACACACTTGTATGGCATCTATATAGGTGCCTGCCTGATATAAATCACTCTTTAATTGGTTGGTTGTTATCAAATTTAGTAAGTACATTCATCATGTACAGTCTTACTGCAATAAGAGAATAGACTGTGTGTGCAGTGGATCGAATTGTTTGGGTTCAAATGAATATTGAAAACCTAACAGGATCACACCCCGAAACGGTATTTACTCATGTTCACAATGCTGAGTCGATTTTGATAAAGTGAATCATCATATCCATGAAACCCTCAAGCCTTCTACAGGCTTCAGCCTTCGACAGGTGTCAACATTTCTTTCACCAGGTGTTTATCTTGGCCAACTCATCAGAGCTACCGTTCGTGGAAGATGAGCTGAACACTTGCATTGCGAAATGGACACGATGGGGTGGAAGAATTTGCAAATGACGGGACCTTACTCGTTGGCCGATGGGGACCTAGATGCTCAATGAGCAGATGGTCTGTTCCCACGATAGCACTTTGCTGATACCAACGCATTACAATCTCGCGGATTTAACTGTAACTGCGCGAAGCTGGAGATAAACAGCTGGTCTTGAACTCGACCACAACACAGCCAACGCGGGAGTAGGTGTTCATAGAGAGACTATAATAATATTGGATGGGGTCAGATACTGCGACAAACATTGCACTCATTACTTATTACCCATGTGTAATCCTTATCGTTCAGCATAAAGATATTGCTTTAATGTAATGATATGGCTTTCTGACCGTTGAAAGTAAAATAATCTACATACATCATCTCCTGCATAGATAACTTATTGAATGAATCCAAGTTATGGAGTACCAATCAATTAGTTTTACGTCGGTTTATAGTTCATAAAATATTAAAATTGTTTACTGAATCCGAACATGGAATTCGATGTATAACGTTCCTCCCAGGAATATAAACACGATGAAGTAGGTAGCGTAAATTACTATTAATTATTGTTAAAAAATGATTAATAATTAATTAAATGATTAACTATTATAATTATTATAATGCATCCTTATTAATTAATAATACTTAATTATTACGTACCTATTTTTTTATGAATGATTATTATTTATTATTATTAATTAACTTGATATCTGAAAACCATGTGTTGTTCGAAGCATGTACCTATGCATTCACTGGACAGGCTTCCACATGATTCAGCCTCATGTTGACGACTTTCGATCTGCTCCACCTTTGAGCCCTCATTGTGAACAAACGGCTGGTCGTACAAAGCTCCTGATGGTCTTGATAAATTCTAAAAATTGAACTGTTTTTAAATGTCTAGAAAAAACTAGCGTCCAACTTTTCGGTTTATTATCTTCGATAATGAACTATTGGAATCGACCAAAGAAAAAGAATTTGTAACCCACCTCAAAATTTGAAGTTTTACGTTTCAAGATACACAGATTCAGAAAATCGATACACACATATCATATATTTAACAAATCTACGTCGCTTGAGAAAGGAGGGGGGATTTGTTTTAGTGGCACAAAGTTGTATACATCAGTGCGTCAACTTTGTGCCACATCATTTTTTCCATCCCCACACGCTCTAGACTCGTCCTGACAGTTGTCACACCCAAGTTGTTCGCGATCTAAAATTTTTCATTGTAGAACTCGAAAGAAAATTGTGCAATTAAAGAAAAAGGAGCTCATTGAAACATCTTAATTCTGAAACTCATCTCAATTAAAACTTCATTGTGAACCTTGGAAGGTTTTGACTAAGTAGTTTTTTCAAGTCTCAAGGAAAAACAAAATCAACTCGGAAACTGAAAAACAAATAAGGCACTTGGTTCCTTACAAAATCTCAAAACTTAGGTACGAAATTGACTTTTAGCGTTTCAATTGAGCTTTGAATACATTTTCAAATGCCTTTTTGGGAGGATTCACTGGAACTTTCATCTGCTGTGGACGGTACCAAAGAACATCAGGGGGGCTGGGCCACGTCCAGAACTTCATTTTCTTCCCCAAGGTCGAAATTTGTTTCTCCCCCTTCTCGTCTGTTCCCAACACCAGACCAGGGTAAAAAAGGAAAAATAGGACGAATTCATCATAAAAAACAGGTGGTACCTACAAAGTGGTCGCACGTTCTTCTCACTTTTTGATTACGTGGATGTAGCACCTAGACGTAACTACTTGGTGAATTGCCGATTTGAGCATCATACCTTCGATTTCATAGGAATGAAATTATAAACTTACCAGGAATCACAAATGCTTCGAAATAACCAAGCCAGAGGAGACTCCGAGATGAAGTTGGGAATCACAAAAAACAGGCAAAGCACTGTCGCAATTTTCGTAATCACATATACCCGGTGATAAGGGTCACAACTTCATAAATCATACCCTGCATGCCTGAGCTGCCCTAAAGATTTTTTCCAAAGCTCTAGTTTTAGTACCGGAGCTGCTAAGTAGCGATCAGTGCCAGAAAACAGCTGTGGCACAAAGTTGGCGCACTCGACGGTACGCCGTCCGCCGTACGCGGCACTTTGCCCAGTTAGCGTTGTGGTAAAATTACGAAATTTGGTTTACGGGTTTGGACCAACCCCAAAATGATCCTCGAAACTTTACATAAATCTAAGTCCAGGGGACGGGGTTCAAAACAAATTTTGAAATTTAAAAAATTTCATATCTCAAAAATTTCAGATGGAATGGTACAGTTTTTAGTTCACATTTAGATAGAGTTTATTTTTTAGACTTTTTTAAGACCATCCGCAGCTTTGTTCGACCATCCGTTGGTTCATAATGAGGGCTCGAATTTGGAGCATATCAAAGCTGTCAACATGAGGGTGAATTATGCGGCGGCCTGTCGGGTCAATGTTCATACTTGTCCAGCTGATTCTTACTCCGCATGGTTTTCAGATATCGTGTTAAATAATAATAATTATAAATAATAATTGATAATCTTTATCAATAATAATAATAATAATAATAATTATTATTATTATTATAAGTGTGTGTGATTTGATGACCGTCAGTAGTAAGAATGATGTTGAGGGATGTCGAGGGTCGGTCAAATGAAAGATGATTTATGTGCCAGCGTTTCGAAGATTATATTTCTTCATCTTCCGAGCAGTAGTGATCTGAAGGCAAGAACTTCCCTGTTGGAGTCCGACTCCATCTTGTACACTACTGCCCTGAAGATGAAAATATATATTCTTCGAAACGTTGGCACATAAATCATCTTTCATTTGACCGACCCTCGACATCCCTCAACATCACTATTATTATAGTTTATGAATAATTATTATTAATCGTTCATAATAATTAATAGGTAGGTAATAATTTTTCACTACCAGATAGTGATAATGAATTCATAATACCAAACAATTATTCAATCATTTAGGTAGTGATATATCGTCGGTTACACGGCATCATGACATAAGTCCATTTTTGCAATTTTTAAGGGAGACAATTTAACTGATTCCTAGCAGACCAATAACTAATTTGTGGTGATTTTGAATGTTTTTTATTCCACGTGACCGGCTTTCACGTGGAATAAAAAACATTATACAGAAGAGTGATCTGCAAAAAGAACATATTAAACCGTTGTGTCAAGAATTTGCACATTTTTCATTCAATTTTCTGAATCTACGAATCTTGAAATGTAAACCATCAAATATTGGGGGGGTATTTCTCTTTCTTTGGCCTTTTTCTTTTTCTTATTATCGACGATAATAAACCAAAATGACTAAACAAGCAGATTGGAGGTTTTGTTGTGTTGGTAAACATATTATGATGTGCTATGATGATCTGGCGATGACATAATGGTATTATCTTGTTATGAAATAATCGTTGAAATGTATCGAAATGAAAGCCCATCGTCAACCCCTTTCTTTGCCAAGACGCAAGTCGGCCCGGGAAAAGGCCGCGCCGACTGTAAGGGGTGAGTTGAGATTGGACCGGCAGAGTGCGCTGGTGTCGCTCCCAACGCCAACCCCTTCAGTTGTCCGCAAGTCCCTGCCCGTTGCGTACCAAATCATCTTTCACAACCCGCTATCAGTATCACGGTGTTCTCATATCGAACCCCCCGCGAAACGTTTCATGTTATGGTCGAATAGCAGTTACTCCACTTGTGCTCCTTCCGCCTCGTTGTATAAGTGTTTTATCTAACGGATGTGCTGCGAATTGAACTAAACGAATCCCGTGCACACCGGATTATCTACGCTACCGGATTCGGAAAATTCGCAAGGTATTTTATCAAAGATTTGATTCGCCTAATTGAGACACACGCATAAACACGTAGATGACGTGAACATCTCGTTGTCCACGCGATATTTTCAGAATACAGCGAGCACTTATCTTACTCATTGTATGTCGAAATTTGGATGTTGAATTAGGCAATAGTCTGTACAACCAGAAGGGATACGTAAATGTTAGCATATATGCGGCATCCTTAAACATCCCACAATGCAGGCATAGCCAGTATATGGGAATGTATTTAGGGCAGACATGTATCTACACTAATATGAATTACATATATAATATTATATATTATATTATGGCATATTATGTCAATCTATAGCCGGTTACATACATTGGCGTCTAGACTCAAGCCTGAGTGTTCATAAATAAGCGTGGGAAAGTCATCCTACGTCAGGTTTGTTGTGCGTTATTATTTCTCTTCAATTTGATTATTTATTTAGTTCGTTTGAAATCAATAAGTTGAGTGTCAAAAATGTAATATGTATCTACAATACGAACTTGACCGAAGGTTTTATGCACGTTACAGTTACAATTTTTAATACCATTCGTTGTGTACTTATTCGGTTGTGTCGAAACATTGACTAATATTACTTTTCCATTGATTATTAACGTGGCTGGAAGGACCTCGAATGTTGTGTTGCGATAAAATCATTCATTCGACTGAATCACATGATTTCAAGTTCACCGTATATCACGTTATATAATTAGCTTAACTTTTCAAATATGGCAGTTCCTATCCTACTCTATCAACTCACCACCGTATTACGCAGTATAATTAATTAACCTTTCGATTGTCATACTTGAATTAACAGTGTCCGTCATGAAAATTCAACCAATCCAGCGACGGTCACAATATCAAGTGCTGCATGATCGAGACGTTTGTTTCGTTCTGTTCACAATAAATTGAGACCTATGGTAACTCAATAATGAAGCCTTTTCCAAAATAATGAGCTCCCACTCGAAGGGATTTGGGTTCGCGAGCAAAAACCAGAAGGGAAAGGGCTGTTTTTGCTACTGGTTCCCCCTGAAGTCCATTCGGCCGCTTCGTCGACGAGATGATATTTTCTGTTTTCCGAATTGACTCAAGTTTGAGGTAGTGTATGAGATAATATCAAAAATCAACCATTGGAGACCGTATTGTAATGAAACTCCCCAAATATACACCTTCTACTCATGAGTTTCATGACTCGTACGTTCACAAGGTTGGTGAATAGGTAAATCTCAAGTTTCAACTCGCAAATGATGTGACTTTTCAAGTACACCTCCTCATTAAACATCGTAAGATCTTATCAACTTCTAGAATGTTTAGTGGGATATTACGCTCTTGGGTTGACGATAAAACAACTTCGTTCGTTAGGGAAAATAATATTATTTTACTCCCCATATAGGAATTTCAAGGGAGAAAATTGTAGCAATCGTTAATTTAACGGAATTATAACAACGGTGTTGAACTAACGTATGAGAAATAAAACAGTCGGTACAATTGTATTTTGGACTCGGTATCCCGACATTCATTATCGAGGGTGTTAATGTTCCATTTCAATCCAATTTGTTATGGTGGTGGAATTTGCAGGGCCTCAGGCCAGTTCAATCAGGGTCGAAGAAGACAAACCAAAATTCCGTTGGTACTCCACCTAACGTTATTGTATATGAAAGGTTAATTCATCGTTACTGTGACGGTCATCATGTGACATTGAAATGACCGAATATGATCTGACTATATGAATATGAATATGATCTAGTCAGTGTATTTAAAGTGAACGTATCTCATTAATAGAGCTTATTTCACGTGAACGTATTTCATTGATAACTCGTACATTTAACCATTCAAGGAACCCTCGTCATTCGGATGGCAGCCTTGTGTTGAAGCCATACATTCCTTTTCCTTCCGTTAGTTCGACGAAACCCTTCGCAGTTCTAGCCTATTAGGTTTCTTGATACTTGGAAGGACGTGACCTAAGTTTCACTTTACTAGAATAACTAGTGGAAAAATTGATTCTTACATTTTTGATTCATATTTTTCAATAATAAACCATTGGAATCGACCAAGAAGATATTTTTTTCAGTCCCCTCAAAATCGGTGATTTCACGTGTACAGATCACCCTTCTGTTTAGATCGCTGTTTTATATACACGATATCATTGGGATTGGCTAGACTTGGCGCTGTTTGATTCACGCTCGTGTTGACAGCTTATTAAAATCGGTTCCACATTTGGGATCTCATTGTGGACAAACGGCTGGTCGTTGAACACTCCGAACGCTTTTCACTAATTCTCTGAATGAAACTCTATTCAAATCCGTTCAAGGATCATCCTCTAATCCCGTACCATTCGAATCCCGTGAAGCCGACGGCGAACTGCCGAATTTTTTTAATTCGATCTTCTGATGCTACGTATCTTGAAACGTAAAACCGCAAATTTGACTTTGTGGCCTTCGGTGGGATTGAGGATGATCCTTAAAACTTTTCATAACCTCGATTTCAGGCGGATGATTGACGAGATCACCACTACAATCGTTCATTCATTTTCCAATAAATCATTTCGAATACAAAGGTGATCTACAAAGAACTGATATCCGGTTGTGGAAGAATTAGCAGTATTTTCTGTTATCATAATATGATATAATATATTATGATAATATGATATCTCTCCCTCGAAAACGTTTGGCGGCAACAGGCTATTTCATCAACAATCAATTGAGGGTAGTCTCTCATATCATTAACATTTAAGCAGATTGCTCTCATCATACCCTCAAGCCGTCTACGCCTCGAATTGATTCAACTCAATACTTTATGAATCTCCTATTTCGATCCGTTGGTTATTCGTCGCACCCGATTTTCATAATGTATGAACCATGACGATTTCTCCAGTGTCTCGAATTTGTTGTCAAACGTCAACGGCGGACAATCGTCGAGTCAGCTCTGAATGAGGCTCCGCATTCGTAAACCTCAGGACAGAGCGCAGAATCAGGCTTACAAATGGAGATGAATTATTAAGTTGCTAATACCGTTAGAACTGGAAACACAATCAAATATTAAACCTTTCAGTGGTGGTAAATGATTGGCAGAGTACCTTACATATATGTTGGTATTCCTCACCCCAGAGCACCATGGTATAGTATGATATGAATCTGTAACATTGAATAATATATAGGTATGTATAGATATGGTAGTTTGCGGGTGAGGATGACCAACACTAGTCGTTGTTATCATTCGGTTTCCTCACCCGCAAACTACTCTACTGATTCCTAGTCAAAACAATATATATTATTATATTGTCGTGGATATTATTAAATTGTCTTAGGTATACATCTATGCAATAAGCATGTACAACGCCTGAGACCTGTTCCCATACAGTTCATTTTATTGGTTGCGTCGCATACAATTGCGTAAAATATAACCGGTTGTATTGTTCAAAATAATTCATACAGCTTAGTCTTGATAATTCAACAGTATATGGGACCTAAGGGTAATGGATCATCAAAAACGCAGGATTACTGGAGTGGTGGGAAAAATGACATCATAGTACGATACAGATCAAGTGGGTATGAAGAATTTATTCATGTACATAATATGTTATATACAACTATGTTCATATACGAAAAAATAGGTTCCTAATGTCTTTCCAAAGAAGACAGGCGTAAAAATCATCAGTCATAGTTGCTTTTATATCAAAGATCCTCTCCAGAAGTGTTTTCTCGAGCATTGTGACGGGTTAACTTCTGAAAAAACGCCGGATAACGGCAGTGTGACGGACTTCCACAGTGTCGGATTATCGAGATTGCGCTTAGTTCTGCTTAAACATGAGATAAATATGCTGTTCAACGCAATTATACGACTTAATACATTTATACGAAGATCCCCGTACCCCTCATAAAGTTTACATATATTTAATGGTTAGAGTGTTGTGTTTCTAAGGAATCTCCATAGAGTGGACAATGGACAAGTTAATTTTTCATTTCATCCATTTTGTATTCTGGCGTATCGCTGAGGTCCTTCATGTTTCGGCAGCAGCTCACCTAGTAAGTCTAAAGCCCCATTGTTGTAAAATCATTTGGAGTTCATGTGTTCGTTATGCATCTTTAAATCCCGGTTATACTATACGCACTCAACTGTATTTATAAATTATGTAGATTGAATAATATCAGCTGCAGGCAGTGCTGAAGGAGCAGAAATATATTATATTCCTGCTCCTTCAGCACTGCCTGCAGCTCACGCCTTAATAATCTATGTCGATCGCAGCTATTCCTATACAGTGTGAACGTTACGGACAGTACTATCTTTACTCTTATCCTTCGTTATATTTTTCTTCGTAGGATTTTCGCCGTTCTTGTAAACGGATTCTCGCACCCACGGTGGCCCGTGAGCGCGTTGAGAACGGCGTGGGAGGCCGCCCGTCGGTCACGTACAGGCGTTGCTTCTTTCTTCCCATTGGATGCCAACAAATCGTGTAGAGAGGATTTTCTTCGTGGTTTAAACGGTTATAGGAACCATCTTCTACAAAAGCCGATCATAATATTATTCTCCTTCGAAACTATCATTTGAAATTACAATTATATTCCAATCCCCCGCGAAGCGGCCCATCGACTTTAGAGTATTGTGGATATCATCTCAAAGAAAAATCGATATTCAATGATCCTTCGGATTCACAATGTTACCTTGACTGTGCTCGTCAATGGCATAACACATAAAACCACTGTAACGTAAATTATGCAGTGCAAAAATAGTTTTGTGTAATATTTTTTCATGATCCCTCATTCTACTCTGTAATATACTTGGGTCTCCATCTGTGATCATTAGTTTCCCCCTTTCGTGTTCATCGTCCAAAACAAGCGTAACTCTTCGTAAAGTAAACAGTCAGGCATAAATCCTCACACCAGCACAGAAACTACATTAATGTCTATGAAAGTGACTGGGAAACTTTATAATTGAGATAAATGAAGTACCGGAAATATTCCAAGTGCCCCTCAAAGACTGACTTCAGAGTACATTAATCCACTACATCACCGGGTTTCGTGAGTTTGTTAATTGGCCTTTCCGAATTGATCTATGAATCATCATTCTGCTTTCATTGCTTCAACTGTTCCCATATAAACGTTTGAATAACACGAAAAATTGAACTAAATTTTAGGTTGTGGTCTTTCTGTTTCTTTTTTCTTATTCTCTTGACTGTCCGCGGTTAACCAATCGTGTCTAATGCAAATCATTGAAAAACTTTCTTCAGTAGTTCAATTTTGTCGTTGAAGGTTGTGGTAGGTTGAAGGTTTTAGGTAAATTACTTCATCTTCAATTTAACGAACTATTAGCGCACCTTTTGAGAGGAGTTCTCTTGATTAAATCTTCAACATACGTTCAATTTCACAGGAATTACCGGCGTGCATCCACGCTTCCGAAAGCACCGTATTATAATTTATTCCCGTACCAATATATTCTATTCCACTGTAGCATAAACTATTACCGCCAGACCACATGTGCGCAAGCATAGAACCCTGCAATTCGAGTTCCAATTGGAATTGGACTAAACGGTTTGAATTATGTAAAATCTTTGCAATGACAAATTGTTGTCATCTACGTAATCTCAATCTACAGGTGTGACGAAAAGAGGCATCGGCTTGAAGGCGAATCGTAACTTCCAAATATGCGAGCGACTCGGGAAATAAATAAATGCTCGAAAAAGAGCTGAAAGTCGAATCAGAGTCGGGAGTGAGCGAAAAAGCTACGACAAGGTGCCACTACTGATTAAAAATTCATGAGTCTGGGGGAAGAATCTATAATGAGGGCTTTCACCCAAATGCCAGGGAGCCGGGAGTCTCACGGTAGGCGAACGGGGAAGTGAATCACGTTTGTCACATCAAGCGAAAGCGCCAGGGGAATCCTGATGCTAAAACGTAAAGCGTAGCCGTCTTGTCGGCAATTGCATATCTGTAGCCCACAGAGCCCTCATGTTGACTACAAAACGCCTACATAATTATCTACGTCTACATATATAACATGGTATGCCTAATATTATTCGCTTGTTTTGCACAGATGTTGGCAAATCTCTCCATTTATGCAAGAAGTAAAATACATATAAGTCCAATATCAAAATTTCTATTAGCGATGTGCGTTGCATAGCTTCCCAAATTTTAGCGAATTTTCGACGAAAAGGAAGCTATAATAGGACAATAATTGTTCTCGGTTCCAAGTTTTTAAAACTCGAATTTCCGAAATATTTGTATACCAAAATCCTCAGTTCACCGCCAAAAGATACCAAAAGTCATATGTATGTGTCATACCGGACGATAACTCTCGATAGAATTGACAAAAAATCCGTCTACGCAATCGAAAGGCTCGTAGATGGGCAGACTCTGCTTTACCCATAAATTCCAAAATGAAACAGTCTGCAGTGTAACCTGATTTAAAAGGTTTATTTTACGATGAACACGATGGTGAAGTCAGAATTGCGATATCTCATTGCATTCTCAAAGTGGAGGACTTTGAAAATGAAGAAACGCGGTGGTTAGTTGAGATGTTCTTCACGGTTCATCTGCTCTAATCTGATAACGGGAATTGATATCGCAATTCTGACTTCACCATCGTGTTCAGCGTTGAAAAATATATAAGCTGGGGTGTGAATCGGCAAAAATGTGTCAAATAAACCCGGTAGAAGTGAGACATTTTACATAAAACCTGGTATTTCTTGGAAAATTCGATCTTACAGCCATGCTGTGGATTTTTTCCATTTTATGTTTGAATTTTTATTAATATCCTAATTTTTTTCAAAGAACTGGTGAGATCCCATTCTCACTGAGACCTGGGGCCTATTCCACCAACGTACTCTGCAACTCTACACTCCTAACTCTGCAGTATTCCTCAGAGTTTTTGTTCCACCATATTGCAGAGCTAATTGAAGAGTCAGAGTGAAGTGCAGAGTGAAAACTCTGCAACTCTTCATGAGAATAGTTTGATTTTGTTCCACCAACAATAAAATTGAAGAGTGAAGAGCACAACAGTTGAAGAGTCTTCATTGTTATCGCAGAGTGCCCTCCGGTGTCTTCAAGTTGTTATTCCAGTGTTTAATAAGCCTTTACATAAAAGAAAATATGTCGGTTCTTCGATATTTCTCCTCATAAAAATGTTCTGAAAAGGAATCCACTATTCCGCGTTATAAAATCAGAACGAATTTCTCATTGAGCAATACGAACGTGCAGGAAGGTTTTAGGTTAAACGCAAGACTAATTGAGTACGTATTGGAAAAGGTAGGACGGTTTTTGATGCCTAACACCGCCAGAAGCCAACCTCTCACAGCACAGAACAAGCTACTTATATTAATACGCTGGCTTGGTACCGGATGCCAGTACCATGGAATCGCTGCTATGCATGGATTAGGGAAAGCGACCGTGTGTCGTACACTCCGACAAGTGTGTACAACCAAAATGCAAGTGATGTTTCATGATATGATCCGGTGGCCCACAGACACATCAAATCTTGCAACATCATTTTTCAGCAAAGGTGGGTTTCCTTCAGTGTGTGGTTGTGTCGATGGCACAATGATAACAATAGATGCTCCAACGGTTCACGAAGAGCAGTATGTGAATAGACACTGCTTTTTCACTTTCTATCACGTCCAACACCGATAGCTTTTTTAGCTTTTCTAATTGTCTGCTCGACATGACTGTGACACTGAGGACGTAACTCGAAATGACTGTTTGTTGTTTTGCTATAATAACCTTCCAGTCGGTGTTCAAGAAGGTTACTCTTCAAAACCGCTCTGCGAATCTCTCGAATTGAAGACTCTTCGAAAAACAATAGTGGAACGAAAACACTCCTTACTCTTCGGAAGAGTGAAGAGTGCGGAGTAGGGAGTGAAGAGTTGCAGAGTACGTTGGTGGAATAGGCCACTGATAGATCTATGTGACAAGTGTCCTCAGTTGTTTTCAAATCTGGTTTATGGCCTCTTCTCTAACAAAGTGAATGAGGTTTGCGGTTATCTCCTTAGGAACATCGTGCAACTTAGAAACCCTTCCGGAAGCGCCGGATGCGCGTTGGTGTAACAGCAAGGAACCGCAGAGGATGTTCCTCGAAATCCTTGTTGAAGATATAACTCCGAAACTTTTGAAAGGATGGCGCTTATAATTTGAGGTATACCTACCTTGTGAAATATTGATCCGATCGTCAACAAATTCTCACGTTATTTGGGTAGTCCCCTTTTAATTCGGGTATTTATATGTGCTGTAATACTGGAAATACATGTTGAAAAGTACAAAATACATAATACCTATGTATTTTGTACATTTCAACATACTCGTACTTATTACATACATAATATGTATGTAATAAGTACGAGTATGTACTTTGTATAACGTGATCATACTTTGTATAATATTATTATACAAAGTATGATCACGTTATATATATCACATTTGTGATAGCTTCTAAGAACATTAAGTAATTACTTAGTAATATAAAACACTCACCGCACAAAATATTTAATACTCAATATTCGCGTAATATAGGTACATAATGTAATTATGTATTATGTAATTTATCCAACACATTCTCTTCCTTTATGATATAGTTTCATGTATTATCTCCTGTAATTTATTGGTTGAACACTAGATGTGAGTCATCAACTGATTTTATACTGCTCGCCCAGTTGGTAGGCGCTACTTCTCGTTTCCAACCCGATGCATTTTCATTTATTATTATTGTTGTTATTATTTGCACGGATCATTTTCATCTGATCAGTACCTAATTAATTTTGATCTAATTGACAACAACCCATCACAGAAAACTCGTTGTAGTCAATGCACTATTACAATGACAATGCCCTAAAAAGGCTGTTGAGCAGGTTGTTTCAGGAATAGGCAGCTTCGACATTGACATGATCTCATCTCCGCTTTAGATGGTTGATGACAATTTTCTTTATGGTTCATTTGACAATGGTCGAATCTGTCATTATGAATGTGCCTTGATTTTGCTCCTGAGTACAATCTCGAAAAACTAGGTGGTATTTAATAAAATTTTGAAGGGCGTTGCACAATAACTTTTCTAACAACTCGCTACAACTAAGTTATTATTATTATAAGAAATTATTATAACTGCAGTCCTAATCATTTCTATGGAGTACTGTCAGGAAGGGCTGTAGAGTTTCTATGAATAACGGTTTGTCTTTCATAAAGGCTCGTTTTATCTAAGGAGTTGAGTGCATGAGGGTTGAAATTCAGGACGGGGGTTTCAAACTCGTTGGTAGAGGACGCAGTGGGTGGATATGCCCTTTATTTTCCTTCTTCTGATGGATGCCACTTCGCCACGCTAGTTTTATCTCTACCAACACGAATTAGACTGAGCTCCGCATCCAAATCTCCGCTTCTACTTAATCAATTTCGACCTCTAACATCTACACTCTCCGCTTTCCGGAATATTTTCCCCCTTGGTTTAGACGTTCTTCCCCATTTTCCTTTTCTTTTTGATCCAGAGCTTTTCTTGTACGATGGAATTATATCTTATTTCTCCGCTTTCTACTCATATCAGAGGAGGGTTGTTGAGAGTCTGCTCAAGATACGTTTCCCTTCAGCTCAAATTATAGGACCTACCATCGCGTCACACCACCCATCATTTCTCCACCATTCGTACGAGGATGATTGAAATGCACGTTGCACAGCACACTGTAGGCTTATTGATGCTATCGGTAACGTAGATGTGCGATTTGTTTCGTGACCTCTTGTTCTTCAAAATTAGGGGATACTAGGATTTAGTTGCAAAACGCCGAATTTCACCATCCTTCCAACTAACCCCACCCTGTCGTCAAACCCTCAGTTTGTGGATCCATTTAAGAATTGATCATGTTGCTCATGGTTTGTTTGTCATGGTGAGGCCAAACAAACATGCGTGCCTGGAGAAACCACACCCTCAAGGTTTTCTTACAAATGTGATTGAGATGAATTTCACGTAGATCGATCCAGATGAGAGTTCATACTGCTAATGAGTCGTTGGACCCCTAATGTCAGTACATCCTCAAATAGTTCTGTATTAAAAGTCCTGCTGTTACTCTACTATACCAATACTACCATTCCAGTAGGTGTAATTGGAAGTGGTGCCTTATCTGACCTTCCATATACTTAGATTTTGTCTTTTTGTCGTTTCCTTATTCGTTTTTAGCGAATTGGCACGAAGAAGTTACGCAAAGTTGCCTGAATTGTCTGGTCCATTACCGTTCATCCCTGAAGATGTCTTCAGGATTGGCTTCTTCATTGGGTCCATTGGTACCTGTTAGAATGCTTACACCTTTGGACGGCATTTGAGGTAAGCCCTCAGTAGAAGGAAGAACTGAAGAAACTCTGTCTCGCATTTGGACGTGGCTGACATGATCTGGCTTGTGTTCCTATAATTCTACTCCAGTGCCCATTCAAACTAACCCAGTCACATCACGGGCATTGTTCTCGACTCTTCTTTGGTTTCTTGTAGTCGAGTTATTGTGGTATTGGTAAGTCCCATCACCACCCATGATTCCTCGTTCTATTGCGATATCCGATAATTGTTAACAATAACCTACCGTCCTTGCGTCTTTGAAACAGTTACTCACCGGAATTGATCAAACCATTCAATGCCCTCGGCACATCTTCTTGAGACAGTTCTTCCTCGGTTCCGTGCCTGATCTCAATATTCAAAGCCCTGAGAAAATCGATATTGGTGGTTCCTTTTTTGCATAATTTAAATAGTTACTGTTTTCGATTTTTGACCCAACAATATTTAATATTGAGGTCCAATACTTTTCCCCAATAACAAACAAATGGCAATCTTTTTCCCTTTTCCCCCTAGAAGAAATAGGCAATCAAGTGATATTTTGTTCAACACCTAAACAGCGTGGGATTTCGGTATTGATAACGGACAAGTAGGTACAGTTGGAGTTAGCAATGAGTTTACCACTAGTATTGTAATCACCAAAACACTCATAGTATGCGGTCAGTGACCGGAATTTATTGATAGGCGCTAAAAAAGAGTTGTAAAAGAATTTGAAACAAGAAGACATTGTTTTCCCTTAATGCAAGCCAATATCGTCTGGCACGTACCAGCTCAAAAAAAGGGTGAACTTCGGTCGTTTTCCAATAAGCTCCAATTTGCTCATACGGCAATATCATTGCGAGGAAAAAGCGGAAAGAAGTGGACGAGAATGGCCGAATGGAGGGGGATTTGTGAAGAGGCCATTCTGGAAACATCGTCTTGACCCTACCGCTCCTCGCGCCCTCGAGGCTTTTCCGATCCTTTTTTCCACCCCATAGCAGCAACAAAATGCTCCGGGCCGACGGTACTGAAGGAATCATGAGTTTAATATTGTCGAGTGGTCCTAACGCCCCTCGCCCGCCCAACAAAAATTGTACGGAGTTGCCCCATGAGCTCGCCCAAGTGTGTACGGCCACTTCAAGTTTCGATCCTCACAAATAAGCTGATTTCGGCAGATTTGTGTGTTTTCCCAAATTGGTTGCAGTCTTCGTATTTGTACTGTTTGATAGGAAGTTGAAAACACCATAAATCGGCTCAAGTTATCAAATTTACGAGCGATTGGGGAACTCATTCGTTTGTCAAGTCACCCTAAGAAATCGGATCAAAATCACATAAGACCTCATTATAGTTTTACGATTAGGAGATTCATGTCTGTTTTGGCAAAACTTATAACCTGAGGATCGTCCGAAAACTTTTGTTTCGTTGTTAGCATTTATGTTATTTAAATGGTACATACTTACTCGCAATAACAAAAACTAATTCAGCGCTCAGCTCAAAAGCTTGACAGGGACTTTCGGCACACATCTTCCATTTCTATAAATCGTGGCGTACTAGGTATTGTATCAAATGCTTTGAGTTCGAAACTATACTGCTATATAACTAAATTTAAAGACGATTTTCGTGTTCCTTGGGTATTTTCGAAACATTATTCTACAGTTATTCGTTTCGCGTGAAATGGAGTCGAACCATGCCGATTTTGAATTTGGTGTCTGTCTGTCTGTTTGTTTGTCTGTTTGTCTGTCCTTCAATCACGCATAAACGGCTCAATGGATCGAACCCTTCTCCCGCATTTAAATGTTTCCGTGATCGTGGGAGGACATAGGGGGGTTCACTCCCTGATCCGATGCATAGGGGTGTGTGTGTATAGAGAAGCCGAAATATAAAAATCTTAAATTCTTCCTTCCTTAGATGAATATTATTTTTGGTATTTAAGAATATAAGGGGTTTGTAAAGGGAGGTATTAGGTATACGGTAAGGGGTATAATCCGTAAAGCGAGTGGTGAGAGTGGCAGATGGATCCATCCCGAGTTCTGCCCGTCCGGGACAGGTAACAGAGATAGATGGACACACCCCGAGTTCTGCCCGTCAGCGACGTGCCCGACAGCTCGATTCTCTCTCTTTTATTAAACATACTGTCCTTCACATTTAATTATTTTTCATCAGTTTATTCTTATTCTTTTTCCTTTACTCACCAAGTATTATTTTATCAGAAAGTTGAATTTCGTTTGGAAGTTTATAGTTATTTCTCATAGGCAATGATGACATTATTCACTTCAATCACTCAGTCCGCGCTCAATATAACTCAGTATTCGTAAAGTAGAGATAATTCACTTAAGCTTCAAAGTTTCGTTGTTTTACTAGGTCCCCCGACTCCTAGAAGTGTGATCATCAAGGCGGATGATGGGTTAACACGCGGACTCGCACATTATGTCATGTGTGACCCGATCAGATCCTCAAGTGCCTTCGAGGGGGATGTCGATATTTGATCCCGGGGACGGCGTAAATCGCGGAAGCTATCAGCCTGTCCGCCGTAGTCTCCCTCAAGTCGTCTGTTTACTTGCCATAACTAACTGAGCAAACATGCAAACACCCCGACGCAGCGCCTCCAATCCATTTTCTCTGAGGTCAACCTCAGATCAATTTCTCCGCAATGTTAATTAACAACATTAAATAATTCGCGTTCAACAGACATTTTTCTCTTAAGTGGTACTGGTTTGATGTATTTAAAACCCATAGTATGCAAGAATATTAATTCTAGTTCCTCTAATATCGTTAATGAACTTGAGTTATCTAGGATCCAATCGATTTACACATAGAGCCACGCCCCACACTGATTAGTTGTTGAATCCGGGCTGGGGATTGTTCTTATACCCAGCATCCACGTTCATAAGACGTTCATCCTGTAACATAAGGAACGATCCGACATATTATGTTCTATTTTGTAGGCTCTTTAGAGTTGTCTGATTCTTTGTCGTAATTGCGTCTATATATTAGAAATATTTGCCTATAGCGCACGGTTTTATTTGTTCGTATGACGCGTGTTCTGGTTTGTGTTCCACGAAGCAAACTGATCTTAACTGAAGTACTCGTGTGCTTTGCACTCTACCGTCAGAATATTTACGTTGTTCTCAGTTTCCCGTCTACATCGACAGAGTATTTATAGTCAAGTATCGTAAAGAATATTTTCAAGTAAAATATATTTTTGAGTGTCCCTTTTACCTCCCCAGGCTCCAGTACAGAGGAGATAGTTAAATAATGGCATTTATTATTTTTTTATTATAAATTGTTATAAACGTTATTTATTCTAAATCAGGAGGAAATAGTTTATTCATCTCAACACCGGGATAAGTTTGACAGTTTTGGGTACTCATAATAGCCTCAAATTTGGTAAACAGTACCTACTCTAGATACTTTGAACTAGGTCGGCCCAATACAGTTTTACGCTTCGAGGGACATTGCAATTTGTACATGCTCCATTCCGCATCGTTCTAAAAACAATGAAAAAGTTATATATACCTGGATAATCTGGTCGGCTTGCAATGGAGTCGCCTGATCCCCAGAGGAGCAGGGGAGAGCGCAGTTATATCTCCTCTGCCGCCCCCGTTCCATCTAGGCCAGCCTGTTTCATCCTTTTTTAATCCCTTCCTCTTATTACATGCATGGTTTAACTTCAATGCAGACGAGGTTTGAATCGTAAGCCCTTCCAGTCTAAACCCGTTTTTTTTGACGTAGTCGAACAAATATGCAATTTCCCCGCGGAGTAGTTCGATGATTTTGATTTTATTTTCCAGTAATCAACCATTAGGTGGATACGGATACATATTATGAAATACCTAATCGTGATGCAAAGTCAATCAATTCTACAGAAACCTTATTCAGTTTCACAAAATAATATTTCATTAATTGTTTAGTGCTCTTGATCCACAGTTTTCTCAGGCAAAGTAGATTGTAAGTGCTTCCACAGTGTGTAATAATTACTTTTCTTAAGAATTATTCTAATGATACCTAAGAATTATTCTTCTCCGAGGGAAATACTGCTACAGACTCGTCCTCTAAGCTCAGAATTCTGATGGCCCTCCTCCTTCTCCTTAACGGAAGCCTTGATAAGGTCCTGATAACCGCGGATTGGGTTTTCTCAGACCCATGAACCGACATGGGAGTAACGTTCAGGCTGTTTTTCAGTAAAAGAACCGATTCGCGAGGACCCTACTATGTTCTTAGTGAAATACTCCCTCGCTGGATCCCCGAGGTCTTCATCGCCAGCGTTCATTCTTTATTATAGAAAAACAAAAACACCGATCTCTCAGTATCTCAGACACCGGGAATCTCCAGGTTGGCTACCATATCTTTTATTTGCTGAGGTACCAAGGATGTTCCTAAATTCAAACCTGATGGTCATGCTGTACAAAGAACTCAATTCCGGGGGCACATAGTATGACATATTGTCACATAATATTATTTTGTGACCCGGAATTAAGCTTCTTGCCAAGAAGTTCTTGGCACCATCCTTCCTCGATACCATACGGCAGGTACATTACCTACCGGTGTAAAAACAGAGTAGACGTCTGGTAGTAGATATACCGTCCTGCAAGCAACTACTTACCTATGAGATTCTATTCTTTCTCGTATTAGAATTGAGTCGCCCAGTGGGTCCACTGTGTAGTTTCCTCTCGGTCATAACATGTTTACAATTTGTAATTCATGCACCCAATATCCAATAATATCCAACGAATTCATAGTAATTATTATCATTCTTATTTTGAGTCTTCTTCGCACGATGCAATTATTAGACCAATATTATACTTGGATGCATGAATTACAAATTGTTATGACCGAGAGGAAGCTACACAATTGACCCACTGGGTGACACAATTCTAATAGAATTGAATCATATTATGTTATTAACAGAATATAAGTACCTAACATATCATGTTATTGAATTTTGTTGAGTATGTATGAGTATCGTCATGTAAAATTCGATAATGATTCTTATATTGCGTGGTGAGCATAATATGTTTAATATTTTAACAACATACGAGCATATTACGAGTATAATATATTAATAACTACTAGGCCGGTAAGATAAAACACGTCCTATTATCAATGAACAGTAACGTTTCTAAGACAATGTGGTATGACGAAGAGGGATTTCCTACATCTCATGGGTGTGGTTGGTCAGAAGAAAACCGGTTGCCACCTGATTATACGTAGCAGGAAGAGGTTCTTCGGTCTTCAGTGCTTCTTTTTTTTACACTAATTACCTTTGATTTGGCAGCCCCCTGTCTTCCAGGCCGTAGCAAAGTCAGCGGGGCCCTATTTTTTACTTCATTAGGCTCAGATGGTTTAGTCAACCTGTTTTCCCACAGGGGCACGCTAGGAGATTCGGGGCTGAATTCCTGACACGTTAAGTAAGCAATTTCTTCGGGAGCGATTAAGTAATTTTGTCGCTGGAGGGCTCTTATTGAAATGTGTGGAGTAATTTCGACGCAAACAGGTGCGGTATTAGTTTTCAACTCGGTAGGATAGCATGGTGTAGGTAGTTATAGTGTGTAGGCGCGGTGAGTATGGGGTTATTTACTTAGTTGCTTTTAGTTGTAAGCCCTGACACTTCGGCCTCATTATGTGTATACCCTGCTAAAATTGAATCGAAGTGAGATATTAATCCATATAGCGGTACATGAATATTATATCTCTACTCGTTGGTGATTGACTTAAAGTTGATGTTCCTAAAAAATTGATGTTCCAATTCTTCCGCAAGCTTCTTTTCCATTTGTAGATTCACAATGGAGGATCTGAAATGAGATGTGTCGATCCAGGCAATAATTTTCTTTAGCAATATCCTAAAATCACATTTTCGTTAAAACATTACCTAGTAGGTACACTAAGAAAAGAACCTGTTGTTCTCGGTCCAAGGTTTTTTAAACTAGAATTTCCGAAAATTACCAAAATCCGCTTCAGACCACCATGAATTCACTTCGATTTTGTCCTTATCGTTATGGGCTCACAATGATGTTGTATGGATAACATCGGTCTAGACAGAATGGTGATCTGTACAGAAGATATTAAACCGTTGTCGGAAAATTTGCAGAGTTTTTGAGTAGTAATGGTGAAATAGAGTCCTCAAAGAGCCGCTTGGAGTCACCGTTTTCATTATAATAATTAAATTGAAAACGGTGACTCCAAGCGGCTCTTAATTATTATGGCACACAGTATATCTGCCTCTCGTTCCTTTCTTTCACAGTTGGTCATTTTTCGCTGTTAAAGGGATCACAAGTTCAGAAAAATATTTCTTTGTAACACCGTTCATTCATTTGGGTATTAGTACATGCAATATTGTTACTCTGCTAGGAAAAGGGAGGTAAAATAGAAATCAATCTCGGTCACCGTCACATTACACAGTTGAATTGTTCTGGACTGGAAAATGTCATTTTTGATGATCAGGGGGAGGAGGAGCAGAATCTGCATAGTAGTGCACATAAACGACCTCACGTTGCGTTGATCCTAATGGTTGTACAGGACAGGTAGAATTATTAGGACGGTTTGCGAGTACTTATGAAGCTATGCGATATACTATGACATAATTATGTGTATACGTACATGTGTATACGTAGCTCATGGTTGGTTAGAAGGGAAATCAAGCTCTATGATGACCCTTGATCTCCTGGGAGGAACCCTTGGTCTCTATTTGAATTTTCCGTGGTCTCATGTGGGGCATCGCAAATCATTAAAGCACCATTAGTTACCATGGGTTCCAATGACCTTATGTTGCTCCATGTGTTGTATGAAATAATAATATCGAATTTGTCTGTGAATTCAATCACTGTTGTTCTCATAAACGGATTGATTCGAGGAGTTTCTTCTCCTAGGAATAGTGTAGTTACACTCATTGTCGGCCACTGACTATACAATCTGTTGATTTATTGGCAATGGTAATCAAAACACTGTTATAGTTAATCTGATGATACAGACAACCCTAGTAATCTGTTGATTAGAGGCAGAATCGATCGAGGATAATTAACTAATTCAAATATCCGGTCACCTCGCTTGAGTACTACATAATATTATGTATACATGATCGGTATTCGCTTGAGAACCCAAGATAATTGGTACGCGGAGGCGTCGTTGTGCAATCATCATTGAGGCCTCCACAATCTAGGACAGCCGTAACATCAAAAGAACTTAACCTCGAAATCATGGCAGAGTCCATCATGATGTCCACCGTAGAATAATTAAATTTTATGGGTTATACTTGAAGTATAAGTGTTTATAACCACCAAGCTTCTCCACTTGAAACAATTGCATTGGGTACCACTGGAATTTCCAGGAATCTCTGGGTAGCCTGAGATTGCGTGGCGGGTGGCATATGAGCGACGTAGGCTCAGAGCTGCTCTTCTACCAGTAACGATCATGGGGAATTATTATTTGGGAAGCGGATTTCTTTAGAAGTATAGGAAGCGTTCGTTTTATCAATTCAAACGCTACTTATGATGTTGTAACAAGCCATAGCTGGGTCATAGCTGAACTCGATGTTTTTGCATCGTCGATCCATCGTCCATCTTTGTCCATTGTTCAAGGTTTGAAATATTATTATCATCATCTGATTTGTATACATACGTCTATCTTCCTCGACATACAATAAGAGGCCATACATTGGAATCTTGTATTAGGTATATAATTAGTCACATACACTTCAGCCGCGTTCATGAAATGTATAGAAGAACCGTTTTCTCAATTTTTCTATGTTGTTACTCGGCTATTCAGGGGACCTCCACATCGCTACAATCAATCTTTCTGTTGTTGAGACTATATTACTCATCCATCAGCGTAAACGATTAAAGTCGTAATTTCACGCTCGTAAGAGGTTAATGAGCGAGGTAATTGCGGATATCATCACCTTTTCCTCACCACCCCCAACTCCGTCTGAGGAGAGTACTTATGAGGGTCTCTGGTAAAACGGGAGTTTCTTCCCGAAGTATTTAATGTGATTGAATTCCATTTCCTTCCAGGGCGCTTCTTTTCACGTGGCAACAACTCGATTCACCCAGAACCTAAAGGCTTTTTCACGACATCGTTATCTCAATTTCACTTCCTTCCTTTCCGCCCCAAAAAAGGAATAGGCTCCTTCCATTTTCTTACAATGTTTTCGTGACGTTTCATGTTTTATTTTGTGTTTCCTCAGTGCTGTGGTACGTTTGTTCATGGGAAGGACTGGTTTGATATATATCGAGAGAAACAAAAAAATGGGTAGGTACATTTCTCAAGGAAATATTAATATCAATATTCCCTACCAGCTTTTTCTGTTGAAGACTGGACTGGACCGAAAAGAAAAAATGTCCGAAGTTTAGTTGTAGATATGATTCTGTTACTTTTCAATCCTTGTCGATGTATGTAGAATCGTAAACCTTTCTTACTAGCGCAAAAGGGCGATTGTAAACTGCGCCCCGATCCGGGGAAGCCGATGTAAAATGCGCCCGACCCTTCTCACCTGCACAACCCCTTGATATGTAAACTGCGCGCGGGATGCACTCATACTCGTAATGTCCTCAACTCGTTCACTGTAAACTGTGCCCAAGGAACCAGTTAAGAGTAGCAGTTCATTCCACCAAATTTTATTGAGAGTATGTTTTTATTCCTCAATACCGTCCACTTGATCTATATGTCCAACTAATCTATATGGTACTAATCGCCGAATCCCAGCCTTTCCTATATTTGTACGAATCAAATTCGATTAAATTGAAACCACGCTGGCTCACAATAAGATTTGCACATGCCATAGTTTGGGTAACCGTTCACTTGGAGAACTGATAGACCCCTGGGGCCGGGCGCAGATACAACTCGCATCGAGGAGGGATTAGAGGGCTGGGCGCAATTTACATTTCGATAAGACAGTCTGACCCTCGGTCTACCGCGTTTGGGCGCAAATTAAGCCCACCCGCGCAAAATGCCTGTCAATACTGAGCAAATTCAAATGCATCAGCTGGTTTTGTATTTCTCTATGATGCACATGTTGAGCTCAAAATGAGGTTAGATACTCGAGTTACTGATTTGGGTTGTGGTGTACCATTATCAAATTATCTGGAAATAGTATATATTAAACCTCTCCCCGATTGCGCCGAATATACCAACCATTTCGATCAAAATGGGTGGGTGAAGCAAAGAGTTGAACCTCCATACAGTTGAACTTCGTGGTTTAAGATGTGAAACGATGTAACGATGTTACTCATCCATTAGCTTAAACGATTAAAAGTCGTAATAAATGAGACCGATTTGATTAGGCCAATAAGTACTTGAGCAAGAGTGCATCCAGGAACTCATAAGCTCTATATCTTTGACTTATAACTTTGACAGATTTGCTGGTTTTTCGTCACTGTGTCTGGATTCCAGACAAGCACACTTGTAAGCTACATACTTCATTTCCCGAACCATAAGGTTTGGCAGAAGAAAACCTACCGCCGGTGTTTCCCCCTCTCTCTGTATTCTAATAATGAGTTACTATATATTTATTAAGCATAATAGGCTAGTGTATGTCTGTGATTCAATCAGAGGCTGGATGTCGAGATTATCCTGAGACTTGAATTTGATCTAATTTAAACAAAGCTGGACTTTCCGACAGTTCCCCAATGATTCCGCTCAACAATCACTTCCGTACTTTTCCGGACTTTTGTTCATGGAACATGGGTGTAACAGACACTTGTACTCAAGGCCGTGGTCAGTGATGTCTCAAGAGATATAATCCAGAAATGGGTGGCGCTACCATGCCCCTTCAGGAGTTTCCTCAATAAAGTTTTAATTTTGTACATTTAGTGAATCGGCATAAGTTGTTAGCTCACGATTTTATTTTTGTGATGAATTTTTAACTTTGAAGTTATCCTACGTTGATTACGTCCTTACATTCTATTGTGATGGGTTCAAAACTTTCTGACTTTATCCTATAAGTTCGATACAAATTTTGAGGACCTAATAAGTCTGCCCTTCAACTCAAGTTAGTGGATATTTTATATTTCGATCAGAAATTCATGCTCAGAAAGTTTGTCTACGTCAACACCTTAAGAATTACCTTGCTTCGAGGTTAAAGAAGCAAGCTAGACCTTTCTGACCTGAGGTATAGCCGATTCGCTAACAACGTCCTTTGTTTCTGACATGATGACAGCGATGATGCCAGGATTTCGTTCCTCGTTAGCCTTGCTGCCCTTCATCAACCCGCTCTCAAGTCACTTTGCACTTCCCCCATTTCTCCCTTTCATTCCAGACTTACAACCCTCGGTCGACGAACCGAATTGCAAATTAGGGAGAATCGCCTCGGAAAGCGACAATGCTTCTAACGAAGGGCGGCATTCACCCAAGAACAACAGGGAACCATTTGACGTGCAGTTTTGGGTCTCTTGCTGAGTCAATAATCCAACGGAGCCAGGGCATCGTAAGCGCTTTGCGTTGTACAATCCAATTTTCTGAGACTCTAAAGGGATCGGGAAAGGGCTGCCCGATCGGAGAGATGAGAATTAAAGATACGTTCGTATTTCAACTTCCCATGGTCTTCTTCTCTCTCATCGGATATTCTGCACAGCCCGAGAAAAGTCTTGACTCGCTCGTCTCATTTTATGACTAAGCTTGTGATTCTCATTTATGAACATTTGATAGAACTTATTGATTTCTCACAAGCTTCGATTATTTCCTCCTATATATAAAATAATATTATGCTACTAGAGCATACACCTGATAGTTTTTGCCTGCAGTGAAAGTTATTGCAAATTTGGAATAAAATGAAAAATTCCCAACAATACTGAACTGTAATTAATCACTTTGTAATGTACACCCACATCATACCGATACCGACGTGATACCCGCATGATACTGACAGTTCAGGCAATAAACTGTAGACAATGAACAAGTGCGTATATTTTACTGGCACTCTATTTTGGTTATAAGAATTGATAATCGATACAAATCATTTATCTGTCTCGTTAGGCGTCACCATTGGCTCCTTCGATTCGTTGCTACGGAAATTTGTCAGTTATCATCGTACAAAAATCGTTCACCACTCGTTGGATAGCTCTCGATTTACCTAACCATATTACGTTAACCTTCACCCGCTCGCCTCTCCTGAAGTCACACTTCCGATCGCGTGGGCGGCAAATTGACCGCCCTTGATTTGTCATAATTTTCACTACTTTTCTTCGTTTAACTTGCGCGATTCAAATTAGTTATGACCAGGAAACTCCAGCACAACATTATAAGCACATTATGGTTTATTATCTTCGATAATGAACCATTGGAATCGCCCAAAGAAAAAAAAATTTTAAACCCCCCTCAACACAAATTTTGAGAATTAGCGTGTAGGCTCTGGCTTCTATCAAGGTAGCATACCGGCCTTGAATATTCTAAATTCTAAAGATATCCTTGGTGGGTCCAGACATTACGTTCACTTATTTAACTTCTCCTCATTCAAGTTGTAAATTCAAGATTGACATAAAACACGGAAGAGTTGTATACATAATTCTGAAGTTTTTTTTTTAACGATTAGAAATATAAATATAAAAAGCTCTTAGGACTCGGAGAAAGTCTGATTGTGACGAGTAAATAAAACAAAAAAATTCCAAAGAAGAACGAAGTGGCAAGAAAAAGGCGGAGCAAAGAATATTTTTTACGACTTTCACAAAAGCTATTTTAAGTGTGAATAATAAATCTTTTCGGTGAAATACGTTTCGTTTTGATAAGAGAATGGAACAGGGCGTAGTGGGAGAGAGTAAACGAAGCAGAAGCTGCTATAAAAGTTATCGGCCTAAAGTTAGCGAAGGCAGGTGAATGGGGGAGGAAGGCATTGGAATGGGCTATAAACCCCGTGGAAGGCGCAGGTCGGGACATTTCAATTAGGTCGTTAGTGGAAGGCTAGCGAGGTAAGTGTGTGTACCCTCTCAGCATAGCTAACGAGAAGCATAACTCGGTCCTCCTCGCGACCCTCCAGCGGGACCTAGCAGAGGTTTCGCCTCCGAGAGACGTCTAGCTCTAGCGAAGGGAGTGGGCAAGGCCTTACAACTCCTGTCACATCCTAGTAACTGACTGCCAAGTGCGATGACTTTCTACATCAATTAGGCAGCCCCCAAGTCTTCATCCACTGATCTGTAATACTACGTTTCTGATTCATCCTTCGGAATCCGCTTGGAACCTCATTCACATATTGTGAATTTTCTGTGATTCACAATTGACGCTTTTACAGGCACTGATTTTTCAACGAATCTGGAGCAGGCGGTTCAGATCCGTTGTCAAATCCGCGCCGGAAGCGGATGTATAAATGCTTCAGATTTGACGAATGTGTTATGTGATCCGATCCTGATCCGACACAGGTCAATCAGAGACGATCGTAAATTTTGTTGTTTGACATTGTTTCTCTGTGTGCAACGATTTTAGCGAATTTTCGAAGAAAAGGAAGCTATTGTTCTCAGTCCAAAATTTTTAAAACTCTAATTTCCGATTTTTTTTAACCCAAAATACGTTTCAGACTATCCTGAATCAACTGCCAAAAGGCACCAAAAATTATACCTACGTATATAGTTTGTGGGTGAGAAATGACCAACACTAGTCGTTGGTATGATTCGTTTACTGCGACGTTTCGATATTGGATCAAGATCCTAACCCATCGTATAGATCATGATATTTATCCGAATGGCACAAATTTTCTAATCTGATAAAGGAATGAGATATCGCAATTCTTATTTCACTATCGTGTTCAGCGTTGAAAATTCTGTAAACTGAGACGTTACTCGGTAAAAAAGGAGACAAAATTTGTTATAAAACTTGTAAAATGGAGACATTTTTACATAAAACAGTTCTTGTAAAATTCGCTCTTACAGCCATACTGCGTGACTTTGGATTTGCATTTGGTTTCCTATACGTGATTAGTGAGGGGCATTGGAAAATGGAGGAATAAGGACATGTTGGAAAATTCATACTCCTGTACCGTGACAATGAATACCTGTGGAAGATACCTGTGCCTTTGAGTAGGCGACATACTGCGAGACACTGAGGCGGCATACTGCGAATAGTTTAGTGCAACAAATCTTGTCACACCAATACCATCAACTACTCAACTATATTCCCAGAATCGTTGAATAACGCTGAGAAAACGCAGGAGTGATGGTGGATCAGAGCGGGAACGTTTGATTTGGATGGATATCTGAAATAAAATTTGATGGAAATTGATAAGTGATGGTCAGAGTACCTGCCCGTCTCGAACTAACTCAGTTGATGGATTTCCGAACTAAAAGAACTATTTTTAGAACTGACAGACTGGTAGAACTATTCTTCGTAACTGGTAGAGTGAGTTATGCTTCATGCCATCTAATTACAAATTGCAATTCACCAATTTCATGTTTTCTCGTTCGGAAGGAGCTATTTCAGATCCAACTGAATTTTGCTGGGATTTTAAGAGTCGATGTTGACGCTAATTGACAAGGGATTGAGGGGAAATTTGAGTTGCCAAAGTGATTGGAATGTTAGCAAGAAGACATAATATGATTGCATATTATACAATCCTTTGAATGGGCAGACAATCGTCGAAAATTTGATAGCACCTACTGCAAATTTTTCGTATTTAGTTTATGAGATTGTTAGTTTAA
The DNA here is from genome assembly GCA_963920205.1 of Stenodema calcarata. Taxonomy (NCBI): domain Eukaryota; kingdom Metazoa; phylum Arthropoda; class Insecta; order Hemiptera; family Miridae; genus Stenodema; species Stenodema calcarata. The sequence continues at coordinate 25,451,316 of OY986049.1, read as the reverse complement.
TTAGGTACTTTTTTTCTTTTCCAATTTCTTAATTTATTATAGAATAAAATAACAACTGAGCCATGCAGCACATCTAGCTACGTACCTCACTTGGATACACAAATCACATGTTAATGGGGTGGCAGCTCCTCATCTGACCCAATTTCAAGCACACTGGACAATTAATTTCGCGGAATAGTCATCGAATTCGCGAAATACACAATTCGAGTGGTTTTGCCCGATCCAAACGCCTTTAAATATAAAGTTTAATTACAATGTCTTTGATAAAACCATGGTGCTATTGAACGATTTCTCTTACCTGAGTACGTAAAGGCTGAGGAAGATAATATGAATTCTGGATAGGTAATATATTATAAGAGAATTCTGGATCATCAAGATAATATCCAGAATTCGTACCGTCCGATTCAGTATTGAAATGGGAGATGAGTAGATTGATAATTTGTCACTCAATTGATCGATTGATTCAATTCGAAAACCCGAATATGCTTCAAACTTGAGTACTTGTACTTAAGTATTCTGTTCAAGTAATGGTATTTTAAATCAATGTCTATATTCGTTGTGGCCATGTAGCTAACATCCTTCAAGCGCATTGTGGCCGTTCAGCTGTTATACGAAACAGTTTCAGTGCCACGTCTACGGAACTCTAGTCATATTGAGGTAGCGTGTGCCTAACTGCAATGAGTATTCTCATATCGTTACAGAGATATCATTAGATTAATAATTTGTCCGTCTCTTGCATCAGACCCTGTGAGCTGCCGATGATCAACAAATCGTGGAGGCGAAAGGGCGTATCTAGAAATCCAAATCAATTCAGTAAAGCTCCGGTCTTCATTATCTGCAAAGGTCATGCTAGTTGCGAGCTGTAAACGACACTATCAGCCAAGCGTATCCGAGTAGGCGTATCCGAAATGATAAAACCTATTCTGAACTGAGGAGGACGCGAGGAGGCGGATCGAGATAGCAACGAAAGAGACAGCAATAAACTACGAAGTCCCGCGGAACCACATAACCAATTACATGAAATTCAGTTAGAAAAAGTAATATGCTGTACAAATTGCTCACGAGTGTAACATTTGTTGGTGATTCAGCAGCAGCGCGAATGGTTGTATTGTACTTTCGCTACCATCTACTCTAATTATTCGGATTTTATAACAATGGAACCCTCCGTTGAACAATTTCCCCTCGCAAACAATATCTGATCGTTTAAGTATAATATAAAAAACCTTTCTTATACCGTTTCGTTATTCTCCGGATTTCAGTTTATTTTTATTTTTCAATAAGACTGAAAAAAGAAATTTAACAAAATGTGATGATTTAGAGCATACCTAATATTCTTGATATTATGCTCAATTATCGCTCCGAGTTACCTGGCATAGTATAACCAGAGTAGGGGAGTTAGCTTAATCCAGAGAACAGAAGCTCTATCAATAGAACGCTCAGGCAATTGGAAGCTATACCAAATTGAATGTAACTAATGTGTATTGAGGTTAAAAGGGGCCCCACCCGAACGTAATCCATTTTCGTTGTCATTGCTCTGAAGACACGGTTTCTCACAAGGGACTTGGGCGAAGCCCAAATAATACCTCAGCTTAGTCGAAATTAACAAGACTTTCAACATGCAGGCACATAGAAATTAACTGGGGGTATAATTTCAATAAAAGATGCCGAAAATCAGATGGTGAGGGGCTTACTGAATGGGGAGAAATTTGGCCCGAGTACTTTGTAGTCACTATTACAAGCCTTCCATTAGTTGGATTTGGAAAATGTCTCTTCCCCGAATAATGTAAAATCAATATTTGCCAAGCTTGTGTATGAATTCACCCACGGGGAATTGAGTTTGCGTCCTCTGAGAAACCTTTGTTCACCTTTGTTTAGCCTGTGATGGCAAACTGGGAACGGTAGAGGGAAATATCGATCCATTATGGGGTACGAAAAAGAGTTCGAGGGCTACAGTCGATTATCAATAGCATTATGGAGTCAATGGTTAGTTGAGACCAAGCAAATGAAAACAATGATACTGTCCAAATATTTGTACGAAGACTGTATACAAAAGCTGAGCTGTGGCTTAAAAAGAGACATAATTTTGTTAAAATTGTCGTGTTGGTACAATAATAAATTAATCTAGAGGTCAGTTAACACTGTTAACTAACCTCTAGAGTAATTTATTATCGTACACGACAATTTTAACAAAATTATGTGACCTGGCCTGGTGGTTAACTCAACAGGTGGTGGTACACCAGTCCAGGTCACATAATATTACCGATGTTGTACTGTTAGTACCATGCGATTTTTAACAAATTAAATTAAATTATTATTTGTCAAACCAAGTCAGCAATTCAATCACAATTCAAAATACTATTTGCTTGAGAGGGTGAGTTTATACTGCCATTAAGAACTCTGCTGTAAACGATCGTATTATACACATTTAAGGTTAGTTGTCCACCTCAATACCCAAATTTCTTACATAAATGTATATTTGACAATAATAGCAGTTTCATTATTGATTCTAAATATTAGTGATATCAATCATACAAGTGGAATAGAACGCTTCATGAAAGTAAACACACATATCGATTGCGAAAAACTCTCCAAATTCTTCGACAATATTGTGTGAAGATATTCGAAAAGGAACTCTAACTCTCTGAGTGAGGATTAATCAACAACTAGTCTCTGCGATTTTCCAATTGAATTCCGTGCCGACCTATTTAATTTATGGATTATTACTTCTACTTACCTTACGTCTGCAATTATTCATGTAATCCAAATAAATTTAGACAAATATTCAAAATAATCAGATAATCTTCTTTCCGTAATTGCGAAAAGTATTTCTGAACATTAATCTCGATATCACAAAACCATTTGTGGTTTAAATTAGCTGTTGCCTGTATGAAAATCGGCCTGATGTTTTACTGTGCTAATGTTTTTCCGATTCTACCTTCGCTCTACTCACGTCCATGTAACATTCAAAGAGAGAATGCCGTGCGGTGACATAGGGCGATGACCGTTATGCCAAGTAGAGTAGTAGGTAGCGATAGGTTCTCTCAATAGTCTTGTTTGAAATCGACAACCATTGTCCGAAATTCAGCGTCGGTCCGATTTAATTTCCAATAGTCACCAGATTGAGGATTTAGTGGGTTGATCGGGTTCATCTATGTAGAACACCTAGATTGACGTGGTCCTATTTCGATGGGTTTGTCTGCTTTGACTCAAAATGACGGCTGGTTGTTGTAGACCTCCAGTGGGGTCTGTTTCCATGGCGACTAATTAGGCTAACTGGATATGGCCAATAGCCTTGCCGTAATAGTTCATTGTTACCAGAACAGCCACCTCGATGTGAAACCATCACGAGATGTAAACGTACGTGATGTTGGTCTTTCATCGTGGAAATGGTTGGGAATAGGATGGAATAGGTGTATGTATGGTGAGATCGGCTCAATTTACCACGGAAACGGGAAAAAAGCGAAACTCTTACAATGGGGCTTATGGCAGGTTCGGTTTAACGCGGTGGATTTTGAATAGGGCGAAGGTGGTGGAGATGGAGGGCGATTGCGGATGTCGAGTTATCCCTGTGAAGGAAAAAGTAGGAGATGAGACGACTCGGTGAGATACGACCCGCTGCATGATGGGAGGGGTTACGGAATGTATTCAGTCTTTATTCAAAGAGATGCCTTGGCGAGAAGGTTTGAGGAGAGGCGAGGGTGGATGGAATTAGACGGCTAGAGATCTTTCCTTGTGGGGTGAGCTCTGACTCAGCTCTGACTACCCTTTCCATCCTCCCCATGGGCGTTTTTCCCTCCTGCGTTGGTGGAAGGCGAAAACGTTTTTCTTTTTGCCAGAACAAATAACGATATTCAGCCCGGGCTCCTGCCTTTCAATTCTTCGAGGAGTTTCGGTTCATCTGCGGCGGAAAAATCTGTTTTGATTTATTTTCCATCCGTTTTAAAGGCGAGTTTTCACTTTTGAAGAGCACTAAAAGGAACCATCGGCTGGCTCAGTTTTCACCTCATTTCCCCGAACTCTCTTTCCGAAATCATTAGAACCACGCACATCGAATGGCGAACCTCCAATTTTTTTTTTTCATTCATACGTATGAGTGGGGATGAGGCTTATTAGAGTATCACAAGGGACCTCTTCTTCAATTTTTGAACAAAGGTGATGTTGGAAGTTTTGAGTACGTCATAAGCGATTGACTCCCAGCCTTCGAGAAAGGAGATGAAGGTGGTGGGAAGGGGGGGATTCGGCATGAAATCAACCTTCGAGAAGACCCAATTTTGACGCTAAAAGAAATAAATAACGCGAATAATGTCGCTCTTAATTCGAAACAAGCTGTTCATTTGAGATGAAATCGAACTTCAAGAACCGAATTTGTGTTACCAAAAAAAAGTCACTTTTCTCAATGTTAGATGAGTGTTCGAATAAACTGTATCTAAATATAAAAATGATGCTTTTTCTGGCCTCGATTTCCTCGTTGATGGGATTTGCCTTCTAAGAGTCTAAAATTCGCTTCTTCTTCCCAAACGAATAAAACACTTTGAATTGAAATCGATGTGTTTCGTATTTTTTGATTGCCCAAACATCTATCGTATGGAAGATCTATTCATCCCAACTAAATAGATCTGTTTACATTAAAATCTATATTTTCCGCTTTTTCCGTCTTTTTCGAGTCTATTATTGATCTTGTAGAAGATGCCGTTTGATCCGAAGAGATTGGAACAGTCAGAATTGATATAGATTTTTTTCTCTCTTTATTTTCGAGTCGAATATAATATATTGTGTGGAAAGCCATCTCATTCCAAATGATCGGATCTGTTTAAATGGATATCGACGTTTTCAGTTTTTGGTTTATTATCTTTTTGACATTTTATGTCTTTACTCTGGCACATAACTCGAAAAACGTCACACGAAAAGCGTCACGAAAATTTCTGATGATTTTCGCTTACAACCGATTCGTTGCTACGGAACTTTATCTTCGCCAGTTATCATCGTACGAAAATCGTTCACCACTCGTTGGGTAGCTCTCGATTTACCTAACCATATTACGTTAACCACTGCGGAGTGCGTGGCCGACAAGCTGGGGTATGAGCGTGATTGTTTAAATAATTGTTTACACACAGGTGATCATTCTCAATAATTTATATTGTCAACACGAATGCAAGCTTCATAATTTAAACTATAGTTCAAAGGCCCCTGAATCTATTCTTTAAAGACATAAAATGTCCCAATGTGTTGCAGACTCGTATGCAAGCATTTTTTTTACAAAACTTCATAAATCCATTGCTTTGGCACATAAACTGAAACGGGAAAAATTTGTTCCCTTGATTCACCCTTTCCCTCAGATCACGTCAGAACACAAGCGACCGGCGGGCCACTACGTCAGAGCCTATGACGCACGAGTGTATGACGTCAGACGGCTGGCAGGAGGCCAACTAGTAGTCAAAGTCTATGACGTCAGACGGCTAGCAGGAGGTCAACTAGTACGTCAAAGCCTATGACGTCAGAGGGCTAGCAGGAGGCCAACTAGTACGTCAAAGCCTATGCCGTAAGAGCTTATGACGTCAGACGGCTGCAAGACGTCACTGCAAAAATTGATTAATTGAGAAAACAAAACCGACAAACCATCACACCTTCACATCGTTTCCATCACATCTAGAGCCGCCTGACCCCTCAGATACATGGAAATGTTCGGCAATGTTCATTATACAGCATCTTAGAGACTTGAATTTAAAAAAAAAACCGTATAAACGGGGGAAAATTGCGTTTTCAATTCACAGAACCCGTCAGCTTTGTTTTCGAGCTCAAAACTCTGTGAGAATAACTTGAAAAGCGGCGTCACTTGAGGTCATTCGTCAGGAAAGTGTAGCCTCAAGCGGTTGTTAACAGTCCAGGTAATATTAAACTAATTTCATTATAAAAGTTTCGTTTGAACTTTTTTTTTTCAAAATCCCTCCGGAGGAGGGGTGCCAGCCACGAATATCCGGACTCCGTTTAATTGAATAATCAAGTAAGGCAAGTTTAGAAAAAGGAAATACGATTGATTCATTTATTTTCTAGTTCGCGGAGGGGGGAAGGGGAGCTTTTTTCGGGATTCAGAATGGTTTTCTCTCAGCCTAAGCTTCCCTTGTTTTTAATCCTTTTTGCATTCACCGGATCTAACTTATCAAGGAAGAGATCTGGAGTGGGGCGCTCGAATTTCGTTCACCCAGGGAGGATGAGGGGCGGGTTTGAGTGGATGTTTGAAAACTTCTTGAAGGAAAAGTTATGGAACCTGCTTTTGGTATCTCCGTTCAGAAACTACTTCCTTCCGTTTGAACGCTCCTCCTGAATTATACATTCATTTATCGTACTTTTTTCTACTTACACTCCTTACACTTACAAATTAAAAACGGCAGCCTGTTACAAGGGAATTTTTATTGAAAGTGTAATAAAACGCCCACTACGCACTTCCAAGTGGGACGTACCTATGCGCTGGATGCTTAATCTTTTCCAGAGTTACTGATGATGTAGATCTGCCTAATTTTAAATCTGAATCCCTTGCGGCGTTTTGTGATCTACTTGAATCACGGAAATTGCGATATTGAGTATGCGTATTCCGTTTATTCTGGTATCGCAGAAAGAAAATGTTTATGGAAATTATTGGGAGCCGAATAACTTAGAAATGCACATTTGAAAAAAGAACATCTTGTTATGATAATAGATCTATGGGTATATTTATAGGTACCTGGTAGTGTAAAACATCAAAAGCTAGGTATTTCAATAAGAGGGCCCTTTCGAATTCCCATGAAAATCAGATGGCGCTCTTTAATTTATTGTTATTGAGGAACTGAAGTTTCCAATATTAGGGTGGTTGTTTTTGATTCGTAATGAGAAATTTGTTGCCATTCATCAACGTATACGAATAACTGTATTTCAGAACCCTACAATTAAGAATACAGAATCTTCTAAGGCTTTGGTTCAAAATAGAAAAGGTGGGCCACATCACTGGGTGAGAAGTGTTCTAAACAATTGTGGTAAATTATGTAGAGCTGCTACTTGTGGCTAATCGTGGTAAATTATGTAGTATAAGAGAGGAATGAGTGAGTGATATTACATCGCACTACAAAAATTAAGGTTTTGTAGCGGGATGTCCGAAGTTTGTAAATGGTCTATGCTCGGTATTAGACAACAGCTATTCAAGGTAATGTTAGAGGTCATTGAATTGCTTATTTTAATCCCCTAACTTGACAGGGGAATTGCAGGGAAAATAGGGGTGACTTGACGGAAGGGTTGAAGACAGAATGAACCGGAGGGTTGGGGCTTGGCGTTATAAAAGAACAAGAGTGATATTCCCTCTTCCTGAATAGCTTAGAAGGAGAAGGGTGCCGGAGAGTGAGGACCCGTTTTCAGAGGGTTGCGAAGTTGTAGCTACGAACCAGCTTCTTCATCTCATTAACCCTCCCACCCCTTGTGGAACAACCCTTACTCACGGCCACTCTTTGATGAGTCACAAATTAATAAGAATCTACAGAGGAGGGGAATGAAAGCTACCCCTGTGCGTTGGATGCCATTCGATGCTGGGGACCACGAATGTCATAAGTGGCTGATGATGACTTCTGTTGTTTACTTTAGACTCGTCCGAACACTGCGAACACTCTGCTCCCTTCATTTCTCACATCTCTTAATGATTAAGCTCCTTGAAAGTCCAATTTGTTATGCAACAAACTCTAATAATTTCTCTTCGACAACCTTGGGATTCTGATTGACAAAAGATTGCCAAAATGCATCGCTGATTACGATTGTTGGGTCTCTGATATTCAACGGCTTGTAAAAAAGTTGGAAACGGTCATGTAGTCGGTGTTATTTATCTGGTCGGAAAAGTGAAAAAGTTAGACTGTTTCCCATTTTTTCTCGACTGATTAAAACCCTTGACAATTAAAATTAAAATATTCCACTGATGATTAGTGCATACTAATGACGTAAAGTGGCAATTTTCACCACCCGAATCCAAAGCAGTACTTCGTGGAGGCGAGTGAGACAAACTTCTCTTCAAAGTCGTTCGTTGATTGTGTCCCGCGTTTCTCAAAACTTTTATTCTTTCCCCTTCCTCGTTCAAACCGCATTATTTTGCTGCCTCGGGCGTTTCCTTTAATTAGATAAGAATTAAATATTACTTTCCCCTTGTGTTCACTCTTTTTAAAGTCCTTTCTTGAAAGCTGTAGGGTGCAGTGTAATGATGCCGATCAAATATTGGTCTGTACACCAACTTAATTTTATGATTTGTTTACCTGGTCCCAATTATGAACCTCTTGTTCGCCTCTGTTATTTCAGCGAACCACAGAGCGATATTTTGGTGAAATCACTTCTCATTCATTTTTCTGATCCTAATTGTCCAAACATAACGGCCTAATAGTAATAATAGTTCAATATGTTCTTCAAAGATTCAAATATGTGAAGAACGTACTTGTATGGAAAATCCTTCACGTTTCACTCCAACATGCTCTTCACTCGAGATTCACTTCTTTTGTTTATAGCTACCTCCGATAACTCTGCATGGCCCCATGGTGGATAAAACAGTTGAAAATTAGCGTATGAATGGTCCGGAAATCGTGGCTAGTTGTTACAGACACCAAGTCACATTAAATGTCACTAAAATGTCATTGGGCTAAATCCTCAGTTATCGACTTTGCTCGGGGATTCTTCCTGTTCCTAAAATGGCCTCAAGAAAATTATTTAAGCATCTTATAACACCACGTGTTGGATTGCAGTATACGTTCTGCTATAGATATTCCCCATTGTGGGAGTGTAGCTTTACCGCCCTCTCGCGGTTACACCAAGCTTAGTTCGATTAGTCGTTCATTTCAAGGGAAGACCTTACCAATGAAATATTACCTACTTCATGCTCTGTGAATCCGAATATCGTGAATCTTCTGTTTTCTAATGCTGTTCCAACCGTGCGAATAACAATTCTCGGCATGGATTGGAATTTTAAAAGTAAGATAAGTCTAATCGGGGTTTGAATCGTTCAATGATTGGACGAGGAAGGTGTGCCAAAGGTTTAGGGCTCTTGGGGAATGAATGCGGCAAAGGGAGTGAATACCAAGCAGGGAGGTGATGAAAGGTAAGGTTAAAGGTAAAGGGTCTGGAAAAATAAAAGTATATCTATCTCACATCAATCGTTAGAGGAAACTGGATGTTTACGTCCGGAACGAACGTCGGTATGAGTTACCATTTGGAACGCGATGAAATACTGGAGTCTTGGCAATGAAGGAGGAGGATGCGTTGTAGTTGATTTACAACGAGACAAATAATTTGACAATTATTGCATGCAACTTTTGATGGTAATTGTGGAGGGAGGTGACCTATTATTTCCTGCAGGTATATTATTATAGGGCTTACATTATATTCATCCTACGGATGCTAACACCTGGCAACCGTTGAAAGCTTCGATACATTGATCGTGAGTTGGCCCATAATTTGTTTGAAATTCCTACTAAACTTGATTGTGTTCATAACTCCTGCTTACGAATTCTCCGAGCTTGCTACTACGTTTAGATCATTAATTCAACATCTCTGAAACTCAATCCCCGAAAGGTCCCTTAGCCAGAAATAAGGAGATCATATCAATAATTTTTTACCGTATATTGGACCACGGAATTGGGGATAACGCTGTTCCGCACGGAAAGTTTCAGGTTTTTCGAGGAACCGATCGATTTGAGTTCGGGGAACCTTCCTGTAAGCAGCAGATCAATACCTATCCATGGGTAATTTAACATTCTCTTAACCAGATGCTTTTCTTGGACTTCCAACCACATAGCATCCTGAGAATCACTGAAATACGAAAGGGCAGGACATGAATAATCAGGTATCAATTTCCCCAATTTTTACCCTCGTCAGCAGCAATCGAAGACACGGTGACCAGTTCCAAAAACCCATGCATTATTGTTTCTGAAAGTTCTCGGAATAACTTGTATGGCCCCGTTATATTAACACACTTATGGAATATCGTTTTGCATTCACAGGTCCATCTTGAAATATGATTCCTATGATCTGCTCATCATTTGATTTCATTTTTCGATTTACTACTTTCAATAATGAACCTTTGGAATAACCGAAAAAAAAAATGTTTTGCCTCCTCAAAATATGTTGATTTTTCAAAATATGTAAAATCCGATTACAATTTTCCTCCTTCCCATAGCTGTTCTGTTTACTTGTACATTACCATTGGAATTATTAATGGAATAACTATACAAATACTCTATAATCTAGTTATAAATATGCTACGAAGTTATGTTAGCTGACAAAGGTATTCCTGTAGAAATTGTTACATAGCACATTCACCGTGAATATTGGATTCACGAGATACCTACCTGAGCATAGTAGATTACTGTAAAGTTCCGTGTGTCATTAAACAGTGATGTGTCACGTGTCAAGCCAATATGTTTGGGTCATACAAATATCCTCCAAGTTCTCATCTCAATAATGTTGATACTGACAGTGAACTTTATTTGCTCAGCTGACAATCATTGGGAAGTGAGAAATGTGCTGATTCCTCAGGTTATTAAATTCCTTCACCACGTCGTCTCAATGTTATTTTCTGGTTGGGATTGAAGAGGGAGTTAATCTCTGAAGAGGGAGGAAGGTATCGAGGTTTGAAGAAGCTTCATCCCAAGCTCCTGCTTCCATGGGATTTTCGCATCCTCGCTCCAAACCCACCCGCCAAAAGCCGTGGCGCGGCGGGGTGTTTGATTTGGGAACTACCAGGGGTTTCCTGCTAAATAGAGATATTTACCTTCAGCTGAGTCAACTTTTGGTGGAAGGGGTTGGAATAAGACCTAGCGGTAGGTAAAGGGACACTGAAAACCGATAGTAGAGGATACGCAGGGGGTGGAAAGGGCGGAGTTCGGCATCCGTGTGCTGCTATATCCCTGCAATTACCAAGCCTCCTTCCACTTCTCTTTTTTCCTGAGCGTTTTTTCTTCTCCTTTTTTCACGGAAATAAATAAGAAACGCAATCTTTCCAAGGTTTTTTACTGTCCTGACTCAGCAAGTATTTGATTCCCGTTAAAGTGGCGAGAAAGACAATTAGATGGTCGAACCCAGTTGCCCGTGACACCCACAGATTAGCTCGCCCCAGTCCGGCGTACGTCGTCCATTCTATCTTTATTGGTTCACCTCAACGACCTCGTTCCCTATCTTTATCATAATATTTCAGTGGTGTTTTGTGGTGTAGCTCATGAGCTGTTCCACACCATAAGGTCTCTTGGCTGTTTCAATTCAGGTTGAATATAATCTTCTGTTGTTCCCTTTGATTCTCTAACTTGGACACCATCATTTTTCCGTGAACCGAAGGATTGATGAACCGTATTTACGTTTCAAGTTATGTATAATATGAATAGCGAATAAACAAACTCTTTTTGAGATCACTCATTAGATTCAACTACTAGACACCTAGTGGATCTAATATGTACCTATTACTAATTCGTTTCATCATGGAAGAACCGTTTTGACTAGAACATGAATTCAACTTACAAATTGAATGCCAAAATGTCTTGGAAAATTTGGCTCGGCGGAGAGAAGCGTTACGCATTGTTAATACTTTTGCCTCAACTTATCCCAAACTCGCCCGAAAAGCATGGAAACCGGGTTCCAAGCCCCTCACGAACCCATGAATGGCTTTATGCATCCCTTTACAAGTTTTACACTCCAACTAATGCTCCCCTTGCCCTCCTGCCACGGCATCCGTTTTCCGGTTTCTACTTTGGAAAGATGAACTCACTTTGGAAGATTATACTCAGAAATGCTCCAATGGTAGAAGACCTCTAACCTTTGACAGTGTACTACTTGGAAATGGAGACAAAGTGGCTCTCAGTGTATAAGATGCCTATTTTTGAGTCAGCAAGCTCAAATGGCCCTCGGTTATGGTCTTGAAAAACCTTTTTTAATCAAATGACTTCCGCCTTCCCCCTTTTGAACCGCTGTTTATTTATTAGGAGTGAATGAACGTAGATCTTAGAAGATCTTTGCTATTCACATGCTAACTGGAGATCTTTGCTCCCTTTTCGTATACTCCTTTAGTGTTTTCTTCCATCTACCTCTCTAACATAACACATTATGCTGTCTTCCATTCAGAACCTACCAAGGCGTTCATGGTATATATTTGCATTTATATTATACAGGTGGACTTAGTGAGATAAATTATGACGTTGTGCGTCTGTCTTGTGTCTCTTCTGATTTTCCCAAGTTCCTATCCTGATTCCTCCTTGATAGTGAAACTTAAGGAGATAGAAAGCCAATTGTCAATCCACCCCTTATGTAAAAGGAATGATATGAAAGTATCACATATATACATATCACACGTAGTACATCACAGAAATGAGTTCACAATGAATTTAGGAGGTCTGACTTGAATTGAGTAGCGGTCAGTGGTCTACACTTTAATAATATGAGTTTCCAGTGAGTGCTTCACATGTATTTCAATTTGCTCACTTCTAATGGTTGAGTAGAAAATCATTTACCTGTCACCGTTCATTACAGGTAGAATTGCTGAATATTCATTGGTGTTGAAAGCTACAGCTTGTTGGCTTGTCGAACTGGTATGGTGTGTTTTATTACTGAATGCCCGCTCTCCTAACTGAGTTTGTTGATGGAAAACTAATACAATTCGATGGTGCATAAATGTTGGTGCGGTAACACCTGCATTTCCCGGCGTTTTTCTAATGTTTGATTCCGATTAGGGATGTCCCAAAAGTATCGATACTTTTCCCAAAAAGTATCGATACATATCGATACTTTTTTCTCTGATATATATCGTAGTATCGATACTTTTTATCTGATATATATCTTAATATCGTTACTTTTTTCCCAGTTTCGGAGCCGATACTTTTTTATCCCTCACATTTTATCAGTTGTAAAACCTACGACGTGTAGGCGTAGGTAATGTGGACGGTACCTCTACCTCTACCTAGATTTCACTTCAACAAATTAAAGAAAGTTGACCACCATCTCCAGCTCTTAGTGAGAATCTGCTGTCCTCAATCTAGGAAAGGACCATCACAATGTTATTCCAACCAACCAACCTAACTCTTAACAGTTGAAGTTATTTGTTGTTATTAATATACTAGTAGTTTTTTGATTGGATTTTGTGTGTTTGTTCTTTCTTGTTTTCTGGTGTGATTTTCCCGAAGCCGAATTTACGAAATAATGTCGTAGTCGACCTCATCCTTCAGTACACATTCTTTTATTCGAATTTTACCTTTGTCCCCGTTGAAAGTTTTTCGTGAATTTTAATATCGCAAAATACAATTTTTGTTTTAAACTATAAGTACAATAAGCCGCCTTGTCTTCCTAATAATTTTGAAAAAAAAGCGCCCATACAAAAAACGTTTGAAATATAAAAAGAAGTGATTTGTTATTTATAGCTTCATTCATTTTATATTATCCTGAAATAATTCTTGATGCTAACTATCTTATACCAATGTAGATGAATTAAAAACGAGAGAAGTGATATAAAATTCATTGTCAGGCTGACAGAGAGAGAACGAAACGACTTTTCCGTCCATTTTTGGAAAAGTATCGATACTTTTTGATACTTTCTATTTGTATCGATACGATCCGATGTTCATATCGCAAACACTCGTAGCAAAAAGAGGTTCGTGAACAAAAGCTTCGCTATTTACCGATGTAACGATTAGCTACTGCTGACGTGTAGAGGAAAGGTATCGCCACTTCTTGAAGCAAACGTACCGATCGTAACTCAGGCTTTCGTGCGGGTTTCAACTACGTAGGAAACATTCCCCAAAGCCTGAGGAGAACTTCTCTTGCCAGGATTCCTGAAAATTACCTCATGAGTTATCACCTACTACACCCTTCCTCCACAATTCTGTAGTGAAGTTCTGTCATTCCCTTTTCAGTCATTTTTCTCCACGGTTTATGTCAGTATTAAATTAACAAAACGTACATGTTACATATGTTCATTCGAGTAGTTCACCAAAAGTACTCTGTATTTGTATTCGTATTTGTGTTGTTATTGACGACCTCGTCAATTTCCCCACCGATTTCCTCCTCACCTGTACAATTCATGGATTACTACTATATTATGTAGAATAAACTATGTAACATAATATATACTCTCAAATAAGCGGAACAACCAACAACCTTGTTTCCGCCGTCACGAAAAGTAACTCAGAGCTAGAAAGTTGGTACCACAAACCAATTGTGAATTGCATCAGCTGTCACCAGTATGAAAATTTGCCTGAAGTTCTACCGTTTGATACACGCTCTTGATTAGGATTATTGTTCAGTTCTACCATCGCGCCTTCTTGGTAACCATTGGCTGGTCGTACCCCGGATGTACCTATCAAATGTCAGCGCTCTAAGATGAACAGGATGGAAGTTCGAACCGACAAGGTGTTCAGGCCCTTGGCCAACTTTGTTGACAGTGGTTGTGGTCTCTCGCGTAATAGATTCCTGTGGACAGATGGAGCATATTTATAATTCCTGCCTACATATTATCTAAGTGCTTGACGGCGGGGAGGAGTTATCTGTATCCTCACTAAGGAAAGCCTTGCTCATCGACAGAAAACATCCCTGCAACTCTCTGATAACAACGCAGCAATCCCTATCAAAATCGGTTCAGGGCTTTGGCCCTCTATAGAGGTCAAACGAACAAACTTAGAGTTTTATATATACGATACCAGTCTGGAATCCAGCTTACGGAATCCAGAACTTGCTCCTCATAAACGCGTGGAACAGATGTTTTCCGACAACCGTGTGGTCGTATGTCGTTGAAGGAATGGAATATAGCGAGCCACACCTTCAAGATGGAAAAAAGGAAGATGATTCTCTTGTCAGTTTCTCCGACGCGGAAGCCCTTCCGCATTAACTATGTATACAGGAAGGTTATGAAATAAGGGAAGCGGAAGACAATGAGGGTGTAAGGAAAGAAAAGTGCGGAAACGCTAAGAGAGACGGCCAGAAGAGGGGTATATGGTCCAGTTGCATTTTAAATGTAAATTCCACATATTTCCCAGAGGACCCTCATGGCTTGGGATGTATACGGCGTGATGCGGAACCTTGGATCTAGGAATTGTCAAGGGGCCTTGAAGAAAGAACTATGTATTGTAGGCGTCTTCTCGCTTAAATGGAGGCGATTCTGCACGATTCCAAGGGGAATTGAAGGCTGTCTCCGGAGAGGGCTCCTGGTATAAGTGTTAGCATATCACACGGATTTCTCCGTCCATGTTTAAGGGTCTTTGTCCTACAAATTGAATTACCCATGCATGGAAGTATTTTTTTCGACTGGGCTAATTTATGTAGGCATTTGCATACGTTCATAATCCCTCCATGCACTCGCGGCATGGTAGGATACGCAGTATAGTTTTTACCTTATTTTTATAGAATTGAAACGAATGACGTGCAATCCACTGAAAGTAAATTATGTCAGTTAAGTAACTAATCATGCCGAGCGACCCTCAAACGAAACTTGGTTGTCAGACCATAATAAGTTCAGTGTTAACTGTTGTTGACCTTCCAAACCTAATATTTAAGTTAATTTCTAATAATGTCTAAATTGGACACCCTTCTCTATCGAAATTGAAAACAACCAAGATGAAGAAAATTCCAACTCGCTCCCCAAAATTGTTGGGTAGACGTGTCATAAATCCAAAATTTGCATTATACAAATCGTCTCCGGCAATTCCTCTTCTGACAGTAGTCCGAGAAATTTGAATTCATGAAGCTCTGAGCAGGCGCAGGATGAGCCTTGAAACTTTTCATGATCCTAGGCTAGAAGAAAAATGTGAGAAACAGGCGATGAAACTAAACGGAAGAATCATCATTCTGAATGTTTGATCATTTTTCCTAATTGGGAACAGCTGATTTAAACAACATTGGTTTTGTGATATTATCGAGTCTCTTCATCTTGGAGGACAAAAGTTATTCCTCTCGGTAAGACAGAAATATTATATCGTACCCAAGTTTAAATTTCCTCGTATAAATGTCCCTAATACGTTTAAATAATCAATATACCTACCTACAACGGAAAATGTTTGTGAGAAAATGAGTTGTGTGGGAGTCGACTTGCACGCCTATTACGATATGACGGTTTCGTGTTTGATGAACAGAAACGAGCCTTGAAATCGACGATGACCATCTACACGTTTTCGTCTAAACCAGAAGGGATTCGGAGCTGAGATGGCAGTGAGTAGTACAACATGCAAGTTCCCGATTCACACTGAGTAAATTTGGACGCCACTATGCAGACGTTTGACAGTAAATTACGGTGGGGATAACGTGATGTTTTGTATTTTTGCGGTTTCTGTTCCCACTATTCTTAACGACGGAGATACGTTACCCTTTGTAATTGAAAGTCCAAACTGCGAATTAATACTGCCATCAGGTAGTAGATCAGTATAGTTATCAATGGATACAGTCGTACTTTCCTAGATGATCATATACGTTGTGGACACGAAAGGCACCCCAATAGTGGATGATGGGTGTTGAAATTCAAATAACCTATTTCTCGATAATTCATCATTCACGATTTGAACTCGTATTTTCGCTGGCATGAAAGCAGTTCAGTGTATCTATAGAAAAATCTTCGACAAGCTCAGCTGAATTATGATTGTAAATGTTCACTTAAGGAAATGGGTACCAGAGAAAAGGTTGCGTTTTGAATAGAAAATTCACTGATTCAGTTTTTCGAAGGGTTAATGATTTTCCTCTTAGAATATCTACGGCCAATGAGACATTTTAATTTTCGAACTTGAAGGTTGAGAAGGAAAAAAGAAGAGTTGATGAAAAGGGGACGTTGATGGAGATTGATTCCGTTCCGTGAATAATCATTGCCTTTTCACCGGTTCCATTCAGCGAATAACTCTTGGAAACCGTCAGTTGATTTGCAGCCACGGGCGATGACTTGATCGGTTGAGAATCTGGGTGTGGGGTTTTTTTGGAATAACTAAGCGATCAATGATATGTTTTAGTATTGATGCTGTATTTTATTTTGATAGGATTCAAAATTTCATTATGGATCGGATACCGAAATGAGCTTTCATAATACAAGATTCTTGTGAAGTTTGACAATGTCTTCATGCGCCCAAACTTTTTTAGACTTCAATCCGATATAAGGTTTTTCAAGGAACTTCTTTTCTTTTCTCGTTGTCCGTAGTTCTTTTCCCCGTTTGCGAGGTCTTACGAATGAAACCAGAAAGAAGTTGAAATTCAACTAAGCCCTGATTTCGCTTGTCATTGACCTGCCTTTTTATTTGTCCGCTCTTAACAGGGACGAACTGAGAACTTCCTCTACGAGTACGACGGTCGTCTTTGTTAATTGCTGTATACAGAAAGGTTATTTTTACATTATTAAAAAAGTCATCGTGGAAGAATTTGCAGCATTATCCCTACGTCAGCAAACTCTCACAAAGTTTGATCAAACCAAGTAAGCCCAAAATGTCAGATTATCTTTTCCTATATCGGCAGTGGGGCTCCGTATAGCTCATGAAGGCCTCCTTGATCAACAAAGCTCAAAAAGGCCGAGACTTTTCTGAATACCGATAAAACTCAAAAGGATGGGAATTAATTTATAGGGCATTTTTCCTTTGCCATTGACAAAGTACAAAAAGGCTCTTTGTATTATACCGATAATACTATGAAAATGGCGAAATTTTTCCAATGGGGTTTTCTCCGATAACATCGAGAAAACTCAAAAAGGTGGTTTTTAACCTTCTTTGGGTTCTTTGTTGTAATACCGTCAAAACATATAATGATTTGTTATTTTCTTATTACACCAATCTCAGTAATAAGGGTTTCTTTCTGTGAAGCCTGCAAAGCTCTAAAATTTGAGGATTCCCTTTTATCTGCCCAATTAGTACCGTGTTAAAAACAATATTTTGAGAAACCATTGAATATTTTGAGATTTCATTGGATTGGTATTTATACTATAAATATCTCTAAGCGTCACTAAACCGAGCCGTTTCGGTGTCATTCAACTTGCGAAACGAATACCGCTTTGATGGGTGTATAAGTTGGAGTTCTATATTTTTTGAAGCCTCTGGTATTTCCATATTTTTCAAGATTCAACTCCTTCTCTCCCCAATTGTTCTAAGGGTAGCCGATGTTTTCTCCCTCTGAACGGGGAAAACGGCTGTGAGTATTCTTTCTGACACTCACGGAATGCAGGGGCAGTCACTCCTACAATGACGCTTCACACCTTCACATCGCTCGCGTTGCGTTCCTACCGTCTTTTATAAATAGCTGCATTTTTCCTCCCCACGGCAAACGCCTATCGCTCTTCACCAACGTTGAATCTCAGGGTGGTTTCATTATATCGTTGCCGCGCTTCTGGAATGATTTTAGATTGTTTCTTTCCTTTTCCATTATTCCGTATTTAATATTTCCAAACCGTAAGCCTTACTTATGTCCTGTTCTATTTGCTGAATTATTTACCAGTTTCCTCCCTCTCGCACTCACCTATACTATGGTTTCCAGTGCTCAAAAATGCGAAAGTAGTTTCTTCAAAAGAAATCCCTATACCAGAGCTATTTCATTCCTATTCTGCTATAAGATCAATTTTAATACTTTTATTATTATTGTTGGTAGCCCAAGCTACTCAATAAACACGTCTTTGAATTTTTTGGTCTGCGAAAATCTCTGTCTATCATATGAAAGAACACCCACTCCTCCTCCACCCTCGACAGCCGACTGTTCCATTATGGACTAACCACATATTGAGGCCGAATGGACGGCAAGAGGAGGCCTTCTTCCGAAGATTGAAGTTTATCCTCTTTTTTGATAGAGTTCTGGCTCAGAAGGGGGAAAATATGAGAGAAAGCGATCTTCTACCATCGAGAATAGAAGAAAGGGAACGACTGACAGATCTAATACTTCCAATAAACTGCCCCGCCAGAATTCATGATCCTTTTCAGTCCTCGGTCTTGGCGGTCCCGCGGGATGACCGTTCCCCAGCCAATGTGATCGCAAATCCCATCAATATTTAACGCCTCTCCCGAGACATTGTTGCGTTCCAGGAACAGACAGAACATATTGTTTATGTTTGACCCAGGTTAAAGTTATAGAGTTGTAAATGGGTTGTATGTTTGGGGTTTAAGAATCTTATTGTTGTAGGTCTGACTACAGCGCTTCGGTTACCAAGAGGAAGGTTTCAAACAGCTCCTCTATTGAGGATACGCCATCGGTACACATGGATCTAAAGCATAGGAAGAGTTTCCGAATCGATTTTTTTTCTCTTTTTTTTTTATTAAGAAACATTTTTGTGCAAAGCGCTGTACGGTGGGAACAAGAAATGGAAGTGAATCACTCTTTAACACCATTATCAAGAGGAGTGCATTTAGGAGTGGGGGGGGGGGGGGGGGCAACGGGCTTGTGATACTGATGTTTGTATTGCTGCTGTTGCAGTTTTTCAGTTGAAGCCCTCGGCAAAGTAGGAGTGATGTTTTTGCTTGAGGTGTGGCAGATATCGGGTTGGGGGTCGCACCTGAGGTATGCAGCTAATTAGATGGTTTTGATGGGTTGAAGCCTTCTGGTAGGACATGTAGTATGCACAAATCAAGCTATCATGAACTGTAGGAACTTCAAGGTCTTTGTGAAGTTCCTCGTTTCTGCATCTTCATGGATTGAAAAGAAAAAGAAGAAGAACATCCAAACAATCTAGTTTTTCTTTCAAATTATCTCTCTTTTCTTCAACTCCAATTTCCTCCCTAAATTTCTCTAATTCAACTTGTTAAATTCGTTAGAACCTGCGAAACATTTGGGGTATGCAGTAGGTACGTACTGCACTGAAGACAACTGAAATATACACAGAGAGTTACTATCTGTGTTAGATATTTGCCATACTGTATGGATAGTTACCATTCTCTATAGATCGTTACCATAGTGTATGGATTCGAAGTTAGAGAGTACTATCAATTGTCAATAAAATCGGATAGGTATTTAACTGCAATGAGGCCGTCCCTACCAACTCCTCCGCCATCTCCCCCCTTAGGATTAATTTCGGACATGTTTGTAACCATTTCGTTAGATAAACCACATCCATTTCCTATTCGCTGAACCCAGTGTGCAATCCGGCTGATCCAGTTCGGTAGAGTAAATGATGTACATGATTCATTTAACATGAATACTCTGTTGGAATAGGTGTACGCATAGTATGCATTCAACGTACTACTTGTGGGCTAACTAACCAGCAGTATATTTTTACCTCTGGCTCATTACTGGTAGTCTGCACCACCAATCTCGTGCAGTGGTTGCGGTGAGATTTCAGATTGGCTCGAAGTTCTGCAGACGGCACTCCTACTTAGTCTCCGTTGTAGGTACGAAACCGTGGCTTTCAATGAATCTTCAGCGAATGTTATTTCCCCCATTTCATCTCGTCAACTGCTCATGATGGATGGTAATATTTTTATTCGAGTTTTCCTCTCCGACAGCCCACCGTCTCGCGAAGCAGTTTGCTAGCCCGACATCAACCCCTCGCCGACGCAGATCCGAATGATAAATGAAGGGAACCGTGGATTATAATTGGTAGTGATTAATGAGCGAGCGTCCTCTCTCGGCCATTGTTTCGTCTGACTTTTCAATGGTTCTTTTTGGTTGAGCCTCGCTTTCCCAAAGGGAGTTTCAAGAGCAATGATTTCACGGCAAGAAAATGAAATAAAAGATGAATTTTTGTATTTGAAAAATCCTTCGCGACCACTCATTTGAGGCGACTACTGTGGATATTAATGGTATAACTCTCTGAATGTCTTATAATTCATTAAGCACAGAGTCATTCTGGATTTGTGATCAATGATTGCACTCTCGCCCTCTTCACTAAATTGTATCGTGTTTTCAATTTCTCATGTGCCCTCTTCTTGAAAGTTGCAGAAAAACGATTTATATGTTCAACATGAAAAAAGAAAAAAATAATAAAAGGGCTAGTTGTACTTATAAAGCTCCGGATGGTATTGAAAAATTCTGAAAATGAAACTCTATTTCAATGTCTACAAAAAACTGCACCATCCAATTTGAAGTTTTCCATATATACCTATATATTCACAAATGACAATTTCAAAATTTCAAACTTCATTTCGAACCCCTTCCTATTGGCCTAGGTAGGGTTATAAAAATACAACGCTAACTGTGCATTTTCTGAATCTACGTATCTTGAAATGTGAGCGCTCAAAATTAAACGGTGGGGGGGGGGGGGATGGTTTTCATTAAGTAAATCAAAAAAGCGTTCACTTAACGAATGGATATTGGGTTTTCACGATCGAGTCGGATGTTGGTACATTGGTCATGATTTCTATCATTATTGGTTTTTTTTCCATGATGGCCGTCGACTCAGTAATTTTTTTTTCGAAGTAATCTTCAATCCTTCCAATATGAATTAAGCGATTATGTAAATGAATATTGGAGTCAAATGAGAGCTGAAATCATAGCAACAGCCTAGTTTCACTTTCAGATAGCCGGACGAAGGTAGATTCATAAAGAGATACGCCCTCTCCTGACCTCGCCCCTTGTCGGACCCGACCCGATGGGGGAAGATGCAGATCCTGGTGCAATGCGGCGTCCGAGTGCACTTAAGTGAAATAAGGTGGGATCAAAGGGACCTTCCCACTCTCTCCCTTCAACGCTTCGGTAGTGAACACGGGACTACGGTTATTCGGAAATTCTGACCGGTCATTTCGCTCCTGTCCGGTCTCTCATCTCTCCATTTCATGCGACGGAAATCGGCGATCGGACGGTGAATGCGAAACTCTATTTGATAGTATGATGCCCAAGATGGGATCCGAAAAATTGGTGGAAGCTCAGAACACGATGCTGCTCAAGTCTGTGGCTGTTTTGGTCAAACGATTGTAGAAACTTTCATCTTCAGCTACCTACACTTCTACGATACACCTTCACTTGCCCCTTCCCTTTGGACTTTGTCCTTGAAAATATTACGAATTGCACATGAGACACTTTTATTAAAGCCCATTCACAGGAACAAAAATGATCGATAATACTGATCATGGATCAACGAATCTAAATAAAGAGATCAATGAACAACATTATAATGTATTTACCTATAGGTAAAGGTAAACGATGTAAAAGGTATCCCTGGATTACGTTTTTAAGGACGGAAGTGATTGATGTACCCTACATCGACAAATGGTGCTTTTTGTGCTGCAGAAAATCTTATAAAGTTGATTTACAAACATCGCAATTACTAACAAATTCCCTTATCAATGATTTGAATGATGAAAAAACGGATAGTCTCCCAGTGTAACTATTAGCACCGCTATACCGTGGAATCATTTTAGCGAATATGTATTAAGAAATTGAAGGTATTGTTCTCGGTCCAAAATTTTTAAAACTCGAATTTTCGAAAAATTTGCATACCATAATTGGACTCACTGCTAAAAGACACCAAAAAATAATTTTCGGTGTCTTTTGCCAGTGAATTCATGATGGTCTGTAACGGATTTTGGTACTTATGCAAATATGTATAATATATAAAGGCTTCCGAGAGTTTTCGGGGGGGGGGGGGGATTGGGTGAGTAGTTGTATAAAATATGATACAGATGAAGCAGATTTGTACTTGAGTGCTAGTTAGAAAGATTCTCGAGAAGAATCCACGTGTGTCAGACTATTTGAACAGATCAAAGCCTTCAATTCAACTATAGTGACCGTTAAATCATAACCCTTTATGAACTCAAACTTCCGTCCCATTTGGAAAGTTCGTTGCATCTTTCAGCAGTTTGCGAGTGTGTCTGATCGAACTGAGGATCTTCTTTATTTTACTGACTGGGTTTTTTTCCGTTTCAAAACTAAGTTTAAAAACACAGAAAAGGGTGGTTTCTCTACCCTCGCGATACTCTCTCCCCAGTAGCTGTGCTTCGCATTTACTTCTCTGGAGTCACTTTATATTCAGACAGCCTACCGTGCAATAAACCCAACGCCTTGCCTACAATAGGACCGAGTTTAGAGCGGAAGGAGGTGCACAAACTTACATCCGTCCTCTCCACAAACCAACTCCGTGATTTATCAACATTTTTGAACCATACTGCAAGAATTATTCTTCGGATAAAAGTCATTTCCATTTCCTATAAGAAATACGTTCTTTATCACAAAATGACACGTTTACTTACAAGCAGCCAAATTATACATTTTTTCAGAAGCAACTGGGGAAAAGGGGAGGGAAAAATATCAGGGGTAGTTTTTCGGTCATACTGGATTAAACACTGTCTTTACGTAACCATAATTTATATTGAGAAGTACCTACTTTCAAATAATATTGGGAATTCTTTCCGTAGACTCGAAAAGTATCGCAGAACTAGAAACTCGATATCAGAAAACCATACGTGCACTTGAATAATTCATATCAATCGGATATACCTAATACAATATAATATATGATTTTCATATTATGATTTTCAACCACACAGAACAGTATCTTGTGTAAAATTTATTGATCTATTCTTGTAACTTATTGATTCTTGCAAATGTTTCGGTGTTGTTCCACTAAACCTTCAGATTCTTCTCCCACGTTGTGACGAATCGTTTGAAACAGGCAGTCTATATTATCTCACCTGAGCAACCTAACGCCTCCGAACATCATCTAAAAAGCCTCCGACGACAAGAACTATCTGTTAACAAGCCTTATAATTACATATTCGTTACGGCTCCTTTTTTGCCCGTTGATATTTCGTTGTTTTGGTTCTTGCCACTGACGCTTCCAAATGATCGGTGATTATGGATCGGTTAGAACAAAGCCGGAGCAAATGGCTCGGTGTATACAAAGATGTTTCGTACCGATAAACTCGGATCGATGGAGGCCGTAATCATCGGCTCCAGAGGTTTGAAACAGTAAAAGATGTACAATACGTTCATGTTTTTGAAAGGAAGTTTGTGGGAACTCGCCATTGTGGGAATATATTCGACTAATTCATGTACAGCTGGCTCCTGAAATAAACCTATGACCTGATCTGACTCTTCCACCCGCTGCTCTTAGCTCCGAACAACGTGTTTCTTCTTCACCAGTTTGATATACGTCCTCGAAACCCCCCGCAATGTTCGTGCTCATTCCTCATTCATTAGAAAGTAGTAGAGTTCAAAACATAAACGTATCCTTTAACCTTTTCCTCAATTCTATACTTGTTGAAGATGAGCTTTTTTATACTCTTGATCTTAGAGGATTCACTTCCTCGTTTATTTCAAAGTTTTGGTTGGTAATTATTTATTGTTCATACTATTTACAGTACGTTGGATATTAGAGTACGTTTACAGTACGTTTTGGGCTCATTAGACATCCGAATTTATTTCGGTACATTCTCATATCATACTGTGGGTAGTTTCGCTGCAACTAACTTTTGTTTTTGTGTTTCTATTCCAGGTCTGACCTCTCTTGGCTGAGACATTTTCAGGTTAGTAACCTTTATATCAATCCGTAGTATTCATTATTTATACAGAAAAATATTACCTTGCTCTCTAATAAATTCACAATATTGTTTAGTGCCCAGTTCTTGCTGAAGTTAGTAGCTTTACATCAAAAAGTCATCTGGTTCAATTAGTGTTTCAAGATATGTGTAATATTTAATGTTTAATGGATATGTATGTTGACATTTTTTCCCTTAATCGTTTCCAAAAGTGTATTATTGATAATGATGAACCACGGAATCCCAAGTGATGGAATATTAGGAAATATTATTGATCATCGAGTTATACAGGGTATCCCACTGAAGGGTGGACATCCCACAGGGGACGAATTCTACAGCTAATTTGTGACTAAAAATGCCCTTAAACTCATATTTTTTACCTCAATTCAAAACCCAAGTTTTTTCATTTATAAATTTTTTTCGTTTTGTCGAATTTACGTCTCAAAAACGGACACTACTCCCTTATTTCCCAAAGTAATCTCGAATCTGAGGATATCATTGAAATAGGCAGTAAATTTCCTATCTCTCTTGTGCCAAACCAAAATCTTTTGCTCAGGTTTAACGGTTTGTAATGTTTTGTATTGTTACTGCAAAAATTGGTCGAAAGGCTCAGCTTTCCAACAGTATCATTAAATTTTCATTGACATGGAAAATAAGAGAGAAAATGTCGTTTTCCCGTCGGAAAACGCTTCTTTTTTCACGCGAAATTGAGGCTTGTGGGGTGAAAAATGACTACCTCACTACTTTCAAGCTGCTATGAGCATGTTTTTGTTTGTATAATGTCCGTTTTCGTGACTAAGGTCGAAAATACGAAGAAAAAAAACTCTGCAAATTCTTGACACAACGGTTCATTATCTTCTTTGTACAGATCACCCTTCTGTCTAGATCACTAGGTCTAAATGTCTAGATCCTAAATGTTAGATTAATTAATATTATCAATTATCACTAATTATTAACAATTTTATCAAGTACCTAGTGAAAATTATTATAATTTATTGTTAGGTATTAATAATTCGTATTTACTATTAATAATAATATTTATTAATTATGATTAATTAATACGATATAATTCTGGGGTTTTTAATACTACCTACGTCGGTAATAATTGTTCTATAAAAGAAGTACCTACCAACAAACATTCGAAATTTCCTTCATTTCCGTAGCACGAAACGCACCTCAGAACAACAAACTCGACATCACTTAAGCCATATGATGTTCCAAAGAGCTTGTTAGTATGAAAATGGACCTGTATTTCAACAGTTTGATTCACGATCCTGTAGTGAGGCACAATCTTTGAGCCTCCGTTGTGAACGAACGGCTGGTCGTACAAAGCTGCGGATGGTCTTAAAAAATTCTACGGAACAAACTCTATCTAAATATGAAATAAAAAACATACCGTTCAATATGAATTTTTCGAGATATGAAATTTTCAAAATTTCAAAATTCGTTTTGAACCCCTTCCCCTTGACCTAGGGTTATGAAAAGTTTCGAGGACCATTGTGGGGTTGGTCGAAACCCATAAAAAAAATTTCGTAATTTTAACTCAACGCTAACTGGGCAAAGTGCCTCGGACGGCGGACGGCGGACGGCGTACGGCGGACGGCGGACGGCGGACGGCGTACGGCGGACGGACGGATTTTTTTTAATTCGATTTTCTGAATCTACGTATCTTGAAACGTAAACCAACAAATTTTGAGGGGGGGTTATTTTTTTTTTTCTTTGGGCGATTCCAATGGTTCATTATCGAAGATAATAAACCAAAATGTTTAAGTGAAAAAACTCGGGTTTTAAGTGGAGTAAAAAATGTGAGTCATGGGACATTAATATTCACAAATGAGTTCTAGAATTCACCCTCAAGTGGGATACCCTATATAGCGCGTTATACGTGTTGTGATGACGCAAGTCGCTTTCGTCTTGACGTCACGCACATGAGCTAGGTAGGTAGGTTCTGATACATCAGAAATAAAGTCAGTTTAAAAAGTGTACTCGACCAGCCAATAACAAACATGTGCCTCTCCCGAACTAATTTAAACAAAACGATGTCATGTTATACGCGAAACCTGTATATACAGGTTATATATATACAGGTTTCACGTATAACATGACAACGTATAATTGATATTATCAATTACCCACTTGTTGGTGCCAAGCCGAATGGCATCTTACAGTGACAGGATTAAGGGAACGACTTCCCCCTTCAAACCATCTTCCTCGGGAAATCACTCAGAAGAAGTCGTGGTTGAGAAGCCTGAGGGCCTCCAGAGTCAATGAGAGGGCAAGAGGTGAATAGAGCAGAGGTGGTTCGTGTCGAGCGGCCCGCATACTGATGCAAGGTAATCACTCATAGCATCTGTATTCATCCTGCCTCTCCTTCACCGATGACCCGCTCCGGGTACCCTAAAGCTCCGCCCAGTTAATTAAATGCCGCTGCTGATGCATCAATTTGTTTTGCGATTCTTCGCATGACGAAGTTACACAGGCATGCGGGGTGAAACCAACGAGGCAAAATGATTCCCCTGCTCGACTCCCTCCCACTCCGTCGATCGACGTGTTGGAAAACAAATCTACGCGTATCTTGATGAAAACGGCCCCGGCTTCAGGTTTAGCAGCTCAATTAGAATTGGTAATGATCGGCGGATGTACGACAGTAATCCTCAGATATTAAGGTTATTAATTCATCTCTCTCCTATGGTACATACACCATTTATCCAACACAATGTGCTTCGTTAACGATTGTGTTGTGAATTGGAAAGATTCATACACATCATATACATAATACTCATTTTACTCAAACATGATGCTCAGTAGTTTTTTATCTACTGTTCGTGTTCATATTGGGCGACTCAGAGCGGTTGTCGTCTGGCCTGCCGTTTCCCTGATCTTATCCCAGAAAGTGACTTCACGATGATACTATCTCCTGGCAGGTTTGCTGGAGACCCCTCACCTCTACTCGCATGGGTATGAGCTAACGTGTTAACTCAACTGCTTCTGTCTTGGTGTTGAAAAGTAGTTGTCAACTCAGATTTCCTTGCCAGGACCACTGCAGCTATATCACCTGTTTATCCTACAACGAACCTTCTACTTCGGCCACCATTTAGGGAATTTTCAAAGAAAAGGAAGTAGTGGTGTTGACCTATCGATAGGACTATCGATAGTTTCTGACTATTGAAAACTATCGATAGTCAGCGAACTATCGATAGTACTATCGGAACCAACTGAAAACCCACATGTTCCCAGAAAAAACACGTACTTGCAGGTGGAAATTGAACAAAATTACCTGAGAGGAAGAATCTACTACTCTAGATTTTTTTTTCTTGATCTGTGCCACTTTTGTATTCATTTATTTATTTTTTTTCTTAGCATTATTTTGTCTGATAATTTTTGGTCTTCCTGCAGTTATTCGTATTAGAATTAGTATCAAGATGATACTTACCTCAAGTTATTTTTTTTAAATTTATACGCGATTCAAGGGCCCACGAGTTTATCACTATTTCGGAACATTCTCAACACAATTCATTCAACACAATTATCGTTCATTTCTTGCCTTCTTTCCTAATTGCCTTTTCCAGTTCTCTCCCAGGCGAAAATGGTCAAACAAACAAAAAATTTAATCAGACATGATAATTTTCATTTATAAAATACTTGGGTATTTTCCAAAAATGATATTTAGCCTAACTAGGTCAATAAAAATAAATAAGCTATTTAAAATAACGCATCTGATTTTTGTACTGAACTCATCAGAAATACTGTCACTTCACTAAAAACTTATGACGACAACTGACAATGCAAACAGATGCCAGATTTGATAAGACATTTGAAAAGAGACGGGTGTTAAAACTATCGATACTATCGATAGTTTTTGGAACAACCATCGATACTATCGGAAACCGAAACTATCGATAGTTCAACACCACTAAAAGGAAGCGATTGTTCACGTTAAAAAGTCTATAACTCAGTAAAAATTGGAGACACAATTGCGTCCTATACTCTTCTGGTATTCAAAACATTTCATTCTTCGACATTCACCACAGACATGATAGAAGGAATAGCTTCATACTTAAGTACTTATAATTATCCAATAACTTTAAGATTGCCTGTAATGTTCCAAACATTACATCAGTTATTTACATAAAACCAGTTATTTCTTCGAAAACTTGCTCTTATAGCCATGCTGCAAGACATTGGATTTTTTTCTTGTTTTTCAACGACTTCTTCAGTAAAATTTACTTTCAACGGCTTCTGAAACTCTTAATAGCCTGTAACCATAGTTTCCAGGATGTGGGTCAGTTCTTGGCTGTGACAAAGAGTGCCATGTCCAAGTGCTCATGTTGCTGTTGGATTCACCTGTTTTCACTCAAGGGCGCGAGCCAAAGAATAGCAAAGAGCCAAATGATCAAAACAGATTGTGATCCCCATTGGGCAGTCGGACGTAAAGCTCGCGTCTGAAAAGATGTTAACTTGACATTACTTTAACTTTGCAATGCAATTGTACTGGGCCACGTACTATTTCACCTTCGAGTTCAGTTTTGATGAAATATCCGTACTTACGTCGATTATCAGCTTCGGGAGGCCCGAACTGTCATAGTTTATATCACTCTGAAGCTGCCCGGATTTGGTTTTTGTGGGGATGACTAGCGGTTTATTTTAATTACACATTGAGCTTTTATTAATCATTATCATTCTTTCGGACCATGTCGAGACAATGAAGCAGCAGATGAAGGAAAGGCAAAACTTTCGCCCGAGTGCATTACCTTTGTCAAAGCTAAGAATCTCCCAACGTCGATGATGCCAAAATAATGAGTTTCTGGACCCGATGACAAAGAAAGTGTGTCGAGTCAGCAGTTTCTTTCGCGCGAACGACGACGCGAGTGTATAAAACGCGACGCGACAAAAGTCACGGAATGAGTCATAATCCGGTAGACGTCGGCTGTGATGGGTGGAACCATAAAAACCTCCATAGTCAGGTAATGTGAGTAATCTACGAACAAAGGGGCGAAGCTGAGCCCGGCGGTTAGGGCACGAGATGAGAGGGTAGAACTGTAAGCGAGGACAAAAGACCTTATCGTCTTTGTATTTCTGGTACAAAAAGCCTGCTTTTCATCTTTTTGTGAAAAAGCATAAATGAAGTAAAAAATTTGCTACATGATAGTATGTGGAAATTGAAAAGTTCCCCATTTTTCTACTATATTGGCAGATATAGAGCACTTGAATACCTTTGATTTAATGTTGTAAAGGGGCCTATGTTAGTTCGGCTTGACGGTTTCAGGCACCCGATTTTTAGGTGATATCTTCATATTTATTTAACCCGGCTCATGTTGCTCAGTGTGAATTCTATGACTATTTTTCACAATTGCTCCTATCAATAATAATTATGGTAAAATCTGTCCTCGTTTCGATTTCTTGTTTTCCCGTATATCAACATTTCTCCTAATCCTCTTAGTAAGACCCTTCGTGTAGTTAGCACGATGTATATAACTAAATTTAAAGGCAATTTTCGTGTTCCTATGGAATTTTCGTCAAAATTCTCTGCAATTATTCGTTTTGCGTGAAATCGAGTCGAACCATGCCGATTTTGAATTTGGTGTCTGTCTGCCTGTTTGTCTGTCCTTCAATCACGCAATACGGCTCAATGGATCAAACCCTTCTCCCGTATTTAAATGTGTCCGTGACCGGGAAGGACATACCTAGGGGGGTTCACTTTTGGATCCGATGCATAGGGGTGGAGGTTTATAGGGAAGCCGAAATAAAATTCAAAAAAATTCCCGAAATCGGATTAATGGATCGAACCCATTTCCCGTATTGAGATGTTTTCGTTTTTGGGGAAGGACATAGGGGGGTTCACTTCCGGGACAGGTAACGGAGGTAGATGTACGCACCCAGAGTTCTGCCCGTCAGCGACGGGCCTGACAGCTGGTATTTCCCCGAGACTTATGTCTTACTCCTTCGGTTGGACTTTGGAATGTTTATCAGAAGTTTGAAAATGACTGTGATTGAACCATTTATTCACTAAATATTTGAGGATTACCATTGTACCCGACTTAACCGATAATCAAATTTAACAAATTTAACAAATTTGAGACAAATCCGTTCAGAGAACGCAATCTTCGTCACTACTTCACGGCTGCGAGGCAGAACCATTCAGGAAAAACGTCGCTCCTTCCTCTCTTAATGAAGTTCTATGTTTACAGAGCATCGCCACGGCTAACCAAGCCGGTACTAAATTCAAGGATGGATAATTTGTGAGGCTTCAGAGAAAATCGTATGCACTGCCTCTTGAAACAACCGCGCTCTCAGTAACCAGCACATCATTGACAAGTGAAGGAGACAACTGAGTGTCAATTTAATGAGAACTGGGAATTCAAGCATCCTCTTCTCTCTGAATATCATCGACGGCATTCCTCAAAACGTTGTTCTCCGGTAATTATGCTAATAACGAGGACCACACTAGGTGTGACCGCCTTCATGTTTCTGGGGGCTACTCGAGCGTGCTCTTCAGGACCCTTTCAACCGTGTTAGGGAAGTCTAGTCTCGTTGAAGATTATACCGGATCTGTCATCCGTTTTCTTCTTCTGGTACAATCTACGGCTGATATTTAAGTAAAGCGCTCTTTTACAATGCCCAAAGCCTGTAATAGACGAGAAGGAGACATACCTATGTACTGCATGAGTACAAACAATCTGGAAATGACCCAGTTGTAGAGGACGATGAATGATACAAAACAATATCGCAACGTCAAAATTAGCCGAGCTTCCATCCAAAATGTACGCCAAGATCAAAGAAAAAAAATTTCGTAATTTTAACTCAACGCTAACTGGGCAAAGTGCCGCGGACGGCGTACGGCGGACGGACGGATTTTTTTTTATCCGATTTTCCGAATCTACGTATCTTGAAACGTAAACCAACAAATTTTGAGGGGGGGTTAAAAAATTTTTTTTCTTTGGGCGATTCCAATGGTTCATTATTGAAGATAATAAACCAAAAACACATTTCTTATTCTTGAAGTTGAAATAATAATAAAAACCTACGACCAGATTAAGTTGACACTAAATACCATTGAAAATCTATAATTACTATTCGGAGAAGACAAAGTTATGCTACCGAAAAATACGGTCCTAAAGTCAGGTGAACAACTGCATGCGGCTGAAGGTAGGATCAACTCAGGGTACGCAATAATAGGTCATGCATGCTTCTCATGGTTGTCTCACGTATTAGTACATCTTATTAATATTACAAAAATCAACTAACACCACCCTCCTAAAACAATGATAAGTCATTTAAAGACCTGTTTATTATTTCGCATTGCAATCATGATTCTAAATAATCTACCTGTTCCAATTATATTAACATGTCTAATGTTACCGGGTGCCATTTCCATCTAGTTGATGTCGGTTTTTGATTGTTCTCCTCTGGATGGTGCAATAATTGTATGTTCCTCTGTTACCCTCTGACGTGTTTCTAATCATCCGCCTCCTGGCAATATCACAACTCCCGCTCAGTTATTTGACTGACACGTGCTTACTGCACGAACGCCTCGTTCATACCAAAAGCGAGGATTTGAGATTAGGCCCGTTGGGCACTATTACGGCTCGTAATTCACTATAAAATGTCAGTCAGCGGATGCATCAATTTCATATTTCGCCTACTAAAATCAAAATGAACGGAGATATTTGTATTGGTTCAATAATGTTATCGATCTATATTATTTGCTATAACAATAAATTACTATGCTCCTAGAGACTGTAATGGTAATAGAGGTAATATGGTTTAACATTCCCGTCAGCAATCTTGCCACGCGAGGCTAAACCAAATCTTGTGTCGCAAAACCTCTTGTATCCGATATGAGTTCATATGAGTAAAGCTTGTCTTCACACCATTTGATGCATGTTTTATCGATTTAAATTATGTCCGGAGTGGTTTATTCTCAAACTGGTGGCGAAAATGAGCTGAATGCAAAAGGCGGGAAATAGAAGAACAACTGACATACGAACGTACACATCAGCAGTCTCCCCTCGAAAGTTCTCTCCAAGTAAGAATTATTCTACAAGAGAAGATCACAAAGTATCGTAAGATCAATGTTCGACAGGCATAATTATGATTTTATTAATATAGATGGCCGCAAACTGTACAGAAAATATTAGAACTTCCCTTAGTGAAAGATTGGTTCTGAATTGAAAGGAGTTCGTGGGAATGTTTTTGATGGGATCAGTGCAGCCTCGGAAAAGTGATAGGGTGCCAGCAACTCATATGAGAAAAAGTCGAGTTTGTTATTCTTGGAACGAACCCTTGGAAAAGAAGACACTTCGCCAGGGGATGGAGGGACCAGGCAGAACTGGACACTAGTTCGATGGAGTGAGAAAGGGATCAGGGGTGATTGATTGTAGCCAGTTGACCGTTCTTCCTCCACCTCCTATGCTTCCTTATCACGGGATCGGATCACCTGACTTGGCAGCTCTTCTGATTACCTTCGTCTACCCTCTTCTTCCCTCAGCACCCTGACCTCCCTTTTGAATCAAAGGACGGAGGTTAAAGGAGTGAAAACGAACCCTCGTCGAAAGAGAGGTGCAGGCTGGACTACTGATTCAACGCGATTCCAACTGTTGACCGAATTATTGGCGTTGTAAGGTAAGTAGAGCCTGATAGTTTAGATACATGCTCTACCCAACTGTAGTATTAAATACATTGCAAATTTTGCAATCCCATCCCATACCATTGTTCGTCAAAAAAGTACAAATCCACATTAATGCTACTCAAAACTAACAAACCAGGATTACGTCATCACCATCAGAAAAGGTAATTTTATTTGGGGCCTGCTTTCTCTCTTCTATTGAATCCCATCTTCTGGAGAGCCATTTCAAAGTTTCTGGACTGGATTGATTGTCTAGGCTCTCAGTTTCGAAGGAATCGTTTGCAAGGATGGGATATTTATCAAAACAGTGAAAGCTTACATCTGTATCTGTATGTATATATTCGATGCATATATAACGATGCAGCCGACCAATTTTACCTGAGCCATTCAATTCCGAACCAGCAATTTGGCTATAGAGCATCACCCTCTTGTCTTCTCTAGTTGAAGAGATAATATCTCTTAGCATATTATGCTAATATGTGAAGGCATGTTGGCCTACTTTTCAAACTACACTTGCACCTACCCGATTTAAGCTGTTGAGCTTGGTTCTCCTTAAACACTTGGACTTGCACCTACCCGATAACCTTCATATGATCGCTTGCCAGAGCCTTACAGATCAAAATTAACATTCAACACGGAGGATGGTTTCCCCTTTGCAGAATATTTATTTCTGGGTATATGTTATTACAAAAGACATATGAGATGTAGGTTTGGGTGCGACTGTAAACGATCACGTCTTGGACCCAGTTTTAAGACTTTGTGAATAGCTGCGGGGCAGTAGACAGGCTGAATGGCAAGCAGGTAATGCTGTATTCATCGGTGCGGTAGGCTAGAGCCAATAATCGTTCTAGATCGTGCTTCCGCAAGACCCATAATATTAATACTAAATAGTTGTTAACCTTTCGAGAGAATTTACTTACGGAAAAATGACTTGGTCGAGTAAAATAGTTCATTATTGGCAACACTAAACGAACCACTTTCCCGCTTAAACAAACCACACGAACCCCTTAAAACAAACTATCAAGTATCAATCAAAATTATTATAGAGCATGAAAGATTTTTGAGAAAGCGCTGGAACTTTTCGATCACATATCGAATCTTCGGAAAGCGAACCAAAGTTCTCCACTGCATGGAAAAATAGTGAATCATGTTTTTTGGTGTCATTCGTCGGTGACAAGGTGAATCCACATTCAACTGGTGTCGTTGTTTATTAGGATCGCGTTACTACACTCCGCCTAATGACAAATTTTGTTTATTACTATCGTGTGACGCAAGTTGCGAATTTCAGATTGACCCTCAACCCAAAAACATATCCACGTTGATAAACTGGGAACTACGCAATTCGACGTGCAAGCTCGGGCCGGACGAGGATGATGTCGGAACTTTTCATAACCCAAAACTCTCACGTCAACTCTCTGTCTATATGAATGAAATGTAACTCGGTGACATTATTGTGTGCTAGTGTTGACCTACCCAATTCTGAGTTAAGGCCGTGAAGCTAGTTCGCCAGGCTTAACAACCAAGGGTGTTGAGTTGTTGACTGATGGCCCAACTTGCCTAAAGCTTGGTGAAGAGGGGAGCAACCAGGGCTGCTAATTGTGTCATCAGACCGGCCCTTGTCACCCTGCTTTCAAACTCAATTTGTTCACATCACGGCTTGAACATTGATCAAATGTATACTTACGACCGCGGTAGGGTAGGTATACCATGACTTATTGGCCAGTCGCATGCAGGACGAAATCGTCTATCATGCCTCTGCGGTACGCACAAAGTATGATGTATAGATCAGAGACTAATTCTTCACAGTATTAGTGTACCTAGTGTACTATGGAGGCGGTTTCTTTTGATCTTGTAAAAGGTCATCGAAAAATCACCAAGGGTGATCCCGAATTTCATAGTTCGCAATTCATTTTAAATGGGCAACGTGGTTCGCTTTTGGTTCATCATTTTCAATTGAAATCAACCAAGAGAGAAGCGGTATAATGGATGCCTTGAAAATGGAATGGGATTCTCATCAAGCTAACTTTCGAAGAAACCATGAAGTTCAAGATCCTCTCTCCTAATTTCGAACGGCACTTAACTAGTGCTGTGATTTTATCTAAGAGGTGGTATGAATAACTAATAGCTACAATTAAAACTGCTGCAATGCGAGGGGAAGTCACTGAAGGAATCCTCTCTGTGGGGTTGGGTTAAAAACACATTGGTATTCATCCAGAAACTTGGTATTGAGAAGGGAGTTACACATAAAGTTTTCTGTGAACATCCGTTAGTCACCCCTACTGCAACCTTCCTAAATTATTCAGCCTTTATATCGTATACGTTACCAGTAAAGCTTTTAGACTCAGATTTTCGTCAAGTAGATTCTGTAGCAGTGGTATTGCAGCTTTAGCGACAAAATGATTTGTATAATTATCTATATACCAATTGAACTCGCGAATTTTCGCTTAGGACAAATATCTTCGATCGAAACGAAAGCTATTCATCTCAGTTTAAGAAGTACATTGGGTTTCCACGATTTGGTCTTGAGGAATTTAGTTTGTACAATGACAATGTACGATTGAGTCCGAACAAGTGTAATGGTGCATTTGCCGGAATAATGAAGCCTCATTTCACTAGGCTTCTAGTTATAAAAGTTAACCTGGCAGATCGGAGTTAATTATGTCGACTCAATTAGATAGGTACATGAATTTTACTGAGTGTAAGAGGCCATTAGCCATATTGTTAGTTTACCAAACAAAGCTATCATGTAGCGCAGATTGCTTCCAAAGCAAATCACGATACCGGATTGCATAGTTTTGGGTGGCCTGCATCCATGTGAGCTTTCCAATTGCAGTGACAGTCATGTAGTGGAACCATTTGTCGCAGAATAGCCGTACACATCTATGTTTGTGTTTTCTTAATTACAATTTCAATTTGAATGAATTTTGTTCTTGATTGAACCCCGCCATCAAACTAATTGAAACAACAAAGAGGAAAATAGGCCGGATAAAGTTGTGTGACTGTTCTCTAAATCTAACAATGGTCCATTAAGCTAGAATTGGCTTAGCAATATCCTCTCTTAATTCTCAGCCGAATGCCCTCGTTCCACGACTTCCTACCGCAAATAATTGGGGGACCCAAGCAGCGGTTCGTTCCATTTATAAGAATCCATTACTTTACCAAATAAGTTCCAAAGTTTCTCACATCTGCGATTGGATCTGAATATACGGGGTAATAGAATAGCAAATATATTTTTTACGAATAGTTACTTACCTAGTCAGCCCTCGATCCTGGTAAAAGGTTTTGCAGTAAAATTTCACTTAGAGCACCATTTAGGGAAGTCCGTAATAAAACATGGCGTCTTATCAGCAGAACGTTCAATTTAGACAGCTTTCATGAGTTTCCTGTAAAGCGAATATATTTTCACCGAGTACACCTAACCTTTAGTTAACGGTCATAAATTATCATGAGGTTGGTTGGTAAATCATTGTAAGTGATTTGTAACTATATTCCTTTACTTACTATTTTTCTAGTTGAAGGCTCGTTGTTTGATGAAATTCACCCGGTCGTTGCTGGTAGAACGAGGTTTCATTCGGGGAGTAACTAATACAACGACCACCAGTTTGCATATCGAAGCAAGTGATTGCAGAAAGGTTAGTTGCAACTGAGGAGGCCAAAAACTCACAATATGAATCATTTTTGTCCATGTCACTTGAATGGGCCTAGTACAAGGACGGTCTAGTACAAGGCTACACGGGTAAACGGGCCCTAATAATAAAAATAATAATTCAAATTGCTATATACCCTCAGGATTTAAATTTTGGTTTATTATCCCGGATAATGATCCATTGGAACGGACCCAGAAAAAATAGGTTTTTCGGCGGTTTTGAGGAGAATCGAGATCTACTCGAAGTTCCATTCGTCCGTAATGACTCTCGATTCTATTCGAAACCAACTTTTCCCGACTTTTTTTTTCGACGTTTCCAAGATGAATCAAGGTCTGCTTGAAGGCACACCTCATGCTAGATTACTCTCATTCAAATTGAATTCAATTAAAAATCAACGTATTTAGAATTTTTTTTGAACGTCCATTTCTTCCTAAATGACTCTCTCGATTCGTGTCAAAAAGTACAAATATAGTACTAATGTGGATAGAATTCAGTTAAGAGATTTTTCAAGGCAATACGGGGCTTACTTTCTGCGTTTTGACTTTAGTGTGCCTACTAGCATTTTATTCTCTGTAAAAAATTGAGGTTTCGGTTTGACCGTTCACCTTTCCTATTGCTCTCTTCATTCTGAGGCTTACTTCGCGTTCTGGACAGAATGATCTCGTGTTAGGACGACGTGAAGATGTTTCATCCTGTTGAGTGCATCACTGCTCAATGCCCAGTTTCCCGTCACGAATCTAGGTGGGCTTTGAATTCCCTTTGAGGGATCTTCGACGGACTGTCATGACACCAAGGCTATCGGTTAGCTAAGGCTTCGGTTCGCGACCCGTCATTTCGTGTTTCTCACGATCTCCAGCATCACGCCATTGTATCATTTTGAGAAGATCCGCTCACTATGTGACGTCTCAATCATGAACCATCGCAATTTGATGATAACTACTGTATCACTTTATCCTATCCGCTCCCATTTATAATTGTTTCATTATATTGACAACCCCAAAATAACTAATGAGACTCAAAACGTTTCGCCCCCATTTCCGATCTAACCTCCACTTCCATTCCGCTTTTTACATCGTGTTTAGGGGTCATAGTTAAAATGGAATACTTTTAATTTAGTCCTCATACTCGGATTTATTACACTTCGCAGATCCCTATTATCAATTTTCAGTTTAGCATTTTCAGCTTAGCTGACCATAACTATGAAACATCCAGGCTGGGTGTGTACAAATATCATTAGTAATTCTTCTGCCATTAATCATCATTCAAACAATCAATGCAGTATTGTATATTTCATAGATTGTTTGAAGAAGTTGTGATTTTTTCTATCCATATTATGGATAGGAAGAATCACGACTTCTTGAATTACGCTCTTTGGTTTTTAAATTCAATGGATATTGGAGTTTGGGGAATCAGCCCTATGGTGTTATTTTTAATTAATGTTAGATTGAACATTGCAGTTGAAGTGAAATGTATAGTTTCATAATTCTACTATTGATTTATTTAATTTATTTATCAATCAATTTCAACTCGTGGTATTATTTTCGTTACGGAGATTTTTAGTTCTCGTAAAACCCCTACCGATCATCATAGGAAAGTTGTCCGGTATGGTGCTCCCCTCTCCGAATCGAATCAGTTTGGATCACAATAGAGGACAGAACTTTGAGCATTCCTTACTACTTCCAAACACGCGACAGCAGCACTTAATCGAATAAACCGGTACTTCCCCTCGCTCAACCTAAAATCAGAAATAATTCTCATGATACAAGTTGGATCATAGTTGAAATAACCCTTAGCAATGCTATCCAGTTTTGTTTGGAGTTCAAATGCGTGGTAATTAAAATATTGTTTTTTCTAGAACAGCGAGAGGTAGGCGCGAGTTATTGCCTTTTTCCGTGAGGTCGCTAGGCCATAAAATTTTTCTTTCGTCAGAGCTTTACTCATTTCCATTGTGGGTTTTTATCTTCTATGCGGATTCGTGCTTGAGGATGGAGAAAATGGCTTCTCTAGGTATACTTGTTTGGTTGTTATAAGAAAAGATATTGTTCAAAGAGATAATTACACGGACTACAATATCCATCTGTCTCATGACTCTGGTACCTTCCAGCGGATTCCCCGTAGTTAGTTTTTTCAGCTCCTCATTGCCAACGTTATTTTTATTTCAATAGACCCGTACTGCCAACTGCTGTCTCTTGCACCCTCACGCTATGAAAACGTAGTATTTAGTGTATAGGCAGGGGTTGTTCACAAACTGAATCGCACTTCCTTTAATCATGAACTAATCATTAGTTTGGCGCAAGTTCCTGAGAAGAAGAAAAAATTGTTAGAATTGATAGCCATCTTAGAATGAATCGAAAGGTTGGAGGTGGGGGGTTAACTAGCTCAGTGATGGTACATAATTTATTTAGGACTTAGCCTATATAAATGATTAATTGAAAATGTACATGGATGATCAGATATTTAGAATTAATTCGACTAGGTATAATTCTGGGGTTCACATTATAGGGCTCCATGGTAGAGCCGATAAAAATCGTCAAGATGAGCGTGAATACAAACGGCGACATGTCGGTACCAGAGACATTAAATTATAAACAGTATCAATATAAATGGTTTTATTTGTCATTTATAAAAATGAATTATAGACCTAATTATATGTACCCTCGCTCACACACATTTAGTGATGTCGCATTCCTCCAGTTGTTTCGTATAACAACTATACATTATAGGATTCACTCGAATATTGTTATTGTATATAGCAGATAATAAACATTTATGGAAAAATTTGCAGCGTTTTTTTTCAGCAGGTACATTTATCGAAAACCTTCCAAGTGGTAAGCCGCTTCAGACATTCCAATCCCCTGTTCAAGGGCGATAGCTCCCAGAGGGGTTCATCAGATACCCCTCTGTTATTGATTCCGAGGTAACCGGAGAGTTTAACAACCTTTTCCACCTTGCATTAAAATAAGTCTTCTTGGCAGTTGTTGTATCGATTCAGTTGGGGCCGGGTAGCCAACGGTATGCCAAATATTTCCTATTCACGCTTCTCCCTACAGAAAATAACCATGTGAATAGGGGAAAATGCCTATTGTTATTGGCCCTTTGCCACTCATTCCTTCAATTGAAATATTCAAGTTATTGGCCATTTCACCACGAATAGATGGTGTCATTTTAATAATGGATTGCTGAATTGTTCTTCCAATGCTCATCAAGGGTTTATTAAAAGGGACGATTTATTTATAATCGAATAATTGTTAATAAGCTGATGGAGGTTTTTTTCCTTTCGATTATGACAGTTATTCGATTACAAGCTCCGCGCGTGGTGCCTATGAAGTCGATACCTCTATTTACACTATCAGTTCATCAAGTGATGGATGATACAAGAATTCGGGATCTAGAAAGTAGTTCTTGCTGTTTGAATGAATCGAATATTGTCGACTGCCCTATTGCACGTAGAAAAAACCCTCAGTTTGTAGTTCTCCCGTGACCCTCCACCAAATGGTTTGACAACCGATTCCCGGAAAAATGAAAAAAATATGAATGAGAATTATTTATTGTTAACTTCGGCGTCCAATTGTCCTTTGGGTTATTGTTTTCATCGATTATGTGACTCGGAAATCGACATCGATAGTGTTCTTAGAACTTCCTCTTATCGGCTGTCTGGCTCCCAGAAAGGCGCCGTACGTGACAAACTGAATCTGAAGGATTCATGAGTATAGTTGGGCTTTCCTTTACATCGATCCGAATTGCAGAGGAGTTTTTTCGGAATGGATCCTACATTTTTTAGTGGACTGGAAAGCGCTGACTACCGGTGATGTCCAAATATTGTTGCACAAGTGCACTATAATAGTGCACTTAATAATTATGAACCATAATAATTATGGTTCATTCAACTCATGAATGAAGGAGTTTTCCAGTTCAATAACTCCACTTAGAAACTGTGATTCGGATATCTAAACGCTCTATCATTATTTCATGTGGAAGAACTGGGTAAACAGTACAGTTCGTTGCAAGTATTCTTTATAAATAACATATATGTTTTCCAAGTCAAATTGAGAATTTTGCACATCGAATTGAGAATTTTCCAAACCAAAATGAGAATTTTCCAAATTAAATTGAGAATTTTCCAAATAAAATTCAGAATTTTCCAAATAAAATTGAGAATTTTCCAAATCAAATTGAGAACTCAGAACGTTTTTTTACACAGGTATATTTTGTAGAAAATGGTTTGGAAACTTTTCAATTTGACTTGGAAAACCTATATATAAAGAATACTTGCAATGAATATTATGTATATAGCTTTTTCAGATTGAATTAAACACTTTTCAAAATGAAATAAACACTTTCGAAAATGAATCAAACACTATTCGAAATGAATTAAACAATTTTCAATATGATTCAAACAATGTCTTGAACGAGTTGAACAATTGGGGAGATTAAGGGAAAGAAGATCACCGTTGAGGTTCGAACGTTTTTGAAGGATATCTCATGCTGTGATTGATTAGTACTTTTGAAGGTTTTGTCCGCCATCATAGAAGCGCCAAGACATCCAATAAGAAGAAGACTTCGAGAAATTTATCGAAAAATCGAGAGAAAAAAAAATCAAAATTTAGTTGAGATCTTGGTCGCTCATTTTACATGTTTTAACGTCGATGTTTGCATTTAGCCTCCCAAAAATGCCCTCTCGTCTCTTATTTTTAATAAAAAAATTTAACCACAAGTGAAAGAAATATATTTTATGTATTTCACAAATCGGAGGACGAAGGGACTTTTTCTAATTATTTTTCCTAATATAGTGAATTTAGACATTTATTTCAAAAGTCTAAGTCAATCACATTCTGATATATCCTTCAAAAACTTTCAAACCTCTGTTGGAAATTGTTTGATTCATTTTGGAATGTGTTTATTTCATTGTGAAAAGTGTTCAAGTAATTCAATCTGAAAATGCTTGAACACAATTATATTATGTTACCTCATCACATAAGTCAATTCGTATAGTTGTGGGGCTGTCCATTATAATGCATACATGACTTATGTAATGGAAACAATATTGTGTTTTTCAAGTAAGTTATTTTGATCGTAACAGTCAGGGAGTAAGTAGGTTAGTGATTGCCTGGACCATATTCTTACTGAATCCCGTATTTAGTCATCGATAATTGCTACAATTTCCTAATAGAAATTACAAGTCGTTTGACTATGAAACGGTTGGTAATACAGTGTGTGATGTCAGAACGTTTCTATTTCGTGATGCCCTAATTCCCGCCATATCGGACTATTTACGAATCTTTCTAAAAAGGGATAAATGAATATGGAATTGTAAAAATAATAATATGCTAGTTCACCAATTCTGATTATGACACCGAATCACGCACTGGAATCAATAAAGTTTTCCATCACTTTGGCATCAAACCGCCATGTTATCTTGCTCAATCCCATTGGTTGATTTAGTGACTGAAGTGATTAACAAATGCTTTAAAGTCTATCCTGAGAAACCGTTCATGCGAGTGCGGGAACAGAGGAATGACTTTGGTGCGCGAGATGCGGTGGGCTGCGGTATCGGGAAATTCAATTATTGAATCGATGTGTAGAGGGGTAGAAAACCACGTGAGTATACGCAGGGTACTCCCGCCCGTTACGTCAAGTAAGTTAGACCGTTAACGTGGGGATGGTCTTCCCCCGGACGTAAGGGAAGATGCGGGAACCTACTTTAGCTAGATTAAGCAATGTTACACTGAAACCCCTAGCACGTGCATCAACTTCTCCTCCGCTCTTCCCTAATTTGACTCGAAACATTGGGGACGGTTCAAAGTTGTGAAGGAGCCAACGACTTATTGAGGTGGAGGCCAGAGCTTATTTCCCTCCAGACTCTGTAGTCCTATTCCAAATAATTGTTCTGTGTCTTCCTATCCCTCTGATATGGGTTTTAGCATGTTCGTGTTCGGTTTCTTCGTTTTCAAGAAGAAACTGTTGCAATGTGCCTATGATATAATAGAACATAATATTATTATGTTACAAACCTCACACAAGTGTTCATTACACCAACTGTAGGCAGCACAAAGCAACTAGGTATGAATACCTCGCATCGTTTTCCTCGTGTTCTACTATATACGAGTATATACATAACTGAATTCATTACCTACTTCCTAGAACACTATTATGTTTCTATCACTCTACGTTACACTATTATGTTTCTATCACTCTACGTTACACTATCACAGTAAATTGCTATTTCATTGATGGCTCGCTCTATACTTTGAAAGCAGATTCTCTCTCTGAATTCTGTAAAATTGCATTATTACTTATGGCTTACAAAGTATGAAAGTCAAGGTATGATTTATCAACTATTTCGCCCGCGAGGGTATTTAAATTCAACATAAGTGACCATTGATAGGTGCCCACTGTAAGAGCCGTCTCAATTTCTTGAAACATTATTTGGAAAGCATCAGTTGAGTCACCCATACCACATCGGCGTGATGAAAGCAATGATAAGTAGGGAAAGGCAAGCGGAAGTAGAGGATGTTCAAATGATTACAAGGGAACACTAAAGACAGTCGGAAAAGTGCTGACATAGCGTTACGGAACGTCCAGCGTATAATAGTGGCAGCTGTCTTGTTCAGATTCCAACTCCTACAGATTTCATCATTGTTCCTAAGAAAGATCTGGGGGTTTCTGTTTCGGTTATCTCAATTTGATGGGTATATTTTCGTTCAATTTACTGGCCTTCATTGGTGAGGTATCTACTCTTGTTCCTTATGGTCGATTTGACGAACAGTCTGTTCTTGAGATCTTCAAATGCACACTCACTCAAACTTATTCGTCTGAATGAACAGGGCCCTATCGCCATGAGGGTTCACGGCAATACTCCCCCTCATCTCATGAAATCTTTTTCATTCCTTCCTATGATAAATAAGTCCCAGCATGACCTCAAGAGCAGATTTCACAATACTATGAACCATAGTGAGTCGACCGACCAAAATCGAAACTCTATTACTTAGGAACATAATAATATTATTTATATAATATTATAATACATAATATTATTATGTATACGTATATTATACGTGACTTGCTGACGGGCAGAACTCGGGATGGATCCATCTGCCACTCTTACAGGTCTGTCGCTTTACAGATTATACCTCTTACATGTCCCTTTACAAACCCTTATAATCTTAAATACTAAAAATAATATTCATCTGTCTCACGGGAATATTTTATATTTTCTATTTTTTGGCTTCCCTATATATACCTATATCCCTATATACCCCCACCCCTATGCATCGGATCCGGAAGTGAATCCCCCTATGTCCTTCCCCGATCACGGAAACATTTA
This sequence comes from Stenodema calcarata, assembly GCA_963920205.1. Lineage (NCBI taxonomy): Eukaryota > Metazoa > Arthropoda > Insecta > Hemiptera > Miridae > Stenodema > Stenodema calcarata. The sequence goes on along the minus strand of OY986049.1, from coordinate 25,407,336 downwards.
AATACGGGAGAAGGGTTCGATCCATTGAGCCGTTTTTGCGTGATTGAAGGACAGACAGACACCAAAATTTAAAATTGGCATGGTTCGACTCCATTTCACGCAAAACGAATAACTGTAGTGAAATTTTTCGAAAATACCCAAGGAACACGAAAATCGCATTGTAAACCAATATAACATAGTGATGTTTACTGATAGTATAGGCTTCGTACATTAATATAAATTGTTGTCAGTGTCAATGGGAAATTTGCGTCAATAATTGACATCGCCGGGCTAAAAATGGGTGGGGGGGGGGGGGGGTTGACAGTCGTCTGTGAACCCCAGGGAGGTCAGCACCCCAATCGGAGGTTCCGTCCTGTTTGTGACGTCATATGGCCAAGTCGCTCTCGCGGTCTTTTTCAAACGCGGCCAGCTCCTCTAAATTCCCCACATTTTTGGAAAGACTTTCAGGCAGCTGACTTGAACTTGAGATTGTACTTTCGAAAAAATCAAAAAAATTGACGCTAATTCCCCATTGTTGCACCCACATGTTATTAAAAATTTGAATCCTGAAAGCGTACAATTGGCATCGTAGTTGTGTGGAGAGTGATTTCGGCATACGATTTCCAAATTTTAATTATGCGAATTCCTTCATGAGGGACAGGCTGAGAAGCCCTATTACTCTGATATTCCCGTCTCGCTGAGGGCCGGAGTGAGTGAGCTATAGGTTTCTCCAGCGTGACTCCGGGTTGACAATCAGGGATGGGAGATTCGAATGATATCGATCAGGGAGAATCCAGCCTAGAGCTCGGTAAACACTGAAAAGTCACTTCCACCTTTCCAACCGTTCGGAACCCTACCCGTTCTCCCTCCAGAGAACCGAGGTATAAATGTGTATAAGTTCTATCCGGAAAGTTCATTTGTGTTGTTATGTACTTACATATTATTACTACAACGGGTCAAGTGCTGGTAATGACCGGCTCCTTCAGAGTCCAGATTGATGATGTTTCAAGTTCATATAATTCAGAGATTGCATTTAATAGTCAATAATATAACCTCGTAAATGTTCTCGAAATGACATACTTAATGTTGATTTTATTCAGTAGGTACAACCTTTACTCATTTATCCTGCATACTCTTGTTGAACCCACAGGTCACAGGATAAGATTTTGTTCTACTGGCTGACGGGCAGAACTCGGGGTGGATCCATCTGCCACTCTTACCTGTCGCTTTACGGATTATACCTCTTACATGTTCCTTTACAAATCCTTATAATCTTAAATACCAAAAATAATATTCATCTGTCTCACGGGAAGGAAGAATTTAGGATTTTTATATTTTGGCTTACCCAAATACCCCCACCCTTATGCATCGGATCCGGAAGTGAACCCCCCTATGTTCTTCTCCGGTCACAGAAACATTTAAATACGGGAGAAGGGTTCGATCCATTGAGCCGTTTCTGCGTGATTGAAGGACAGACAAATAGACAGACAGACACCAAATTCGAAATCGGCATGGATCGAATCGAAAATCGTCTCTAAATTTAGTTACCTATATAGATAGTTCATGGCGACAGAACTTTCTATCCTTTGGGAGAGAGCTCGAATCATTCATCTTTGGATCGTTCAGGGGCATCGCCATTTTCCCGTTTTCCTTTTTGCTTGTCCCTTGGCTGTTCCTATGAACCACGCGGCCTCAAACAATGTCGTCTGCAGCGCACTGTGCTCTCTATTCTTGCTTAAATACTGATGTTAGGGGAGGTGATGATGAAATAAGCTTGTCCGATTGGCCGGACTTCACTAGTTCACTTCTATAAAGAGGCAGTCCCCCGATCCCCCCATTGCCGGACCCCGCAAATAATACGCTCAAAACAATTAGCCGTTCAAGCGAGACTGCTAATGACATTCCCAGCGTGGCTAATGAATTGCTCACAGTGACCCAGTCATGTGCTATTTACCTCGCATATTGATCACGGCATCGTCCTAAGTGACATAGAGCGAGACTATTTATTTATTTATTACATACGTGCAATATGCAGGTTGAAATAAAAACTTACGAGCTCGCCAAACTGTAGGATGGGATTGCGTGACGTTCACTCTGGCTGTAAGCACTCTTCTCAACCGAGTAATTTTGAAGTCAGGAACTCTTGTTGCTAGTAGTTGTTATAATTGGAAATGTTTTGTTTTATTATCATATTACAGTTTTGTTTTCAAGTTTCATAAGTACTAACTAACGCGTGGCTACTTTCATACATGCTTCCGCTAGAATTCGGCCCGCTTCTGAATTATATCTGAATTAGTGAAACTTACACTAAATACTAATTTCTCGACAGACCATGGGGTTCTGTCGCCAAATAAACTGAATAAAAACTATGTTGGGGAATGTCATTCACGACAAATCGCACAATAGTAAATCTCTGGTCATATAAAGTGGAACAAACCTTCTGTCAGTAGCAGCGGTATTCATGACGAATAAAACTTATCTGACAGGTTTGAATGTGACTAACCGTGAGTTTAGTTGGATACAGATGCTCTCATCTTCATTTACAACGATCTTCTGTATCTAGTTCATTTGGAACTCATCCATCATTTAATGCCAAAAGGCAGTCAATTGGCTATACTTGCACACATTGGTCAGTATAAGCTAACTGTTCATCAGATTCACGCTACCGGGGAACTTGTAGAGCGCATCTGTTTTCTCGAACACTTCTAACGATTACCGTAAATCCACATCAACTCCATATATAACAAGAGGAAGTGAAAATTACACCCTTTTCGATTTTCTTGCTACTTTTTCGCTCATGGTCGTTTAGATAAGTATCTTCACTCTTTGCAGCACCCGTAGTTTACCGTTGGCATATATTACCCATTTGTTAAGGGAAGAGGAAGCATCAAGTGAATCAACCGGTTTTCAATCGAGGCGAGTGTTCGCTGGTTGTTTACGTCTAGAGGGTTCGGAAGTGTCGGTCTGTGTGTGGGTCTACTGGGAGCGAATTCAAGTGAGTTGGGTAGAGTATGAGTAGAACGGGTTGCTGGAGCGGGGTAGAGGTTGAGCCAGAAGCGCCTTTCCAATTACTTATTCACGAAAGGCTTAGGCCTCCCTCTGGTCCAAATGTCTTTACTTTGTGTGCTCTTGTCCTATGGCTTCCACGTCCCTCGATATTTTTATTCGGGATTGCTCTGTACCGGAACGGTATCGTAAAGTGGCCAATGGAGCAAACATTTTTGTAGGGAGGTTTCGTTCTCCAAACATGTTCATATTGTCTTGTTGTGTGCACATAACTTGTATCTGATACCTGCCATGCTTGATAAGGCTTTTCATTTCCGTTTTGGTTTATTAATTTTACAAATTACTCAACAAAGAAGACCATCCCTTCCCCATCCCCGAATTATGGGACGTTGTCGTAAATGTGAGCTTCGAAAAACATAAATGTCCTCAAATAATCAAAATATCCGCAGAACGTTTTGCTCCACGGAGTTTTTTTGGAAAAAAAAAAAAAAAAAATAGAATCTCAAAAAATTATTCGACTCAAGTTATGGTCAAGTAAAAAGCAGCTTCACCGAAATAGTAGCTCCATTTGTAGATGTTATTTACTATTGACAATGCTGCATTTTAGTTTGGTTTGAACGTTGTTTGAAATCTAACTGGTGTTTCCTACGTATTTTTTCGTGCTGAGTTCATATCTTCAATCAGATTTTCTCACTCTCTCGAAAGATTGAAAAAGTTGAAGTAGACGCAGGCGAATTTGAACATAGAAAGTCAGCCACAAGTTAGTTTTTAACTGGGATGTGCATTTTTTGACCTTTGTATGATTTTGTAAACCCCAAGTATTATACTAGTGAATCTGGAATTTCCTCTTCCTCGGTCTTCTACATGCCGAGTTTTCTCCTGTCCCTCTTCAGAGAACAGCAGTAGATCTGACATCATTGATGCATTCCATCATCCTTGATACCGTTGTTCCATCAATTTAATATCCTCATGGAAACGCACGCCCAATTCTGCATTGACATCCCTCAAATTTTCACGAATATAATATATTACATCTAGGATATACATCTAGGATATTATCCTAGATGGGACCAAGAGAAATGAAGTTTTACGCCCATGATACATCCAAGATCCTGAAATTGTTTCAGCAAGTCTTCCACTAATTCTGGAAATTTCACTGAACCGTGATAGAAAAATACCCAAAAACACCATTTCATAGAGTTTATAAACAGTTTAGGTAACCTACCTCACATATTTGTCTGGTTATATTCTGTATCCGTAGGGTTCATTTTTCTTAGCAATAATTAAACCATATAAATGATAGACCATTAATAATTTATTTATATTGATACAATATAATATAATTATGGTTTTCTTGGCCAGTATTCTTCGTAGACACGACATTCAGAACAAGGCACTCGATATCACGAAACCATGTGTTCTTTGTATCAGCCTTCATTTCTCGAGTATTGAACTTGATCTGAAGTTTAATTAACGTTCATGTGGACTATTCTTTCGGTTCTTCCTGATTGTTACCAAACTGGTGGTCTAAATATCCATTCCTGTTGACTATTTTATTTTAGATGTACAAAGCGTGAAATCCGGATGGATGAAGTTCTCATTTAATTCCAACTGGTTCTAGGTATCTTGAAACGTAAACCCACCGAGTTTTTAAGAAGTCTTTAATTTTTGTTCGGTCGATTCCAAAGGTTGATGATTGAGCATAACAAACACATGCTTGTTGGTTGGGATTGATTGTATGTGGAAAGTGGACTGTGAAAGTCAATAAATAGAAGTCATAAGCTCTGTAAATTTTAGTGATGTTTACATAATCTTCGTTATTGTGTGAATTGACAGCCTTTTATACTGTGAGTGAAATACTTATACGTGGTTCGCAAACTCTCCAGTGCACTCGCTTTACTTTTCGAACGGAAACGAACGACCATAAAATTAGGTTATACGTGGAAGCTAATAAGATATGCCATAGATCGAAGGGAAAGGGCATTGTTACTTTTTCCCTGTCCAGGAGAGAAGTGTGGGAAATAGGCGACACATGACGAATGTAAATAAGGGGACCACCAGCCGCGGTGCTGTGAACAATATGATATTGTGCATAACAAAGAACGAACAGTCTGTGACCAATCACAGGGCAAAACATCGCTTGCTGGATTCGACGCGGCTGATTAGCCTCGCCTCTCCAAACGAGCCCTGACTATGAATATCGAGTTAGATCTACCGGTAGCCATCTTCGCTTTTTTGGCCGATTTCTTCTTATTCCTATTAAAGGTCACATGCGGAAAATATATAAACGAGGCTTCTCTCGGCTGGAGATATGGATAGCTCACTTTCAGCCGGTCTTTTCCAAATTGTTCGATTTTCAATTAACTTGTTTCTTAACATTTGAGCTAATATCAATTTAGTTATTTTATATCACTTGATAACTATGATCCGATTGGGTTTAAGTCGAAATTAGATCCACAATCGAATCCCGCCTTTGGAGGATATTGTCAAGCTCCTCTCGCGAATTGGTGTTTGGAAATCAACGGATCTCATTTCGCCACGATGCAAACTGTGAATTTACAGAATCTCATATTCTCAGTGTATTTTACGAAGAAGAAAGTGTCACCTGCGTAAGTAACTATTTACCTGAAGAAAACCTCCCACAGACGCCCACGCTTAAGTACTTCTTCTGTGAATGAAACAGCCTATCATCTCAACTTTTTCTCTTCCTCCCACCTCTTCGAAATCGTGGAACAACATAATATATAAGCATTGATCCATATCGGACCAAATCAATCCAGTGAAGAATTAGTGAATATAGGGACGGTAATAGATCTTAAGTGGTCAGGGTATTCCCTGTTTAGCTCTGTAACCGCTGTGTTGTTACAATAAAATTTAATTTTCCCGAAGTGCAATATATCCTAGGCTGGCAAACATTGCCATGTCAATCACATAAACAATCCCAAATCGCACAAAAATCCCCAGCGTTGAAAAGTCTATAAGCAGCAAAAACTCTGCAAATTCTTGACACAACGGTTCATTATCTTCTTGTTTCTTCGAAAATTCGCTCTTATAGCCGTGCTGCATGACTTTGGATTTTTACGAATATATTTCACATAAGATGATCTGGTATTCTGAGTTTTTATATAGCAAGGCTCGTGTTTTGTTATCATGGTCTGAAACCTACACAGCCATCTCCCTTGCCTTCATTGGGACGTCGTTTTACGTCTGATCATATGCATGAGCCCTATAAATTACAAATAGACTAATTTGTGGAATATTCATTCAACTCGCCAAGCTTCAAATTATTTTGAGATTCCGTTAATATGATTCCAATATGCATTGGAGTAGTAACATATTTCATCTAACGATTGGAGTGATAGTAAATTCTTATTCATTAGGTCGGGATTTATTATGGTAGAGAGTGTAGTACGAAGGAGATGCGTTTTCATCAACAAACATGGAGACATAAACGACCAAGTTGTCCCGAGTGACCAGGTCGTATCCAAGAGTAATGAGGGGAGATTAAAGTGCCCATAGTAGAATGGGATGACTCGTAAATAACTGGGCAGGTTCAAATATCAATAGTATAAGGTAATTAATGTGAGGGTGGTCGGTCCCAGTGGGGCAGGAGTAATGTAGTCTGGTCCCGATAGTGGTGCAAGGTGACCCCTGGTTGTAGCGTCCCTCTTGATATAACAAACTTATTACCGGGACCAATGAATACAACGAGCGAAGGCTTCCTACTCTAATAACCGCTGTACCAGAAATTGTAGCGGGCGTACTCAGGTTTCATCCGCTTCTTTTCCGAGACTGCCACCCATTATCTTCTCAGCGGCTCGGCTTCCCCAGTCTTCTCGCCCAGTTTCTAATCTGTGGCCGTAGAAATTCTTTAAAAAACGTTCATTAAACTTATGTAGAGGAAGAAAAAAAATGGAATCACTGAAGACTTCCTACTCATTTTTCAACTCATTTTCTCCAAACTTGGTATCTATTCGCTTGTACTTATACCCAAGAAGTTGGTATTCTCTGACCTGTTTTATCAACACTTATTGCGATCACACATATGCCACCTAATAATTTAGGTACACTATGTCAATTACCTAAACATAGTAAATTGTGGGGTATGAGTAGAATCTTGTTGTATAAAGTATATATATTTTATACAACAAGATTCTACTCATACTCCACAATTTCCAGAGTTGAAGTTCCCAATTCTTGGGATCATCAGCAAGCCAACTTAACTAAATTATTATTAATTTAGGATGTCAATATCTTCTCAAATTGTGGTCTAGTAACACATAAATGAGTGCCAGCTGTACTACTAAGTCACTCATGTTCTCATAATATGAATATTATTCTATCAAAAGTTAATACATTTTTGTCGTGCCTAACTTCTAATGCCCTGAAACTATTGAGTTGATAATATTTGGATTCGCAACAACAAAACATTTGATGGAACAATGGGTACTAAATCGTATTATCCATCACTCCCAACCTACTTTTCCATTGATACTGCCACTGCTTTTCGAAAAGAATTACTTTGGGCAAACATTTTTTCCCTCCTGGAATTTACACATCTTGATTCTACTTGTGCATAATACCTATGTAATATTACGATCGATTTTTGTGCACACACTGCCCCGTAAAACATGCACTACTCAACTATTGATATCTTCTGACTATGAATCTGGGACGAAAATAGCGGTTGTGTTCGTACTCGAACATGCTTCCCAGCGGTTTACTGCGGTGTATCTTTGTGACCCGAATGTTTGACCTAGAGGTTCTGGCCATTTCGAACGGTTTCATTCGATACGACATATGGGACGTGTGGCATGTAACAAGTTAATTATTTAAATTGACATTCGCTTACAAACCACCTCCCCTACCCATCTCCTTTCCATCGGTGCATCCAGGTTGTTTTGAGCTCTTCTCATTTTACATCTGTCATCCAAAACTCAAAATGTTTGTGAATGTATCATACCTGTTTTTTTAACTCTCTGTGGGAATGTGCGATGATTAATAAGAAATTCACTTCCACTTATCCAGTCATTCACCAGTCGGTATCATATAGCTTTGAAGATATCATACCTAATCGTCCACATATTGTTATCACATTCGACGTTAGTATATATAATAGAAGAAATATGGCGAAGAAAATCTTTTGTGAAAAATGGTTCACTTTTTTTTAATCAAGCGTAAGTGGAAAATGTATTACTCCAATTCCATTTGGCCGTATAGAAGTGTTATTACAGTTCATTTTTCGCTCTTTTTTCTTTCTCATTCAATTAAATTTCCATGGAAGGGAACAAAGGCATAATTCTCATCAGAGGAAAATTGAATGAGTCGAAGTGCGTCACTAATCTCCGACTCTTGTAAAAAGGCAGTTGCTGAGTGTCTCCATCTCTTCTTTTTCTCGATCGCTAGTGGATTCATTAAAGACGACCTTTTTTCTCTGAAGTGATGATAATTACTTCAATATTTTGTATTTTAAAAGCTACCGGGTTTTGGTTTATTATTTTCAATGATGAACCCTTCAAATCGACCATGAAAAAAAGTAAAGATACTTGGAATTGGAATATCGAATTTAAAAAATTCGTCCGTCCACATCACTTACCCTTTTCAAAATAATCATCGATAATCATCCAATTGAGCCGAGTAGGACTAGCTGTTCGTTCACGACAGGGGCTTGAAGAAGTATGCTTTTCATGTCTTTGGGTGAATTGGGCTATTTGAATTAATTGAATTACCTAATAGGTACTTATGGTAAATATTGACTATGTTGCTAGGTAAAACTAATAATCCTTGAATATTATAAGATCAGCGTAGACTTGAATTGGAAAACTGAATGAAGCCAGCGGACGAATTGGCCGAATGCTCTAGTGAAAAGGCTCATTGATTGAAATAATGAGAGATCTTCTCAATTAATACAACTGAGCCTATGGATTAATATTATGGAAAAAATATTTTACTCTTGTCACAGGAATGGTAGGTTAGTTAGGATGTAACTCGATTTCGGCCAATGGTTAAAGGGCTGTAAAGGGTGATGCAAGGGAAAGAATCACGACTGAAACTGGCAGGAGGTCCGAGGGATTGGAGTTGATCCAAGACAAATCCCAGCATCCCTTGTTCCGAATATCTACCACCTGAGCCCGAAGGCATTCTGATGAACGATTACAACCTGATGCCTACTTTCTCGTCGGTGCTATTGATTTTTTCATTTTTATTGATTAAATGATAAATGTATTTTATGATGTACAAGACATCACCGGCTTTTTGGGGGCCTGGGAGTTCTTGGTAATAAAGAGTATGCATGGTCCATATAACACTCTTGCTGTTTCATATGTACATCACTGACATTACAACTTCTAAGGCGTCGATGGTCCTGTCTCAAAATGTGCAGCTAATGAATTTTTAGATAATATTAGTTCAAGAAGTATCGATTACACTATGACGATTATGACGAGTACAGCACGGAACATTGTCTAATAGGGGAGATCACAAGACCAAGCGACATTGAGTAACTAACCGTAAATTCAGTACCTACACATTTGAGACGATGACCTTAACACTAAAACCATCATTGTCACTTAAGTTGTAATGTTTGATGTACGTATGTTTTTCTAGTTGAGTTGTTCTATTTTACCCCGATGAGAGTCCTGGTCCTGTTTGCTTTCAAACTGACTTCTTGAGGTGTAATATCACTTCAAGTGTGACCTGCCTGGTGACCTTAATACACCTACATGAATATAGAAAAGGAGTTATGAGTATGATGCTAGCTCATCTCATCACCAAAACGATGAAATTCAGATGATACGAACCTTTACGTTTATCGAGCGCCTGGTTGTTCTATGTTGAATGAAAGTTCGCGTGTGATGTCAACGATACTACCAATTATTAGCAGTTGCACGATGCAATTTGTAAAAAAAACAGTGACGTGCCAGGGGACTTGAACTAATATCCATGATCACGAATCTCCATCAGCATACAGTATTAGCATTCGCCTAATCAGTATAATTTTCCCGTCATCTATGGAACTAATGTTATATTAATTTCAAATCTCAACTTTCAGTTATTTCAACAGTTCAAACCCGAAAATTTTCACACTGACAAAGCCAAATTATAAACCTAGGAGAGATTTGCCGATACTCTAACTGGATTGTTGTTGTTCTTTTCTTCTTCTTATTCAGTTTGCCAAGGCTTCTTATTCAGTTCACCGCTTAACTTGATATTTTGCACAGAACTTCGTTCTAGTTTCAGACAGTGCGTTTAAAATATTCAATCCAAAATTTTAGAATAAAAAACCTCGAAATTTTAGGCTAATTTCGGCCACTTTGACGAGTCAACAGCCCGGGTAACAGGACCAATCGACTTGAAATTTTGCACCTTCTTCTTTATAACACCATCTTTATAACGTGAGCCAGTGCCATTTGAAAAGTTTAACCCAAGGAAATTTTAGGAACATGCAAACTGAAATTTAGGCTAATTTTAACGCTTTGACGGGTCTACTTCCTGGGTAACTGGACCAATCTAACTAAAAGTTGGCTTAAATCTTTCAAATGGCATTGAGTCATGTTAATTATGTTGTCCTTGTGCAACAGTTCTGTTGTGGAAAAGCCGGGAGTGGTGGCCTTCATCCAATGTACTCGTAGTTCTGTGAGCCGGGCGGGGAGTAGACATAATATAATATTTATATTATACTGAATGAAACTCAAATGACTTGAATCCCTTGTTGAGGAACTTCTCAAGATATAAGTATTCAAATATGTATATTTGCTAGTGAAGATGGCGCTTTTAGGTGTTACTCGAACCTTAAGGTATTAATTATAATAATTGGAATGATCATTAAATATGTTTGGCGTGTGAGATTGAGTGAACTAAATGTTCCGAACGAGTATAAGAAAAATGTTGAAAGCTGACCGGAGTCGATGAAGTCGATAAAGCTTTGCGATAAAAGAGAGAGGTTTCGATATATTTACATTCGTGAGGAGCAATTAAACCATAAATCTCAATCTCTGATAGCTGTCAAAATGGGAAGAACTCCGATTTTGTTTCTTTTCCTCTTCTCTTTCTTCTACATTTCTTCTTTCTGTAGAGTTTATTAAGGTGAGGGGAAGATGAGACGGTCCGATTTTATCTTGAAGATTGCGCGGAAGGGGGCCGTTTCGAAATTACTGAACCAGCTTATTAAATCGTCCACGGAATTGATCCCCTGGGTTGTCCTCTGTAACCGGTTTTGAAGTCCTACTAGAGGGTCGCTCGAGGTCGGAAGCGGGAGCTTAAGTGAGGACGATACCTCAGACTAGAAAATGAACGCTAAAAGCTGCTGATGGAATTTGGAGCTTACAAGTAAGTAAGCTCACTGTCGTATGTAAGTCCTGTTACAGCGTACGAACAACGCTGTACAACACCCAACTTAGAAATGATAAATATATTAATCACTGTAACATTTCAATTAAAGTACGAGTAACCCATTATCCACGATAAACGGAAAACATTTGTTGATCTTAATATGTAAGAATTTTCGAAAGAACCCATCATCAGTTCATGTTTATTTCAGAAAATGTTCTGCCTCCCATTATTTTTATAGCAACATCTAAATGTACGAACCAGTTTTATTCGCTAATGTTGTACACAAAACTCAATGTATGGCTCTCACCCATAATTTCTGGAAATTCAATGCAATTCTGCGAACCCTTTAGGATTCGAGACTCCTTGTTTTTGATCTCTTCGTCCATTGGTCTTGATAAACGATTTTGGGATAAATCGAGAGATTCTACACGTTGTATTCTAGGTTCGAATACATAATCGGAAACCGACGTATCCATTGAACGTGCAGGTAAAGTTTTATTACGTTATGTCGCGAAGATCATTATTTGCACTCACCCAAAAACAAAATCCTTCTTCATTGATGGTGCGGATTATCAACCAACCCCGACATATATGTCTGTATATACGTATTTTACAGTAACTAAAAATTCGCTCTAAAAATGTTGGATTCAGAATTAACCATAAGATACGTAATTTCACTAAGTATACCCCATAAAATTTCAGTTGGAATGATGTCTAATTCAATATTCTAAGGTTGGAACCTACTCACATAAAGGACGAACCAACCGATGATTTGTATTGTTGAGAAAGGTAACTGACGTCGTGCCTGGAGAGGAACAGTGGATTGGATTGCTTTGTGTTATTGAACGGGTATGCGTACAGCACGGGCTAATGGGAGGAACTCGATTACGTGAAGGGTTCACGTATCCTACAAGATTGTGTTGCTCTCCCTGGCGTTGTGTGGTACTCTAAGGTCTATGTATAATGCCCGTGCAGGAATCATGACGTAACCTTAATCTAATCGTGCTAATTCTCATACCTGACGGAATAGAAGTTCCTGGATAAGATTCTACAGTGCGCGAATTAACGGATACGGACAGATCACGGTCTCAAAGTGAATGACGATGATTACTGATGCTACTTTCCATAGTAGTTACTGAATCATTGAAACAAAACTATCATGTCTGCGGCTGCGTTCTAACACCATGGCCGTGTAAGGTCAATAAACCATGGTGATAAACCACGATTTTTTTGCCTTGACTTGATTGTGTTCTCGACATAAGTTGTCAAAATTTACCATAAAATGTTTGAGTTCTTTGTATTTCAAATTTCCACGGCATTGTATTGATTCGGGTACAAAACCGCTAATAAGCATACCATTATTACTTCATCAACCATAATTATTATGGTTGATGAAGTGATAATGGTATGCTTGGTTTAGAAATACATATTTCCAGAACCAAAACCTTTTTACGAGTATCATATGGGTAGCTCAATCATTGGTTTCTTTAAATGCTGGTGAGATCGCTAATATCCATTGGACATAGTAACACAGGATTATAGGTTATTGATTATTATCATGTGAGTCGGTTGAAAAAGGACTTCAGTTCCACAATCTTTGTACTTTAAATCACAATATATATTTCAGGCACTTTATGCCCATCACCAGGTGTTCTGAAACAAAAACAGTCAACCAAAACGCTTAGACTTATTCTTATAACCCAAGTACGAGTACATTATACTTTACTTATATAAATTGCAGCTCATCCCCTCAAAGACCATAGAGACTCTGCAGGCTATTGCACACAAACATAACTTGAAACTAGACATGTCTATCTATGTATAGACCAGTCAATAAAAAAGAAATAAGTCTTTTAGGATACATTCAGGATACATACTTTCTCGTTCAATTTCTTCAGACGATTAGCAGTGTCCACGTGTTCTTGGATTCTTGTTGAGATTCTTCTGCCTGATCTACCAGTATACAACGATTTGTAATGCACTTCCCCACAGTACATCTTGTACACTCCACTCTCATCCCCTTTCTCCCTTTGCCTGAATTTGTTGTTGATGAGAAGTTTGCCAATTGAGTTGTTAACATAAGGTGCTGGTTGAATCCCTTTCTTCTTTAAAACCTTCATGACATGGTCTGTCTGTTGGCCAATGTAAGCTAGACGTCTGAAGCAATGCAGAGATGAATTGTCCTTTTGAGACGGCATAATTATTGATTATTCATGTTCCCATAATCATTGCGTGGCACTGGTGTTTGCACGAGCTAGAGGGCTCTGCTAGTTAGATGAAAACGAGTAACATCGTTGGAGAACTTGCACTAGTTATTTGGTCCTGTCTAACATTTGTTTGGTACCAATATTATTTGTAGCTACGAAACAACAAATTCAAACTTATCGTGTATTTTACCAAATATAATAATGGTAAAACACAATTTTAGGACACCTTCCATCCGCGTCTGCATCATAACGGACGGGGATGGAAGCAGATTGTTTGGAGGAGACGTGCTGGGAGAAGGTTCACAACCATTGTTCCCACAGGAGGACGTTTAAAGTTCTGGTTTCAGTAATTAATGTAATAATGGGTCGATTTCGAGAGCACGCTAGGGTGCCCAAATGCCCTCTTGAGACCATGCGCTCCTTCGCACGAACATTCCGAGGATCAGTTCCGTGAATATCTGACCGCTTCAACATCTTTCAGATATTATTCTCCGACAGAATATAGGGAGGAAACCGTATCATTCATTCAGGACGGTTGTCCACTAGTTGTAAATGGGATTGCGATTACGATATAACATAACTACTCTATTCACGACTTTCTTGGACGCACACTGACTGCAGTAATAATGTAGACAGTTGAGAATCCCATAATGTTTCCAATTAAAACAGACATTTGGCATAATCATTAATAAGTTGGATTGGGGTGCGGATTAAATGATTAGATGATGATCTGTTTTAATTGGAAACATTATGGGATTCTCAACTGTCTACATTATTACTGCAGTCAGTGTGCGTCCAAGAAAGTATAAATTTTATACTTCATGTTGGTATGCTTGATCTGACCAATCAAATCGAATACGGTGAATGAAGAATGTCAAATACACTTCCTTTGTTTCCTATTATTTTATTTTATTTTTTTTAATGGATGTGTCTTTCTCTTTACAGGTAAATGACTCTCCCATGTTCTACACGATCTATAAGGCTGTGGAATGGTACATGTGTATACTTACCTATATAGGTAAGTTGTATCTCAAAAATCATTTGTATGCCCACATTACAGTGTAGGTACTTGAAAATTGATTTACCGGTCTTCCAATTCGTATAAAAATTTCTAAAATTCAATCTACCAAAAAAAGGTTCTAAAATTTAATGGTACTTGTTATTCGTATCCGTGAAATTGAAAATGATTTTGACCGTCAAAATCATACCACTCTTGACAATTGCCATTCAACGCACAATGATCAAGAAGTGTGCATTGTTTTCATCTTTCGTTGTTCGGGCATACTTCTCGTTAGTTGGGGTCACTGTTGCGACCTCAATTGGTTCACTACAAGAAATTTCCAAGTTTACCATTTGATTTCCGACCATTAGCTAGAAAAATACCTGAATCCAGTAACAATCCCGACTTATTCTGAATCGAAACCTCCGTCACTCTTCCAACCTCCGTAAGCACGACAAAGTTATTCCCTAATGACCCCCTTCAGTCAACCTAGTAGCTGAGCACGCTTTCTGAAAAACTACCATTGGAAAAGCGTTCCATGTTCTATTTTGAATTTCAAATCACCTTCCCGTGACGTGCTGGTAATGCAGTGATAACCGGAATAATTGATCAAATTGTTTTCTAATACGATTTGAATTATGTGGTTAGGCGTCTAGACCAGCAGCACCCTTGCATTTCGTTGACCAGAAATGCCCTTAGGTTCTGTTTTCGTGATATTGCTAATTGGATGGAAAATGTTTGACAATCGGTTTGACATAGTGAACGGTTCGGATAAAACATGACGAGATATTTTTCCGTCTCTAATTTGAACGTTCTACCTCAGAACCGAAGAAAATATTGCTAAGTTATTATCGAATTAGCTAAACCTAAAGTTTGTTCGATAAATTATCACTACCGAAGGTGAACTAAAATGAATTCGAGTTGGTCCCTACCATCAACAAGTCCTAATTACTCGAACTTAACCCAGAGCTCAAGTCTCTCCGAAGTGTTGGTATCATTCAAGTTTGCGAACATTCGAGAAGCACTGAATGTTTCCCTCAAGGCTCATTTACTTCCACTTGAGTGGCCCCTCGGGATCACCACTGATGCGGTCTCCCTAAAGTTTCCTTTGAACCGGCTTTGGTCGAAAGCGTAAATCTCGTCATTAACTGTCTAGAAAACGGTACCTATACATACAGTTTGTTTAGGATTGCAACAGCCCAATTGGATTCTTGTTGATTGATTCTTCGTTATCTTTGGTGGAAAAGTGGCGTCAGAGCGTTTACTCAACCCTTAATATTCAGGTCATACAGTATCTTCAATTTATCATATAAATAGCAGGTATAAATACCATTGAATATCATATATAATTTGATTGGATATCATATTAAATGAGGGGCTCTCTGGATGTTCCTTAACATGATACTACTCAAATAATTCATTACATATACCAAAGCTGTTCCTGTGCCTTACAATAACACATGCCTTGGAACTCGAAAATGTATTAATCATGCCATTGGTAGTTTATCAGAATGATATACTGTCCGAACGTGATATATTATACAAATATCATTTCGTATGTATAAGGTACACGCAATCTGAGTTCTCTACTGGAGCTAATTCGTCTGTATTACTCAGTCAGTTCCTCTCCAGAAAATGTTGCCTCTATCAAATGAGAACCGACCTCTCAAACCACCGAGGAACTCGGACAGATCATGATTTATGCACAGTGGTTATACGAGTACTTCTGTAAAGCAGTAGGTATTCAGACGGCACTAGATTTCACGGACCCTTTAAGCGCTGGGTTGAAATTAATTCTGCTACGGAGGATTAAACTTCTTAACAAATTTTACTTCGTTAGGCAAGGGGTGGTTTGTACGAGTAGTTCACTAGGTTATATATACTTCGTTAGTTTCCGCTAATTCCTCGTAAATTCAACCTCGTACACGCTGAGAACAATACGAATCCTGAACTGTGGTCATGAGGCACCGAAACGCCATTGTTTTCCTACCATTTTCTCCTACAAGATAGTTTTTATTAAAATAAAAATATTATTATGATGGCAAGTTGGTCAAATCTTGTCAATTACAGGTTTGTTATAGTTCGTCAAATTTCATCATTTCTACGTTTGTTTTGTAGGAGGTACAAATGCAGTGGAAAAAGCACTTTGAAATTGTGCAAAAATAAATACTACTAGGAATCCTTAGTTTGAACAGACATAAGTACTTACCTAGTAAATGAATATTATTGGTGATTTCTGGCAAGACAAAGACCGCATCGGCACGACCTCAAACCGAGTGTTATAGGGGTGGCGAGAGCGACGGTGTTGGAGTAAAGTTGTTAGTTAGGCTGTAAAGGGTAGATGGTACATCCGAACTTGTTGGAGGGACCCGGTTTCTAATCCGTTCCAACGGATGACGTGTTGATCGGCTTAAACGAAGCCACACTTGGGGTCTGGAGCCTCCTTGTGCAAACTATGGTCTCTTCCAGCTTTAGAAACCGCTCAGGAAAACTCCTTATGCTCCCTGCGTTTCCCGTTTCCTCCAATATTGGAACTAGTGGAATACCAACTTTGATCCCTCAGTTTGTTTGCTTGAAAATGTAGGCGTCTTATTGCCACGTTCTGCAGTTGAATGTCCTTGCAGATATCATTTACCGCATAGAGCGGGCCTATATGATAGCAAGTTAAGTCCTTTAACTCTGTCTTACGTTCCTACAGCAGACCAAGCTTAGGCCAATATCGACCTGCTGATCACAATTGTTAGATTTCTTCAATGTTTTTACTCTAGTGAAATCATGATACCACAATAAAATCTACATCAATCAACTAAGTATATCTCTGTGTGTTTGGAATTAAAATTATACCATACAATTAAGATAAGGGGTTGATGATAATGTTGGTTCACCAATAAAGGATAATGAAAACCGATACGTTGCCGCTAGGGGTGTCTAGTCGCCAGTCGTCTGTGTACATGATGGTACATTTATTGTAGAATGAACTCTGGAGAATACCCCCGCAGCCCTAACTTTTTATTAAAGTTTAGATCAAGGATCAAAGCCGGGAAACATGGAACATGTTTACGAATAGGTACGTATGCATGATGAGCTTAATGACAATTTAGGTTTGTCAGAAATGGCGACAAAAACTTGTATAGAGGATTTTTTCGGCATGGTTTTACTAAATATAATCTATTTGAATTAAAATCAAAGCTGCTGCCGTATCTGAGAAATAGCAAAAACTATAATCTCCTATAGAAGATATACATATTATGTATATTTTATAGATATAAATATATAGATTCTATACAACGTGATCCACTTTACTCCATTCAATTTCAACTTTTCGCCACCTTTTCAAAATCAACGTTAAATTCGCTATAAGCTCTTGATTTTCGAGAAGTACCATCTGATGACCATAACATCAGCTCAAAAATAGACAAATTGGAAAAAATAAAAATAATAAAAATCTGTACAATGTCACTGCTCTTAAAAAAAAATAATAATAATAATCCTGGAAACTGGCGAATCTAAAAAAAAAGTTTTGATATCTGATAATATTATTACAGTGAAGTAGTTACTACTTCATTCAATAAGCTTTTCAACAGTATGGTAAACATTGGGACAATCTTGTTCCTTCGATTAAAAATGCCAGTTTAAATGCAAAACTATTTAGGTACCTTCCTACTCAAAAAGAAAAAGAGCTGCATAATTTTCTCCCCATCTCTCCCTGCTACCAGAACCTTCCCATTTCATCAATTGCAATGACAATAATAATAATCGTAATTATTTGGCATTTGAGCTTCTATTATTTGAAAAGAAATGTTATATTAAATTTTATAACATTTAAATATAAATATATATAAATATAAATATAACATATGTATACATGTTATGTAGGTATACATAAAAAGTTTATTTATTGGAGATCAGCTCAGCCCGCTGATTTTTCATTGCTGAGGATTAAAGTAATTTTACTCACGTAGCTAGTTCGGCAAAATTAAAACAGTTCTGATCATGGAACTCTGTTTAGCTTTTGGGTTTTATCGGAAAGAATCTGGGAAATTGAACTCAGCTGCCTCCCGAGTAGGAAATTGTGTCGTCAGGTAGTATATCTCGACGGCTGAACCAATCTTGACAATTGACAGATTGTCAATAGACTCATTTAAAATTATCGATCTGTTAAAGGGAGATTCATGAATTTGGATGTTTCTGGACTCATTATCCAACTCCACTTTAAAGGTAATGATATTATTTAACCGGGAGTCCTAAACAAAGCGTTAAAACGGCAGTTTACATCCTCAAACCATGGGCGGAATGTGTTGAACAAGGCAGGAGACCCCTCAGTTTTCTTCCGCTTTCTGTTCTGTAGCAATTTACGGGCCAGGACATTCCAGGAAGAGGCTCATCTTGGTTCACTGCGATTAGCATTTCCCTTCCAAGTTTTTACCAAAGGATTTCCTAATGTCTCCTCTCATCAGCGGCGTCACCAAATTGCAGGCATTCTCTTTTAGCCCGTGAAGGGGACTCGGAAAAAAATTAATAAACCAGAGCAGGTAAGGTAGCCGCTGTGAGTATTTTTCGAAGGAGAATTACTCTTGTCTCTACTTCTAAGGATACGATGTTCGTTTGCCTCTAAATTAAAAACTTCAAATCTTCTTGTTATTAGTTTGAATTGTGTACACATTAGTTTATTTATACATGTTGTCACAGATTAGAACCCCACTTCTTCTTTGCTACCGGAGGTGGCTAAACATTGCACTAATACCAAAAAAAAAAGAGAAAAGGAAAATGAAGCATTATTCCCCTCAACAAAAAACAACCTTACCTATTTTCCACGTCGGTGGAGAAAATTGAACTGTTCCTCCCCGGTCATCAATGGCCGTAACGTACTGGAATTTGGAGAGTTAATTTGGTACTATTTGTGTTATTTCATCAAAATTGTACCATAAGAGATCCTATCCGTGTAAAATTACCGTAACAGGATGAAACCTTGAGGTTTTGAGATGGTCTAATACACTCATGTGATTTCAAGCAAAACTCCACAAGCATCCACGGGCAAATGTAATTTCCGTTGAAACTCGTGTACAAATCTGTATGATATATTGACCGTCGTGATCTGGAATGTGGAGGATAGGTGCGAGTTGGGGAACATTACGTCTGACTGAAGGTAAAAGTCACCAAGTGAAATTTTGTAATTTTTCAGGAGAGCCAAAAACCTCAATAAACTTGAAGTTTACGTCTCCATTTTTTCTTCTTAGTGTACTTAATGATTTTTACTCCTGTGTAGTTTCGTTTAGAAAATTATGGCGGTTACAGCGTTCATACCGAGGACACAAAATAACAACATAGACATCCCGGTGGTAGTAAGTCAAAGTGCACTTGGTGACTTTCACCTTTACACAGTGAGAACTTACTCGTACCTTCACACAGTCGGAGACAAGTGACTTTTACCTTCACACAGACTAATTTAGTGACACTTGTCTCCTTGAGAGTCCTATATTTTGGTTGCCCAATAGTTTGAGGTAGGTACTTGGGAAATGAGCCAAAAATATTGCTATCAAGGAGAGCTTTTTTTCTCTTTTGTTTTGAGAAATGTTTGGTTGTGTTATTGATCTATGGATTGGATAGGCCAGATGTGTGTGTAATTACTTACCTTTCGCTGTATATATAATTAAACAAGCGTTATCAACTTTAACATTTATTTAAATGATTAACTGTACTTAAAATTCGCTATATCCATTTTCATTCTATAATGATGCATATCAGTTTATGTTACGCTGGTCCGAGTTAGTCCAGATAACACGATTTACGCTTGATTACATACAAAACATTTTTCGATGATAGCTCGCGGATTCTGAGTCACCCTCAGCGGACTCACCTGTTGGGAACCACTGGGGTAGACCAAAAATGTGCATACATACCAACCCAAGGTGAAAGATGCGTTGCTTGTTGCAGTGCAGGTCACACGATCAAGTGCCTATTTCAAGGTGTGAAAGACACCGAACAACCTTTGAACTGATGACTCATGAGTATATTCAGCTGAGCCGGCGGGATAGGAATTGAAGAGGTAGTGACGGTTAAGGATTTTTTCTTGTCCTCATCCCAACATTCTCATAACATCGAAGGTTCATTTTATGTTATTACGTGTCTCTCCAACACAGACTTGCATGATCGTCGTTTCTAAAGTGGTTTTTTCTCTCGCACCCTCTTCTGGCAAGATCCTGTAAATGTGCCTATGCCGACACCTTTTCTCGTTAGTGCTGCACTTAGGACGTAGAAATTGAAATTAGATTGTAAGAAGTAACACACCTAATTGAGAGCCAAGAATGGATTGACCTCAAAATGACGATGAAGTGTTGGACTAATTTGAACATTCCACGCGGTTTTGGAAAAATAAATCAAATCATTTATAAATTACACCCTTTTCAAACCGTGAACTTTTATCATTTCCGTACCGCACAAGCTGTCGCCTGGTGCGGAAACGCAATTCCAAATGAATCAAAGCAGTTTAAACATTGGGGAGGATTCGAGAGGGAAGGTTAATTAAGGAGGGTTGCCAGGATGGTTGAGGGTAAGGGACTGGCTCAATCAACCGAAGGTTGTAGAGAGGAAGCAAGGGGTCGTGTAAAAGGAGCAGTTCGGCAGTCCACGAACCGAATAAAATTTACCACCTACCAGTTCTTAGGCTCCATCATTCTATGTAATTTCCCTTGGTCGAGAGGGTAATAGACATGATTTACCAAAACGATTTGTATCAAAAACATAATATTATGATTAGATTGTGTATAACATCCATTTCGAAGGCTTTGAAATAAACCTTCCATGTCCTTATGTGTCATTGGCAGTGATATTTGGGATGTTTATTAATGGTAGCTCTGACTTAGTACTTAGTACTCGTAATTGTCAATCGTGGGTTTTCCCCTTCCGCTTAGCCGATCAGCGGTGAATTCCGCGCAGTTTTGGTTTATTATCCCAGATCTTACGTAGATTCTAAAATTATGGAATTTGGTTTACGGGCCGGACCCACCCCACAATGATCCTCAAAACCTTCCATAACCCTAGGTCGATTGGAGGGGTTCAAAACGAATTTTGAAATTTTGAAAAATTCATATTAAACGGTAATTTTTGGTCCACATTTAGAATTTTTAAGACCATCCGGAATTCGCACGACCATCCGTTCATTCACAGTGAGGGCTCAATGTTGGAGCAGATCGAAAGTCGTCAACATGAGGGTGAATCTTCTGACAGCCTGTCAGTTCAATGTTCATACTGGCCCAGCTGATTCGACCAGCACATGGTTATCAGATATCCAGTTGATTAATAATAATCATTAATAACTAACAAGAGGTAATTATTGATAATTAGTTTTGATAATTAATTGATATTGATTATTTTTGGATACTTAATAATAATTTACTCAACTTGATAACAATTATTAATATTGATCTGAACAAGGAAAATAATAAACCGTCGTGTCAAGAATTGGCAGAGTGTTTTATTCAATTTTCTGAATCTACGTACCTATCTACGTACCTATCTTGAATCGTAAACCAGCAAAATTTTGAGAGGGTTTTTCATCCTTGGGCAATTCTAATGGTTTATCATCGAATATAATGAACCAAAAGGGTAACTTGACATGGTTCATGATAATCATCGTCTGAAGAAAATTCATCGTTGTCGCATTCGTTGTTTCCCAAGGTTTAAGCGTTAAAAGAAAGCTTTTGGATCCGTTAAACTTATTTTTGGATGACATGATGTCTCCACAATACAAGTATAAAAATACTAACATGCGTAGAGCCATCTACTGAATAGGCAAAAAACAAGAAGGTGAAAAACCACAAGGTCGCACTGGATATAGAAGATCCATCCCCATGAAATATATGAAAGAACTGCATGATGGTGAAAATAATACGCCAGAGGACAAAGTCCAGAGAACTGGGAAATAACAACAAAGATCAACCGAACAAAGGAAGTTACATACTTGGTCGCGTGGATCTCACAGATCCAAACAGCTTACCCCTTCCCGGGATGTCGATGTTCACTGCACTAAGTTCAAAAGGATCACAAGTTAAGAAGGGCCCTTCACTTAAGCTTTCGATGGGAACCAAGCGAAAAACAGTTAGTGGATCTCTCAGATCCCGGCTCGACATACGGAGTGTTAAATTTCATAGTTAGGGTACTATCCCTACCTCGTGTCATGATTTAGTGACGTGCTGGCGTGTTTGACTCACCCGGGTTGAATGTGCGTCCCAATCCTTCAAGTTTCCGCTT
The DNA here is from genome assembly GCA_963920205.1 of Stenodema calcarata. NCBI lineage: Eukaryota > Metazoa > Arthropoda > Insecta > Hemiptera > Miridae > Stenodema > Stenodema calcarata. The sequence goes on along the minus strand of OY986049.1, from coordinate 25,384,563 downwards.
GACCCTTCCGTAACAGATTACATGAATTCGAGTACCTTCCATTCAAACTCAGGGACCAGGCCTGAATGTATCATCTTAACAGCGAGTCGACCAACCACTATTAAGCAAGTTTCTGAAGAACCTGTGCTCGAAGCTCAAGTTGTAATCATCAAGAAAGAGAACGTAGAAAGTAGATGAGCTAACACGAAGAAGTTCAAAACAATATCGTCGTGGCATCGATGATATTTAGAAATTATGTGTGGATATTTCTAGCTGAAAAACGTAGAGGCATTTTTTGGACGTCGAAATTTTGGCAGAGAAGTGCTTTTTCCTCGAAACTGAAGAGTAGTGGTGGCGCCGTTTCCCGATTCAAGAATATACAGGGTGTTCTTCACTTGGTGTAAAAAAATGGAATGGAGAAAACTAGACTGAAAACGGAGTAGAACGCAACCAACCGCATCTTTCTATCTCAATCCGTTCCCAAGATATGATTTTTTAAAGTTTTTTTCCCAGAAAACCACGTTTTTTCAGCGTTATTTTTTACATACCCCTACTGCAAATTCGAAATCAAAAACGAACTCCCAGGTCAGCAATTGCAGTTGAAACATTGAGAATTTGAAAAACAATTTTTGAAAATACTTGTACCTACGTTATCTCTATTTTCAAAAAACGTGCTGGAAGCTGCCAAATCTCATGAAAACTTGCAGATTTAATCAGCTTTCTAATGATATGGTCTACTATGCGATTCCTTATCGACTTCATGGATAAATTTGAGTTTGAATTCGGAAAAGCAATAGGCACCTACAAAAATACTCGTATTAGAAAATTACCCTACGGATTCTCAATTTTTTGTGTGTTTGCCGTTGTAGGGATATGATTCAGATTGATAATTTCAATGATATCAGGGCAAAATCTCATATAATTTCTCTAAGGGGGAGACCCTTGGAACAAACCGCTACACTGCAACAAGATCTCTCGTACGATGTTACGGTTAAATCCATGCGAAAAAGACCATGGGGGCCATTTCGAAAATACTTTGTATGTGCCTAGCGACAACAGCCACCCTCTTCATCGCATTTGTCTTCTATGTTTACCATGTTTTATTTTAACAGCCTTATTTTGTGTACTAAAACTCATTAAAACGACCACAAAATTACAACGAGGATTGCATTTTGCCCTGATATTTTTGAAATTATTAATCTGAATCATATTACTACAACGGCAATCACACAAAAATTGAGAATCCGTTTGTGAATTTTCTGGTACGCACTCGTATTTTTGTATGTTTTGCCGCATTCAAACTTGAATTTCCCCATGAAATCGACGAGGAATCGCAAAGTAGACCATACCGCTAGGAAGCTGATTACGTTTTCATGAGATTTGCCAGGTTCCATTTTTTGGAAAGGCAGTTAACGTACAAGTATTTTGAAATATTTAATTTTTTTTAAATTGTCAATGTTAGAACTGCAATTGTGGTCCTTAGGAGTTCATTTTTGATGTTCACTAGGCGTATGAACAAAGTTACGCTGAATCCGAAAATGTGGTCAAAAGTATAAAAAAGTTGTTTTAAAATGAAGAAATGTGGGTTTGTACGGCAAAAAATGGTTTTCTGAAATGAAAAAACCTTAAAAAATCATGTCTTGGGAACGGATTGAGATAGAAAGGTGGGGTTGGCGGCGTTCTACTCCATTCTCAGTCTAGTTTTACCTATTTCTTTTTTTCATTCACACCAAGTGGCGAACACCCTGTATTTCTAAGTTATGAACGCTGAGGATTGGTCAGGATGTGTCACTATGAAATTGCACTCACTATGTCAAGCTGCAGATTTGTACTCGTAATCGACGTTTAAATTCAACTGTAATTGTGCAAAACTCCGCTTAGCAGTAGGATGAATAGGTTGAGAGGGAATGCAATCACTGAAAACTGGAAATAAACGTTACAAATAATTGATTGCGAACATCAAGTTTCTTTGAAACGCGGAGACCAGCATGAAACGCAATTTCAGATGAATCGAAGTAGTTTAAACACTCGGATTCTAAAGGGTGGTTAATTAAGAAGGGTGGAGGAACTGATGAGGGTTTGGTCTCAATCAACCAATCGAAGGCATCGGCAATGAGGGGTTGGATTCACGGTTGTAAGAGGTGAAGGTCGGCAGGGGAGGGTTCGTGAGTCCGTGGAAAGTCAGGGCAGAGGATATGAGGTTGACAAGGGTCAATTTACTCTCTTGTCTAGAACAGGTAGGTAGTACGGGAGTAGAAGGAAGGTGAGTTAGAGAGAAGCCGGAGAATGAAGGACCATCGCTACGACCGTGCGGAGGGGGACAGAAGCAAACACGGACGTATTGCCACAGTTTCCACGGAGGCAGAGGTTTCTCTCTCGTTTCGCCGTCACCACTTTCAAACGCCTGTTTAATTAGAAAGACTCAATATGAAGAGAAAGACTGAGAGACTCCAACACGGGTCTCCGCCGGTGCCCCTCTTAACCATTCCTCCAGTAATGTTCCTCGGTAGGACGGGTTCCGCCGTAAAGCGGGTGAAGGGATTAAACGAGAAGGGGTTATAAAGCGACAAGAGACAGTGGATTAAATTAAATACACCGCAGACCGCAGCAGAAGGGGCCCATAGGCCTCTTGACAAATGCCCGCGGCATTTTTCAGCTGCTAATGCTTTCCGTGGCCCTTTAACACTGAAGATCTTGTAGGAAAACGTAATACCAAGTATTTACCATGTACTTTTCCTTCCTTTGCCTAATTTTCCTACGTGTACGATATCACCAACTATATAGCATTTTCACGTCAAATTGGAGGTTTTCCATTTCAAATTGGAGGTTTTCCATTTCAAATTGGAGGTTTTACACATCAATTTGGAGGTTTTCCATTTCAATTTGGAGGTTTTACATTTCAAATTGGAGGTTTTATATTTCAAATTGGAGGTTAACGGAAATGGTTCGTTTCACATTAGTTTTAAACGCCGCAGCGCTAGCCCGCGTAGAAGGCGGAAACACCCGGTGATTCTGAAAATACCTACTCCGTGCAACACAACATGACGAAGACATTCCATTAGTCCCTTCCAAATGCCAATCTTTTGATGGTGTCTTTTGATTCGCCTCACTCTAAAGTCTCTAATTGCCGCCGTTAGTTACGACTTGCTTTATTTTTGTGACGTGTGTTCGGACGACAAAGAAATGAGACCGCGTTTCGTTCGCCGATCGAACCATGCGGTAAGAAGTAGTTAGAGTGACGAAGATACTGAAAATGAGGGGATTCCTTCCACTACCCGACGACGTCGAGGACAATACGGTAGGTACACTATAGAACAAAGAAAAATGTTTCTTAGACTGTACGAATGTGTAAAACCTCCAAATTGATGTGTAAAACCTCCAATTTGAAATGTAAAATCCCCAATTTGAAATGGAAAACCTCCAAAATGAAATGGAAAACCTCCAAATTGATGTGTAAAACCTCCAAATTGATGTGTAAAACCTCCAAATTGATGTGTAAAACCTCCAATTTGAAATGGAAAACCTCAAATTTGACGAGAAAATGCTATATCTCTGTGAATACGTTAGCCGATATCAGTTGATCTCACGAAAGTAAAAAGATTCAATCTAGATGCAATACTGCCGTTTTAAAGTAAAACCACCTATCTCCGAATTCGACGAAATTTGTCAAACATCGTGGAAACCCCCCTTATCTTGTGGGGTTTCCATCTAATTTGGAGGCAGAACTACTTATCTGTGGTAGTTAGCAAACAACTTGTGTTTGTCAATTTCAGCCACTTATCGACTTTTTACGTAACCCAATTCGCAGGCAAAACCTCTTATCAACCGAAATCTGGTGACAAGTAGTTTTGCCTCGAAACGCATAATCGTTTTTCCATAGCAAGTGATTTTTCCCTTCACACCCAAGTTTCTCTTGCAAATTACTTAACTCGAAACTCATGACCAGCTGTTTCGTAAACAGATTTGGACTCAAGTGGTTTTTCCAAAAAACGATGCATCAGAATTGGCGATTCAGTTAGGTAACCTGTTTGTAAGTTAGTTAAATAATCGCTTTGATCTACAGTGAAATCGCTAAGCTCTTATTAGGTTGAAATCATTTATATAGAGATTGGTTCCGACGTGTAAGTTTTGGTTTTCAGTTCACCATCAAGCATGTGCGCAAATTCCAGGTATTATTTAACGAAAGTGGCATGGAGTATACACAGAGTTCAGTAGTACTTACGGAACTCCCACGCGTTCATGCTCTCGTTCATCCAGGGATCCACCTTTGACGGCTTCATTTGAACTTGAAATGGTTCAGGGATTGACACCTAAGCTAGAAACGTAGAAACTCCATCGTATGCAAGAAATAAACCCACGCGTTTGTCCCCTAGGCCACCCTGATCCCTTAAGTGTAAATAGGTACAAACCCTTCAAAAGGGTTGTTTGCTAATGCACTCTGGAATTCTTCTGATGTCATCAACTTCTGAGGAGGTCTTTCACGCAGCTGTTTGATAACGTTCGAGAGTGATCGCCATTTGTCAAGTCCCTCGGACCGCAACCTTTCCCTCGTATATATAATGCTTCTCGTGGACCTGTAACCACTCTGGGGGTAACCTAATGTTGAGCATTTACTCCTTCCCATTCTGTACCGCCCTCACTATCATTCCTCTAGTTTCGTAGTCATTAGCGCGGTCACCGCCTCTGGGGCATTACATCTACCACCCTGGAGCCATTCCGGGGAACATTCACGAAACCGTTGTTCCCCTGTATCCACTCGCGTCTTTCATTTATGCCTTCAAGTATGGAAGGGGCGACCCCTAGGCGGCGTCTGGATCCCCGCCGTGGTGAGATCGTGCTTTCGGTACCTCGAATCAGAACCCTTGTTAGTTTCCTCGGTAAGAGCATTCATTATCGAGGTGTTTTTGTATCGCGTGTCTCACTTCAACCTCAAGATAACGAGGTATTAGAAAAATTTTCCCACAAATCATGCTTCTTTAGAGATCCGTCGGTTCCATTAGTTCACCTTTCAATGTTGGTACCTGTCAGATTAGCGTTGTATAGTTCCGTGAGACTTCACCCAGGCAAACCAAAACCTAGTTTTATGGTAAGTGTTGAAAAATCAATAGCAATATCGTCTGCCCCGCGTCCATTAACATGTGGTTATGACTCATACTATAAAATTTTACAATCTCCTGGCAACTTTTTCTCCCCACATTCACGTTTACAATCCATTGTTCCTAAAATAAATAAAATACAATCCCAAAATCCAACAGATTGCAGTTTTGCGTGACTCCAAACTCCGTGAACTCAAGCAATCCAATTGTTTTATTAAAATTTGCCACAGAAGAGGAAAACATTGGATTGCAACAAAACATAGGAAACTATACTATAGAAGTGATGATTGCAAACCTGTGGGTAATTACAGGATTAGTTCTAAAATTGTTTGCCGGTCCTTAGCGGTCACGCCATGTAAAGCTTGACATCTAGTGATAAGATGTCAAGTCATGGATAAGATGTCATAGAAGTAAGTTGTGCATTGAAATTCCAATAAAATCCGCTGTATATTCGCCTCAATCATTCAGTAGTCAGGGAAAAGAGGTTGGCGAAGTTGGACTTGTACTACTTGAACATCATCGATATCGGCTGAATAGACGGTTTCATCGACCGAAACTTAGAAACACATGCGCGAGTGATAACGCTGTGATGAGAGACCGTACTACAGTCACCCTCTGTGTTGCAGTAGAACTAGCTATCATAATCTCCATTTTTCGCAACGTCGAATACATCGTAAAGAATATCATAATATGAATAAAATATTTGAACATAGATAGCTGTAACAGCTAACGCCATCCTGACAGAAGACAGAAAATATGACATAACATTGTTTAGAAATCCTTTGTCGGTGTTCAAGATTGCCCAGTTTCAGCTAAGAACATTGAATAACCGCTTCATAATGAATTCATCTTGCTAACAATTGTTAACAAGATTAACGAGATTGTAAACAAGATTAACGAAATTGTTAGGTAACAAGATTAACGAGATTAATTTCGTCAGTGAATTATAAATATAATATAATTTCGTCAGGTGCGTTTCCACCGGCCGAACGAACACCGGCGAACGAAGAAATGTGTGTTCGTTCGGTTGGTGGAAACAGCAGACGAGCGAATGTTCGTTTGTTCACTCGTCATCACTAGGTGGCCGAGCGAATCTTCGTTCGGCGTTCGGTTGGTGGAAACACCTGACGAGCGAATGTTCGTTTGTTCACTAGGTGACCGAGCGAATCTTCGTTCGGCGTGTTCGGCCAGTGGAAACAGGTGATCCTTCAAACATGCGAACAAACGTTCGTTCGTCAACCATTTTCAGCGATCGGCCCAGGCCGATCTTTTTATCGTTCGCTCGGTTGTTGATTTCGGTTTTCTAGTTCGGGTTTCTCGACTTTTTCATTACTTTTTCATTCGTTATATTTTGCTATGGAGTGGACCAATGAATTTAATTCTGGAGCTAATAAAACCGTGAAAAATGTTCCGTGATTCCATCCGGAAAAAATTTCGAAACTCTTTCAACTCTTGAAGGAGACTGTCAACATTCATTTTCATCATTTTCATTTTCGAAACCCATCGGCATGGTTTTTTCCAGAGGGTCGAAAGTAATAATTACCTATTTTCCAAGGGAATCGCTCATTTCAATAATTTTTATTTCAGAAAAATTCTGAAAAATTTTACAATTATTGTAATTATTTTTCAGAATTGTAAAATTTTTATAATTAGAATTGTAAATTTTTTATAATTTTTATTTCAGAATTGTAAAATTTAAAAAATTATTTTTTGAGAAATTGACATGTTCTCAGAACATAAATTTTGAGCACGGGTAAAAACAAAGGTTTGCTAGGGCTTCGATATTTACATCTAAATATAAGTCGCATACTGACTTTATTGCCATCTCAAATGATCTAAAAGTAGCTCAGAGTACACGAATGCATGAAAAGTAATTTTTAGGGCAGATAAAGGGAAGAAACTACCCAGTGTAGGTGGGTACATTTGGCCTAGGACAGAACTACCCAGTGTAGGTGGGTACATTTGTCCTAGGACAGAAGTACCCTACCCCAATGTAGGTGGGTACATTTGGCCTAGGACAGAACTACCCAGTGTAGGTGGGTACTTGTGTCCTAGGACAGAAGTACCCTACCCCAATGTAGGTGGGTACATTTGTCCTAGGATAGAACTACCCAGGGTAGGTGGGTACTTCCGTCCGCCTACACCGGCTCGTGGTTCAATTCTTGAAGGAGAGTGTCAATATTGATTTTCACCCTCTTCTGGATAAATTTTGAAACCCACAGGCATGGTTTTTTCCTCTTCTTTTTAGTCAACAAAGAGATTACAACAAAAGCGGCCGAAATACAAACTAAATCTTCGTCCATCTAGAATTGAAATGAATTGAAATTTCCTAGGATTGAAATGATTAATGTGGAAAACGTGGAAATTGAAATGAGAAATGTGGAAGAACGACACGAACAAAATGAGCTGTTTCCACCGAAGCGAACGAATGTTTGTTCGGCGTCATCATTTCTTCGTTCGGGCACGGCCAGTGGAAACGTTTGCACGGCCGGTGGAAACGGTTACCAACGTGCGTTGCCGAACTGAGTGAACAAACAAACATTTGTTCGTTCGGATATGTTCGTTCGCTCGGCCGGTGGAAACGGTTGTTAACCTGCGTTGCCCAACGCAGTGAACGCACAAACATTTGTTCGTTCGGATATGTTCGTTCGTTCGGCCGGTGGAAACGCACCTTTAAGGTTCGAACCACTCTGGCATGTTAACATCGTTAACAGAAACATAATACCACTCTGGCATGTTCGTATTACTGAAATTAATAACTGCGATTCAAATATCGTTGATATAAAATTAATATCAACGATATTTGAAGTTTAAGTAAGTATATGTAAGGCCCATTCTAAATATGAGAGCGTTGGGATCGAAGTTTTCGCTCGTATTTTTTCCTGTTCTAAAAGTATTGATGAGAGATCTTGATTCTTGCTTAACTAGTGTAACTCTGGAGCTAAGCTGGAGACTAAAACTAGAACTGTTGACTAGAACTTGAGACCAATTCTCATATTGGAGAACAGCCGGTTTAAATGACCCATGGACTTGTATAACGAGTTTCATAATTTGAAATAACATGCTAAATAAACCAAAAGCAGAGATCTCTTCAATCGAGTTTAGTATGAAATATCAAGCGTTAAGAATGCTCAGTTGATGTTGATGAGTCCGTTTTCAAACGGCTGATCGCTACGAGCATGCCAATTGAACACAGTCAGATCCTATTTACGTCGCCTCAGTAAAGTTTTCCGTGAATTCTTACGTTGTCCTCAATTTAAAGCTGTCAAAGTCTTTACACAAACTCACTTGAGAAGAAGACGGAGGTCAGGCCCTGCGAGCAACCAGTCATTCGCGTCTTCTCGAGTGCTCACTGCATCAGACGCCGCCTCAAATGCAAATAAACTGGAGGTTTCTCAATTAATTAATATCTCCAATCAGTAGGTATTCATATTTTCAATTTCAATCGGTTTGGTATTAACACACTTCGCTTAAAAAATTAATTGAACCGATAAAGACAAATATAGTTTCTACGAATAAAACGGGTATAATACAGTAAAAAATGATAGGGATATTGAGGAATCAATCGTTCTTTGATATATCTGCTGCGATGGAAATGAGGTTCCTGGAGCTCGGTATCTGTGATTCTCTTTGTAGAATGGGTTGTTGTGTTGAGTCTAGTCCCACCTCTAGCACGATGGTTGAATGGTGGTGCTATCAATTGGATTTTTGGATTTTCTCGAGTGCTCACTGCATCAGACGCCGCCTCAAATGCAAATAAACTGGAGGTTTCTCAATTAATTAATATCTCCAATCAGTAGGTATTCATATTTTCAATTTCAATCGGTTTGGTATTAACACACTTCGCTTAAAAAATTAATTGAACCGATAAAGACAAATATAGTTTCTACGAATAAAACGGGTATAATACAGTAAAAAATGATAGGGATATTGAGAAATCAATCGTTCTTTGATATATCTGCTGCGATGGAAATGAGGTTCCTGGAGCTCGGTATCTGTGATTCTCTTTGTAGAATGGGTTGTTGTGTTGAGTCTAGTCCCACCTCTAGCACGATGGTTGAATGGTGGTGCTATCAATTGATTTTTGGATGAAACAGCAAGAATATTAGATCAGAGGAGGTTTGGCTTTCGAGAAACGATTTGGCTTGAACGAGATGGTGTCATATCTCACTCAGGTTGGACCATTCCATTTTCACTGAATCTGTACTGTATTTGACAAAGGATTTGGAAACTCCCTATTTATTGCAAATTGCCTGTGGTTACGTTCATGGTTCCTCATTTTAATTTGTTTTATCTCTATAAATTATACTGGAAAGAAGTATGCGTGTTCATATTCAACTCAAAATAGTAGTCACTATAACTCAGCAAAGAGATAAGGTCACTTCCAAACCCTCTGCTCTCCTGACAGATGAATAGGGCGATTGGTTAATGAAGCAAATATGGAACAATACATATTTCGTGTTCTACCAAAAGGTGGAATGCGAATGAGACAAAAGTTGAACAGACTCAGTTTGCCGCTATCACAGCAATAGTGAAGGGAAACGAGACAAAAAACCAAAGTTATCGGTTCTGCTACGTCATTTTTACGGCGCTTTCTATGTAAATTTTTCTCGTTGCGGCAGAGAAAAAAATGCCCTCTCCTCTCAGTTACCATCAATCCTGGTGAAACCAACGAGACTTTGTGAATATGTATAGGACCATAGTCCGTGTACTCTGTTGTAACAACACCATTCAGTTTGTCGTATAATTGCGTTGCGTGGGTCGGTGTTAAAAGTAGATAGATAATGTTTCCTGGACATTTAACGCTAATTTAGGCCGAAGGGGGAGCGAGTTCGATGCAAATAACAACGCATTAGTTGTACATGCGACTCATGTTTGAATGATGAATGGATTAGCAAGAAATTCTGGTCAATGCATGTGCTGTAAGTTCCACTTTTTAACAATGTTTTGATTTAGTGTTCTAGCTAATTTTAAAGTGATCCTACGGCACGGCCGAATATGTGCGGTTCGGCTATTAGCAATTGAAACATATTCATAACATTATTATGAAGATTATTCGTAGTTGATATAAATAATTGATGATTAGATCGGCCCGGAAATAATTTGGAAAACCGACGAAACCATCTCTGAGGTAGTCACTAATTACCCTCCACCGTGTTCGAAGAGGAGCGACAAGATGAACCGACTCGCACGAACACACAATACTATTTTTGCACATCACTCCAATTATCACGTATAGTTATGGGGCTCAACTCAACGGAAATTGTACTCTGAACAGTGATCTAGATTGAAAGGCAGTAGATACCTAATACTTATCTGTATATTATTCCGAAAATAGTAAATCATTGAGGAAATATTTCTTAATCGAAAATGAAGTACTTATACATGTGATCGCATGACATGTGATACCTACTGATATCTGGTGACGGTATTTCTGGAAAATAACTCTGTATACATACCGCATTTTTCAAGTGACTTTAATTTACAAATCGTTCATTGTTCCACCATTCAATGGATGTTTACCACTGCTTTCAACTTTCTCGAAGATATTTGAAAAATTAGTGAAACGGCAGTCAGTTGATTATTTGGAATGCTATCATTTGCTTTCAGATAGTCAATTAGGTTGTCGCGTTGGACGTAGCTGTCCTAAGATCTAGAATTTGTGATGTTCTAAATTCGAACTGCAAAGCCGTAAGTTTGTATTTCGATTTAACTAAGGCCTTTGGTGCAATCAATCATGATCGATTTTTTAGTTAACTGCACCAATACGGCTTGGGCGCAAATGTTATACGCTGGTTCTTATCGTATTTGACAAATACATACCAGTTTGTTGAAATTGATAGAGGCCGGAGTGAGCTAGTTCGAGTGCCGATGAGGGTTCCCCAGGGCTCACTTTTGGGGCCTATATTGTTTATTGTTTTTAATTTATATTAATGATATTTTTGAATTGAATACGCTAGGAGCTCTTGTTGGACCGAGAACAATAGCTACATTTTCTTCGAAACATTTGCTAAAAGAGCCCGTTAGTGCTCTGTCAAAAATCTATCTGGTCACCTTCTCGTACGAACGTACAATATTTTCACTCATTACTCCAATTATTTCGTAAAGTTATAGAACTGACAAGGATGTTGTGTGCAGACCCGTGATCTAAGCTGCTGTGTAAGAAACAGTGAGCTGCTGATATATTCTACTTGTGTAATTCCCACGGGAATACTTCATTCTGTACATGAAACGACCAACTGAATTTCTTGTCCGCCATCAAACTTTGAAGAGGCCCTCGTAACCCTTCTTTCTCCTTTACGCACCATGACAAAGGATGTTACTCGCGACGACATCAATACGTCATAGAAGTCGTAAACGTCAGCCCTCGTTACGCCCCTCACAGGTCAAGACGGACGCCAGGGAAAGAGGCCGACCGCCGGACCTCATCCGAGCCACGCGCAAGTTCCCCCACCTCGACTACTATGTGCCTCACGACCGAACCGGTTATTTATTTGTTATAAATAAGTCGCGATCCGGATTAACAGCAGGTTGTGCCTTCCACCAGGTTTCCACTTCACTTGTAAAACCCGATCTTTCTCTTCGAGTAGGTACTTGTTTTATTGCTCCGACCTCCGAGCTTCCACTGCCTACTTCCTTGAACGCATCGGCTCCCAGTCCCGGCTTCTCCTCTAACTCTAATGCGCTGGGATTAATTCTCCTACATTTTTCTCTTCTCGCGGACGCACCCATTAACTTCATCCTTAGCTCGTTTATCGGTTTCCATAAGACACCCTCGTTCAACGAGGTCTACCATTAATTTTTTCACAGCTAACACCAGTGACTGATGGCTTCATATCGTCGGTAAGAGGATCAACATAAGACTTTTGACTAGTACGATTACAGCATTCCTCATCAATCAACATTTTTGCATCACACCAACGTATATTCCTACTCCTCATGTAGAATTATATTTTCTGACCATGTAATTATTAATACCCATTATTGACCCATTCCTGTAGTATTCGCTGTCCTGCATTAATGCACCTCAACCCTTATTTTCGCCTCCTGAAATGACAAACAAACATAATTAAATTCCCAATTGCATAAATAAATACAAAAGAAACTAATCCCAAATAAAAACACACTCTTCGAGAGGCTGATCAGTACACGATTTTATCCTCTAATGAACATATTAAATTTTAAACGACACAGGAGATCATTTATTATGGTTGGATGAGAAACAAAATCAACAGTCAAGCACCATGACTATAAGAGCGAATTTTTGAAGGAATAACTGGTTATAATATATAACTGGTTATAATATAATAATTGACATATTATGTCAAATATGATATTTGGAACACCTCATTCAAATATTGGCAATCTCAAGCCTGTGATGAATGTTAAAGAATGAGGTTTTTTGAAGTTATAAAAGCGAATACGCAATAAGTAACACCCAATAATTCCATATTAAGTGATTGGGTTAGTGATTCGAATGGCAAGACAGATACTTTGTGGAAATTTGAACTTTTTATCACAATTGTATTGAAAGTTACCCTCTGGAATGACACATACAGCATAATATGTAGCAATTCAGTTGTATAGAAGATATATATTATATATATTCTATACAACTGAATTTAGAGACGATTTTCGTGTGCCTTGAGCATTTTCGAAAAATTTCCCTACAGTTACCTATTCGTTTCGCGTGAAATGGAGTCGAACCATGCCGATTTTGAATTTGGTGTCTGTTTGTCCGTCCTTCAATCACGCAAAACCGGCTCAATGGATCGAACCCTTCTCCCGTAGTTAAATTTTTCCGTGAACGGGGAAGGACATAGGGGGGTTCACTTCCGGATCCGATGCATAGGGGTAGGGGTATATTGGGAAGCCGAAATATAAAAATCTTAAATTCTCCCTTCCCGTGAGACAGATGAATATTATTTTTGGTATTTAGGATTATAGAGGTATAATTCGTAAAGCGACAGAGTGGCAGATGGGTCCATCCCGAGTTCTGCCCGTCCGGGACAGGTAACAGAGGTAGATGGACACACCCTGAGTTCTGCCCGTCAGTGACCATATAGACCTAGTGACTTGAATATTTTAAAAGGAATTGGCTGAAGTTGAAGCGAAGCTCTGTGCTAAATTTCTAGTCAATCGGTGAAGGTGGAGAGGTTGTAGCCATGACCGTCTTAATAACAAGAAAAACATGGTAAGCGGTTTGTGAAGTTATGTATCTCGGCTACCTTTATACTTACCGTTTTTTCTATTATTATCCACACCGAGAAGATCAGCTGTGGACCCGTTGAAGTGGCCAAAATCAGCCTAAATTTAAGTTTTTGGTTCCTTGTTGTTTTCTTGGATTGAGATTTTCCTCCTAAAATCTCCCGAACTTAGCCTAATGCTATTTCCTATAGAAGCAAGAGCCCCTTATAAAAATATGAGCTTGTAGCTGCGATTGTCTAGTAAACACGCATCGACATGAACTAGTTATCTGGTGATGATTTCTAGTTAACGATCAACACTGTGAAATCAACAACAAATCGTCGATTTTGATCCAAATAGAGTATGTGTATTTTGATCCTTATGAAACTCGGTGTTACGATACTAAGATGATGTCGAGTCAGCCGTTCCAATGGTCTGTAGTGAATAGCTACAGCTGAGCTATAGTGAACATTTTCTGTACCTACGTTTCGAATAGGCGAAAAAACACGTTGCAAACTATTTAACCCCTACAAAACGGCCTTTCCAGGTATGTTATGAGATCTAAATACCACCTATGGATCTTGAAGATACTACCAAACCTTTTTTTATCGTACAAAAGCTTGATTTATCTGAAAAATTACTAAATCTCACGCAATTTTCCCCTCTGCACATGTGTGATACGGACAATTTGGCTGACCCCCAGCGGACGGAACTATTTCAATTCTTCTTTAAGGGTTTTGTTAAAATGATAAACCAAAATGCGACCTACACACACATGTGTATTAAACCAAAATGAGGTCGTATGTGTTATAAACCAAAATGAACCAAAAGCGGTGAATAACATGTATGCGTGAAGTCCAGAAAACGAGATCTGTACAGTCACATCCAAGTTCCTGTTCATCGCGGCAGAATGAAAACAGCTCTACGAGTAGGTACAGTCAAGTTGACGTCAACTTGCTTCAAGGGCTTGATAGCTCGGCCCCGACCATCAACTTCACGGAGCAATTAACTTCCGGCGTTGAAACCGGACGAAACCGTTCAGCATGTTCCGCCCTATCGGCTCTTGTGATTCCCTGGAATGCCTTTAGGGATTGTGAGAAAGAAGAGCTGACGGTGATTACGACGAGAGACTTCACTTTTGTTCGTTCTTTTCAATAACGTGATACAGGGTAATAAAGAATGAGGTGATTTGATCTAACCACGAATTTTAAGCTACTCAAAATGCGTTTGTTTACGTCCCACGGTTCAGTAGGTACGAGTATTTTTTATTTTCTTAAATTCATTAAATGAATAAAAAACTCTCTAGTCCATGCTGATAAATAAAATATAAATTTTATCATTTTTCTTCATTTAGAAACTTTATTGTGGGAGCCACTATCAAGTGAGCTTACATATTGGATATACAAATCACTTGTCACTTGCAGTAGTATTCCTTACTCATCGGTGAGCGAATATACTTTTGGAACTCAAAAAGAAAGTTTAAATTAACATGTACATGTAGAATTAAATTTACAGGTACAATGTTTTATTAACAAGTGGGAAAACAGATAGCAGCAACAAACCTATTGAAAAAGGTTACCTACATAATTGTTATTATCTCAATATAAAGTTAGAAAAATTGAATAAAATAGGTTGGTGAGTGTCATGAACGAAAAACAATTTTCAATAGGTACAGAATCTACCTCGGGTGGAATGCAAACGTTTCCAGTATAGATTTCAGCCATACTAGCGAGGTTTGAAGGATGTTGAAAGTCATGCTGGTCAGCAGGATTAGAACGATCGGTGACAATTGATGGACTGAAGGCAGATTCTGGAAATACGTTACGATTGAAGGGGTAAACCAAAAGACGTAAATCTAAATTTTCCCTCAAATTAATTCAATAGAATTACGGCGCCATATTTGCTAAGCTACCAAATTTGCTAAAATTTTCTGTAATCTCCTAAGAAATTGAAAACTTGTCTATGGAAATAATTACTTAATAAGTAATTTGCATAATATGCAAATCGGCTTTTTAAAAAATAACCATGAAATATTTGAATCCTGGCAAGATGTCACTATTCAGATACTGGGACAACATGCCCCAGAGCTGTGAGCAGAGCTGCCAGATTGGGCGGTTTACCGCAAATTGGGCTATTTTGAAAGGACAGTTGGCGGGTAAAAATGTCTCCTGGCGGTAAACCGCCGTTTGGGCTATTTCTCTCGCAAAGTCGAAAATTCAACATATTTTCTCGAAAATGAAAATTAGATTTTTATGTGAAACAGTTTTAGCCTATGAAATTTCATTTTAACTGTGATTCGCAATAATGTGATTTTCCACATTATTGTACGCATTATAGCACAGATTTGTACTAAATTGGAGAATTATAACATTTGTTCCTGTTCCTTTCATAAATTTGTATTTTCTCCTCACCATGTCCCGAATGTGTGAACCTAAACCGCCAAATTGAGCTATTCTGTATTCAAACCATGCGGTTTTGGGCTATTTGAACGTTGGCGGTTGTGAGACTTGTTGCCCCGTTTCGCTATGTGGGCATTTTTAGTGTCTTGGATACCTAGGTTGATCGCCGGAAGATCTCTTTGGAGGAAATTGAACATTGAATGAACATTGAAATGCTCTCTTGGATAAAATCACTCCCGATAATTAGAACCATCATTGAGAAAGTTAGAGATACGAGAAGAAGGAGTAAATAGTATTTTTTAAGCTCACAAAAATTAAAAATGAAGCAACGGCAAGGAAGAACAACGGAGTGCGTGCTAACTCACCTATGGACTGTCGAGGCGACATTCAGTCAACCAACCTTCCCCTATACTCCCCATTTATCCAGTTGTGATGACTATCATTCAATTACAAATTTCAATTTTATTTGGTTAAAAACCCCTTTTTACCTGCAAGTGATTAGATATTCCTTCCTCAAGTGGAAAGAGGTAAACATTTTACCAGCTACCTTTTTATAGTTTTTGTGGCAAATAAAAGTACGTAAATTCTGGGAAATAATAAACCAGTGTACCTACTTGTTTTGAAGCTTTTTTTTTTACTTTTATGTGGTTAAAGTGGTTAAAAATGAGTCAAAACATGCCGGGAGTTTATATTATCAAACCGGGAGAAGTGCGTGAATTATTCAACCAGCCTTTGCTGCCAACCCTGTTATCATGATACATCGCGTATAGGGTAAATTACAACGTCGATAGGGCGTTGGAAAAACAGTTTTTCACTGAGTGAAATCACTGGGTTAAACCTCGTAGAAACCTTAATTTGATAGCAGTTTTCGTATTTGCTTACTTTCAGTTGGGCTCGGCGAGCGCGAAAATCGAGTACAATGAAAATTAATCACCTGTAAGCCAACGCGGGGAAAAAGTGAGCAGGTGGCCAAGAAAGAGTTTCCCTCGCTGTCCCTTCTCGCCAGGCCGTTCCCTCTAAAAGAGCGTAATCTCGTTTGGAAAGAGACTAGAAATTAAGGACGAAGCGACCCTCAGGTCCTCTTTTCTGCGTCGATATATTTGCGAAAGCATTTGCACAAAGAGTATAATCGGATCGAGGGGCTTAGCCCCTCAAACAAGGCTCATACCGAAAATAAGGCTAATTGCCCAGTTGTATCTTGGTAAAAGAAGGTAATGTGAGGAAAATTAAAGAGGGAACGTGGAAAATAAAGGGTCTTTTCAGTTTCAATCTCCAGTTGGCTCACTGTGGAACAAATTAAGATTTTAGATGGACAAGATTATGTCATTAACTACTAATACAGGAAATATTACGCTGATTCCGTATACAACTTCACTTGTACGGATATCGCTTCATCCAGAACCCTCACTACCACGTTCTTCGACAGGGAGTTAGTTGTTAATAAGTGCAGTCCAAGGTGAGGAGACAATGTTTAATGCAGCTGCGGCCACAGCTAAACAGGAAAGACTATTCCGTGCTCTCCCAGGAAAACAAAGAAGGACCCTTCAATTAATTGTGCAGGCTAATGCCTCACAATGGCTGACAGAGATACCACTGCAGCGGGATGACCTGGACCTTTCACCCATGCAGTTCCGAGATGCCTTGGCACTGAGGTATGGAAAGGAACCTCAAGCACTACCCACGAGATGTGACGGCTGTGGCGAACCAATGAATCTGTGTTACGCTCTAAACTGCAAGAAAGGGGGACTGATAAAATACGGCCATGACCAACTCAGAGATCAGTGCGCGAGGTGGCAACTTTAGCGTGAAACTCTGTGGGCGTGGAACCAGTCATACCGGAAAATGAGGATGGAACTCCAAGGCTGGTGGCAGACATCAGGATTCACGGCCTCTGGGATGTAGAAAGGGCGGCGTACTTGGATACCCGCGTAATTAACGTAGACGCCCCCTCCTATGCCTCCCAAGATTGGTCAACAGTCTCCCAAAACGCGGCAATCGCGAAACACGCAAAATACGACACAGCAGCCGAAGATTTAAGAGGGTCGTTCATTCCGTTGGTCGTTTCTTGCGGAGGAGCTCTCTACAAGGAGTGCTCTGCCTTCCTGCAGAGACTATCTGAGGTCCTACCCATCAAATGGTCGAGGCCACTGTCTCAAGTGACGCAGTGAGCACGGGTGAGTTATCAAGGCAGTGTTACTGAGGGTGAGTGAATCAATGCGGAAGGTCAGATGGCTCGGATTGGAGGACGGCACCAAATGGTGCTGTAGGAAGCCTGATGGACTCCCTGATAGACTAGACGAATAATGGAAAGAACTCATCTCAAGCAGAACCTTCTTCATGTATGAGGCGAAGTTGAGTCTCGAGGATATCACCTTTGAACATACCCTGAAACGACACTGTTTTCAATCCTGATACCCTAAAGAACATGATAAAAAAAAGTTGTAAGTTAAAAATATTGGTGTGTGCGGAGCTCCAAGTAGAAATAGTTTATTCGCAGAATAATGATTGCCATGAATGTTTTACCTGTTTTGATGTACTAATCACGAATGTACTAATCTATTGGTAGAAAACCATAATAGAACAGAAAGGTTTCTTAAATAAATTGAGTGAGTGAACTTTCAACTTTCAATCACAGATCTCAGAAATCCTACCGTTTGGATGAATGAAACGAATTTGACGAATAACATAAAATATGTTTATTCATTCATTCCGTTCATTCTACCACTTCTATGGGACGTAGCAGATCTCTCGATTGAGGAAAGATCAATCTTTCAGAGTCTAAAATTTAGACCAATGTATATTTCCAATATATTGGAAATATATATATATATCTAAATTATCGTTAGTTGCATCACACTATTTGTCATCCCGTAATTCTGGAATAATTTATTGTTTTTAATGATATCACACACATTTTCACAAAGCTCGAGACGTCAGTTGTCTACGACCACCAAGTCAACCTCAGGTTGACGGGATACCGTCATCTTTCAGTAAAACAGTGGATTAGTACGA
Source organism: Stenodema calcarata (assembly GCA_963920205.1). Classification (NCBI taxonomy): domain Eukaryota; kingdom Metazoa; phylum Arthropoda; class Insecta; order Hemiptera; family Miridae; genus Stenodema; species Stenodema calcarata. Next base: position 25,365,890 of record OY986049.1, on the reverse strand, counting down.
TAGAAACGTTCCATCGATAAAGAACCACATTGTGGGAACGAAACCGGATCATTGTTGTAACTCTGTAGAGTTCTCTGTGCAACTGTCAATCCCCGCCAGTGCCCCATTCACTTTGCTCCGCAACAAACTTTTATTGCCATTGTTTCCCTGTCTTACGAGTGGTCGGTACGACCCCATCCATTTTCGTCATGAATTTTTCAGATCAATCCTTTCTTCATGTCCGGTCGGATGCCGTTGTTGTTTGTATTGGGAGGCCATTGTTCTTTAGCTCACAATCATCCAACGGTAAGGTAATCAGAAAGTCTCATTATTTGTATACGACTGTTTGGAGGAATTCTTAGCACACTTTTCCTCAGTGGTTTAGTAATTTTTAGAGATCTCCCTTCAGCCTGAGTTCACTGTTATGTACACAATATCTTTGTGAGTCCCATAACTATATGAAATAATTGGATTAATGAGATAAAATATTGTTTGCTAGCTGGGAAGGTGGTAAGATTTCCGAATGGCTAGGGGGATCTTTAAAACTACCCCAATGATTTCCTTATTAATTTCCATCAAATTCCGGGCCGAACTACGAGGGACATCCAGAAAGTAAGGTTACAACATGTGTTAAAAATTGAAAAATGAATATATTTAGATGAAATTTACAAGATGAGTATGAAAACATGTCATTATTCCTTTGCATAGTCGCCATTGAGGTCAATACATTTTAGAAGCCTAGGGACCAGTTCTGAAATACCTTCGTCGTATACCTTCCCCTCCACCCGAAGACACGAATCCTGAACCTCCTCATCATTTGAAAAACGCTGTCAACCCAAAAACTCCTTCAATTTATTGGAAAGATGACAATCCGATCAAACAAGCAGGTCCTGAGTGAGACGGACGGTATGCGGTCTAGCGTTGGCATGAAGGACTGACACTCTACGAGTCAGCATTACTCCTTTAGTCCTTTATTCATTTTTTTCTTTTTTCAACTTGTCTCACATTATGCAGCTGCATTTATGGTGGTTCCTTTAGGCATACAATCGAGCAATAATATCCCTTTCCGGTCTCAAAAGACAGATGCCATGATCTGCATCTCTGTTGAACTCAGTTGATGGTGAATGGGTATGGTGCCACTGTAGGGACTCCCTTTTCGACAAAGGAGTGACTCACCCACGTTTAGTCGCCAGTCACAATTGAGTTGAGAAAGGTTTCACCCTCGCTTTCATACCGTTCAATAAATTTGCGTGCTAATTAGGTGGAGCGATTGGAGGACGAACTGTTTGACGCGTTTGGCTGCTGTGACGACATTTCGTAACGGACTGAGGCGTTTGATGATTTGTTTTGACCGTTAGGAACCTCTCTACCTTCCAATGCTGACAACTCTTAAAACTAAATTCCCTTCGTTCTACTCAGCCCTGGTAACCTTACTTTCTGAAGGTCCCTCGTAATAATAATCCATACGAAGAAGATCACCTTGTTCCAGTAGAAAGAAGAGTGAAGAAACAAGAAACTCTATATCTTATTGTGAGTGAACGAAGTTGAACTACGTCAATGAGTTCAAAATCTATTCAAAATTTGAATACAAATTTAATTTGTATTAAACCGTTCCATTTAACGTTTTTGAAGTATGGCATATTGAAAGGTTCAACCTCTATTACCTACTATTCTTTCCAATTGACCCAAGGTTATGAAATGTTTCAACGCTCATCCTCCTCGGCCGGAGGTTACGGCGAACGTAGACGTGGTGAGGGGTAAACAATTTTCTTTTCTTGGTCGAGTCCTTCAATATGTCTGCAAATAAAATAGTGACAGCACTATAATCACTTCTCGCACGCTGGTCGTTACCACCAAATAAACATTCTGCCAACTGATCACACAAGCTCGTGCGAATGCATTTGAGAGTGTGCATTTTATTTGACATCGATGTTAGCATCAAGCAAACGACCTTGATGTTGAGTTGGTTGCCTCGCTAATAGTAAGTGAGCACGCTTGTTGCGAACTATTGCTTAACAAGATGTTCATAAATTGTTCATCCTGTTTCAAATAGGTACTTGGTATCATACAAATACTTACTTACTATATTATAGAATAGAACGATGTACATAATAGAAGAGACATATTATGTCTCTTCTATCTTACATATTATGTGGGAGGAAGGAGCACTCATACAAAACATTTATCCACTAGTAAATTTCAGTTTTCCCTCCTCAATGTCATTATTCAATTTTTTTGGTTTATTTCTATAAAGAGTCATAGCGCGGTAGGTCTCAAATGTACAACTAAATTTGGTATTGTTGACGGTTTTCTGTGAATGCTTACCATAGCGTATTCCCAAATTGAATATTTTAAGTATGGTTTCACAAATGAGAACTTTTGATGAAACGCATGTTGACATTCAAACATTCCAATCCTAATGAATCTTCACTCAGTTTTATCACCAGCCACGTCTTGCGGTGGTTCGTGCTGAAAGGTCACGGACAGTTGCTTCGATTCAACTGAGCCGAACGTTTCACTTCCCTGTTAGGTCTCGGTCTGACCCTAATTTAATCACTCTTGATTCCCTTTGGTTTCCTCTGCAGGGCTCCAGCTTCGGAGCTACAGCGGTAGAAAAAGTATACATTACCGCACTAATTGACAGACCTCCGGCTTGATTTGGAGAAGCTTCAATCGTTTTTGTCTGTTTCGACCATTTTTCCTTCAAAATAAAATAGACCGTGTTTCCCTGCAAGAATATTTCAAAGAAAAGGAAGCTATATAGTTCTTGGTCCAAAAGTGTTTGAACTCGAATTTTCGAAAAATGTTCATTCCTCCACAACAGATCCTCCTAAATTCACTGCCAAAACGAAAAGACACCAAAAATTTCAAGTTCTTCCTTCCCGTGAGACAGATGAATATTATTTTTGGTATTCAAGATTATAAGGGTTTGTAAAGGGACATGTAATAGTGGTGGATGGATCCATCCCGAGTTCTGCCCGTCTGGGACAGGTAACAGAGGTAGATGGACACACCTCGAGTTCTGCCCGTCAGGGACGGGCCCGACAGCTCGTTTTACATAAAACCAGTTACGTCTTCGTAAGTTCTCTTCTTCTCTAGAGTTATCATGTGTAATTGCCCGATCGCTGTTATAAACACTCCAAGATAGAGTACCTAAATGTGGATTGGAATCCTAAGTTCCCAAATGTTTGCTATAACCAAGGGTCTTCAAGGACCGAATTGCCTAACCCCTTAATATATTTCAACTTTTTGCGTATGTGAAAGCACTGTGGCTGATATAGCTCCTGTCGATCAATAATAGATACATGGGCATACTGTGAACCAGCACCATGAACTCAGGAGATAAAAGAGAAATAGGATGTTGACTAAAACGTTACAATTATCCAACAAATCACAAATCCTCTGGACCAGAGCAGTAATTTATATCGATTCTGGCTATTGGACTGGTATTATTAGCCTCAACAGCCTGCTTAACCTTCGGGAGCTGAGTGGAATCACTCCTTGCCTTACTGTTGTTCATTATTGGGGAACCATAATCTGTATCTATTACCGAAGCATTTAGTTACAAACGAAAAGCCGCAACTTAATAGTAGTGAGTGTTTTCAGCTCTCAATCATGAAACGGGCTCTGAGAAGTAGCAGATCTGGATGACCCCGAAAAGCCTCCTTGATGTAACAGGGCCCTGTAGGTTCAGTGAACCGCTTGCAGTTAAACTGGTTCTTGCATTAGGCACCTCTCCTCTCCCCATCGTCACTACCTAGCTAATGGCACCAAAGTAGAGCGTTTCTCTCACAACAGCGCCCGACTTTTGCTCTTATTCAATCAGCTTCACTCATCTCCTCTCTTCTGGTAAATGAAAAAAGGGGGAAGCTCAAATGACTGTTGGAAACCCTGTAGCTGATGATGTTCGCCCGGCCACAATTTTTCAGTCAGAGACTTGTTACTCAATACGACGCTAGAAATGAAATAAAACTGTACGCATTTCCACCACTGGAAAAAAAAGAGAAAAAAGGGACTATAATATTGTATTACCTAGTTTGATCCAAGATCAAGTCTTCGATTCACAGGGATCTTTCTTCCATGCTCAACTAGACCGACATGTTCAACTCAAATTTATTTCCTGCCTAAACTGTTGATCAAAAAATGCCAAGGAGAAAGTTCTAGCCCTTGAGCCCTTCTGGACTGATGGTGACTAGCAGAATTTCAGTTTTGGCCTATATGAGAGTTTCATAGACCATATTGGTTCACGTATGCATTAAATCATACTCTTCTTCAAACTGTGTCCACTGTGAAGCTACTCATCTTCCTTTAAGAACTAGAAGACCTAGAGAACTAGTTTTGGAAGTTGACACATTAATAAGCTAACGAAAAATCACTACAAAATTACAAACATGTTGTGACATATCTTGATAGGACTTCTGACATTTCAATACATCTGGATGATTGAAAACTTGCTGATTCTCCGAATATTCCTTGGTTGTATTTTTATTAACTACGTTCCTGCTGAATACCCGATGAGCCAGCGAGTTGAGGTAGAAAGGTTGTGTGAGACTGTACCTTCAACGGTTGCTGATTACATACTTTCAAAGCACCTAATAGATATTGAACGTGAGCTCGGGGCCACTTGAGCATATCTACCTCCGAAACCCGCGCCCCTTGCTACTTACTGGTGTTGGCATTTCGAATCGAAAGTGCCCACCAATTTACATCTCAAATAGCATGCAAAGGCGCTCGTTAAAGTTGGAAGCTGTACCGGGTGTTATAACAACTGTCCTAATAGATTGCCCAAAGGGGCGAACCATTAAAATAAATTTTTCATTTTATTCACCACAACTATAATTTGAAGTAGACATAAACTATGAATGTTCTTTATGGTTCGTCGGGTGGGAAATGTGGGATGTAAACACGCACTTTCTTTCGTGAGAATAGCCTCATAATTGGACTTACCGGATAGCTGTGTTGGGCCTCTGTGGGGCAAACAAGATAATGCTATCTTTTAAAATATTGCCTAGATGGCAAATGAGCCAGAACAAAAACAATAATGACTTATTACATTGAGAAACTAAAATAACATACTCAACGCAAACTGTATCGCATATCAGTTGTTATGTCGTTGTTCGGCGTTCTCTTTGTAGTCCTACATTTATTGCGTAATCCGTTTGAAATCTTTTCAGTGGCTCACAAGAATCGATTATTATAATAATTAGCATCGTTGATACTAAATGTTGCTGGAACGTTTGAAGATCCTCGGAGTTACGGGGGCTTTGATCATCAAAGGCATCTCTTCAAACGAGATGAAAGACGTCTCTTCGTCATACGAGTATGTCAACATATCAAAAAACGTTTTCCTACCATATCATACCGCGTTAGGTCTTGTTGAGATTTAATTTGTTGTAAATTTCAGGATTTTAAGCTCCACAATCTTTGATAAAAACTTAAATATATATTAATATAATTGTACCTGATGTTAAATTATGTACATGTAATAATTACATTATTATACAGATAGACACTCGATTCGTGTTGTATTTGTGACCCTGTGTACTTTCCATGAATATATCTACGGTGGACATGAAAACTGCTCACTTCTTGTCCGAACGTCTTCTTAAGGGTCTTCTGCCACGAAGGATTAGAGGTTACACGATGAGGAATAACGTAAAAAATAACTGTTCAGAAAGAGGCTCTCCTGGGGGTGAAAAAACCTTAAGGTACCTCAGGAAAAGTGGGAGCTATTTAGTTTGAGGGATGATAGTAAATGAATATGAAAATACACAAAATGAGAGACTGCGGCCGACCAATAGTATACCAGAGACAACTAATCAATTGCCTTATGATAAGTAATAATTTACCTTGATAGACACTATACAAAATTAATCACCCCACAATTGCATCCATTCATCTTTAAGTATGTAGTTTGTGTCTTAACTTGTGGAGGTCAACAACACTTTGACAGCCAGAATTATGTCCATTTCCGGGTGAAAGCCCTTAATTTATTCTAGTAAATTGTCACCCTCATTGCACGGTCCATTTGAGTGTCACAGGACGCTTGCCACGTAATTCTCCGGATCATTCAACTAGGACGTGTTTCGTCAAGTTTGATCTACTATTTGGGTATTTGGGCCAGTAAGATACGTGATGGGGTTCCTGGTTAACTCATATTTGTCCATTCAATATTATAAAACATGTACATCAAATTTATCAAACTGAATTCATGCACATCTTCAAAAGACGATTCAGATAGTCCAAAAGACGAACAAATCTTGGAATCATCTATATGGGTTGAAAAACATGAAAATTGCTTTTGCCAATGTAAGATATTAAATTTTGTGAGGATATGAATCAAAAGTAGTAAATATAGTGATCAGAATAATTTATTGTCCGAAAGTTGTTAAAGTTGTGTGAATCGTCTTATAAGATTTTTTTTCTACGAGCTGACGGGCCCGTCGGTGACAGGCTGAACTCGGGGTGTGTCCATCTACATCTGTTACCTCTCGCGGACGGGCAGAACTCGGGATGGATCCATCTGCCACTCTTACCTGTCACTTTACGGATTATACCTCTTACATGTCCCTTTACAAACCCTTATAATCTTAAATACCAAAAATAATATTCACCGGAAGGAAGAATTTAAAATTTTTATAGTTCGGCTTCCCTATAAACCCCCACCCCTGTGCATCGGATCCGGAAGTGAACCCCCCTATGTCCTTCCCCGGTTACAGAAACATTTAAATACGGGAGAAGGGTTCGATCCATTGAGCCGCTTTCGGGAATTTTAATTTTTTTTATTTCCGCTTCCCTATGGATTGGGTCCGGAAGTGAACCCCCCTATGTCCTTCCCCGATCACGGAAACATTTAAATACGGGAGAAGGGTTCGATCCATTGAGCCGTTTTTGCGTGATTGAAGAACAGACAAACTGACAGACACCAAATTCAAAATCGGCATGGTTCGACTCCATTTCATGCGAAACGGATAACTGTAGTGAAATTTTTCGAAAATACCCAAGGAACACGAAAATCGTCCCTAAATTTAGTTATATTCCCAAGAAACGCCTTATAGACAAGCGTTTAATATTTCTCTGCATTGCGAAGAGAATGCGGAAATGGTTGTTTTTCTTTGCAGAAGTATCGCGCGGTAGAATCGGAAGGAAAAGCCAGCCTGAAGGAAATCGGCTAAGGGAATTTCACGGAATCCTGTTATGTGCCCAGGGTTCGGATTCCCCCGGCCCTCCTGAGGCCGCTCCAGTTTTTCCATTAGCGGTGATACCTGGGTCAGCCTCTTTTGGTTAGATTCAATTTTTAGCATTCGCCGCACTTTAGGCACGGACCGTACAGGCGCTCCCTGCGGCCTGGATTTTCACTCGCGTTCCTGCTTCAAGTGGAAAAAAATGGTTCCACATTGAAGCTAGTTTCCAAGACGTGCTCAGGCTGGAAGGTACAAAACGAGTTTGGCCTCAACATTCAAATCCAAGTGGATATCAGATAATATACTTGCATCATGAAAATTATCCATGTAGATTCCTAGCAGTATATACCTATGAGTATTAATAGTTAAAACTTGTTGCAGGTTTCAAAAGCTCCTTTGGATGATCCCTCGGCCTAATGTAAGTTTGTTCATATCACACAATTAAACTTATTGCTACATCAGGTGAAGAATAATAGTAATTATACGTTATCAATGCCAATTTTCGAAGAAAAGGAAGCTATCGTTCTCGGTACAAAATGTTTAAAACTCATATTTCCGAAAATCTGTTTACCGAAGTCCGTTTCAGACCATCCTGAATTCACCGCCAAAACACACCAAAAATCATAAGTAGGTCATTCCAGACGATAACTCTCGATAGAATTGAGATGAAAAGTTCAAATTTGCACGAAAATTCTGTCTTGGCAATCGAGAGGCTAGGTTCCTGTGATGTACATTATGGACATGGAACTGCTCATGAAGAAGTGCTGTCTAATATCTTGAGCTTTTACTTAATATAATTCCTAATAAACAATTTTGAATTATCTAAACTTTTTGGTTTATTATCTTCGATAATGAACCATTGGAATCTTTAATGTTAGTTTGACAAGCACTAGCAAAACAACATTGCAACAAAGCAACATTTTAATAATAGAATAGGCAAGGCAATAATATACAATTCTACATAGAATTGTACAATATAGATAGAAAACCCCGTATTTCCTAAAAACATAGAACAGCTTACGCCGCCTAGCAGTAAGGAAAGCAATGTGTTTAATATAAGTTGAATGTTCATCAATTATTACTCCTAAATGAAATTGGAAGACAATTACAACTCAATTGGCCATTAAGGAACGAAAACGACAAGCGAAAACTTAAGGCCCGACTTGCCGGAAATCCTTTATTACCAATTTAAAAGCGAAGTATGGAGGTTTTATTTACATTAAGAGCTCATTTCTTATTGTCAAACCAACAATGTCCGTATGGCAGACGAAATTATATCCCTTAAGCCAGAAGTGCTGGGACGGATTTTGTACTGCCGAATTACCTGTACCACGCCGAACCCCAGATTTCCCATTCATGTACACAAAGTTCAAGTCCAGCAAAACGGCTAATTTGTGGCGCGTATTGGTTTGTAAGGAACGATGTGCTCCACAACGACTTCAGAGTTGGGACGGTGCAGGAACGAATCCGTCTAAGTCATTACGCTCTCCTCACAATTGTATATTTCATTAATATAGCTTCCCAGTTTAAAACTAGTTTCTCCCACTAACATACCTATCCCGGTCGAACATTGATACCCGGGACAGTTTGATGTGTTGTGTTGGTATGTAAATGTCTGGGCTGAGGTACGGTCAATGAGCTATGTAGCTCATTGGCAGGACCGAACTATTGTGTTGTTACAGATGGTAAGTAGATCTCGTATGTTTGAAAATAACTTTAGTGCATTCTTATATCGGATGTTTTGTAAGAGGGATTTGAGTGTATAGATGGGGAATCGAATCTTATGAAGCAATTATAGCATAAAATACTGCTGTTAAGATGCAATTTGCAACCGGGCCCAACTGTATGTTACCCAACATGGGTGAATGCTGAAAACCCGGAAGTCCGTAGAGATTGTGTGCGACCAGTTAGCTTGGCCAGGGATCCCCCTGCACCGTCCATCGACACTGACGCGGCTCGACTGGGTGTCCCGATATCCGAGGACCCTCTTATGATTTATCTCGGCTTGAACACGCTTCACGCTATCTACAACCCTCGCGTATCCACTTCCACGTTTTATCCTCCGCTAAACGCACCCTCCCTCTTCATCCAGCCTTCTGACGCGTATCCCATGGATACTCGAGAGCCAGACGATAACCGGGAAATATGACTTCCCCGCCGCCTCGACGTAGGTTGGTTAGCGCACTCCCGTAAACCCAGGACCCCGCTCGCTCCCTCACCGTCAAAGCTCTTTAAGGCAGGTGATGAAGAGCCAGGGGCTCGGCCCCCTTTCACTCAGATATCTTCATCTGAGCGCGGTTGCATGCAAATACCCCACACCGCTCTTCCTCCATCTCGGCAGTACGTATCTTTTTTTCCCCACCCATGGAAGCCTTTCTGGCCTGATTACCCCAGGTTTTATGATCCACACGCTTACGTTACGTGCACAATGCAGTCAAATTCCCACCCTCCAACTGTCTCAACAGAACGGAAAGTGATAAAACTTCTCTCACCCTAAGCTGCTCCCTAATAACTTTACCCCAGTATAGGATAAATATTACGGCATAAGTACTTGAAGGATGGGTCCCAACCAGAGTTCATGAAATGCTCTAAAAGTTTACCCAACGGTTTATTATTTTCTATATACATCACTATTCATGTACGAGTAGGTATATAGAAAATAATGTATAATTTTATACGAAATAATATAAGTGAGGAGCTGAAATATTGTGTGCTCGTTGGAGATGGTGAACTCGTGACCCTATTCATATAAATTACAGATAAAATAATGTGTACCTAATTATTAAGATTCATGGGTTTCCTACTTGTTGGCCATAATTTGCATCAAGAAGTAGTAGCTCCCAATAAGTAACCTTTTTCTTAGACACAAAATGTATTTCGAATGAATATCACAAAACCGTGGTGTGTTATTCGAGTCTGCTGTAACCCAGTTTGAAAATTGGTCTAAAGTTTTACCGTTTGATTTACGCTTACATGGATTATAATAATTTTTTTGCGATCTCTTATAGTGATCGGAACGGTGAAACATTTGACTGGATATGATTGGATAAAAGTATTTTTCAAGCTCAAAGTTTGTGATCTAAACATTTTAATTCTTATTCTTGGAAATACCTGAGAAAAGTTACACATAGCGCCAATAAAAGAGAAATAAGGCACTTTATCTTCACAATAAACAATTATTTTATTAATTGAATGGGTAACGGGTAAGTAGTTCAAAGTGTTCGATAAGTATATTCAAATTTCGATATCAATGTTGTACAATATCAAGATTATACATACAACTTGTATGTTGGGGGTATGGAAGAACGATACATCCACGAATATTTCAAGTGCGAAAATCTACTCATTAAGAGATACTGCACTACTGAAATTTCCTTCCTCGTTGGCTCTACTAGCTTTCCTCAGAGCGACGAGGGCCGCCTCCAACAACCTTATATCACTTACTTTTTCCCTCCTCAGCTGCCTAACTCTCCCTCGCATCAAATTAGCAGGGTATTTTTTTCTTTGGTAGATGCCGAAGAGGGTTGGTAATGGATGCGAGAGTTGGGTTTTAGCGCCAAATATCTTCCCGCATTAGGCTGAAAATCCTCTTTTCATTTTTTTTTTTTTTAATTTTATTTTTTATTTTTTTTTACGGTTTGGTGAATTAATTCCATTTTTTTCAGTTCGAAAATGTTTTTTGAGAATAGATATGGTGGTTACGTGCTGTTTATTTGTTGGGATCTTATTCGAACTAAGAGGCTAGAAACCACACAGGACAGCTTCGATACGTGATCTCAATCTAGGAACGCGGTATGGATACCTGTATCCATATCTAGGCTCCTGTCAACTTGAAATTCGATGTGGATCTTTGTGGTGTGGAATTGAAAGCCCTGAAAGTTTCATGTTGCTAGATCTAAAGGGAGTAGAGCCATATAACTTCAAATACCCAGTTTTCCGCCCTTACTTGGTTCTTCTTCTTATTATTCAGACAGGTAAGGCTGCAGCCTCTCTAACTTCACTTGACTTAAAATTTTGCACAGAGCTTCTTTGCAGCTTAAAACAGTGCCTTTTGAAAGATTAACCAATTATCTCAACCCAAGAAACTGTTAGCAACAAAATACGGAAATTCAGGCTAGTTTGGCCATTTTGATGGGTCCACAATCAATCAACTTGAAATTTGGTATGTATCTTCTTGGTGTGGATAATAAAAAAACGTCATGAAAGTTTCAAGTCACTAGGTTTAAAGGGAGCCGAGTTATATAGCAAGGCTGCAACCTCTCAAATATTCTTGCTTGATTTATTTATTTTATTTATTTATAATTGTATTAATATATTCTTAGTATTTTAATATAATATATTATTTTAATATAATATAATATGAGTATATTATACTCAGTTATGATATCCACTTTCCCTTCCTACTAAAGAGATCTCCTAACCACTTCACAAGCACCGCACCCTTTTCGAAATCTCTCTTCGGCGCCATGGCGAGACGTTTTGGAGATTTCGAAACGCGTACGGTGCTTGTATCTGTCCAATCATTTTCTGTACAAATTCCGAGTTCGATTCTGCATTTTATCAAAATATTACCTATATAAATGCAAAATAGACGAACCGACTCTAGCAACTCTATGGTACATATATGTATTACACATATTATGCACTATAAATAGTGCATAATATAGATATTATATTATGCATATGTATGCCTCGTACATAATTCCACACATACTATATATTCATAATTCTGCTCTATATAAACGCAATATGTAAGCATACGGAATATAATCTTGACAATAATGTATTACGACCACATCACCTTTTGGTTTCAACTTTTAGTAAACAAACCATTTTATTTAAAGCTGTACGAGGCAATCCCTAACTACGACAGCATGATGCTCCAGAGTTTCATAATGTTAGGAATAATTATTATCAATCAATTATTTTCACTCAACAAATTTTTGATGTTGTTCCTCCAACGACGGTGAATCCTGGAACGAGCATTCATTCGGTGACCTATTGTACGACTAACAGTATTGTATTTGTTTAACATTATGCTGATAATAAAGTTGAATCATGTTCGTAGTACAAACAGAGTTTACGGTTTGGAGAACTGAAATGGCTCCTGTTTGAGATTAGACGGAGACGTTCTGCAAAAACTTTGTGGGTTATCAATAGAACCCTGCGTACGTGATAACGGTCGTCTACATCTTTCCAACCACTTTACCTCCAATTCTGCGAGGTGTAACCTATTAAAACTTGCCCATTCACAAACATTACCAAGAATTAATGAGTTGGTCGACTACGGGTACCTGTTAGCGCGTCCTGATCTTAATCGAGATGGTTCACAGTCGCAAGCTGAAAATTCATTAGCTGCTAAGATGAACAGTGTTCAACGACCCGTGAAGGAGGAATTATGACGCATTAGCAATATTATTCCGAAGTTGTCCCACAATTAGGAGCTTGATAGAATTACAAGTTCATGTCAGTTCTGTGGTTTCACGGCACTCCAAAGTAGTAAGGGAGCGTTTGTTCGCAACTTCTGGTCCGTAGCAGTTCTACTCCTCTTGAACGTTGTGAGTTTCATAACCACACAGCTCATAATAATCGTATCACTTTAAGCTTTTAGGTGGATAATGATTGAAATCGGTATCCTCATGGTCGTTAGTTTGTTGTAAAAAACCAACCATTATAATCGCCCAATAAAACTTACTGTTGTTGAGTTAACGCGAGGATGGCAAAGGGTCACCCACCAGCAAACATATTATTAGTTACACTAATATTATATTAAAAGTTACGGTGGGTTTTTATTTGTTTACCATATAATTTTTTTCCGGTAAGTAAATAACTTTATTTTTCTGTTGTGAACATCTCAGTTGTGATAATGGGGGGAATATAGTGGAGGAGTCCTCTAATTGGCGTGTGACGTGATGAGAGGGTGCAGTCCATCAACTGGTCTCTCTGTTGGATGTGAATTGCGATGGTGTCGAGAATGGTTGAACTATTTTTTCCGTTATACGCCACGTATAACTTCGAATAATGACAGTGTCTATAGCTTGGTTATGAGAGAGCGCTACCCTTATTAGGCTTCAGAGGCGGCTGATGCGCCTTTTTGACATTTTATGTCTTTACTCTGGCACATAACTCGAAAAACGTTACACAAAAAGCGTCACACGAAATCGTCACGAAAATTTCTGATGATTTTCGCTTACAACCGATTCGTTGCTACGGAACTTTATCTTCGCCAGTTATCATCGTACAAAAATCGTTCACCACTCGTTGGATAGCTCTCGATTTACCTAACCATATTACGTTAACCACTGCGGAGTGCGTGGCCGGCAAGCTGCGGTATGAGTGTGATTGTTTAAAAAATTTTTTACACACAGGTGATCATTCTCAATAATTTATATTGTCAACACGAATGCAAGCTTCATAATTTAAACTATAATTCAACGTTTATTACATTAATTAAAGAACTGAGTCTAATTACCAATTCTTTTATGATGAACGCTACAATTAAGTATAACAACTACGCTACTGGGGTAGGTGATGTAGCATTTTTCAAAGGCCCCTGAATCCCTTCTTTAAAGACATAAAATGTCCCAATGTGTTGCAGAGTCGTATGCAAGCATTTCTTATGTTTATGGTGTTTATTTCCAAGTTTTATAGCCTGATTAATTTTCGTTTTCACGAAGTATTTGAGTCGACTATTGCTCTTGTTGAAGGTCCATTCGAACTCAAATAAACACGTCGAGTCGATATGAAGTCAACTTTTTTTCGTTTTCACGAAGTATTTGAGTCGACTATTGCTCTTCTTGAAGGTCCATTCGAACTCAAATAAACACGTCGAGTCGATATGAAGTCAAATTTTTTTCGTTTTCACGAAGTATATGAGTCGACTATTGCTCTTCTTGAAGGTCCATTCGAACTCAAATAAACACGTCGAGTCGATATGAAGTCAACTTTTTTTTCGTTTTCACGAAGTATTTGAGTCGACTATTGCTCTTCTTGAAGGTCCATTCGAACTCAAATAAACACGTCGAGTCGATATGAAGTCAACTTTTTTTCGTTTTCACGAAGTATTTGAGTCGACTATTGCTCTTGTTGAAGGTCCATTCGAACTCAAATAAACACGTCGAGTCGATATGAAGTCAACTTTTTTTCGTTTTCACGAAGTATTTGAGTCGACTATTGCTCTTGTTGAAGGTCCATTCGAACTCAAATAAACACGTCGAGTCAATATGAAGTCAACTTTTTTTCGTTTTCACGAAGTATTTGAGTCGACTATTGCTCTTCTTGAAGGTCCATTCGAACTCAAATAAACACGTCGAGTCGATATGAAGTCAACTTTTTCTCGTTTTCACGAAGTATTAGAGTCGACTATTGCTCTTCTTGAAGGTCCATTCGAACTCAAATAAACACGTCGAGTCGATATGAAGTCAACTTTTTTTCGTTTTCACGAAGTATTTGAGTCGACTATTGCTCTTCTTGAAGGTCCATTCGAACTCAAATAAACACGTCGAGTCGATATGAAGTCAACTTTTTTTCGTTTTCACGAAGTATTTGAGTCGACAATTGCTCTTCTTGAAGGTCCATTCGAACTCAAATAAACACGTCAAGTCGATATGAAGTCAACTTTTTCTCGTTTTCACGAAGTATTAGAGTCGACAATTGCTCTTCTTGAAGACCCATTCGAACTCAAATAAACACGTCGAGTCGATATGAAGTCAACTTTTTTTCGTTTTCACGAAGTATATGAGTCGACTATTGCTCTTCTTGAAGGTCCATTCGAACTCAAACAAACACGTCGAGTCGATATGAAGTCAACTTTTTTCGTTTTCACGAAGTATTTGAGTCGACTATTGCTCTTCCTGAAGGTCCATTCGAACTCAAATAAACACGTCGAGTCGATATGAAGTCAACTTTTTTTCGTTTTCACGAAGTATTTGAGTCAACAATTGCTCTTCTTGAAGGTCCATTCGAACTCAAATAAACACGTCGAGTCGATATGAAGTCAACTTTTTTTCGTTTTCACGAAGTATTTGAGTCGACTATTGCTCTTCTTGAAGGTCCATTCGAACTCAAATAAACACGTCGAGTCGATATGAAGTCAACTTTTTATCGTTTTCACGAAGTATTTGAGTCGACTACTGCTCTTGTTGAAGGTCCATTCGAACTCAAATAAACACGTCGAGTCGATATGAAGTCAACTTTTTTTCGTTTTCACGAAGTATTTGAGTCGACTATTGCTCTTGTTGAAGGTCCATTCGAACTCAAATAAACACGTCGAGTCAATATGAAGTCAACTTTTTTTCGTTTTCACGAAGTATTTGAGTCGACCATTGCTCTTGTTGAAGGTCCATTCGAACTCAAATAAACACGTCGAGTCGATATGAAGTCAACTTTTTTTCGTTTTCACGAAGTATTTGAGTCGACCATTGCTCTTGTTGAAGGTCCATTCGAACTCAAATAAACACGTCGAGTCGATATGAAGTCAACTTTTTTTCGTTTTCACGAAGTATTTGAGTCGACAATTGCTCTTCTTGAAGGTCCATTCGAACTCAAATAAACACGTCGAGTCGATATGAAGTCAACTTTTTCTCGTTTTCACGAAGTATTAGAGTCGACTATTGCTCTTCTTGAAGACCCATTCGAACTCAAATAAACACGTCGAGTCGATATGAAGTCAACTTTTTTTCGTTTTCACGAAGTATTTGAGTCGACTATTGCTCTTCTTGAAGGTCCATTCGAACTCAAATAAACACGTCGAGTCGATATGAAGTCAACTTTTTTTCGTTTTCACGAAGTATATGAGTCGACTATTCCTCTTCTTGAAGGTCCATTCGAACTCAAATAAACACGTCGAGTCGATATGAAGTCAACTTTTTTTCGTTTTCACGAAGTATTTGAGTCGACTATTGCTCTTGTTGAAGGTCCATTCGAACTCAAATAAACACGTCGAGTCGATATGAAGTCAACTTTTTTTCGTTTTCACGAAGTATTTGAGTCGACTATTGCTCTTCTTGAAGGTCCATTCGAACTCAAATAAACACGTCGAGTCGATATGAAGTCAACTTTTTTTCGTTTTCACGAAGTATTTGAGTCGACAATTGCTCTTCTTGAAGGTCCATTCGAACTCAAATAAACACGTCGAGTCGATATGAAGTCAACTTTTTCTCGTTTTCACGAAGTATTAGAGTCGACTATTGCTCTTCTTGAAGACCCATTCGAACTCAAATAAACACGTCGAGTCGATATGAAGTCAACTTTTTTTCGTTTTCACGAAGTATTTGAGTCGACTATTGCTCTTCTTGAAGGTCCATTCGAACTCAAATAAACACGTCGAGTCGATATGAAGTCAACTTTTTTTCGTTTTCACGAAGTATATGAGTCGACTATTCCTCTTCTTGAAGGTCCATTCGAACTCAAATAAACACGTCGAGTCGATATGAAGTCAACTTTTTTTCGTTTTCACGAAGTATTTGAGTCGACTATTGCTCTTGTTGAAGGTCCATTCGAACTCAAATAAACACGTCGAGTCGATATGAAGTCAACTTTTTTTCGTTTTCACGAAGTATTTGAGTCGACTATTGCTCTTCTTGAAGGTCCATTCGAACTCAAATAAACACGTCGAGTCGATATGAAGTCAACTTTTTTTCGTTTTCACGAAGTATTTGAGTCGACTATTGCTCTTCTTGAAGGTCCATTCGAACTCAAATAAACACGTCGAGTCGATATGAAGTCAACTTTTTCTCGTTTTCACGAAGTATTAGAGTCGACTATTGCTCTTCTTGAAGGTCCATTCGAACTCAAATAAACA
This sequence comes from Stenodema calcarata, assembly GCA_963920205.1. Taxonomy (NCBI): domain Eukaryota; kingdom Metazoa; phylum Arthropoda; class Insecta; order Hemiptera; family Miridae; genus Stenodema; species Stenodema calcarata. Next base: position 25,348,925 of record OY986049.1, on the reverse strand, counting down.
CGTCGAGTCGATATGAAGTCAACTTTTTCTCGTTTTCACGAAGTATTAGAGTCGACTATTGCTCTTGTTTAAGGTCCATTCGAACTCAAATAAACACGTCGAGTCGATATGAAGTCAACTTTTTTTCGTTTTCACGAAGTATTTGAGTCGACTATTGCTCTTGTTGAAGGTCCATTCGAACTCAAATAAACACGTCGAGTCAATATGAAGTCAACTTTTTTTCGTTTTCACGAAGTATTTGAGTCGACTATTGCTCTTCTTGAAGGTCCATTCGAACTCAAATAAACACGTCGAGTCGATATGAAGTCAACTTTTTTTCGTTTTCACGAAGTATATGAGTCGACTATTCCTCTTCTTGAAGGTCCATTCGAACTCAAATAAACACGTCGAGTCGATATGAAGTCAACTTTTTTTCGTTTTCACGAAGTATTTGAGTCGACTATTGCTCTTCTTGAAGGTCCATTCGAACTCAAATAAACACGTCGAGTCGATATGAAGTCAACTTTTTATCGTTTTCACGAAGTATTTGAGTCGACTATTGCTCTTGTTGAAGGTCCATTCGAACTCAAATAAACACGTCGAGTCGATATGAAGTCAACTTTTTTTCGTTTTCACGAAGTATTTGAGTCGACTATTGCTCTTGTTGAAGGTCCATTCGAACTCAAATAAACACGTCGAGTCAATATGAAGTCAACTTTTTTTCGTTTTCACGAAGTATTTGAGTCGACCATTGCTCTTGTTGAAGGTCCATTCGAACTCAAATAAACACGTCGAGTCGATATGAAGTCAACTTTTTCTCGTTTTCACGAAGTATTAGAGTCGACTATTGCTCTTCTTGAACGTCCATTCGAACTCAAATAAACACGTCGAGTCGATATGAAGTCAACTTTTTCTCGTTTTCACGAAGTATTAGAGTCGACTATTGCTCTTCTTGAAGGTCCATTCGAACTCAAATAAATACCTCGAGTCGATATGTTTCTATAAGACAAGAGTTTTTTTGTTGGATTCATATTTGATTACAGTAACGTAACAGTTCTAGCGAAAAGACATTCATGAATACTCTTTTACAAGCAGGTAAAATTTACTTTACACTTAAATTACCTAGGCCTAGTCTACCTATTGAAACTTGGTTTCTTTCACTAAATGATGCATTTCAGGCTCTTCTTCACCGTGATTTCTCATATCCGTGGCCCTTCTCCCCACCATTACTCCGGTTAATCGAAATTCTACTGTACTCCATCAGCAATCTCCAACGTAAAAGAATATTTTGAGGCGAGGCCGGCATATACACTAAACATCCCCACCGCCCGCTAGTTTGTTGTATACCGGAGGAATCCGAAAGGAAAATTATTGCGGAACAAGCGATTCTCTAACGAATCAGCGGCGGTGTGGATAGGGTTGAGTTGACAGTGGGAGATGACACTGAGCGAGGGTGCCAATAATGACTTCACGGTAATGACAGTTTTGCTCCGAGTTCCACCGCCATCGCTATTAACGCAATTGACTAACTCGACGAGGTTCCTGCCACGAAAGGCCAAATCAGGGGCACTTTTTAAATTCATCGTCTATTGTTGACGGCTTAAACTCCGGGGCTATTGAAACAGTTATTTCAAAGATTGTCGTATATCATGCCCTATGATGACAGTACATGTTCAATTACATCGTTCAAGTCAATGGTTAACTGGTGAACCAATTTGTCTTGTTACTCATCACTTCTCCCTAGTGTCATTCGGTCACTATTTAGTTGTTTAACATTTTTGTTGGTGTATTTTTGAACACACGTCGTTCATTGCATAGTATTTACAAGAAGTCCAAGCTCTTTTATATAAACATTATTAAATATGATATCCTCTCCCTAGATGGTATTATGTCGTATTAAATTTGGACAAAACGTAAGCAAAATCAATATCTATGACAGAGCTCTGATTACTATCAAGTATTTCGTTGATAGCATTTGGGTTTATTATCGACGATGATGAATCATTGGAATCGCCCAAGAAAAAAAAAAAAAAAAAAATTGTCCGTCCGCGGCACTCTGCCCAGTTAGCGTTGTGGTTGGAATTCCGATTAAATGGTGTAGATTTTTGTAGACATTTAAAAAATTTTGATTTTCAAAATGTTTTAAGACCATTTGGAGGTTTATGCGACCAGCAGTTCGTTCACAATGAGTGCTCAAAGGTGGTGCACATCGAAAATCGTCAACGGGAGGGTATATCATGCCGCAGCCTGTCGGCTTCATACTGGCCCAGCTGATATCAAGTTAATTAATAATAATAATCAGTAATAATTATCATTAATCACTGATGATAATTAATAAATAATAATATTGATAGTTAACAACAATTAATCATTTACGCTACTTGATAATAATTATTACTAATTAGTGATAATTCATAATAATAATTAATATATCATTTAGTGATCTGGACCGAAGGGCGATCTGAACAAAGAAGATAATAAACCGTTGTGTCAAGAATTTGTAGAGTTTTTCGTTTCTTCGCATCAACCGAATCGTCTGCTGATATCAGTAAAAAATCCTTGATTAATCCTTGATTAATGAAAGTTGTGAACCAAGATTTTTCCAAATTTGAAATTTTATCGCTTCTAGGTCGATTATTCAATTCTGGAGAATGGTAAGTTGAAGGGGGTTTTCGTCTTGCATCGAATATTTAGTCGTGCTTTTATTCTATTTACCAATAGGTTATGTAAACGGGAAATAGCTTCCCGTTTCCAACTTTCGTTATGCGCTCTATCATTTTTTTTCTTTACTCGTAAGTGCCCTGGAGTGCCATTAACTCCTACCAGGAATCGAACTAGATCCATCGGGAGACAATTAGGTGTCGAACAACTTGAGTAGTTGGTGACACTAACCATTGTACTAAACATGTCCCTGCTTCGAATATTTAACGAATCTTTTAAACTTTGTGGTTTAAATTCGAATTATTCGGAGAAAAAATGATACACCTACATCGTGGACAAAAGAAGATCAGGTAGGTTCCAGTAAAACCTTAGCAAACTGAATGGAACGAGCTTGAAAAATAGAGGATGTGACAGTTTAAAGGGAGAGGAAGCGCTGATTAGACGACAGGCCGTGGGGTAGAGGGTAGAAGAGGGTGAGTTAGGGCTAAGGGCAGGCAGAGAAGACAAATGCGGCTAAGGAATAGGTAGCTGATGGAAGGAGCGGGGAAAGCGTAACGAGAGAAGAAGAGAGACAGATGCTTTCCCTTACCCTTCTCCTGTCATTTCGGGCTAATGGAAATTGAAACAACGGCTAGAGTTGAGGCATTAATCATAATTCTTGCCAGGGACAGCAGCACGAGGAGTAGAAGTGGTCTAAGGGCAGAAACACCACTGATCGAATACAAATTCGAGGTTTGCATGAGCGCCCAGAGAGAGTTTCCGGGTTTGGAATATTATCTGTAACCGTGGGTTGGGGCATATGATCGCGGGATAGCTGTCGGATAGGTGGTTGCAAGCGGGGAAGGGGTTCGAATCATATCGGGTGTCGTTAGGTTTGCTCGGTCGTTTTCTGAGTGCTTCTAGAAAAATAGCTCGGGCCGTTGACGTGATATGATCGCTAGTTCGATAATATTATTATACCTACTGCTATAGGACTATTGTTCTGTATTGCGTTTTTTGAAGACTTACGTAGTATATGAAACACTTGTCTTAGGGAACACCAGCATGTATTCGATGCACTTCTGAGTAGGCATACTCGTGCTTTACTCAGAAGAATCGATAAGACAGATATGATTGTAATGATTCAGCATATTTCGCTGGCAACATTCTTCGGAGCTTGTTGCTTAGTCCATCGTGCCAAACATTGTCAAACGCTTGGGTTATGTCGAGAAAGATGGCCGAGCAAACTTGCTGTTTTCTAGTGCCTCCTCAATCACACTCGTAACCCGATGCCCCTGGCTAATTACTAGACATGAAATGTATATAATGTATATTATGAAATGTATATATATTACGGGGAAGAGCCCTGATAGTACGGTAGTACCCTGATCGACAGCTCATCCCCTCCACCGCCTTTCGCCCCTGAGACGTGGCCAGTCGCTCATCAGCATTACTCGACTCGAGAGTATTTCGTTCTTAAAAAGTTGAAGTCTGTGTGTTGACGAGTGGCATAGTGTGAGCTAGGCATTTGTCCCGAACTGTATTTGTGATTGTGCTGTTCACCTATTAAATGAATTTTGCTTTCAAGACATTCATTCCGATTTAGTATTCACTAAGGTTTCGTTCTTGACTTATCAAACTCTGTCAACTAACAGTGTTGTTTCATCCAATGAAAAATGGCCGACCCTGACAACAGTGCGAATGCCTATCAACTGGAAGATGGCGAAGTACTTGACGAATAACATTCAAATAATAATCCCACTTCTGATATCGTGGACGTATGAGGATTATTATTTGAATGTTGTTCGTCAAGTATATAATATACCTTTATAATATATTATTCTATATAATATATACCTACATATTATGTATATCATTGCAAGAAACTAACTACGTGTCTTGTAACTTAAGCCCAAAAATTTTAAACTAGGTCATGTTCAATGGTTCATTATCCCAGATGTAACCAAAAACCAGGATTTCATTCTACGCCTGTGTTTCTAGGAACCTTAACGGTAAATATGCTCGTGGGTCTTACGAGATTTTCATTACCTATATTTTTTCACATATTGTACCAGAATTTATTTCTCAATTATTTTAAACCATTACTTCCTGACTATTACTTGAGTATACCTACTTGAATCTTTTGTTCATTTCCTCAATTACATCGTCTAGAGAAGATTTTATTGATCTGTTCACAAAAGAAGGCTTTATACTAAAGATTATAAACCGTTATGATAGAATTTGCACGGTTTCGTAACTTTATATGAAAGGAATGGTGCTTGAGGTTAGACGAAAGGAAGGAAATGTGATAAACGTGACGACATAAATGTGAACTCGAGAATAGGAGAGAATAACATTCGCTTTCACGCGTTTCTGTATTGCCTCGATCATGAAAATGCGGAGTTCTCGAACAGTCTTGGTGCTCTGGAAGAAGAACGCCAGGGAATGCCTCTATGAAACATTCACTCAACTTTACAACGTAATATTCTTCAGTTTACGTCCCTTGAGGAACCCAATATTAGCCGTTTGAGATGAGTTTAATGAAGGTATGGCTCTTTTTCCTTTTTACCTTCCTTTTTCGAAGTGCCCACAGAACCATCCATAACTCGGAAAATTGTCAAGATATGCAATGAATGGTATTAATTCCAAAGTGGATGATATCAAATATGGGATCGATGGAAACCCAACTTCTTGTTGTTCTCCTCTTCCTTAGGTTGTTCTGATATTATGAGACTTATCGAAACAACTATGAGGATTTTGGTGAAATCCACATAATTCACATTTATAATTTATTTTTATAGGTATTCCTCAAGACGAGGCAAATTTTCTTGAGGCTGGAGTATTGTGATAAGCACAAAAATGTACATACATAGCATTTAAAAAATAAAATTTAAGTTGTGTGAAAGTGCCTCGTCTTCCATTTTCATTAGAAATTTCCAGGAATTTTGACATGTTCGAGTCGATTGTTACTTGTGGGGAGGATCCCGGCCGCGATCCATTTTAACGCTTATCCCAGCTTATCCTCCGACCCTAATACTCAACCCCTCAGGTAGTTGGTACGGAATCAGGAACGAATGGACACAAGATTTTAGTTCAGTCCTCCAATTATTCCGTTTAGTTATGGGACCCACAGTGATGATGTAGACAGAGGGGTGATCTGTGCTGAGATGATAAACCGTTGTGGGACAATTTAAAGTACTTGTCTGACATGGAGATAATAATATTATCATTTTTTACGTAATATCGTTTTATGTTCTCGATGTTCATTGACAGAAACTGTTGGTTTTCCTCCTAATCATAATAATATTATCATATTATGAACTTTCCTAGAACACACTGATGAAGTTTTTCATTATTTTCATTTCCGTTTCTATTTTGTTGAAGTAACATTGGTCTTGGAACTTTTTGACGAAGAAAGGCGGTAGAGCATGATACTTCTTACCAAAGTTCCTTTAGAAGTATCGACCCTTCGCGAGAAGTGCCCTAGCCCTCTCAAGGGCCCCCCAAGGCGGAGCGGAAGGAGGGTTCACCTAATGAGAACGTCGAGCACTCTTGGACCTTAGTTTTTCATTCAAGGCAGCAGTAGTCTCTCAATACCCTCAGCTTCTCTTCCACACGTCAACTCCGACACTCAAAGATACCCTCCAAGCTCATTCTTCAGGGGCGCCATAAGGTTTTTCCATGAGGCCTTCCAATTGACTTGGGTTATTCTCACCTTCGTCAGCGCAACACGTATCCTTTTCGATCTATGAATATCGTATTATCCGATCTCCGGTGGGTTGAAGGTTCCCTCTGTTCTGCATCATTCATTCTGTCTATGTATCCGCTGTAGATACGAAACGTGAAGGAATAATTTATATGATCCACCAAATTCTTCCAAATTAGATTCGCACATGACAATTTCTCTATATCTTTCCATCGCTCTTATGATTTTGCATGTGAGTTGAGTCTGTCACAGATCTTTTTGTTGGTCCTCACGAATTGAACCTGTGTCATCACCTTATCGACAACCAGAAAGCACATTGGGAAGGGCCGTTGAGTACCATCATTTGACAAGATAAGGTGTAGTCAGGTTCTACATGTCGTACTCGTGGTTTTTCCGCTCCTCTTATCAAGGTCAAAATCCCTGAGACCTTCTCGGATTGTGCAGCCACACCAAATCTCCCACTTGGTAGGAGCGATCCCTGGTAGTGCGGTCATACCGCCTCTTCATCTCCTCTGCCTTCCACTGCAGATTTCCCTAGGCTTTTCTATGAGCATCTCCGATCACCTTCCTGATTTGGGCTGCGTACTCCTGAATTTCTTTTTCTACCAGAGGACGTCCAAATAGAAGTTGCAGGGGTAGAGTGAGCTCCCGGCCAAACATCATGTATGTTGGAGCTTGTTCTGAAGCCGTGTACGCTAACAGAGCAATAGGTAGCTGCTGGTCCCAGTCTCATTGGTGGTCTGAAATCATCTTTGCCAGCCACTCATACAGCGTCCTGTGGAGCCGTTCCACTTGCACATCACATTGAGGCCGCAACGGGGTCGTCCGGATTTGGTGCACCCCTAGTAAGCTCAGGACTGCCTTCATCAGGTCTGACTGGAACTTCCCGCCTTGGTCTGAGTGAACTCCTCGTGGGATGCCAAACCGTGGAATGAAGAAGGCCTGGGCTACTGTTTCGGCTCTTTGGTCTTGAAGATCTTGAGGCTCCCGGAGATGGGAGGGAACTATCACCTGCTCTCTGCTCTGTTGTCCAGCTACATCTTCCCAATTCCGGCAAAGAATCCATTCTTTCTCAGATAGCGAATCAAACATTGCCCATAGGGCTTTTATCTCTGTGATCTGCCCCGCTACGTGTTCCCAGTCAGGTAGTTTGCCTTCCTGAACCCACTTCAACACTTGGGCCAGCTGTGGATCTATCTGTTGTTGAATTTTCCAGTTGCCCTCTACTTTCAACTCTTTTCCTCCAGAGCTACCACACGAACTGCAGTGGTCTCCCGGCCCCCTTCTTTCCCTTGTCCCATCTCCCTTGCGTCACGTCGAGCACAATAGGATAACTGATTCTTTGCCAGTAACTATTAAACATAGTGTTTGTGTAGGCACTGAGGTCAGTCTCATGTAGGTACAACTAGCAGAATCTCCCTTTCATGGGAGATGGGATCAGATCTCCCTGTGCATGGGCAAAATTGAAAGCAAATGGGCTACCTGGGAATCCAATCTCCAGTCGCTAAGATAAAAACTTTTTATCCATTTTACTTAACCAGACTATGAAAGTTGGATGACAATCATCTGGTCATAGGATGTTCATTTATGTCATAAGGGCGTAGACGTAAAAGAATTCACTCTCTTCTTCCCTTTGGACGGAGATGAGACGGTGGAAGATGAAAGGGGAGATGGAGTCTCGTCAACTCAAAACTCCCGCGACAACCAGCTGGTAGAGAAAAGTTTCATGCTCGTCGCTCGTCTATACTCTCTTCCCGTGATGATACTTCATTGTTTTACTTTAAACGTTTCTAAAAGACCCATTTAATCCCATTCAGTCTATCCATCATCTTGTGAACTCGAGTATGAAACAGTCCGAGCCGTTTAGTAGCGGGTAACGGCATCAAATTGGCAGGAACCCGAAAAGAGATGATATTGCGTCACCAAAGTCTACCAGTTTCTTCCAATAGTTCATAATTTCTCTTTGAGCAGCCTTTCATGTCATTTTATTATTATTTTTATCATGAATGGTGTTTCTTATTCATCTCCATAGTTGAAATTAGGTTTTGGGCAATAATCATTCGAATGAATGGGGATTTTATGAAGGTATATGGTTGCATGATTTAGTGTGAAAAGTAGCATCGTGAGGAGAGGATCAATTGGTGCCCGGTATGCAACGAATAGGTAGGTACCTATGTGAATGTCTAAATTTAATTTTAAAGTTTTGCCTCACTGCTTGGCGAGTACTATCAATAATGTTGAGGATGTACGAATTGTTGAAAGTGCTCGTATTGCACTTTCATTAATGTTTGACTCTTCGGTGAGGTATATCAACTTCTCTTCTCTAGTTATTGATTTGAAGGCTTCTGGCCTTATGAAATTCCATGCTCCATTTTGATATCAGTCATATTTTGACATCAGATTATTTACCCACACCATATCCAGTGGGCATACCCTGACGATACAATTTATCACTTAGATTTATTTGAGGTAAAACTCCGAATTATTCATCGTGTCTTGGAACTCAGATTTCCTTGACGTTCTATCTCTCTTATTAAATAACGTTGAACCATTCGTGTAGCAACTCGTCAGTGAAAAGAAGAAAACCGACCTTGCTCTAAATGTTTGGAACTTGAACAAAACACAAATAGTTCCAGGAACAATTGAATCCATTCCAAGTTCAGATCCAGCTGGCCGACATGTTTAAACCGCCTTCCTCAATGAATTTCATCCCACACTGAAGATAGAACTGGAAACTGGCGAAACGTCGATGTATAAGTACCTACAGTAGAACCTTGATTAACCGGGGGCTCATTAAACGGGGAACTGATTAACCGTGGGTCGATACGGTCGATTTTCCTTAATAAGAGTTTTTTGGTTGGACTTATGTTTTGGTAGCAACAAAACGGCAAACAACGGTGACCTACTTCCTTAGGCCATCTTCCATTCATTAAAAACAATGCAGTAATTACGAGTCGTCCAGAAAGTAAGGTTACAAGGGCTGTGTAGGACGAAGGGAATTTTGTTTTTCAAAGTTGTAACCACTGGTAGGTAGTGAAAAGACACTCTTTTACAAGCAGGTAAAATGTACTTCACACTTGAATTAGGCCTAGTCTACCTAATAAAACCTGGTTTCTTTAACTAAATTATGCATTTCAGCATTTTTTATCAGCGGATTAACCGTGATTTTGTTTATTTGTCGCCCTGCTCCCTACGATTACCCCGGTTAATCGAGGTTCTACTGTATTCGTTTTGTATGTTATTCATTTTGACCAACTCTCGAGATAAATTCCAACGATCTTATTTTGCATGGCATATCCTTGAAACGTCTAAAAGCTCAACGACAGATGAGTATAATTGTCCATCCTGATTGTCATCTGCACACAGCCCCACATCTACGAGACAGATCTGAAAATCTTATCTGATGGCAATGATTATGTTCCAGCAGGGTTCTCATTAATTCACAAATTATACCTTTCTCAGTTCATCTTGATGATTATTCTCGTGTCTCGGGAACTCGACCATGAAGTGTCAACTCTTCTTTACCTTGGAAAACGGATACGGTTTTGGAATTTCAGTGCTTCTGAACATTTCCAACGTAGACTAACAAAGGCTGTACAAATCTAATTTTTTGTTTTAGATAATGTTAACTTTATTGTTATAAATATGACATTACAATTTTGTTAGTTTCACAAATCTAATGAATTACATTCTCATAAATTTGGAAATTCCTTCGGAGAACAACAGACCCCTCTCTTTCTTCTTCGGATATCTAATGAATCGAATAATTTGCCACCATTTCTTGGGTTCTCATACCAGCCGAAGTCCTTTCGCCTAAATTAAACCCTGTAAAAATCATCCCTTGCAAATATCATCTACAGCAGCCGGAAAAATTTATGATATCCACTTTTCCCGCCCGCCCTTTTCCTTCCAACCAAAGAGATGTCCTAACAGCTTCACAAGCACCGTACCCGTTTCGAAGTCTCCCCTTGGCACCATGGCGAGGCGTTTTTATTACTACACGTCTATGTATTATGTATTTTTTTCCGAATGCTTAGCCTAGGCGGAGTCCTATATATATATATATATATATATAGTGTGTCCGAACTATGAACTTGTGAATTCCATTCTCACAAATCAACTCTGTATAATAACAAAATATTATTTCATATCCGTTGATGGGCTCTGATTAATCAGAGACGTTCCAATGGCTAGCAGTATGTTTCCAAAACTAAGCTCAATTTCATGGAGGGACGAAAGCCCTGTAACACTTCTTCTCTTCACCGCAATGAAATTTCGTTGCCCGTAATCACGGAAACGGGAGTACAAACGATGCTCTGGGTCAACTTTTGGCTTTGTTAGTAGCTCGAAGCTTGGCCCCCTTGATTAGGCCTGGAGCTTTGTACACACTTGGTTCAACTTCCTCACACCATAGATTCATTTGGGAGAATACTTCTTTCTAGACTGTCCCCATATTCTCTGCATCGGACAGCAGAAGTCTTGCATATTATGGTATCAGTTCAATCACGAAGTTGAGTGAGTTTATATTTTCCTGTATCTTTCCCGATATCGGGCATAGCCTATTACGTAGTAACGATAGGAATACATTCGTGGTTTGTGCAATTTAAATGATCAGTTTCAATGTATCAGTGCCACCTTGCCAAAATTTGTTACTAGTTTGTTTACTGTAGTTACTTACCTACTACACTACAGGTATGATGGAATCCAATGAACTAGTTTCCCGTAAATTGATACGGTACATACCGACCCGTACTTTGTTGTTTGTCTGCCTCCACGGTGAATTGGTTATTTGGGTATTCATTGTTAGCCTGATTGATTCTAAAAGTAACTGGGCAAATTGCCGCGTACGGCGGACGGGTGGATTTTTTTTCAATTCGATTTTCCGAATCTACGTATCTAGAAACGTAAACCAACAACTTTTGAGGGGTGTTAAACAATTTTTTTCTTTGGTCTATTCCAATGGTTCATTATCGAAGATAAACTAAAATGAAAAAAGAGATATCTCATCGAACGAGATTCTCGTATTTCTCCATGGCTCCCCCAAACTTAAATAATACTCTCAAAATAGAGCCAAGTGACATCCAACGGCGGACAATCAGGTGACCTCTCCTTAGGAATTTACACATGAATATCCCGGTGAATGGGGAAACAGATAGGAAACGCCCTTAGGTTTTTTAAGGTAAAAAAGAAGCGACCGAGAAACTTATCAATGTTTCAGAAGAGGGCAGACGGGAAGAGGGCCATACATATGCGATGACCTCAGGAAAACACGAACCTAGTGATATCCTGATTCTTCGGCACCTGGGAACCTTTTCCCTGGTCTCGACTTTCTGTAAAAACGGGACAAATGGTCTGGATAACAAATTTAGAGTGGGTTCATATTGGGATCCGGAAATGTTTGGCAGAATCTAGAATCCATCTAGGGACGCGGGAGCGTCCCGCCCGCCAAGAAAACCGAAGCCCTGAAAACCGAAGCGACTGAGACACTGATTACGCGACGGAACAAGTTGGTGTTTTCACCCTCTCGTAGCTCTGACCCCTGAGTGTCTCGAGAATTGATTTTTTGTACACCAACCCTCCAGGGGCACGTGAGGACGTAAACCAAAATTCAGCTCTCGGGAACATCAGGTGTCGGGGGTATAACAGTTTTAAAACCGCTATTTTTCACGTTTTTCGTGTTCTTCTTCTTCTTCTCGTTGTTGTTGTTGTTGTTGTTCATTGACGGGGCTACAGCCCAGCAGACAAATCGGATCGAGCTGAAATTTTGCACACACGTTTGTTATGCTCCAAGGGAGTGCCTTTTGGCCATTTTTTCTCCCTCCCCCCATTTCCCCCCCAATTAGGGGGGAAATAGTGTTTTTTAGGAATTTCAAATGGTCATAACTCCTTCAAAATTGAAGCTTTTTCAGATTTTCTTTTTTAGTTGTGTTCAGCTTTTCAAACTGTTTAATTTGAGATCAAAAAATGCTTCCTAAGGGGAAGAATAAAGGAGTTATGGTGATTTTTCTATTTTCAACAACAACTGCCGCAAATATTGATGAAAATTGGTGCGGTTGGTCTTAAAATGTCCGCTAGGTTGTCTAGAATATGCTCAATAATTTTGAACTAAATCTCAATCGATTTGACTAATCCACAGCCAAAAATACGTGAATAAATTCCACATCTACTGATTTGGCTAATTTCCGAAAACATCAAAGTTGAACGGTGGTCAGAAAAATTGTCGTAGAGTGGCGCCTGTTTAAGGATCGATAGGAAATTTTATGGGCTTTCGAATGAGGGTAGCGCACTTTGGCACTTTTCCCAACGGTTCTCGAGTTATTCGCGATTTTTGGTATAAAAACGTGCGTTTTACCAGTTGCAAACTTTCTCTTTCCTCTTTCTCTTCGACACCAATAATTACAATTATTGTAATGATTCTCAACAACAAAAATTTGCACAATCCCCAAGAAAAAATGCAACCAATTTTCAAAAAATTTCTAATTCAAATTTATTCAAATTTCTAATTCTTTCTATTTTTTTAAATTTAATAATAAGAATAATTGTATTAAATTTTAATAATTGTTTTTAAATTGTTGATTGTTTTAATTAATCGAAAATTTTAAAACTAATATTTAACCAATTCGCAAAAATTTTAAAACTACTTATTTTTCAAACACATTTCAGATAACAAACAATAATTTCCAAAAAATAATTATTCTTGTCACAAAAACAAGAAACAAAAAGGCAAATTAGTAGGCGTACTAATTTTAACATGAATAATGTTTTTGCGGTGCCCTACCAGAGTTGAAAAGCGTAACGAAGTTTAAGTCACGAAATTATGTCACGAAGATTTTTAATGATTTTCACGTACAACCGAGCCGTTTCTAGGGAAATGAAACTTCTTTAGTTTTCAACGGACAAAAATCGTTCTCCATTCGTTGGGAAGCCTTTAATTTATGCATAAATTATATACTGCCAAAACCGCTGTAAATATCGAAGAAGCTGAGATACAGCCCTGAGTAAATAAAAAAACTAATAAATTTTCCGCACATTTCTTAATATTTTCCATACAGACAAAGAAAAGGGATAAGGAAAAGGGGAAACGGGACGCAAAAACATTATTCATGTTTTGCATAGCAAATACCTCGTTCTATACAAAGTATAGAAGAGAAAAGATCCGGGGGGTCCAGGGGGGCTTGCCCCCCTGGCGAGGCGCGAAGCGCCGAGTTTTACTAAATTTTGACTAGGATAAAACTTCATTTAGGAAAACATTTACTAGTTACCTCGTAGGTACTTTTGTATTGTATAAGTTGTTGAACCGTATTGTATAAGTACCACTCGAAAACTAGCCATGCAAAAAGATGTGATATCCCCCCAAAAACAACTCCGTCGTAAAAACTGGCCCGCCAAAAAACCTCAGCCGCAAAAAGGAATGATATCCATTTTGCCCGCCAGCCACATATATAGGATGCTCAGTGCTTCGCACCTCGCTGTTGAGTGTGCATATAGAAACCTGATCCTCCTACCCCTAACCTCCACCGTCAATGTTTTCCTGTTCCCTGTCACCTTCCCACAACCCCCTCTCACCCTTAGTCACCCTCGGTTTCACCTAATATGTTTCCTCTGTTACACCAGCAGGGAGCTTTACGCTTCTTTCAATGCTGTTGGCGGGAGCTTTTTGCCAGATGAACAAGCCTGAATTGAAGCATTACTTCATTACAGTTGTACCACCGCTGATTACTCGTGACCACCAGTAATACTTATGTTAGCTTGTTCATCTGGCAAAAAGCTCCCGCCAACAGCATTGAAAGAAGCGTAAAGCTCCCTGCTGGTGTAACAGAGGAAACATATTAGGTGAAACCGAGGGTGACTAAGGGTGAGAGGGGGTTGTGGGAAGGTGACAGGGAACAGGAAAACATTGACGGTGGAGGTTAGGGGTAGGAGGATCAGGTTTCTATATGCACACTCAACAGCGAGGTGCGAAGCACTGAGCATCCTATATATGTGGCTGGCGGGCAAAATGGATATCATTCCTTTTTGCGGCTGAGGTTTTTTGGCGGGCCAGTTTTTACGACGGAGTTGTTTTTGGGGGGTAAACAATCCGGTATGAAGACTTCTTCCTATTATAGTTAACCCACTGAAATGGATGTGTTGACGAGAAAGTTTTTGTGTTCAGTGTAAATATAGTGGTTCGAAATTCTGAGAACGAAAAATGTGTTAGGTTCTTCATTTCCAATAATTGACCAAAGTTGTATAAAAAACACTTGAAATTTCCCACTACGATTTATTATCTCTGTCTATAGATTACTGTATACAATATTCTTGTAAGTTCCGGTAATCACCTGTATAACTATCAGGGTACGTAAGGTCCGGATCCAGAATTCTTAAATTTGTACCTAGTTCATGTCTCCCCACCGCCGTCATAGGTCTCAATGACATCGAAGCTCCGATCAAGAGAATGGTTGAGGATACTTCGCCCGGCCCCGTTTGAATTTTCGCATGCGCTATGATATTAGTGAAGGCTCTCACCTGCTGTAAACTCCCCACCTGGATAAAGAATCAACAAACAGTAACCCATCTTTTAACTCGCAACAAATGTCAAAAAAACGAAAACACTGTTATCGCAAAATGCTAACTCGACGCTATCAACGCGATCATTCAAGAGTAAAATGATACGAGAAGGTTACAGTATCCTACTTGGAAAGAGAAACCATGATAATATATTATTTTGGTAAATAGGTAAATGTGATAATTGAGGAATCCTTGAATCATTATTCCCTTTAATGATATGATATACATTTCAGGATATTCCCATCATGAATATCGTCGTCAATTACGAATAAATAATGAAGTTATTTGGGTTTATTATCTTCAGTCATGAACCATTGGGATAGACCGAAAAAAATGTTCAACCCTTGTAAAATCTGTTAATAAATAACATAATAACCACTTACGATGCCATGCTATGTCATAAAAGCGTATAACGGAAGGAGGAAACCTTTTTTAAAATTCGACATTGGGATTCTGCGTATTCTTTAATATTTAATCGAACCGTTTTTATTAGTGGGCGAGAAGCAATATTTCTCCCTTAAACAAAGTAGCATGACATCGTACCAATGAGTTACTCGATTGTAGGAAGAACTAATGAGACTATCCTTGAGACGTTAATCCGAAATCACCCTGAAGATTCGATTACCGGTGGCCCCTACAAATAGTTTCTCGAAGCCCCCTACTGAAACCATACAATCTTGATACAATTGAACGAATGGAGATGATTTTTAAACATACCGAAGACAATTTGTAGAAGTAGATATATACGCCATGATCTACCAACGAACGTCCCAGGACATAGCAATTGTAACCGAAGAGATGACGATGTAGGGAGAGTGAATAAAAGTAAAAAACCGCTTTTTTACAAAACCCAACTCCGACCTGCTCTCCTCAACTTCCTCGCCCTACATCGCGTTAAAATTTTATACCGGTGCAGCAGGGAGGGAGGGGCATCCCTCTTTCAGTCGGTTTAATTATGCAGGCCCCCATTGTCTTTCAGCTAAGCCCATCCGATCCCTGACATTTATTAACCATCACGGGTACACGAGTTGAAGGAAGCTGATCCCAACTGACGTCCATGTTGTTTACGACAAAAAAAAAGACAAATAAATCGTGCAAATAAGAATAATATTGCAAACTAAATAACAATAACACATAATATTATTATGTGTTAACCGGTAGATTTCTCAAATTTACTGCTTATCGTTATCTGCTGTCCACAAATGAATTCCCACCTTTTTTTCCCCATTCACTGACGTTCCATTAGTAGGGATTTATCAATCCTTAGCGTTATTACGAGGGATGGGTATTGGATACTTGATGTTTAGAAACATTCGATGTTTTTCTCCCGATGTTTGTCACACACCGATGTTTTTTTTCCCAGACATAGATCCCAAATCCCCCCTTCCTTTCCCCCCCTGTCCTTTTTCCTTTCTCCCAAATTACCTATAATTACAAACCTATTGCACGTTTCAGTATGTAATAGCATCAATCCGATGAACATTGGCCCGGCAGGCTGCCGAATCACACTCATTCTGACCATTTTCCATCTTCTCCAACTGTGAGCCCTCATTGTGAACGGCTGGTCGAACAAAGCTCCGTCTTCCAAAATTCTTAAAATTAAACTCTATTTAAATGTGAACAACAACCTTCACCTTTTCATCTTAAAATTCTATCATTTCATTTTTTATTCGTCCGAAAGTTTATTACCTATCTTCTTTGTGCAGATCAATTATTATTATGAATTATGATCAATCCTTAATTATTATTATCAAGTACTGTAAATTATTGTTATAAAAAGGTGGTTTAAGTAGTAAGAAGTAGGTACAACGTTCACCGAATCCACCATGGAATTCAAGCAACACGAGAGGGATCACTGGGATGACATTTTGTCTGATTAAGCAACCACCGTAGATATCCGTTTTCAGGTCCGGTGTCAAGTGCCACTCTTCTATATTTGGTTGTTCCCCATTGTTCCTTAACTGTTTCGCCCTTCTGCCGGGTCCATATCATCCCCATCCATGTAGTGTCATATTTGTGGAACAATGAGAATCCCTCGGATGACTTACTTGTTATTCTTCCTAGTTAGAGCCAGTGACTCACATATTTGTGTAAACAGTTTAACTAGTTAAACGAGTTCATTTCTATTAATCATAGTTCCTCTTTTCATTTTACAGGTGAAAATGACGTCCGAAAGCTGACAATGACCTATCGGAAATCGGTAAGAATATTTCTCAAGTTTTTCTCTGACATAAATTTACTACCCTAATCTTGCCCCTTTCTATGTCACGATGATAATTACCCTAAATATGTGTTACAAGTAGAATTGGGTTTTTTTTTTCATTTGAGAGTTGTTTCGATTGGTATTCTGTTGGAAATTTGGTTTATAAATACATCTGCTCTAAAAACATACGAATATTGAAGTGGGGAATCTGGAAATAGTTGTGTACAATGGACACTAAGGACCAATATCCGTCGAATAGTTTCAAAGAGAAGGATAACAAATGATAATAAGAACTCCGGATATCGTTGTGATTAAACTTCTGGGATTTATCGACCAGGACCTCCTTCCTCCCTTGTTAATTATTAAATCTTTGTTTTACTTCTAAATCTCTATGGTGCTTGCCCTCTACCGATCTCTGCCCACAACAACTCAACTTTCCCTCTTGAGGTAAATTACCCATGCAATGGTAAGCCCTACTCCCCGCCGTCGGGTAACCTTAAAGCCTCAGATAAAATTAATGGTCCGCAGTCTTGGCAAGAATTAATGTAGAGGAATGATTCGACCGCCCGCTCCTTCGTGAGCAGCTTCTATCATTTCCTGAGTATTTTTTTTTTTTTTTTTTAATGGATTTCAATTTTAATATCCGTGTTTTTCCTCTCATCCCCGCTTTTTAATTGGTCCTTATTTTTCAATGTTGACAAATATGAGCGCAGAAACAGCTACGAACGGGAACATCGTCTATTGCGTTGATTTTGTCGGTTGAAATTTATTTTTCAGGCTGTTTTCTGGTTACGCGTAGAGTTTATCTCATTCGTGCTATATTCTGACAAGTCTCTCGACGACAGACCCTTCACAACCGAAAATTCCATCCCATCACTTTCTAAACTTCTCTTCTTCTAAGATGATTTAAACTTCCCCTATCTTCTAAAATATAAATATTTTCCCTCCCCCTTAGCACATTACCTCTTGCCACTCAAACGTTAAGGGGTATACATTCCATCTTTCTCTGGTTTTACGTCCTTGAAACGCCATTATCCCTACACATGTGGGAATTTGTGGGCGTTACGTTTATTTGTGCGAGTTAAGTGTATTTGTTCAGTGTTTCTATACTCAGAACTGACACTGTTTCTACTTCCTTATCATTTTCAATAATGAACTATATCGAAAGAAGCATTAAAGAGACAAATTTTGTCTCTCTTTGCCCAATTAGCTTAGGGAAGGTCACGGGAATATTGTTACGAGATATCTGTTTTATAGCACAACAAATGTAGACACACAACTTTGCATATGCGTATGTATTTACGATTTCTTCATAATATGTTGTTAGGACCCCTACGGGTAGTATGCACCTAAATTTGCAACCCCGAAAACTGTGTTCTAACTTCGTAGCACTCGGAAAACAGCGAAATTTTAGCAACAGTTTTAGTTTTTGGCCAAAAAAGTAATTACGCAGTCTCTTGGCGATTTCGATAGTTATTGTTTCAATAGTTATTGTTTCCATTTTTAAATTATATGAAATTCCCTACAATTTCAGTGGTAGTAGAACTCCGTAGACCAAGTATTACCCGAGATAGAGCTCTGCAAAAAGCCCATTTTTTTCAAAAAGTGCGAATATTAGGTATCGGCTTTTCAAAAATCAAAAATCGGCTTTTTACCCCTCGTTTTTCGTCAAACATTGATCTGTTTTATAAGCGTATAAGCGAAAAACTGAAAAATGGGACGGACCTTTAAGGACCTCCCCACCCCCCTCGCGACCGCCCTACAAGGCAGGACTTTGAGTATGTTCAATACCTAGTCTAAATGAACACATTTTCGAAGGAATGCGGATTTTCCTCTTCAACGCACTCGACACCCCCATTTTGAGCATTCGGTGACTGGACTACTACTAATATGAAATGTTGAGTCCCTTAAAATACTCATCCGCACTGTTGTGAAATTAATGTTTTCTGAGCACCTGTTTTGCTATAGCTCCAAAAATGTGTCCGATCCAAAAATATTTTTCAAACTAAAAGTTTGTTTAAATTTAGTAAAGTTGGTTAACATCTACAATTATTGTTGCCTGAAGTAACCTCACTATAGGATGAGGGTAGAGCGAATGTACGTTTCATCTCTTAAAACGAATGGTGAAACTAATGATGGTGTTTGACCCATCATTGAACGCTTACCCAACCTTCGGGAGAGGTCCTCCGCGTTTTCGTCGAATGAACCTACATCAATCCGGTCAGCAATGCTCGAACTTAACATATCCACATCAGCGACCCTCTGCAAGCACACAAAGTTTGAAGCTTAATCATACAAACTTCGAATAAAACGGAAATGAAACGGCGAATGGTGGTTCCTCGGGGTTACAACAGTTATGCTCCACTTTTAATCAGAACTTCGAGTTTTAACCGTATCAAGCCAGCCTTTCATCGCAACTGTACTCACATCCAGACATTTTAATTATTAAAAACTGTACCAACATGATTTGAGCACGCCTCCTACGATTTTTAGAATATACAAGGATGATAATATCATATAGGAGAATATATTATATTCTTATTGGTACTATTTCTTTTCCACCTTGGGAATGGATGGTGGTGGGGGTCGAAGCAAATGGAAATGAGGTGGGTTCGAAAATGTCTCCATGGAATTCCATCGTCATTACCAGGTCTCAATACACTTGGTGTTCATTCCTACTTGTGTTAGGTACTCATATTCAATTAATATTCCTATGGTTAAATTAGCCTTGAACTTATGTTCTCCTTTTGCAATGACTTGTCGTGGATCGCACGTTCTGGTTTCAGTAGTCAGCTTATCGGATTAGTCATCGTGCATTAGTGTTTCGCCTTTACCCGAACCCCGTAATGGACAAGCTGAATGGGATCGTGCATGGCATTTGAGATAACTCAATCTCTCTTATAGGTAAGTAGTCTACAGTATCATGACGAGGCAACTACGATATAGGAGTCTAAATATTGGCCAACTTAGACACTATAGCACTTATATCAGATAGAAAACTACATCGAAGAAGTTTCTAGGCAAGTTTAGGTTGTCTACAACAGTGAGTTATAGGGATATCTTGGGTGATTTCCAGAAATGTGGTACCAGACTGATAGCCCCCACCTCAAAAGAAACAGAAAAAAATCACCAATTTTGATTTTTTTTGCACCTATTCTCAAATATATGGTAAATCGGGTGAATTTTCATCTAGATTTTCGATTTATTGTCCAAAGGGCCACTGCCAGTGTCCTTACCTCCTTTCGCTACTTTCTGTGGTCTTCCTCAGCTGTTGTCTGCCCTGAGGTTGCTTCATCGAAAGAAATGACAAACTCTTCCATCAGGCTGAACCAAAAGCCTTTGTTAACAAAGATTATTGGTTTTTATCCTTGTAAATATCGTACGTAGGAGGTCAGGGGTGACTGATCGGGTCAGTACTCGGCCACTTGGTGGGTTTGAGGTCGTCTGTTTGAATCCCAGTGCCCTCTGATTTCAATCTGGAGTGATGAGGCTTTGGGAAGACTAGAGCGATTGGATTGAACCAAAATCTGAACTCCTGGCAGGGTGTATATTTTATTCCTTATTTCACTTTACTTGATATGAGGGTAAAAGAGCGAGCCCTACTAATGTACCGTAAACATTTCAACTTGATTGTATTGAAAAACAGCACAGTTTCTGAGATATATCTGTTTCTGAGTATATATACTCGTAGAACCACTTCACTTATTCACTTATCAGTTGGTATCACCCTATACCGCATCAACGAGCTAGCAATTCTCCGTGAATTGGTGAGTGGTTGAATAGCCTATGGAACATCGTGGTGATGTGACCAATACACCTGAAAATCATTTGTAACATTATTCTGTATAGTTAGCTCCAAGAATCATTTCAATTCCCAACGCCCTGATGTATCGCTTAATCCCGTGTACGCTGTTTAGCTGAACAGCTCGATTGCTAATTATTGGTAACCGCGAGCACCTTGATATAGGTCTTGGAACGAGACGAAGGAGATTATTGACCTGCATTGTTGGCACCTTGATTATACGCAAGAGGCTGGAGGTGACGGGGGTGGCTCAAGAGGGACTGATGGGGCAAAGGGATAGGGCGCTGGGGAACACGGGGGATTAGCCTGAGGCTTTTCCTCCAACGATCAACAATTGGCTAATTAGTCTCAGTTGATAATCTTCATAATCCTCGGCTAGGTTTACCTTGGTGTACGACGCTCCATCGAACTGAGGGGAATTCACCTAATTTCGGTGGCTCTACGGTATTCCTACTGAGGAAAGGTGAAAGCTCAGGATCACTACGTCGTTTAACGTCTGTAGAGATATAACTTGAATGAAAATGTTATAGCCAGTAACGTGACATTATCTGTACATATGTATTTATAGAATGTTGCCGCCAGCTGTTCCCATTTGGTCACATTTAATAAGAGAGATTTTAAATATCATCCTAATCCACTAGAGCATTCCAGCTGATCTCAAAACTGTGCACAACGTGTATGTAATCGTTAGATGGATCCTTGATAACAATGAAGGGTCTGCTAGCAATACCTTCAAAACATACCTACTGGCAGGAAATGCCATGACATTGAGAGGCTTCCTCGGTCAGAGCTATAGCTCTATAGCTTGCTTGCACTGGTTGAACCATCGGTTTAGTTCTCTTCATTCACTTTTTGGGGGTATGTAACAGTTAATTTTCTTGATCCCCTCGTACCAACCGCTGTAAGTTACTCCCACTGCTTCATTCTGCCATTATTTATATTTACAACTTGTTTATTATTTATATGCTTATAATTGCAATAAAAAATGATTTTGCCCTGAGTCATTTGAAAATTGAGTTTGATTTTGTGAAGTTACCCAATGTCACTGATAAAATTCCAAGCAAGATTGAGATCGTCATTACGCCGGAGAAACTTGTGGATTTAAGATAGATATTGAGAACGGTTCCCGTTTCGTGAGAGGCACGCTGTTCTACTCTTCAGATTGTAATCCATCTTACCACCGAGTAATCAAACGTACAACAGCACTCTCCACGTCCTATCACTGAGGATTTTTTGTGCATTTTCCAGGGTAGAGTCCGAAGCTGCTTCTCCTCAACGACCTAAAACAGAGCAATCTCCGCACAAAACCCTCTTTTTCTCTCACCGATTTGGAGAAAAAAACCCGGTTAACGGGAAAGTGGGAGAAATAATGGCAGTGTCAGGGGCCATAGATAGCCAGCGAACCAGAATCACTTCATTCTTTTACGACTTCCCATTTTCATCGACTTGACCACTTCGGTAGGCTGTTTCGCTCCATAATTTTTTACCCGCTGATGAGAGGACTCGAGGATATACGTATCATGCGGGTTTTTTCCTGCCTACGGGAACTTATTCGTGCAACTATGAGTATTTACGATACTGCGTAAGCTTGCGAAGGGTTACTAAATTTTAATAGCTTCGTTTCCATTTTTCTCTTCAAAATACTGTGGGTAGTTCCGTTCGAGTGCATGCGCGCTGATTTCGGTTGAGTCTTTCATCGCTCCGCGTTGGCTTTTACGGTCGTATGAGCTGCATAAATGCTTCTATTAGATCGACCGCCAAGTCCAATATCTACATGTGCAGATGGCGGTATTTTCATGTACAATCTACCCTCCTATAAATGCCCGAAGAACAGTACCTAGACGATCCGATTTATTTTTAGTATTTTGGAATGAATTACACCTAAACAATGATGGACCAATTGAGCTGTGCGGGGGCCAGTTTCAGACCATATTAAATTCGTTATTACGGTTATTACTACGTTATTACTTCATAGGGTGAGGACTCAAATGAAGTATTGAACCATTGAAAGGTCTCCGTCCTGGCCGATGATGATCTTTGAAAATTTGCAAAGTTAACAGGAAGGAGAGCAAAATAGGATGTATCATCTTTAAAACGCCATAACTCGGAAACTTTAAATAGAACAGTATAATCTTGTATACAAACTTTAAAAGGTTGTGATTTTGAATATTTTCAATACCACAGAGAACGGTATACGGCGGCCAAGTGTTTGTTCACTATAGATCATCAGAGTGAATGATAGAACTTCAGAGAGATGATAGAACTTCAGGCTTTTTATTTACTGTATAATGTATGAGGTATATTATATTTATTATTATTAATATATTATATTTTACATATTTTTAAATCTATATTTCTGTGATCTTGAGTTTACTGTTGTGAGATAGCTTTCGTGTCTACGGGTTGAAGGTAATTTTCAATATTTGTTCGTAGGTACTTCTTAGTAAGGAGTTTGCCGATATAGGTTTGCACAAGGTATTTGATATGGACCTCCCACGTAAGTTTTGGATCCAGATGAACGCCCAGATATCTGGTTGACGACTGGAATGGGTTTTGAGCTCCCCGGAAGGTGAGGTAGTCGGTTGTTCACGGCAAAGGGTGAAGAAGATGGCTGCCGACTATATACCATAATGTACAACGAAAATGTGCGACGATACCTTTCCTGAAACCTTGACTTATTCAAACGGTACAATCTTAACAAGGTTCATCTCCTAACACCTTACATTGAATTTAGCGGTGAATACGTACTTATATTCAGCATTGACGTGCTGCCGTGAGGTTACTTGCTGTTACGGCTTGGGAATTAACCCGAGGCAAAACTCTTCCTAGAGGTTGTTTGCTCTCACAGAACATCCCTTCTGTCCCCACAACCGGTAATTGCGGAGGTTTTCACTGCGCTTTCACGTGCTTCGGAAACTCTCAACCCCTCGTTCCCTAGCCTATATCTGCACTTCGGCCTGCAACGGTGCAATGCCTCTTCCGTGCCCCACTCGTCCCTCTTCAGTTTCGTCCTCTCTAGGTCCCCACCGGCGGAAGCTGGAAAACTGTTTGCTTCATGCCCCACGGTTTCCCACTTCCCTAGAAGGAAATACAAACCTGCCCGCGACATAACTAGTTAATTACTAGCTCGATGCCGCATCCAATTATATCTCACCCGCATCTGAAACTTTTTCGTTTCCTACTTAGAAAGTCGAGGGAGTGGAAAATAACTTGGGAACGCCTCATTTCACCCCCTCCCAGTCACTCTACAAATTTCCGAAATCGTGAATAACTTGAACGCACTAGCACGCGGAATTCAAGAGAGATACCCGGAGGAAAACGTTTCAAGTAAAAATGTAAGGTTGAATTGCAATCATTCAGCCAAAAATATTCTGGCTGTTAGGTTACATATCTTGATCCAGAATTTGACACTCATTGCGATTCGAAACGGATGAAAACTGTAAGTTTTATCATGTAAATCATTTTCATTCTAGTAATATAATACTGAATAATGGTAATTATTATCAATCATCATCATTAATATTATTGTATATTTCGGCTGTTACAAAACTGACGCCTATCCCAGTTATCCCTACAGCACCAACTCCTTCTGGTAAGAAAATAGAGCTAATTGATAAAATATGGCTAATGAATACTTTATTAAATTTTAATAAAGTATTCATTAGCTATATTTTCTACATGTTTAAGTTGTTGTTGATTATCTGCTTTATTAAATTTTATTAAAGTATTAATTTGGCTATTGATTATTAGTATTCATTAGTAATTGAGAAAATATTTTCTCAATTAGCTCAATTTTCCTATCAGAAGGAGTTGGTGCTGAAGGGATAACTGTGATAGGCGGCCAGTTTTTCATAGACGTCAGTTTTCCAACAGCCGGAATATACAATAATATTAATAATAATGATAATAATTATAATTTCTAATATTAATTATTACAACATTTTACCAGGCATGTGATCTGGTCAAAACACTCATCTATGCAGATTGTGGGAAATTTTTCAGGGTGTCATTATTCGATATCCAGATTCTACGTATTTCATTTCCTATAATATTATTATCAAACAGTTTCCACTTTCAGCATAAATGAACTGAAAGTGGAAAATGTTTGATAATATAGGAAAGGAAAAATATGGACAACGTACGGGTATAGCATCACTCTTTATAGAGTTAGTATTGCCGAAGTGATCTTAACTCTCAATAAAAGACGTTGTTTTGGTTATAGTGCCAAGGGAGCCTTTGGTATTTCCTGTTTACCTGGACATTTGCAAAAATGTGATCAAGCGCCTACCAACATAGTGGAAATAAAATCAACAAAAAACGGGGAGAGGGGGTAGTAGTAAATGGACCACTCGTCTTTCTGATCATTTCCCAATGATTTCGTAAAGTTATTGGATCAATGATATTGTGGCCACGATCGAGACAGAAGGATGAACTGTACAGGACATAATGGACCGTTGTGGAAGAATTAATTGAGTTTAAAGGTAATCCTAACATTTTGTGAATCAAAAGTCGGGTAACGTTTACTCGATTTATTGGGAAACGCCTGCAACAGTGTAAAAAATCACTGAATGGGTGACTGGGGATTGGACGAAGGACTTACAGCAATGAAGAGGGGCAAAAGGTCGCTCGAGAATTATAGCGTTCTGCTGAAGTTCGTTAGAGAATCGAATGAGGAGAAGCCCTTCCGGCCTCCCTCTATATCCTCTTGCTCCGTATTATTCGAGGTAAATAGCGAGATAAATCAGATGGATCAGTGGATGTGGCGAAGAGGGGCGAGGCGAGGTCCTGCCGGAGGTGTAGTAATGAAAGTGGTGGGGGACTTATTAATCCACCGCGGTCCTCCCTTCCCATCCAATTCCCTTCCTAACACATCTAGAAACTGTTCCAGAGCCAACTTAACTGATTTATGACTCAATCGGTTCCAATCCCCATCGAACGGCTCGAAGGGGCTGGCCGTGTACCACCCGACATCAGGAATCAAGAATCACTGAAGAAAATGGCTAACGATGACTTCACATCTACTACTCTTATCAGATTTTCAAGTGGATTACCATCTCAGAACTAATGCTTTTTATGTCCCTATCAAACTAACTAATAACGACTACCGAAATTAGTATTCTCATCAACTGTGTCTTAATGTAAGTTGTGAGTAGGAAAAGAACAATCTCAATTCATGTCAGAATCCAAAATGGTACCTTCGTTTCATTGCAGAAACTATTTTATTATTCTTCGCCTCGTTCTAAACAGAGTGAGCCAAATTTCATAACTCTCCGTTATTTTAGCTGGGCTAAATGGTAGGGAGGGTTCCATAACAGTTCAAAGAAAATGTAAGGGTCTCAGCCACTTAACCTATTGAGAACGGTATCCTGTGAATGCTCACTTGACTTTGTATTTTTGGCATTTTCGATTGAACTCCCGCATGGTAAAAACAAAAAGTATCAATTCTCGGTTTATTTTCTTTAATAGTGAACCATTGAATCGACGAAGAAAACTTTTTTTTGTAACTACGTCGGTAATACTTTATAATAAGAACGAACCATCCAACCTACCACCTGGCGCTTACCGTCAAATATTCGTTTTGTGTTCATGATATACCTCCTAATGTAATATAATAATCTAGAATAGTTCTTCCCTATTATGACCCAATCATCGGGGGTGACAGCTCTTGAAATTATGTCGAGGCTTTTCGTGGGTGACGAAATTTGATTGGAAACATTATTTTCGCTAATTTGAATTCTGATTTTGTGGTTCAGAGGATTGTTTATGGATTTTCGTCAATTTCTATCCTCCAATAGTGACCCACAAAATGGGGCTCTGAGGTGTGGGGAATTCCACCCTGTAGTAAATATACCCTGGCTCAAGCCAGGCAAATGCCGCGCGATAAATAAACGGAATGCACGATGCTCGGAAATTAAATCCGGTGTCTGCACCCCATCCCCGATATTGTGCTCGAGAGTTTGAATTATCGAGCTACGATACCAATAATGATGGGGAACGACGGGCCGATTCCTTATATACGCTGAAGGCGAGGTGGTGAAGGGAGATACTTTATACATTTTATGAACATTTCTAAAACACCATCAGAATCCAATATTATTTCGCCTTAGGGAAGGGAAATTTTTGTGACCTGGAGAAGGAATTTGAGCATCAATCGTTCCTCAAAGAAGCAAAGTCTATATCTAGTCTTCAGTTTTCCAAGTGAATTCCGGGCCATCCAGATTTGATGAATGAACTAGTTATATCGTTCAATAACGATTTAGACATTTATATAAATTATAAATGATCGATGATTCATTTGTATTGATATGATGTAATATGGTGTTTACTTCTACCTGCCTATCTCTTTGGCCATAAGTTGTATTAAAACAAATTTCCAAATTACTTTCTTACTGTAGACACTAAATGCCTTTCAGAGCAACAACTAGATAAAGGAAACCATCTATTGTTTGAATCAGCATCCCAGTATGAAAATTTGGTTTGAAGTTCCACCGTTTGGTCCACACTGATGTTGATGATTTGTTCCGGTTCTACATTCGAACCATCGTTGTGAACGTACGACTGGTCGTACTGAATTTCGGCTGGTGTTAGAAAATAATCTATTTCAAAATACATTCAAATTTCTATTTGAAAAAACATAACCATTCTATTTTAAGTTTTCGAGTATTTAAAATTTCACACCTTATTCCTGTTGACCTAGGGAGGTGGATTTAGCCGATAATGTTTGTAGGATAGTGTGCTATGTGGTTGGTGTTTATTATACCACGAAACATATGTGTACAACAACGAACTTCTTCTGGTGTAGATCTCTAAGAACATAACTCACTCACAACAAAATGTAGGACTGTACCCCAACTTTTCGAAACCAATAATCATTTAGCCCCGCAATATTGTGTCAACATTATATATACCACTTACTTTCCGAGTTGAAGAGCTTCGGGACTGGAAGAAGGAAAAAAGCCTATACCTCGCGGCACGTTCACTCTTGCCAATCTAATCTGTGTTCGGGTACGGAGAAAAGCGCTAACTCAATTCGACAGTTCGCAAGTTTTTGCACAGTTTTCAGCCCGCCCAGTGGGCAGCAAGGCTGGTCCCTTGAGCCCCTCACTGCCTCTTTCGTGCTCCTCTTTCAATTATGAGTTGTATTTTTATTTTTTCTCCTTCCGTTTTTCTCCTGGGAGTTTTCTGCTTTTGTCGTTTGTTTTACCAATTTAGAACGCGAGTGCGAAGCATAAAGGGAGAATGAGTCTGGGGAAAGAGTTATTGTTAACTTTATTATGACTTTTCAAGTTATTATTTTATGGGAAGCTTCCTCTTGTTTTCTTGTTTCTCCTTCTAACACCACCTCAGAATCCATGCGTTCTTCCCTCTCCCTTCCCATTACTTTGAACGCTGTTTGTTACAAAGGATCCATATAAAGCGATCTCTCTTTCTTTTGGATTTATTATGTTATTCGAATGACATACATCCATATCAAAATTCTCCCGTTTGATGGGGATCTAGCATTTTTGGGATACTAGGATGAGAAAAGGTGTTTGAAAAATATTTGATCACTGATGGTAACATGACACTCCCATTCATGCGGATGCGCGCCGGAGCCAACAAGGGATAGGTACGCAGAAATTTCAAAATGCTATTGATTAGGAAAACCACTGAAAATCGCGAGAAAATACGTTTCAATATCCACATTTCTCTCGCGTCGCTTAATACATGAGTGGCTTTGCAGTTTCGTTCGTTTTATATTCTAGTATAATTTTGATCTTATTTTCAATGTTTCATTCAGAATGTACCATAAATGGTGTGTCAAGCGATATAGGCAAACTCTGCAAATTCTTGACACAACGGTTTATTATCATCTTTGTGTAGGTCACCCTTCTGTCTATGTCACTTAGTGACGGATTAATTATTGTTAATTATTATTATTAGTAATTTTTGAGGGGGTTTATAAAATTTTCTTTCATTGGTCGAACCCAATGGTTCATTATCCAAAAACCAAAATGAAGGAGATTGTTCACCGACCTGTTCCGTTCTTCAAAAGGCTACTTACTAAAGGAAAAGCGTAGTCGCCACAGAGACAACGTAGCCACATAGCGCAGACCTATAGCCGTATTGAAAGCTTTAAAAATGAAGAGTCGACCGCTTTATGGAGCACAGAACTGTCCCGAAAGAGGGTTGAAGGGGATCCGTCAAAACTGTCTAGAGAGGTTGGAAAGTCAGATGAGAATTGATGCGTAAAGGGTTAGCACTCATGTTGTAGAGCGGATCGGAAAATTGGATGCACTTCAGGCGACGCGACGTGTGGTATTTTTAATCATTGATTTTCTCGATGTAACTTCCTGAATTCAATTTTTGATTATACTTGAATTACTAGCCAAAATAAATGTTAAGATCAGATACTGCAATCCTGGAGGATTAAGAACCCTGCAGATTTGCGTTCCTAGTCAGGGTTCGCGCCTCCGGATGATAAACAAACAAAGAATAACCAACGACTTTCTTCGTTATGCCGTCTGAAATGCACCAACAAGACGAGGCCGCAGGACTGGTAACAATGTATGCGTTGGGTACAAACGGATGAACATATAAATTGCAACACATTTATTGTACCTACATTGAAGACCATAAAAGTTTCACGGACTTTGTGCTATTTTTTCTTTACAGCTACGAATTGCACTTATGATGTAGTGGCTGGAGCCACAGGATTTGTTACTCACGGAGTTTTGTTACTCCCCTTGTGGCGTTTTCTTCTAATGTTTTTCTACGTACAATCTCTACCTTGAAACTCAATCGCCCGTAGTCTGTAATTGCCACAGTTTTCAGTGAAAGCCCACTCGAAACTTTCCGTAGCCCTCTCAATTTCAGCTGTAACATAACTTCATTCTTCTGTCGACATCCAACCCAAACCTTATTGAACTGAACCGTTCGAACGTTAGTTCGAATATTCTACCCTCAGTTTCGCCATATTCTACCATCGCTCTCCAAATGAGGGGTTGAAATCAATCCATATCACACGTAGAACATCGATGAGCAGTATCACCGTTTATCAACTCAAATAAGTTTTCATAAATGTATAATGTACGTATAAATCAAGGATTTGGTGAACAATGGGACCAACTGAGTGGCAGTTTCCACCTACTCATGGGGACATAGGTTGCGAGAATGTAGAGGTTTCAAATCTGTTTCAGGGAACACATATATAAGGAGAAACTCGTAAAATCCACTTATGGGATTACATAGTATGTATGTGGTACAACCTAAATCTAGCCCAAGATTCACTCGTTACGTTGAAAAATTGAATTACCTACGTGAAATGCCTCCATTTTACTGGTTTTTAACAAATTTAGTCCCCAGTTGGCAACGGCTCGGTTTAGGTATACATTTCCCAACGCCTGAAAACGATGGTGAAGTCAGAATTGCGATATCTCATTCCGTCAACAGATGAGCGGTGAAGAACATCTCAAGTAACAACCACGTTTCTTCATCTTCAAAGTGCTCAAGTTTCAGAGCGGAATAAGGGATCGCAATCGTGTTCGGCGTTACAAAATCCTTGAAGATAGATTTGTTTTTGCAAATTTGAACTTTCTATCTCACATACACGTATGTTGTGTATGGCATATGCACGTATATGTATACATTTATAAATGTATACATATACGTCAAATATGATTTTTGTTGTATTTTGGCAGTAAATTCAGGACAGTCTAAATCGGATATTGGGCTTAAACATTTTCGGACAAGAACAATACCTTCCTTTTCTTCGACATTCGCTTAAAGCATGTGAGGTTTGATTTGGAAGAAGTTCTTCCCCGTGTCAATAGGGTAAAATGAAAGGTTTGCAATTTCAAAACTCCTCAGCTCGTAAATATTAAATGAAGCGGCATTATTGTTTCATACTAATTTGAACAGACTTTTCAATGCGCGACGTGATACCCCCTGGTTGAATGAATGTCCATCTATAAAATAAATATAAATCCAATCAATTGCATTTTATGGTAGGTACTTACTTAGTTGATTGAGGCTGATTGAAGTAGAAATGTGAGCGTTTAATTCGTAATGCAGTGTCCAATTGTTACCTATATTGGCCTTGTAACCCCATAAGTACTTGTCTCGTCCTCTCTCTCATACTCTACGGCCTTCCCCTCTTCCCCCTCGCTGCTGCTTTTCTCCATGTGGGGCTCTCATGGATAATGGAGCTAAAGAGAATTTTCCCGCATGAAGCGCCTGCAGGTGTGTGTGATTGATCGATTCCCTGTTCTCAAACTTTTTACGCCTGATTATGCGATTACTGGTCGAAAATCAGATGTAGGTGAGAGATTATGAGTGATCGTAAGCTCTGTTACAGGATATTCCCGTTTACTGTTTCTTGTGCAACAATAAGTTGGAATCCACTCGATATATGACCGAGCTATGAATCAGCTTGACATTTTCAATAGCCTTCCAATAGAGTAAAAAATTGAGGTATCCATAACGCAATTTCTAAGCTGTTACGACTAAAATCCCTATAAGCATCCACATATTGCGCATGATAAGGATTCGGGAGCTCGCTTGATATTGAAACAGTTCCACGGTCAGAATGTATTTGTATTTCGGTTCGACAGGAGTTTTCATACTGCAAATTTCCTCCGGACTAAAGGAGAGCAAATGGCGGCTGCCACATAGTATCATGCACAGAGTACAATCTTCATTTTGATTTTTGATGGTGGATCTCTCACAATGTCATTCCTTCCGGAATGAACGAAAATCCCCCTTCAGCACTGTATGGTAGATATTCGCACCCAAACCTTTCTTGAGTGCCAGGAAACCCCAACTACACTAGCGCGTACAGAGTCAATCCGTCCGGTTCACCCTCTGACACTTGAATGTCAAGCACTTTTAGAGAGGGGAGATTGTAGTGAAGTTCACAACAACTATTTAAGCGTCTGTAAGGTCATCTGCTGTTTATCAAAACTAGATAGTTGAAGTGCAATCTATGTACCGATCTCTTGACTGAATTATGTACCTAAGCTCCTGTTAGAGTTCAATCGTTTCAACGCTCAAAGGACTAATCCAACTTCGATATTCCCGGCAATACGAATTCTAGGCTGATTCCCTTTCGCTCATATATTGAAATTCCTCATAGCGAATTCAAACCTCGAATAATTTTATGTGAGCACTATTTCGAATGAAATTCGTCAATCTTCGTCCGGCTTCCATCATTTTCGCCGTCACTCGTCCGTGCATTTTCCACATTTAATCGGATAATTTAGAACGATTTTGAACCTTCAACGTTTACCACTTTTACACCGTTTTCTTGTTCTTCCCACTGCCTTCATCTTCGAAATGAATCAATTATCGTTCCCTAACTTATAGAATACTTTTGATAAAACCTATTAATTTTGAAGTTTCTCATTATACTCGTATAATGAGAATTCAATGTTGCTTAGAGAGCTCCTTTCAAGATGTGTTGACATTGAGTAACTGGTGTAATGTTTTTATTCAAAACACACTTACATTTTCCTAATTATTGATCCATTGCTTCATTACCTCGATAAAACGTACCTACAACGAGACAAAATAATCTTCAAGTTTATCGTTGAAGCAAGATATCGTAATATTATCCCATAAGCTTGATTTAGTTCAAATGTATAGGTTTTACTAGCTGTCAGGCCCGTCGCTGACGGGCAGAACTCAGGGTGTGTCAATCTACTTCTGTTGCGTGTCCCGGACGGGCAGAACTCGGTATGGACCACCTGTCACTTTACGGATTATACCTCTTACATGTCCCTTTACACACCATTATAATCTTAAATACCAAAAATAATATTCATCCGTCTCACGGTAAGGAAGAATTTAGGATTTTTATATTTCGGCTTCTCCATAAACCCCCACCCCAATGCATGGGATCCGAAAGTGAACCCCCCTATGTCCTTCCCCGATCACGGAAACATTTAAATACGGGAGAATAGTTCGGCTTCCCCATAAACCCCCACCCCTATGCATCGGATCCGGGAGTGAACCTCCCTATGTCCTTCCGCGATCACGGAAACATTTAAATAGGGAGGAAAGATTCGATCCATTGAGCCTTTTATGCATGATTGAAGGACAGACAAACAGACAGACGTACACCAAATTCAAAATCGGCATGGTTCGACTCCACTTCACGCGAAACGAATAACTGTAGTGAAATTTTTCGAAAATACCCGAAGAACACGAAAATCGTCTTTAAATTTAGTTATATGACACTCAATGATCACTAAAATTATGCAACACGTAAGTTACATACTTATCGTAAACATTTCGCGTCACAACCGTACGTTTATACCTCGTCACGGATTTATCAGCAGACATTGTTCGCTCCATCATAGCCATTCGAATGGCCCAGACTTAAGCTAAATAAAGGAAACAGTGAGGAACATAAAATACCACCGTACCTACTCATGAACGTAAAAAACACGTTTTATGTTCATATGTCTGACAAATGACAGCAGTTTAGAAGGGGAACGATAGGTGGGAAGAGGGGGCTGACGTTTTTCGCTTTTACGCAATTTTCGCCGTGTTCATTTTCAGGTCTGGAGAAAAAACGATAAACAATTTAAAGTACGCCAACAACTTCCATCTCTTTTCTAACCATACTTTCATCTGCTCCTTCTTTCGTGTTGGCTTCCGCTTCCCCTTCTTCTGATCCTCCACATCCACTATAACCCAAAGATTATTAACCACCGCCACCTTTCGCCCTCCTTCTTTCTGGAAACGGTATTAGCCGAGAAATGGATTCACAAATGGGACTATTTCTCTCCTTTGCAGGTGTAATAGTAACGTTCGACCCCCCAGACTGGCATTATACTACATTTTTCCGTTGTTGAATGATGCATTATTGCTGTTCATTAATTTATCTCATAATAATAATTATTCTCTTGCAACAACCGACTCGTGAGGAGCTCTTAAGTGTTTAAACTAGCGCAGTTATTTTATCGCCTGATTTCGGGATTTTAGTCTACTATTCATAGTTACTGTGAACATTTTAGGATCAATATCATTAATTGACTTGATTGTTAATCCAGTTCCGTTACGATTAGTGTCGCTGCTAGAAGTTGTCACCATTGGCGGTCCATTGCAATTTTAAAACTCTTGCTGTGCAAAATATAATTCACATGTATGCAATTGACTCACTTAAAACTGAATTTGCAATTTTGCAGTTGTTTTATATACCTACTGGGAGTTAACTCGAACTCCCAGAATGACTGGGTATGGAAGTTTATTGATTAATGGTGTCCTTGAACTACGTGCCCTTTGAAACTATCCTAATATCATGAGGTGCTTTTATCAAATCACCAACCCGAAGACACGTGTCCCAGATCAGTTGTCTAGCTGTAGACGGCATGTTGACTCAATACTGGCAGGTTAAACTACCTTTGGGACTCGAAGTGTACTTAGATAGTTTGGCGCAGCTGAATTGCCCCATAGTACTATCCTCCTGAAGGATGTGTCAACCCTGATTATCACCGACAGGCAAAGTGGGACGTCGATGGGACGTCAAATCCTTCTAATTATCTAATGGGTGATAACTTCTGAATTGAGCTTCACGAGTGGTTGCGTTCACCCCTTCAAGCTTTGGAAACGCCGGGGCGTTCGGGCTGACTGGCAAGTTATCAACTGTATATACAAACTTGATTATTCCACGCGCAAACAAGGACAGGCTAATTGCTGCAGCTCTTGAACCGCATCTCCGATTGGTCAAGGGGGAAAATTGGTTCCTAACAACTGAAAGTTCACTAATCCCTCTCGATTTCCTCGTGTACTCCAACGAGTATTGTATTTTATCCACTCGTTAGCCTTTTTTGAGATGATTGAGTACGTATTAAATATTGGGTCCTGGAATATTTAACAGTACTTAAATATTTAAAATTAATAATAACAACAACATTTAATGTTTCGTATTACATTTTGATAGTTGGTCAAGTTGATAGCATCAACTTGATGCCTAAATCATTAATAGTCCAAAATTACAACCTTTTCCATCTCCTCCGATATTTCAATTAAGCTCCTTCATATTTATAAGCAAGGTGTACTTTTAGTGAATTTTCGAAGAAAATGAAGCTATTGTTCTCGGTCCGAAATTTTTATAACTCGAAAAATTTTCATCCTGGATCTACTGCCAAAATACAGAAAAAACTAAATGTATATTCATATTATACCACTGTGAGGAGGAGAAACCTCATTTTAAAGAGGTTTTTTTTTAACGCAGAACGCGGTGGTGAAATCAGAATTGCAATATCATAGTCCGTCCCAAAACTGGAGCACTTCATACTTAAGATGTTCTTCGTGGACATTTTACATAAAACCAGTTATTTCTTCAAAAATTCGCTCTCATACCCATGGTGCATGACTGTGTTTCTTTCTTTTTGTTTTCAATTGATTTCCTATTATAAATAATTTCCAAAGATGTTCGGCGCACCCTGCCAATGCAACCAAACATGAGTAACACTGTATTACAAACTCAGGCATTTCTGAAGCATTCAAAATTATGGAGTAGGTTGGTATATAACTCTGTGGAACTCCTCCTCAAATCACCCTTCGTTCCTTGCTCCCAGTGGAGGCGTTCGAACCTATTGAACAAGATACACACGAGACTGTGTCATTGATGAAAATAAGGAAGCTGAATAAATGAGGGAGTCTGAAAGTGTGTGTATGATAGGAATAAGATGGGAGGAATGGAAGAACCATAAAAGACTTTCGCGAAGAAGGACACGAATGTGTTGGTTTGCCGCGGGAATAAGGATGGTGATGCGTCTGAAAGGAAGTGGATGGGGTATACGATGGTTATAAAAGGGGATACCGTTAGTTTGATGCCGGTAAGGCGGTAGGCAGTTTGTGTAAGGTGGCGGGGGTAACCCTAGTTCTGAATGGATGGTTATTAGGGCACGTACTTTGCTGTTTCACGGGCTTAGTCGCAACTCCCTCCCGCCTTGCATTACATTCATCGCAGTTTTCCTTTCTTCGCTCATTCCTCTTGTTTTTCATTACCTCTTTATTTGAGTGAAACCATGGAATTCTGACAACTCTGATCATTCGAAGAATCCCAGGTTATCATTATGCATCACAGCTCTGAATAGGTATATTGGTTTTGCAAGTACTACACAGCTATGAAATGTTACCACACCGGTTTATTATGTCCTGTACACATCAACCTTCTGTCCACCTTGCTATAATGTAGGCTCTGTGAGTCCTATAACTACACGAAATAATTGAAGGATTGGGCTCTTATGTTGTTATAACAGGTAACCGAATGAATTAACCTTCTGTGGTACGCGCCAATTTTTTGACAAATTTGTACGCGTACGGCCCTAAGGGCCGGTCAAATGTTTTTTTCTCTTTTTTTTTAGATATTGACTAGTCCTATGGCTTAAAAATAATGCGAGATCAGCAATGAACTTAGCGAATTTTCTAAGAAAGTGAGGCTATTGTTCTCGGTCCAAAATGTTTAACACAATGGTGAAGTCAGAATTGCGATATCTTATTCAGTTCTCAAACTGGAGCTTTTTGAAGATGAGGAAACGTGGTTGTTACTTGAGATGTTCTTCACGCTTCATCTGCTCTAATCTGATAACGGTATGAGATATCGCAATTTTGACCTTGAAAAGTCTTGAAACCGATGTGTTACACGGCGGAAATATGAGACAAAATTGGTTATTGGCTCGTGTTTAGTATTGTGTGAGGTGAGGCAGTTGAGAGCAGTTTGAAATGGGTTTGGCATGGAAGCAATTTGTCACTTTCTGTTCATCATACACCTAAATACTTTAGCATCAGCATTAGCAGCATAGAATTTACATCATCGGGTAATTAAATCCAGCGAGCCAGTTGTTATAATCGGCGACCCAATCAGCACCGACAACCTGCTGACCGCATTACAACAACTGTTCATCATTGTAATACACCGTGATGTGTATCGAGGCAACCCACAATCGCAATATATACCTACATCGGTTAATACATGTGTGGGAACTGTCACAAGCAATATCGTAATGGATTGTCGATTGGGTAAAGGCAACAACATTCATCAAACTCTGGGGACAGTATCTTTAATGATGCGATAAGCGTGATCCACTCAGGGGTATGAAGATGGATGGCGAGGGGTGGAGGAAACTCGAACCGATGAGAAAACCCGTGGTGTGAGATCGATAAAACTTCGACGTTACATTTTCATCGGAGTAGTGCCCGTGAATTTATGTCAGCTCTTTCAAGTGAGTATCAAGCACGAAACGCGTCGTTACTGAAGGAAACCACTTTATTAAAAACGACGTGATCTACCGAATTGCATGATGGACACATTTGTACGGAATTTTGGTTTATGGACTTGCTGACTGAGTAGAAATTCTCAGGATGGTGAACAAGTCCAGGGATATTGTAGTTCTTGAACGCATGTGGGGAGAATCGGGTAACGGGGTATTTTGCTGCGTCGGAATTT
This sequence comes from Stenodema calcarata, assembly GCA_963920205.1. Lineage (NCBI taxonomy): Eukaryota > Metazoa > Arthropoda > Insecta > Hemiptera > Miridae > Stenodema > Stenodema calcarata. Next base: position 25,311,607 of record OY986049.1, on the reverse strand, counting down.
CGACACCCAAATCAGATTCTGGAAGTCGCTTGCCATCCTCATCGTTATACATAATTGACCATTTCATCGAAAATGAACAGTGAAGAACAATTTTCCGTATTATTCTCATCTCGGCGCCTACCTACGTTACAAGTGACATTATTAATCCTATCTGCCTAATTTCTCACTTGACCGTTCTCCCACCTTCTGGGGAAATTCGGACTAACTCACAGCATGACAATAATAACTCGTAGCAATAATAATTCAATGTCAGTAAATTCCCACACCAGTGTTTGCTGTCGAGAGTTTAATGGTTAGTAATAAGAACTCCAAGTAATCTGGCTGACATAATCCAGTTTGATATTCATACCCTATTGAAAAATATTGCTAATTGTATCAATCGTCCACAAATAGTTCCCACACTCCAATTCGAATTCCAATTAGTCGCTTTTCTGCTTATTGAGTCGCAATTCTTGCATGGCAACGTTGGTACTGAAGCCTTTAAAAAGTGAGTGGATTGAAACATCATAAGCTTTTGTTTTAGCAGAGTCTGGAAGACTTTCTCATTTCAAAAAATCCTTTCACCCCACCACTGTGTGTATGCATTTTAGACAGTCTTCCACCCTTCTCGGCGGTTTCCCAAACCTACACCGCAACTGGCTATAGGAGACTCCGTAGTTTTCATTTGGGGAATAGTGAAATCGGTGAAGTGGCAAGCGAGTTTGTGAATAGAACACGGCCAGGTGACGTTGCGTTGGTTTATGGGGAGGGTTTTGAAAAGCTCACTTTGTTGAAAGTCATCCCTGAGAACTGGCGCGTGGCATCACCATCGAAACCGTCTCGAGTTCTTCCACAATGATTCACTTCAATAGCGGTTTCTTCTCTGATATCAACTTGAATCATATTCAGAAAATGTAGATTTCACTTGTCACACATTTTGCATCTTCAGATATTCGGAACCACCACATTGGTGGACCTTGTTCGTGACTCAATTCTCATTTGTTGTAATTGTTGAGGAACGTTCAGGACAGAGGCTGCTACTGGTAGGAGCATTTAACCCCCAGCTGATAAACCAAAAGTAATAACCAAACCCATTTGAAGAGTATGTTGGCTATTGACAGTTCAATAACAAAGTGCCTACCTACTGAATATGAGGACCAACACTCGTTGCTGCAATTTTGCGTCTAGTCATACAAAAATGTACTGAGAATGGATTTCCAGTACAAAAATGACATTACGAGTAAAACCAAGAATCTGACGCTTAATAATTGGTCAAAAGGTTACTGCAAACATTTTTATTTCATGTCTGATGACTAGACGCAAAATTGCAGCAACGAGTGTTGGTCCTCATATTCAGTACGCACTTTGTTATTGAATTTGAGAAAATTGCAGCTGGAAGATTTTCACACAATGACATGGTGGACAACTGCTGAAAGAATCGGGGGGATTACTTTGTTTAACAGATTCGAAAAATAAAATAAAATATTTATATCGCTGATTCGTGTGATTTGTGAACGCGAAAAAGCTCATTGACTTGAAATTGTGGTTTGTATCTTGAATAACGGAAAACATTTCAGTCGACTGCTTCGATAAGTTTAGTCACCTCCTCATAGCTCAGGCTTCTTCAATTTGTGATTGATAAATCACCAGACTAATTCAATAAACCACCCTCTGTTGCGGCATTGATTACTATGGTGAACAGCCTTCTCGTGCAACGGAGGGTGGAAATGGAAATTTGGTTAAAGTGGTGAATGAAAAGTAGCGTTATGCAGTCTCCATGCCAAGGATCTAAATAATTCTGTATAGCTTTCCGTAAATATATCACGCGTGCTCATGTGGAGGGGAGTACCTCGTAATAAGGTTCGAAAGGAAATTGGCGGGAGGGTCGAACCGTGTTTCTATCTCGAAGGCGGCGGAGTGGAAATCCATTTGTAATGGAATGCAAACATCAGAGAGGGAACGGTGAAATGGGTGAAGAGCTGAAGGGGCGGGCTCAGGTGTACCGACAGTTCCATCAGACTATCCTGGAGTCGAGAAGCGATGCTCAAAGGCGAGGAAGAGGAGCGGCGTTGGAGGTGGTAACCCCAGCAGGTTCGCCGTGCTACATCCTAACCAGGAACATGGAGGCTGAGGTGAGGAGGACTACGCTGGATGACTTTTTCACGGCGGAAACCGCTTTCCCTTGGTCCGCTTCTTTTCCCGCGGTTGACGGTTCTCGGCCCCCGCGGAGGGATGCAAAGCCTGGCTTAGCTCCGGCGTATGTCAACAGGCTTCTTATTATACGGTACAGGGTCCCCTGGAATGAATGTAAAATAACCTTCACCTCAAGGCGTTGGGAATCTACTGGGATCGTAAAAATCCAGTTTTTGTTCGGGTTTGAAGGTGTATGTATCAGCACCGTTTTTTTCAAGTAGGTATGGTCTCTTCACTCTCCCAACATATCAGTCACATAACTGCAACGAATCCAACACAGCATCGGTAGAATCACGGTAGGTGCATAATATGTATTATGTATTCTACCTACCGTGTGTAAAATTATGTTCTTTTCATTTGGATATATTTCAAATTAAACTAATAACATAGTCAAATGTCCTTAGGTTTCAATATCAAACTCAATAATATTGAGGATATTATCCCTAAATCGAATTTCAAATTCGATGAAAGAAACACTGAATTCAATTTGCCCTCGTCGTCCTTCTTGAAACATAGTTTGACTCGTGAGGAAAATAGCCTCTCTTTTTTCAGCCCACACACACTTCGAACTGAAAGTTCTGGTTTAATTTTCTTTTATTTATGTAATTCCTAATTGGGGGGAAATGGGGGAAAAGGGACAAAATGTACAAAAGGCACTCCCTTGGATGGCAACAAACGTGTGTACAAAATTTCAGCTCGATCCGTTTTATCTGCTGGGCTGTAGCCCCGTCAATGAACAACGACAACAAGAACAACGAGAAGAACAAGAAAAATAGTGGTTTTAAAACTGCTATACCCCCGACATCTGATGGTCCCGAGAGTTGAAATTTGGTTTACGTACGCACGTGCACCTACAGAGTTGGTGTACAAAAAATCAACTCCCGAGACACCCAGGGGGCCGGGCTACAGGGGAGTGAAAAACCCAACTTGTTCCGTCGCGTAATCAGTGTCTCAATCGCTTCGTTTCTGGGCTTCGGGTTTCTTGGTGGGCGAGACACTCCCGCGTCCCTAGATTACACTTAGTGAATCCACTGAAACACCGCAAGTTTCCTAACAGATACCTAGAAAGTTTAATTGGTATGGTCCGTGTGTCGCTGGAATTATTACATGTAATAATAAGAGTGTTTGCCGATGTACCTATGTATACATCGGCAAACACTCTATTCATGTCATGAACACCAAGGGAATGGAAAACGGTTGAGAAAATGAAAAAGCATATAGAGTTGTGATCCTAGGAAAACAACCGTACTTGCTACGTCCAGTAATATAAGTAGGTCAAGGGAAGAAGGAACGAGTTGTTAAGTATTCAAAGGTTCAAGCAGGGGGGATGTCGAAGTAGGGGTATAGGAGTTTATGGTGGGGCGAGTAAGGCTCAGCAGGAAAAGGCGCTCATCCGATGGGAAGATGCGTATCTTGGAGGAGGCTTAGAAAAACGTAGGCTGTGTGAATATCTTAAGGTCAGGAAAAGAAGCTACCCTTCCGCCTTTTCTTAATGCTCAAGGGTTTTCATACGGGAAACGGCTGAGGTAAAAGATCCCCAGGGCTGGGTAAACATTTCCGAGTGCCCACATCGCTGTTGTTAGGGATTTGGACTTGATTCCTAACATTGATACGATTAATACTTTAGTGGTACGAATCTCATTGGAATTTTGGTATGAATTTGGTGTAAGATTCACCTAAATTCAGGACTCAGTGGAACACGTTGCGAGATGGGGATCAAACTATTTTGTTCTCAAAACTACCTCAAAAATCAATTCCATCGACAATTAAACATGTTTGTAGTAGAAATTGATAATAGTACTTCAACCAAGTGACTTATGTTAAGCCCCTCTTTGTGAGACGTGCTGACACGAGACACGTAAGTTAGTGATGTAACCAGCTATCCTGGATGTAATTAATTGAGGTCATGTGGTCGGTGATCTACACACTCAATCTCTGGGAGGCGTTTAATAATATATAAGCGTCTCCAGTGGCCTATGCAAAGGAATAATCATACCAGAAGTCTGCGTAAATTTCCACTCTCCGTTGTTTTACTATTGTTCGGTATCAAGCGGGCTTCGAATGTAATTGTTTGCACATTAATTGACGGATTTATTTGGGGAGCCTTCGATTTCGGAAACCCTGTTTGTACTCGTAGTGGCCGTAACCCCATTCCTCTAGGTAGCTGAGACGAAATTGCAGTTAAGAGCAATCAATACCTTGTTAGCAAGAGTTCCACATAATTTCGGAAACCCTGTTTGTACTCGTAGTGGCCGTAACCCCATTCCTCTAGGTAGCTGAGACGAAATTGCAGTTAAGAGCAATCAATACCTTGTTAGCAAGAGTTCCACATAATTTCGGAAACCCTGTTTGTACTCGTAGTGGCCGTAACCCCATTCCTCTAGGTAGCTGAGACGAAATTGCAGTTAAGAGCAATCAATACCTTGTTAGCAAGAGTTCCACATAATTTTCTCAATGTCAAAACTGAAAATGGCCTCGAGCCAAAGCCATTCCCTCTTCATCAGCGTTACCTCAATGTAGAACTTCTCTACCGCTTTGTGCTATTATGTACGTGTTTTCCCAAGCTCACAATAATCTCCATTCACCACCTCGATTCCTCTTCTATTCTTTAAAGTCTACATCCCTCTAGCCGTTTCCTCACCCCTCACTGTCTCCGTTTACCGTCACTGTTCCTGTATATCGCTCGCTCCAAAGTCGTGAGCTGTTCGAGTAAAGCTTGTGGCAGGGGAGGAAACTCCCTTCAATATCCTAAAGGTGCTTTTGTGTGGAACATCCACTCATTCTAGACTTATTTGAGAATGAGCAATACAATATTTCCATCCTCCTGCTTGCACTCCCTTAACTTTTCTTGTGAATGTTTAATCATCTCTAGTTTTAAAGCTCTGTCCGCCTAGTTCGTCAGCTATCGTATGAGGCAACTCAGAATATATAACTTTTCCCTCTACAACAAGTTGAATAATTTATGAATAGCAAATCTAATGGAATTGTATACTCATATGTTCTTGGACGTTCTCGAATGTATTATCACAATTAGAAGAGAGAAAGATGCAATATACTACTATGACTAACGTGGCGATGATCCTAGCAAATTCATACTAGATTACTTTGGAAAATAAGGGAGTTACCTGCGTTTTCGTGACGTAAGGTCGGAAACACGAGAAAACATATTTAAAAGTGAAAAAGCTCGGGTTTTGATGGAGTAAAAAATATGAGTCACAAATTAGTTGTAGAATTCACCCCCGGCGGGTTATCCCTGTGGGACACCCTGTATGTGTTGAATAACTGAGAGCTTGTGTCACTTTCCGTTATAAGGCTGAAAGGTTGAACCGATTTGCGGTTTTTTGTGAAATAGTGAATATTAGAATGACGATTAGTTTCATTCTCTGACGAGTTTTTTGTTTCCCACGTCATTTATTATGTGTCCTCCCCGAATTATTACGAACCGGACACTGACAGGCGGAAGGAGTTGGAAGCGTCCCTTCAATCCTCCTTGTCATGATTTGTCCAGTTCTGGAGCGGGACTTGGCTGTTGTGCTTGTCCCCTGGTTGGATTGTATCGAGGTCTTCTTAGGTCTATGCCAATCTTTCCTGGCTTCTTCATCTTTCTCTTCAGTATGTCGCACTGCGGGTCCCCCTATATCTGCTCCCTCCGGCGTCGGTCATGATTCGCATGACCGGGATGTCTCCGAGCTGGTGTCTGCTTTTACAGGGATTATTTGAGGCAGAGATGTTCATGTCCATGATCCTCGGACTAGCTCACATTCTCATTTATCTTGCTCAGCTCGCTACTCACTGCGTCTTATACCTCATTAGTTCATTAGTTTATCAATAACATCTCAGCTCCTGTTAAATATCAAGGCTTCCATTATATATTATATTAACACCATACCCACATACACGCTCATTCAGTCAATTAAATTATTCCAGTTATAGAATGACATGCGCGTCGTTATACATTCATTCGTCGTCCCGTACTAATCACATCGAGAGAGTGGGGTACAATCTAGTCCTTTCCTCTCCCTGTATAATGCCAAAGTCATATTGACTATAATTCTTGGCAATTAAATGTACACACCAGCTCTAAGTGTTTGGTATTAATAAAATCCCTACTGGTAATTGAAAACATTTCGGGGTTGCAGAGAGGGTTCGCTGTCATCTTCCCTCCTATTGCATGACGTGGTCGGGTGGGGGCCTCGAAATTAAAGAACCGGAGGGAATGAAACTCCTCTAGATTGACCCCCCCCCCCTTCCATCATCTTCTTCCCTAACCACACTGTCGCAACTTTGTGATTGTTTCCAGGTTCGTTTTCACAGTTACTTCTGACATTGAACACATATTAGCACTAACCCTTCGTTTGGTGTGGTTATCGGTGTTGCCAAGTTTCAATATTCTGCAAAAATATATTCTTTATTTCGTGTCTACTCACAATACGACAAAATGATACTAAAACAAAGGTTCTGGGGAGGAAGTGCTGAAATTTGACGAATAAATTAGTAGGCACGACTAAGACCTTAATGGGCGGTTGATGACTGTAAGAGCTATAATGCCCACTCCGTTAATCTGTTAATCCACTCTGTTAATCGCCTCTGTTAATCCTCTCCGTAGGGCTCAAAGATCAATCAATACAATTTGTTCCGGCCATGATTTCGATCCATATTTCCATAGTTTGTGCAAAATTAAGCGTCTGATGCTGGAGCACAGTGATTAATATAATATATAATAATACTTAAATCCAATATATAATACAATATACAATATTATTGTATATTGTATTATATATTGGATTTAGGTATATTGCATATTATATCCTTCTTGTGGATACCTAGCTAACATTTGATTCCATTATTTATTTTTTATAAGTCGTAGCCGGAGCTCATTATTTATTACGATTCGTATATTACTAATAATGTAATTTGGCATACTTGTCCGTGTATGTAAAAAAATAAAATGAATAAATGCCAGATAAACGAGTTGGATTTAATCATTTAGGTCTCATATTATTCATGAATCAGGAGATGAGACTGACACACCAAGAGTAGGCGTCCCTAGTGGTATACATACCATTTGAAAAATAAAAAATAAACCAAAAAATCATTTGGCATTTGTCAAAAATGATTTTGATCCCGGCCATTTTTTCAAATGATCATATTAATTATATATAACTGGTTTTAATGCCGTAAATCAAGCCGGTGTTATTTTGACGTATGATGAAAGACGTTAATACCCTTACGAAAGTGATAATTTGATGCGGTGGGCGGAGTTGATGACTCAACCATCCATCTCGCCCTACTTGGACGAGATATATGGTCCTCTAATGACCGGTCCACCACGTGCTAGCCACCCTCATTCTCCATCATCCTTCCACAGAAGAACAATCCTTTAATAATGCAGCGATTCCTTAAGCATTTTTCTGGTCGTCTGAAAAGTGGGCTGTTTATTTCCCGTTAGATAGATATTAGAATTTCCGCGGCTGAATGAGTATAATACGACCCCTGCAGGCCATTCCATAATATCCTGGTTATGATGAAGTATTATGTAAAACGCGAGAATGTACTCTGCTCTAATTCTCACTTGCACATTACAATGTTCCCAATTTTCAGAATCACATCTAGAATATCAATTCCCCTCCGTACTATTAACAGTTATTAGCACATGTGGAGGGGAATAGAATCTATCTGATAGTCTTACTATTATTAATAGTTACTATCGTGGTTACTAAAGCATCGGGGGTTTGGGGTTAGTTACGATTTGGATTGATCTCAAAAACGTTTTTGTAGAGCTTTGGTATTTCAAGTTAAAATGCAGTGATGGTGGAATTGTTTGCAATATAATATATTGTCATATATTTAATATAATATTATGGTTTTCCTTAGCGTGTACATTGTAATCATGCTAAGTATTGGGTGCTTCAATGATTCAATACTGGTGCCCCTCCAAACCCTTCATTTTATACATAATATATAACTTCCTATATTATAGGAAGTTACAGAAGATCAGTTCATTCCCATTCTACAAGCAATATCTTTGGTACTAGTTGCAATTGTGCGATCAATTTGTATCATTGACTCGAACTCCTCACTGGCTACCTAAAACAACACTATTTTTAGAGAATTTCCTCCAACTATTAGCGGTATTCGTAGTTTTCCCAAATATGTTGAACGAGTTGAATCGAAGAGGTGTGGGACTGGAGAGGCAGACAAAATAGTACAGCAACAAAAACACGGACTAACCTGGTACAAGTGATAATAATGTTATATAACCCCACCACTTCTTCCCGGGCTGATGACGCTGTAACGCGAAAATTTCCGTTATTATCAAGTTTTTCTGAATTTTAGTAAGTGTTTTCTATAATTATCATCCTCCTGTACATTCATTCAAGTTCATATTATTATTATAATATATCATATTATGAGCATTACATAGTCACTTTGGCGAAAGTGACTAGTTTGAATAAATAATAATTTGACATTACCTCGACACATATGAATTATATAACACTTAAATATTGTCTTAATCGACGTTATCTGACTTTCCGATTTTTTCGTCGGTCTTTTTTGAGGTTTTGGAGTAACACATTAAATCCGTAACGCCGACATGAAATTTCCACCATGAATACCCATATTGAGCTTCCATCATTACCTATTTCTCAGCCAAACTCAATCATGAAGTTATCTTGCAATTGGAACACGGTAACGTCTAAAAAAAAAAGTTAAGCGTGTCACTGGTGCAAAATGGTAGCGTGATAACTGTGATAGATAGAGGCGAGAGTGGTAAGTTTCCACATGATACACTACTTACTGCTAGTGGTTGAGCGAGGTGGTGCATTCCTGCACTTATGCACTTTTGTTGAGCGAGCTTTCTCACTTGAAACGTATTTCGAGGAAGTGTTGTAGCTCAGAACCCTTTTGGTACTCCCTCGAAAGCCTTGGGAGTCGTAACTACTGGTTTATAATGGTCCCTTGTCACGACTGTTTACTCCCGTCTTAGAACTTCCCCTGACTCCTTGTTTATAAACGACGTCAGCACTGTAGGCGTATACCGATTATTATGCTCCTAGGTGTAACTTGTGAGCAAGAGAATTCGTGAGCGACTTTTCCAGGGCATAGGTGAAAAATTACTAACTCCACTGAAACACTTGATGTGCTGATCCCTGTGATATTTCAGAAAATCGAAAATCAGTTCTCTTTCCACAGGTGCGGATATTACTGCTATATTTTTGACATTTTATGTCTTTACTCTGGCACATAACTCGAAAAACGTTACACAAAAGTGTTACACGGAATCGTCACGAAAATTTCTGATGATTTTCGCTTACAACCGATTCGTTGCTACGGAACTTTATCTTCGCCAGTTATCATCGTACAAAAATCGTTCACCACTCGTTGGATAGCTCTCGATTTACCTAACCATATTACGTTAACCACTGCGGAGTGCGTGGCCGATAAGCTGCGGTATGAGCGTGATTGTTTAAATAATTGTTTACACACAGGTGATCATTCTCAATAATTTATATTGTCTATACGAATGCAAGCTTCATAATTTATGATGAACCATACAATTAAGTATAACAACTACGCTACTGGGGTAGGTGATGTAGCATTGTTCGAAGGTTCTTGAATAAAATGTCCCAATGTGTTGCAGACTCGTATGCAAGCATTTAATTCTTGACTGTATCAACAACAGGATGGAGTTGACATTCTTTTGACATTTTCATGTCTTTGCTTTGGCACATAAACTGAAACGGGAAAAATTTGTTTCCTTGATTCACCCTTTCCCTCAGATCAAGTCAGAACACAAGCGACAGGCGGGCCACTACGTCAGACGCACCTATGACGCACGAGCGTATGTCGTCAGACGGCTGGCAGGAGGCAAACTAGTACGTCAAAGCCCATGACGCACGAGCGTATGACGTCAGACGGCTGGCAGAAGGCCAACTAGTACGTCAAAGCCTATGCCGTAAGAGCCTATGACGTCAGACGGCTGGCCGGAGCCAACTAGTGCGTCAGAGCCTATGACGCACGAGCGTATGACGTCAGACGGCTGGCAGGAGGCCAACTAGTACGTCACAGCCTATGTCGTAAGAGCCTATGACGTCAGAGGGCTGGCTGGCTAGGTGATCGGGTTTTAATAAGCCTCTGGAATTCCGCGCCTTCATTTTATTGTATATATTTGTAACGATGGAAATATGCCATAGGAGCCCATGATACATGTATCCAGGGACCTGTGAAAATCATATTGGAGAACCATATAGGAGTTGTAAAGCAATGAAGCGTTGCATCGTGCCCTATGAGTTGTTCAGGGCCACAAGTAGGTTCCACACATCATCTGGGTGTTATTGGGTTACCTACGAGAGCAGGTACAAATGAAAAATTAATCTAACGAGCAATGTTGGATGAAGGAAATATGAGTTCGAAAGATAGGTGCCCTCAGAAGAAAACACCGGAAATGGGGATATCGCTACACCGAACGTTGCATGCGGAGTTTGACGAATGACAGCTGATTTCTCGGTAATTTGATGCGTGAAATCGAAACCTGCGTTCCAGAGTGAGCTTCTGTCTTTCATTTTGTCGAGAGGCATTCGATCTATCAAACGAATGGTTGTACAGAGACTTTTTTTCATTCTAATTGCGTAAAGCCTCAGAATATTTCCGAAATTGTTGAAATCAAAGGATGAACCGATAAAATATTCGTAAATATGAGAATGACTCAAACGGAGGACACCAGCACACGGAGGACACATGTTCATTCTCACGAACTGCTGATTCAAACGACTCATTGCTTTGTTATATCGGATTTCTTGTTCTGAGATACCTTTCCTGTCCAGGGTTATTTTGAATATTTTTTGGTAGGTATAATTGAAATCCTCAGAGTTTATTAAATGAAAATAAATCATGAATTATTGATAATATATTATGATGATTGATATTAATAAATGAGTATTAGGGCGCATCGGAATTTAGTTATTATTATTCCAATTATTTCGTATAGTTAGGGATCTGACAAGGATATTGTATACATATCAGTGATTTCGACATAAAACGGATCCATGCAGAAGATAATAACTGTTATGTAACGATTTGCAACTTTTTTCATTTCGTAGATACAACAAAAATAATGTTGCCACGTCTCAATACAACTCTGCTCAACAACTTATGCAATCCAAAGTTTACTATCTTGGGCTAATACTCGTACTTGGTACTATCCACAGACTAATTGCCTTTATTCCGTGTACTATTTGAGTCATTTGATTGTTGATTTTCTTCCATATTATTTATAGACCTATAAACGTCTTAGAAAAATACTCTTTCTTCTTTCCCTTGTTCACAAACTCCGAAGGTGGAAAAATAGGTTTTTTCATGAAATATGATCAACAGATACCTGGAATAGTGCCCCGAGAGTTTCATTGCAACCAATGTTAATTCAGTAATTAACTTGCTTCATATTTTCTTCAAAGTACACTCATCTTCTACTGCGGTTTGCCTTTTGGTTTCAGAGTAATTTTCTCTGCCATCGTATAGTCTAATTACAAATCTGTGAGCGTTGGTATAGATGTTTTCTCGGCTTGAGTCCGTTCGGATTTTTCCCTTTGGTAGGTAAAATATAACTTCCCAGCTTGGTACCTACCTATACTATCCTATAGGCACGGTATGACCTGGAGCTCGGGGTCTGAAGTAACTGACTGAATTACTTAAACATTTATGTGATTAGTTTTTCAACAAGTAGATCAAAGAACTTCCAGCTTTGATTTTCACCACTTAGTGATTAATCGTGATCGACATGACTCATTTTTTACGTTTTAAAGACTCTAGAGTCTTTAAGATAGTGGCTTCATCAGTTTCGACACCTCCCACTCACCTGTTCGACCTGACTCCGTTTTTTGCATTACAATTCTTCTCTTACATCGTCTTTGTATTACAATGTGTAGGTTTCAAAATGGATGAACGTATACGTAGAATATACATTGAGTTTATACTTCAAAGCTTTCGTTCTGTAGCGCTGGTATATGTTCTCTATGACGGTTTGTTTGAAAGGGGGGCTTTACTTTCCAAGTTGAGTTCTTGTACATATTGTGAATGAAAAACTCCCTGAAAGCCTTTCAGCTTTACATTGTGTTTGGCGTTTGACCATCCTCATGTCCACCTGTTCGGGCTGGAGGAAAAAAATTATCCTTTTAGCTGAACGATGCTGATCCCTCGACGCTCCAATGGCTTTTTGTTATTCCTCTAAAATCCAGTTGTGTGACGGGACATACGTGAAATCGAAGGTTAAAATAATGTACACTTTACGAATAGGAGGCGTCCGACGCCAAAGGGCCTTAGAGTCTCCTGAAAGCATTGACTTGAACAACAATGAACGTATGCTCTTTGTAATCTGCGTCCTCTGCAGAATGAAATTTAATGAAGTGCTCACTACGAAGTCTTGAAAATCCATTGAGTTGAACAATACCCACAGGAAAGTACTCATTTGAAGTTTTTCGTGTTACTCTCCAGTAAATTCCATTGCATTCGCTAATACTTGGCGTTGGGAATTAAGATGGATGACAATACAGCGCTGTTCTTCAGTGTTGATCAAATTTACTTTTTGAGTTGATTGCTTTCTACATCTGTCCTGTATTTTGGAGGTGGGCAATGTGAAAATTGCTATACGCCTATAGCGTTTAGTAATTACATTGGGGAACTCAGACTTTTGTGGCATCCAAAATCAAAAGTTTCACTGGCATTTACGTTTCAAATGCATTTTTCGCTTGGCGAATTTTTTTCGTGAGAGACTCTCCTGCGTATCATGATAATAATGGGTCTTTTTGGGACGCCGAATTATGGAAAAATTTCCTGATGTTAGTCTGTTTATGTACTATCACATCTAACGTTCAATGGGATGATATTAGGACATTTCTCCAAGCCATTTCTTATTTTCTGACTCTCGATACAAAATATAGGTTTTACCTCACATTTGTTTTTATTTGAACGGTTGAACCTTTCATTTCCCCCCAACATTTCAACAGCAAACCATAGCACTCAACTTCCTTTGTGGAGTAGTCGAAGGATTTTCCCTTCCATTAGTGCGCCTTCTCTCGCCAACCCGTTTTTTTCGTTGAATTTTATTTTTTTAAATCTTTGGGTGATTAATGCATGTGATCACCCAGAGGAGCCCGTAAAATAACTTACAGGCCTTCTAGGGGCCGTACCCGTCCCGAGCCCCTGCCCATCAACTCCTTCTCAATGGATGAAAATAAGCCGTCCCATCCATCTTGATAAAACAATGAATATGGTCATTACCGTTCTACTTTTTGCAACTTCCATTAATGAAGGACCTCTCTCGCTACTACCGCACACAACCAGTGTTCCTTCGTTCCGAACTTTAACCGCGGGGTCGCACCACAGAAAGTTTTTTCCTCTGTCGACATTTGGTTCTAATGAAGTTGGTCCTCACAAATTGCATTAGCAGATTAATAAATAGTTATGTTCCACCCACTCCTGATGTTCGTTTTTTCCCTTCCAAAGTTTGCGTTTCGAGTTGAGTTCAACACAGCAAGTTGAAAATTCCCCTGCAAAAGAGAACTCTCCGAAGTTTTGAAAAAATGAGGTCCAACACTCCAAATATTAAATGAAGCGCTTCATATTTTTCCACAACAGTTTATTATTTTCCGTATAGATTACTCTCTGTTTAGATCATTTTTCTGTACTCAGTATCCTAGTAAACCCCATAACTATGCAAAATAATTACACTAACGTGGTATAAAATATTCTGTTTTCGTTCAAGTAGGTGACCTGACTAGCTCCGAACCCACCCATAAAAGAAAATCATGGTTCTTCACTTAGGCCTCCAACATCGACAATAATTCATATGAAGAGGTTCCTACCTACAAATATTCGAAATGTCCACCTTTTTGAACTAAATACCATTCCGAATAACGAAAATATCCTTCAGTAGCTCGAACGTCAGCCTCGTTTGCCAATCATACTGTGTTCATGAAGTATTGGAAGACCTGAAATTCCGACGACGTTGGAACACCCGAGCTAAAGACGATTAGTCGCAGTGCCGTCTCCTAAAAGCGAAACTTTCGAACACCCATTCCTACAAATTCACCTGTTGGCTGGAGATCAATTCAAATCCGAAAATCTCCTGCTAAGTTCTATAATACAATAATTGTTTTATCAGAGAATGGCCAAGAAAGGAAATAAAAGCCCCTGTTCGTTACAATATTGATACATAATTACAATTATATCACTGTACCTGCTGAGCGTATAAGTTTGATTCAGTTTATTGAGTAGATGCAAATTAACATAGTAGAGGAAGTGCATTGACTATTTGCTATTTATTGTTCTAATACGCACAGTTTTACATTTCATTGCCTACTTGAGAAGGCACGATGTGACTGTTATCCATGCTTCATACTATACAGTACATCACATCTCTATTAATCTCAATGTAACCTCTATAATATTTTTCAATCATTCTCTGCTCAATTATCCGCTTTCATCTTTCTTTGAAGTATTGAATCTCTTCTTATGTACAACAAGTGTTTTCCAAGACCACTTGGAGAGTTCTACGCCCATTAGTTCACAATGAAGGCTCGAAGGTAGAACCGAAAAAAACCATCAACATGAGCGTGAATGAAACGGTAAAAATGTAGGTCAGTTTTCTTAACAGGTGTCAAACAACACAAGGTTTTGAATTTCTCGTTTCGAGATACTTTACTGGTTCAAGAAACTCACCAGTAGGTACGAGTATCATTATTGTGCTAGTGATCGACTCCCCATCACTCAGACCCTTCTCGAACAAAAACAAAGTTTTTTACTTCATAAATTCTTTCATTTTGTGAAGATATGGAACTTCCAGGCGATCAAGAATATGATGACCGCAGAATATAATAAACCGTTGTGAAAAAATTCCCAGCGTTTTGTATTATTCCAAACTTTCCCTTCAATTCGATATTCGGATTCTACGTATCTTTTCTTTTCTCGGTCGATTCAAATGGCTCACTATTTATTATCGTTAATTGGTCCTACCGGAAGTCTTTCCCGTCCTAAATAAATAGGTTTGTTTTTTCGTCGTTTTCGAGTTAATTATCGGTTCTTTTGTGCAAAAGTAGATCATCGTATACTAATGCCCATTTGACTTTTTGCAATGAATTTAGATGAACATGAACAAATATCTGAAGGTTACTCAATTATCAATCTTTTGGAATGACGCCCATTGCTGCATGGAATGACGACAACTTTTTGTTGACTAAATGATGAAATATCCCATTATATCCAAATACAGTTCGATGGGAGGGGAGCTGTAGAGTTAACGAGTGAGTGGAAGCATCTCAGTTATAATCTTCTAATTAATACATAAATCGGAGGCATGCTTCCTCTTTGACTTGAGTGTTTGTGCGTTAATTAAAAGTGTTTACTGCCGGGCGGAACAACCCACTTACCTCTTTCTTAGGAAACAGGGCCCGATTCCCAATTACCAACAAGTACTTCCACGTTGTTTATGCCCTTAATAGCAGCTTTGCCGGAACTGAGGAGCTTGGTCTATTCTTCCTCATGTTTATACCGTACGATATTACGAAACCCCCTATGCTCATAGTCGTAATGTTAGAATGGCAAAACGTTTGGAGCGGTTCAAATAGATAGATTCATTATTGAACGAGTTTTCTCAATCACAGTCAAACCAGAAGACACAAAAACACTCCTCTTCTTTAATTCAGGCGTCCAGTTTCTCGCATAGCAATCAACAATTAGCTATGTGTAGTACTTACCGCTGGAGCCACATGGCATTAACGGGGTTTTTCCCCTCATTATGAACCGTTGTGGATAGTTAGTAATTCGTTTACAATTCGAGTTTGCACTCGTACCTTTAAAGAATGACCTTTGAGTAGGCTAAGGAGTCAACTTACAAACTCAGCAAATTCTTGACACAACGGTTTATTATCTTCTTTGTACAAATTACTGTCTAGGTTACTGAATGATAGATTAATTATTATTATGAATTATCATTAATTATTATCAAGTAGTGTAAATTAATAATATTTATTGTTGGTTATTAATAATTTTTATGCTTCATTATTATTAATTATTATTAAATATTATTTATTAACTCGATATTTGAAAACCATGTGCTGTTAGAAAATGGACCCAACAGGCTGCCTCTCGATTCACTCTCATGTTGACGACTTTCGATCTGCTCCAAAATTGAGCCGTCATTGTGAACGAACGGCTGGTCGTACAAAGCTGTGGATGGTCTTAAAACATTCTAAAAATTAACTCTATTTATATATGAAATAAAATATATACCGTTTCAAAATTAACCATTGTGGGGTTGGTCGGAACCCGTTTTTCCTCTTCACTGAATTCTTCCTGGAGCTGATGCTCGTCGCTTTGGTGACCCTCTATCTCCCTTTTTGAATAATTAAAGGTCATTTTATTCAACATTATTTATTTATACATTCAATAAATTATGAGTACACTGAAGCGCGTAGGATATTTGAGCTAGAGCCACACTTAAGAGGTCAAAGAGCCGCACTTTGCCGCATGCTGGTCAAGCTTACAGTAAGTGTTCTGTGTTCTTACACAACAGTAACTGTTCTGTTTACGATATTCTTGTGAGTCTCTAAACTATACAGAGCAACTTGAAGAATGGTCTAAAATATTGTTCAGAAAAGTGAATGAATGGTGAGGGAGGAAGGCAGGAGGTAGCCAGCTCAGTGATTGCCTATATATTATTTATATAAATCAGTTGATCAAGGGTTCTTATAAGCATGAGAAGCAAAAAACAGCAGATTAACATTCGTGTCAGGAGATGCCAAGTTCAGGCTTTTACTAAATTCAGAATAATACTCGTAAAATAACGAGGCTCAAATGTGCTGAAACTGCCGTATGTTTGTAAATTAAGTAAACAACGCTATGTTCAATTCCAAGCGGCATGCTTAAGTAATTACTTCTCAAGCTACTAATATGGATCATCAACTAACAGATACAGTCAAGAGCTTGGGAATTTGGTTTTCACTGGAATGCTTTGAATTGCCTCTACCCTCTTTTCACGGCCGTCGTCGGGAAAAAAATATTGACTAATTGAAGCATTAAATTCTCTCTTTGGAGCATTTAAATCCGAAACCGCGTTCTCACAGTGATTAACAAAACGGTTTCACCAGCCACAATACATTTGGGATGGAGCCAACGGAATGGTGAAACGCCCTGTTGGGTGGGGAGTTTGAAGGGAGTGTTTATTAAAATAAATAAATACCAAGCTTGGTTGCTTCGCTAATTGGTGCTTCCCATAGGTAGTGAATTACGAGCGTTTACTCTACTGGAAAAGCGGGGCTTCTAGTGGTGGAAATCCCCCCCCCCCCCCACCGGCCGTTCAAGAAATATTGCGCCCAGGATCCCTAGTAAATTCTCTGTTCCCTTATTCCATCTCTAGTTCATGTTGGCGTTCCTCTCGGTTCCCGTGTTTTTTTTCCATCCTACCTTCTACAACCATCATTTCCTCCATACCTCACTCCTAATCTCACTCCTCGCCACAAGTCATTTTACCACAGCGCCTCTTTACCACTCGTCTGAGATACCGTATTGGTTCTTCTGAATTTCTGAAATTATATTAGTTATCTGTATAGTTCTCTCTTTTTGTTTATTTCAATAATGAACTATTGAATTAAACAAGTAAAACTCGACCAAAATAGGGAGGGTCCCGGGGAAAATTTGCCATACAGGGTACGTCGAGTTTAAACTAATTTTAACACTTTTCATCATCGACAAAAATTGTCGGAAAAAGTGGTAATTATTCTTCTTGCTTCATAAAATGTATATTTAATATAGCAAACAATAATATTGAAACACATGATCCAATTTGTCATAAAATAATTTTGAAGATTTTTGTACTACTGTAATACTTGAGCCGTCGGAGGGCGCGGTGCAGTAAGATCAGCCTGGGAGCCCGAAATATTACTAAAACCTGGCGGGATCCTGCCAGGAGTCTTGGCTCCGCGTTATAATATAACTTACCTAATTTTGCATAGTGTTTGCCAAAATTTCTCGGTAAAGAGAATAGTTCTTGTTTCAATGTTCGTATCAAATATTGTGTTTGAAATAACTCTAATACATGTACCAGGAAATAACAGCTTTGTTCAAGCTGTTCTGATTAAGTTCCAGAGTTTATCATCTTGTTCCATGGACATGGTGGACGGAATTTGACGGAAATCGTAAATTCTATCTATTGCATTTCTTTCATTTAGGGAATCACTGACAATAACTGAATTTCTACCTAACTCCTTCTTGTTCATGTCCAAATCAATGTTTTTATCAACCTTGCTTTTTGCATTTTTTTTATAAGAAACATTTTTGCCCGCCAATGACGTACATGTTTGAATTCTGCCTTAGTGTGGGCCTATTTACCAACCCCTCGAAATTCGGCAGGTCTCTCCATCTTGAAAATCGAGATATCCTTGAGCTAGCGGCCATTGCCCAATAATAAGGCTGTGTTTCGCCCAGACAACTGCTTTTTACTGTTGCCGATTTTTTGCTGTCTAGAAAGATCCATCACCCCCCCCCCCCCCCCCCTCCACCCCAGAAAGAAAAAATGCCGCAACGCTTTGTCTTTGACTAAAAACGTCAACCGAACGAATGAGTGTGTGTGGGCTCAGACAGCGCCGAGCATAATTCTTGAAATTAATTTATACCCATAAGACAATAGGAGAGGGTGTAAAATACAGGTGTTTAATTTCAACACGTAATTTCGAATACTTATTTGTTCGTTGGTAGTCGTTACTTCTTGACATGAACGATTACAGACATATGTATGTTAGTTAAGCCCCATAAATTATATGAATACAATTTGAATTTCGACGAAAATTTCTCAATACAAAGTTTGCTCATTTTGAAGCGCAATCTGGATACAGCTTTTGGAACTATTCCAAGTCGGACTGGCCTTAACGGAGGCAAGCCCCTCAGTCATTGAACGCCGTTTGTTATTCGAATCGAGCCTTACCGACTTCCAGTGGATTTTGGTTCGGACGCTCCAAAATCGTCTCGGCAACATAAGATCCATCACATTTCCAGTGAATACTTAGTTTGCAGATATGCAATTGGTGGAAACCAAAGCCGTGTAGGAGTTGGAGGAAGCAAAAACTGGCCCCTGCAGGACCGCGCGTCAAACATCTCCGGTAACCGCAAAGAAGCGAACTTGGGAATGGATTGAGTTGAGAAGGGAATAAAGGAGGAATGCTGCAATGTTCCTGGTATCACCTATTTGAGGGGCGCTTCCACACGCATCTCATTTTAGGGTGATGAAGATAACCTAAAACTTTGAACATAAGTAACAATAATATTGTTACTTATGTTCAAAGATGTACTCGTATATTATAAATCTTCGAAACCAATCATGTTTTGTTTGGTTTTCATGATTCTTTCAGCAACCATCTCAGTCTTAGTTGTGTCATGTGAGAAGACACCGGGTTCCTGGGTATTCAATTGATACACCTTATGGTAGACAAATTCTTATTTGTCCAGAAACGTTCTGTCCAGCGGTAGTCCCCTGTAATGCTAACATATTTCCATGTGATACCTGAAAATGGTATTGCTTGTTCAGTACTGTCAATTCATGGATGCATTGAAAAATAAGGATATCAAGCGAGGATAATGTTGGCTGTTCAAGTACCGATGGCAACATGCGAAGGGTGGGATCCCTGCTACAGTTCGAACTGTAGTAGGGCATCTGGAATCAATGATAATTATATTATAAGTCCTTTCTTGAATTGTTTCGCTATCCTTACATAGAGAGTCTGAGATCTTTGAACGTAAAACTTCATTGTGCCATCGGAAACTATCAAGACTTGGCAACATATTATAGTAAATAAGTAAGTACTTTTTCTCGTACTCAACGATAATAAAGTCATGTAAAATGTTCAACAAATGTTGGTGAAACATACGAGTATAAACGGTTCTAAAAATTGGGCTGAAAAAGGTCAACCAATAACGTGTTCCCTCCCGCATGTTTCTCAATTTGACAGCGTTGGAAAAGACAGTAATAGTATTACACAAAGTAGAATTGTATTCGGAGTTGGGGCATTTGCTACTGGCATCCATTCAGATCATTTATCAGCATCTTCTGTTACGCTCAATTTTAATGAATCTTTAATAATCCTCCCAAAAGTAAATTCAGAATTCTATAAGAGAAATACTTATTTAACTGCTATTAGATTATTTTTTCAAAAAGATATAAACATTTTTCCATGTCCAAAATTTGTTCATGTACTTTCAAAAGAATACTGATATCATCGTTATGAATTGTGCTGTCATGACAATCTTCTCATACCTTTCTGTCTTGTCTTTTTCCCCTAATTTATAGAAGACTTTGTAAGTACCTACTTTACTGGACTTTTTTGAATATTTTGTTTATTTAAATTTGTTACGTAGGGACTCCTCCGAGGAGCTCGAGTTCCTAGGGACTTATTCCTCGGTGGGCAATAAGTTGAAAAAGATTATTCACTATTTTATTTTTATTTTCTTAAAATTGATATTAGGGTACATTTGTTTTTATTATACTTGTCCAATAAATAAATCAATAAATCAAATCAAATCAAATAGATTCAAAATTCCGTTCAAATTCTCCTTCATGATGGAACCCCTAATAATTTAGTTCTATATAAGAGACTGGAAAATGCTTTTGAATAAATTCGGATTCAAGAGCCTTTTCTGCGTAATTTCAAAAGAGTTACATCATACTGACCAATAGCGATGGTTTGGACGGAATCGCGGATTCGGGTTCGGTATGATTTATCAATGAAAAACCTCACCCCACAACCATCTCATCTCTTTACGCCGCCCTCATTATTAAAATGTTCAATTCACGAGACTCATTGAGGTCGCTTAATTGGCCGCAGCGGGATAAAAGAAGACTCTATTCAAAGAAGAAAAAGAAGATTGAGGTACTGGTTGGAGACCGGGGACGGCGAGTTTTCTTCAGCACAAGCCTTCCGCTTCATCCCCTGAACCGACCGCCCCTTTCCTCTTACTTCACTCCACTATTTACATTGCTAATTTAGGGGCTTTCGCTCTCATTATCCAATCTTTTGGCCTTGTTTCCTCATTTAGATAATTCAGGCTTTTCTCCGAGAGAAGCCGACACGACCATCTTTAACGATGCTGGCCAGTCTACCAAATCCACATTTATATACAAAGTGGTGGTACAATGTTGCATACGGAGGGGTATGCAGCTTACTTTCGTGGTATTGTATGGTGATGTAATCATATTTACTCATTATACTTGTAATTGCACATGAAGCATTCATGCATCAACTTTGTACCTAACTTTGTAGTACGCTGTAGTTATTCCCCACACACAGATTTGAAAGATCGTGTCGAAAAAACGTCAGCCATGTTGTCTGTTTTTTACACCATAGTTTGGAAAAGGGCAAGCGGCAAGCGGTTCTGTCCAGCA
Source organism: Stenodema calcarata (assembly GCA_963920205.1). Lineage (NCBI taxonomy): Eukaryota > Metazoa > Arthropoda > Insecta > Hemiptera > Miridae > Stenodema > Stenodema calcarata. The sequence goes on along the minus strand of OY986049.1, from coordinate 25,290,009 downwards.
GGATCCATCTCATCTTTTTCGATCCTTGACCAACGAATGAAGTTAACCTTGATGTTCTTTCTGTGTTTTATCTCATTAATGGTTATCTACCCACAATTTCCCTAGCCATTTTGGAACCGGTATGATTGGATAATAGTAATTCCACATTCTGGGAGTCTGTTATACGTAATCCCATGTCCCTATTGTATACGATACAGCTTCGTCACCGTAGTTTTGACGATGAAGCGTTTCGTAAGCCAATACTCTGTTTCTCTCAGTGCCCTCACTGGGGGTACACTGAGTGCGGTAGGGCAGTCCTGCCTTGTACAACATGGGCGTAGACTCTTGCTGCTAATAGCGCTTGAATTATTCAACTGGTTCAACAGGGGCCGACCATCGATCGTACGAAAGCTTCCTTTTCAGTTAAGGGGCCCTGGCCTCAAAAACCGTTCTTCCGCAAAAAATAATAATGCTACCTCAAACTTCTATTCTTTTTTATTGTAATGAATTCAATCAACCCGAGTATTCTTCAAGTTCACTGGAATCGGTGAACCAAACCATGGATACCCGAAGAATGTTCGAATGTACAGGCAAGTTGTTAATTGTCACCTTGATTTGTACTTGGTGAACAATAGAAGCTAGTTTATGAGAGACTAGACAACGGGTATAGTTGACGGATACCCATGTGTCTAGCGCTGTCTTTTCATTTCTTCACGGTTTTCATTCCAAATTATTTTAGATATGGTATGTAAATGTTGTGTTTATAGTAGGTATTGTAATTCCAACTACATTACCTATATTATAATGTAATTCTACGGTCTCCTTCACCTGTCCCAATAAATTTGGACCAGTTAATTAAACAGTGTAATAGGTAGGTACCCAATAATTATTATAGAAACTATCGAGTCCTTCCAATTAGTTGACGTAAAATATGTTACTTGGTAAAATACCTAGGTTACGAGTTACTGAATTTCTGTCAGTAAATTTACATCTTGCAGAAACAAAACGGTTGCTTGATCGTGGCTGTGATATTGGTGCCAACTTTGTGACGCCGTTAAAGGTGAAGCCTGAGGTAGGCAATTGATCGCCCTTGTTCGACTTATCCCTTCCAGATCAGAAGCCGCATCCCTTAGGGAGAACCCCAAAAAATACATGACGTCACTCCTGACTCACGCAATGGAAACCAATGCTCCCTCCTCTTACTACGATATCCTCGCATTTCTATTCACTCCTTCCTTCCTTCGATAGTCTCAGTGGCCGTCGGGGGGCTAACAACCCCTCATACACATGGGCTGATGACGTCACTGTCAAGTTGTGCCGGAAGTAGTCACCCTCGATCGTGCCGAGAAGTTAACGCCAGTCGTCTGTCCGCTTTAACCGTTAACTCTCTTTATGTGGTGTTTGTGTCGGTCTCGCTCCGTGTCAGTCAAGTGCATCTCCGACTGCAACTACCGCCTGCGCCTGCTCCACAATGAGATGATGTAAGGTTCATAGATGGGCATCTTCCCGTCTGTGACGTTCAGTTGATACAGTCGTCGTCCTTTATCAACCAATGACTTCTGCCCTCCTTTTCCTCATTTTTTTTTCTCCCCAATTCGAAATCATTTCATAACAAAACCTCTATTTTCATGTCCTGCTAGGTGGCCGAAATTCGCTTGTTGAAATTCGCTTGCTTAAAATCATTGACGTTAAAGACTAAAGGCGAAATAATTGGGTTCGTACGTTACTTTTAGGTTAGAACTAATAATCACCTGAATAATACCAGGGCTACAATATGGGTACCTAATTGGGGAGAATATGGGATATGTAGGTTTCGTGATGATGGTGACCCAGGATACTCACGCTTAGTAATAGTCATTGATCTGTCCAATTGAATTATTTCATGGCCATTTATACACTCCCTTGAATGAGAAAAGTAGGTACCTACACAAAAACGAAGTATGAAGAAGCCTTCGAAAAACGAGTGAAGGATTAGTGCCAAAGAATGACTCAGTGGAACTGCATGACAATTAGTTTCCCATGACTAATCCATGGGTTCCTGGAGGTAGTTCGGTCGAGACGAAGAGGGTGTCAGCCGTACTAGGAGGGAGGCCATAAAACAAGACGGCTTGAATCAATAGGATACCCCGTGCTTGTGTTCCGCTCCAAGAACACGGGGCCATCTGTCCCCTAGGGCCCCAACAAAACAGTGTTTACTATCAGTCTCTTGTGTCCTTCGACGGATGAACAACTGGAAATGATACCTTGCCTTGGTTTTATTTCCCTCCAACCTGGAGGAAAATAGTTTATGGCCTGTTTGAACTGGGATTTGATGGACTTTGCGGGCGCGTTGAAAACGACTCAATACGCCTTGCAGTGGCGTCAGTAGTAATTCCATCGGGTAATTCAGGACAACCCATCCCAGATAGCCTTGGGTGGTGAATACAACTGATATCATGACCTAAACTGATAGCACAGTGATACATTGTAAAATATACTTACTTTGCAGTGACAACAATTTATATCCTCCATGGAGAATATTAATCCACAATCTTTTGACTCGTTCAATTTGCATCAAAGTAATCAATCCGTATTCATGTAAACTACAGACTGATTGTATCCTATTGAATTAATCTACCTCATAGAATTCATAGTATATTCCTTGGTCCTAGATTGGATTCATTTTATAACTCATCTTAATATCCCGGAATTCAAGCTGGGGTGGAGGATGATATTGATGGACCATTCGTGTCACGTCTCAACCTTCTCATCTCCTCCTGTTCTGATTGATTCTTGAAAGCCACTCCCCCGATTATTCAGTCTCAAAATGATTATAGCTTTCACCAACGACTGCATTTTTGGATATTTTATCGGATTTTCACTGGCGTCCCAGAATTCTTTCATTCATATTAAATAACAAATTTTGTTATTGAGATCAATTACATTCCACTGGTTTCAACCTTCACAAATTTATAGCGCTTGATATATTATACAAAAAGAAATATATCCAACCCAGGACCTTCTCTGGGACACCCAGCGAAAATACGATAAAATAGCCGAAAATTAACTTGTTGGTGAATACTGCATCCCGCTGACGGTATTCAGCCTATAATAAGTATAATATTCAATATATATATATATGAGGAGCTTACTTTCAAAAGGGCTTATATCCACTTCGAACTTTTTTTGGGAAAACGAAAAAAACAATTTATGATATGATGCAAGATTGCAAAGGTTCTCACGTTTCCATTATAGTTTCTACATAGCAGTGTAAAGAACACCATATATTTTCAATTATCTACTTTACATATTGAAGGTGATACCGCCATTTTTAATTTGGATATAAGCCCATTTGATGAAAAACCGTGGATATGAGCCATTTTGAAAAAAAAATGGGACTCTTGAATAAAAACATCACATTTCCATCCCTTGTTATTTAATATAAAATTGAAAGATAAAAATAATATGATAATAATAAATGAAAGTCATACACACCAGTATCAGATGGATGAAAGCCACTTCGATGAAAAAGATTCAGTTGAACATAACGGGGTGGATTTTCAGTAAACCGATTTTCAGTGAGCTTTTAGAGGTGGATAGAAATCGTTTTGGAAGGAAATCAACTCAGGAGGTGCTAGGCTTCACCCCAAAGATTCATTTTCCACAAAAAAAACGAAAAGTGTAAAAAGTGGATATAAGCCCGTTTGAAAGTAAGCTCCTCATATGTGTAATATTCAATATATTTTTATATGTGTAATATGCAATTCACATGTAATAACGTATGTATACAATATTGTACAGTATATAAAATATGTATATATACAATCATAATAATATAACAGCTATATTATATCGTAGATTATACAACTATTTATGCAAAAAAATAGCTCATAATACCACCTTATAATATAAGTATATATATATTACAAGGGCGATTGTAAGGTGAGCCCAATCCTTCTTACTTGCCCAACCCCTTGATGTGTAAACTGAGTCCAAGATACACTCATACACGTAATCTTCTCAACTCGTTCACTATAAAGTGAGCCCAAGGAACCAAGTGCCCGTTCATTCCACCAAATTTTATTAAGAGTGTTTTTATACCACATTCCGTTCACTTGGTCTATATGTCCAACTAATTTTTATGGTACTAATCTGTTGATTGGGGGATGTTTTTATTCCGCAACCCCGTCCACTTGATCTATATATCCAACTAATCTACGAGTATATGGTAGATGTTCTGTTACATCGCCTAAGCCAGCAAAACAAAGTGATGTGAACTCAATTATTATTCATTCAATGTCAAACATGGTTGAGAACCATCAATACGATAAAAATCTTTCCTCCAACTGGTTTCTCCCGTCGCCAAACCCCGGCGTTTTCTAAATTTGAACAAAACCACGTTGGCTCACTATGACGTTCGCACATGACATAGTTTGGGTACCCTTTCACTTGGGGAAACTGATAGACTCCTGGGGCTGGGCTGAGATTACAACTCGCATCGATGAGCAATTAGAGAGCTGGGCTCAGTTTACATTTAGATAAATTCTATTCTTATTTTTTTCCATTATCGAAGGTAGTTCGAAACATCTCTCCTCCAAAATTGGTGGTTCCCACGTTTGATGTTTCGTTCTTCTCCATCAATGTCCACTGAAATACTATGACGAGTCAGGTCATGTACGGTCAGGTCAGGTCCTCCTGACTAGATGAGTTTAAGTGAAGGATAAACGTAGAATTGAATGTAAGCGATTTAACCGCTCACGAATGGAGTTTCCCTCCAATTGCCAATTTCAACTGCACAAGGCAAATTGTGCTTCCTGATTCGGAGCCTCCCCGTCCTCTTCCCTGTGCCAATCTGAATTCATGATTTTTTAACGGTTACCGTCAGTTTACAATGTAGATAAGGTATTTGAATTCTCCCCGTGGTAGGTTTAATCAGTCGAACGAGTTTCAAAGATAATATTGAATCGCCCCAATTTTTGAAGGCCCTTTTCTCGCTGGGGGTTGGATGGAAAACGAAAATATTTCGAAGTTTGTTTGTGATCCAGTCTAGAATGTTAATTCCGGTAGTGTAAAGGGTGGGAAGGGGGACTATGAATTAATAAATAATACCCCTCTGTCATTTCGCCTCACGTTCCAGGTTGTTTCATTTACTCAGAACCGCATGTTTAATTCATACACTCGCGGAGAGCGCCAACACTGTAGCGTCACTCGTTGATTGAAGGCAACTGCGGTTACCCTGTGTTTATTTATAGTCTTTTTCTTCTCCTCCTCTGGAACAAAAACTAATCCTTGTCTTATACGGAAAATAGAAAGTTTGAAAGTATCATTGATACGGTTGAATTTCGAGACTAGTTTAAATGTAGTTTCTTTGTACAACGATCAGCAGGATCATTGCACGCGTACAGGCTACATTAGAATCCTTCAAATCATTCATTTTTGGTTTTATTCGTTGGTTTTTTTTTTCGAAACTTGTTTCTATGATTTCAGTTGAACAATTTATTTCTTATTCGCAAGAAAACATCTTGGTTACAGGACCATCCAAATTTTGAACAGGAGAACTGTCCCGGCAAGATAAATAGAGAGGACCGAAACTGATATGTGATGGATTAAACAAGAAATAGGTTATTCTTCTGTCTATCAGATTTTTTTTGGGAGCAAATATGAATGAAGTGAATCTAAACGAGGGCTATCACGCTTCAAAGCGTTTCCTTTTGTTCATTTCTCATCTCGCGCTTTATTTTCTTTGCTCCCGCTCTCCCACCACCAATATTTTTTTGGCAAGCGTAATTCATGGATAAAAAAATGAAGCTAATACACGAACGGTGCTACGGAAATGAAAGATACAAAATAACTCAACACAGCAAGGAAAAAAGACGGCAGGAGAAAATAAAAATTGAACGAACGAAGAGGTTACAGACAGAAGGAAAAGGGAGGCTGGAAACAGCAGAAGGGAATACATTTTCAAAGAAATGGGAGGAAGGTTTTCGAAGAGAAAGGAGCGCCCGTGTATTTTATTAACAAGGGATAGGACTCTCAACCATTACCATATTCTCGGTTCCATTAAAAGGGCATCCACCGTTACAAATGGCCTTGTTTTTGCTTCCCAACCCTTAAGTTATGGAGATATTTAAGTGAGACCCAAGCATGGTTTTTCAACCCCCACACCATCGCCTCTATTTCAGTTCTTTCTCCCAATGATAGAAGTGGACAAAAACCTGCAAGGAAAAGTCCTTGTTAAAACGGGGGATCCCTTATTTTTCCAATCAACCAGTCTTAATGACACCTTTTGGTTCTCGACTTTTCACCGAACATCAACGAACAGACTGATTCCATCGTCAGAGGGTACCTAATTGTTCATTAAGGTTAAATTATTTATTAATCACAGAGCACATATCAACGCATGTATAATAAATTCTACCATCGCTTCCAAAATCCATCCGACCGATCCGAACAAACCATTAGGAATCATTATGAGGGTCCAGATGGTGTGAAGTGATGTTTTCGTAATTGAAAATGAATTGGATCTACTCTGCCGATATGGATCATGCCCCTGGCGTCCGAGCAGCGGACCTTTTATTTTTTACTGTCAACTTTACGCTAATTTATATCATGGGGTGAATCCGTTGTAGTTTTTGTGGTCCCGTCCCCCTTTTATTTCCTTGTCCGATAAACTGGCAGGTGATCCTTGAAGTGACAGGTAGGGTTTCCTTGATGATGGTTTTCCTTTCTTTGATATTCTACCTCGAGCCCTTATAACTACAGGAAATAACAATTATTGGAGTAATGAGGTGAACCATTGTGAGTAAATTCTTACTCAACAGGATACCTTGATGAAACCAATGAACATAGTTAGGAATTTGTGTTGCCCAGCTTATCTTAAAGAAAAAGAGGCTGAGAGGTTTTTTTTAATTAATTTGTTCAACTTTCAGTATTACAATACTCTATGTTAGGTTAATATTTCATTGATAATTTTATTTGTACAAAAGTACGATGACACATGTGTTAGGGTTACTGTCCAGTGACAGATTCTATAGTGTTGATATTGACGTGATTTTTGAGCTTTTTGGCTGATTTTTGAAATCCTGAAATACCGAGCGTGGAATTTTGAATAAGAAAGTCATGAACTTCATTTTGTTAAAGATCTGGGTTAGGCTGTGTTGCTACTTAAGCGAAGATATGTCCACTTGTTGTCCAATATGTCCACAATATGTGTAGGTTGGAACATGGACGCCGGGATTCCCTGTAATTTGAGAATCCCACGTCTTGTTTCCAGCAAAGTGGTTGAACGCGGGTAGCTAAAGGCATAGGTGGGGGTAGTTGGGAGCTTATGTCGCAAATTTTAGCATGGGAGCTTTTGTCGTACATCCTTTACAGTAACGGTTCGAAGGTTGAACCGTAAAAACATCAACACGAGCGTGAATTAAAAGGTGAAACTTCACGCCAATTTTCGCACGCGGAAGCAGATGATTCGTTTCTATGGGGAAGACCTCCTACCTATAGGACACAAAATATTTCAGCTCATTACTCGATTATTTCTTACAGGTATGAGACAAGGTAGGATATAGTATACAGGCTCTACACAGATAATAATAAAGTGTGGTGAACAAAGTGCAGTTATTTTCTATTTGATATTTTTATCGTACGTATTGTAAACTGTAAACCAACTAATGGTTCATTATAGGCACTAATAAACTACTAATAAATTAGAAACATTAGTAACCTTAACATAATTAGTATAAATCCTTTGAAAATGTCAAATCTGTCTGAAGTCACATGAAGTTGAATAGTCCAATAAAGTTCTGAATCTGATTTTCAAGCTTTTTCACAGCTCCCATCTCCCTTTCTACATGTTTGTCACCAAAATTCGCTCAAGGGAGCTGAATCAACTTTTGAGGTCAATCATTCGTTGTATAACAGTAAACGTTCCCCATCCCCTACATCGGACGCGTGAAGACTCGAAATCCTATAGTCTCGATTTAGTTTCTGGCATCCACTTCCGTTCGTTACTGTTTATCCCGTCAAAGTTCTTGAGGGGAAAGTCAGAAGAACAAATAGTTTAAAAACAGCGCCCTCTGGTTCCAGTCACGGTATCGAGGGTGGGAATGGGAGGTCGTCATTGGACACGGATTCCGGAAAACAAGCGTGTCATTCGACCACCATCTCCTCTCTGCCAGCCCTTCCACCAGAGTGTACTCAAACGAGCCGAAGGGCTTTAAGAAAACCATGGTCGGCACAAAAACGATGTGGTGTTTACTCAAAGCGTATTTCTTATGGCAATCGTATTCCTCTTAACTACTAATAGTGACTACGCACATACCTAACTTTTTTCGTTTTTGATTTATTATTTCAATAATGAATCATTGGAATCAAACAAGAATGAAAAAAACCTTTATAAAAACTAGAATACTTTTTATTCCCCATCAATATTGGTTGGTTTTGGTTTCATGACTTGTAAAACCAGGAGAAACTTGAAACTCGTCAGCTTGCGTACAAGTCTGCAACCCAGTGAGACATTTTCATGTTGTATCACAAGCTTTATCTTGACAGTAGGTACTTACCTAACAATCATTCCCGCCTGTTCTTTCTTCATGGTCAGAAAGGAAATTGTTACGCGTTTTTGTGTAATTTCTTAAGTTTGCGCTGTTTTACATAAATGAATTGTTTTCAAACCTTTGGCTGTTTCGTGGCCAAATCAGTCATCAGTTTGTTACGCGCTTGGTAGTTCCGTTGTCTTTCGGGGTACAATTTTCTTTTCGCTTTGGATGACGATCGCGGATGAGGGACCATCCATAGGTACTTTTGGTTCATTTTTTATCGGTGGTGTGTGGCGAGAAAGGAGTATCGTCAATGAACTGACGAAATTCTTCCGAATCTATCGTATTCTTAATCTTGATTCGGGACTTGAATGGAAAGACAAGAAACGATTTTAGTGCGATGAAGAATGGTGAAGATAAACTTCTGTAGCAACGCATTGGCTGTAATCAAAAATCATCGGAAATTTTAAATCATCCGCCGAATAAATTGACAAATAAATTTGAAATTCACCATGTCGGCTCCTACCAGGCCGAGAATGATCCTTGAAGCTTTTGTAGCCTCAGGTCAATAGGATGCGGTACCAAATAGGGTTTGCATTTTTCAAAATGTCACATCTCGGCAATTTTAAATGGATGGATTTAGTTGTCTGTACAAACTTGAATACATTTTGATTCACAGACATTTGGAAGCCACCCAAAGCGTTGCACGACCAGCCTCGTTCTCGTGTTATTTGGCGTCGATTTGTCAAAAGTCGGAAGAATTTTTTTATTTTCAAGAATTGTGTGCTCGTTGTAGTAGACCAGCTCCGTGGTGGTCGCGTAGATTTTCCAACTGACTTCCGTGTGCTCATAAAAATGCTTTTACATACTTTTAAATTATACATACGCGTGGATATTGAGACCTGAAATTTAGAGCATTGACTCATGGGACTTTTTTCACACATAACGTGAAACATTTGTTCAAAACCATGAAAAACGTGTCTTGCTCTCACGTATTACTCCACCAGCCCACAAGTACGTACCAATCTTCATGAGCACTGGTAAATGTCAATAGATGTGGTATACCTATTGATTCCGTACTCCCTCAAGCTGTTACTACTGTTGCTCGGTGCGTTCGAAGGCCATCAAAGTAACTGAACTAAAAGTTGTAATGTTAATTTAATCAGTTGATACCACAAATACATTTTCACTCTCGACTGTCAATAGTGCTATCGGAAAAAGTATTTTAATATCGAAGGTGCCTTGAAACTAGGGAAAGAGAGGATGGCGTAACTGAGAAAAAATGGTGGTAAACTACTTTGAGAAGGTTATCACATCCCGGGCTTTGCCATGCCTTTGTTCCCAGGTTTCCATTTCCTTGAGCAACCGAACTACCGCGCCTTTTACCTTTCGTCTCAAAAAAATATCCCCCCTCCCCATTGTGATGAGATGAAATTGCTGAGAAACATAATCGTTTACTACGACTTTTTCACTCTAAAGCTCCATCCTACCAAGAGACAGTTAATTTATTTCGAAAGTTCAAGTCAGCAGCCGCCCAGTGACCCATGGGGAATCTTACTTTTTACTTTATATTTAAGATAAAGAAAGACGCGGGGTGGGGGTGTCTCAACTTAGATGACATTTTTATCTCGCGAATTTCTTTAAAATGGAGAGTGGGAGGAGAGATTGGTTAATTGAATAGGGAGATCTTGGACTAATGGGGAACACGTTTGAATAAATACATATCCTTGAAAAGAGTAAACTGGTTCAACTATATACTTGACTGGATAACGCAGGTTCTAAATTACTCCTCTCTATTACCTTGTTATTTTAGTTGCTATTGTACAAAACAGGAAGATGGCGTGGAATAGCCAACAAGAAGTAAAGGAAAATTTTCATTTGGGAGGTTCCCCCTAAGAGCCCAAAGGTATCAGGGGTATTTGACGGAATTTATGTGAATTTGTTGTTTTCAGCACAAATAAAATGGGCCATTGAATAAATTAGTCGTATCGTATAACAGGAGGCTACATAAAGACGGCTATGTTCGGGTTGGTTCGGAATCCACGAAATAATAACATAGGACTATAGTAGGTAACTGACTTGGGTCTGACAAGGATATTAACTTACGGAACCCTTTCTCTCGTTTATTTCCTCTATCTTTCCGTTATAGCTGTCTCACGAAGTTCTTTTGTTTCAAATTTTCAAAAAATGTTTCAAAAATGCGACCGTGGCGCATTTTGTACCATTTCCAATATTTTGCTGATTGGCCGTCCACACGTTGCTATTGTGAACTTCCTTGTGATTGCACCTGTCTTCATAGGAGCAGGAGAAATTTCGAATTAATAGTCCGAAATATGATACCGAAAGAAATTATTCTCATTCTAGAAGTCATTTGCAACAGGTAGGTAGTACTCTTAGATGTGGCATTCTTTTCAATGTCTACCTCTATAACATAATATGGCACCCATTCTCATTGACTTATGGTTATGAATAGTTATAAAATGTAGGGTTATGGCAGTGGTTTTTCTCGGTGAATTTAAATGATTATTCATAGAAAATAAGAAACCAAAATAAAATATTTTCCTTTAACACCTACAATCTTAGTTTAGTTGCACTTCTGGTATATTCTCATCCGACCATTAAAATGTATGTTGATTTCATTCCTGTATTTTCCCTTGACGTTTTTGGTTCTGGACTTGACTTCTATTTACATAAGGTCTACGGTCAAGCTGAAAGTAAGTCTTGTATGTAGTGAAATATAGCAAACTCAAAATCCAATCCAGCACATGAAATTATATGCTCAGGAAAATCGGGAATATAATGATCAATTTATGAGGATACGAACGTAATGATATTATTTTCATATAATATATGAACTTATTCCTTCTGTTCTGAAGCCTGGGATATGTGACGAAAAGCTGATCGTTCTGCTGTGTTTCACTATACTAAGCTTGTTTCGAGCTGTTGAATTTCTAGTGTACAATGAAACATTACACTTACTCTTAGATATCAACCTAATGAGCTCATTGATATCATTGATAGGCTTAGCATTAACTGTTGATGGAGATAGCATTTACCTGAAAATAACGCTACCGCTTTGTGTGTTATGCATAATCATGGCGACCTTAAAATATAACGCAATTACTACGCCTTCTTCCGCTTCTAATTCACATTTACACTCGAGACATCGCACTGAAATACCCCTTTCTTAGCCTCTCGCTAAAAGACGCGTAAGAGGAGGTTGATAGGGCCGGAGAAGGCGCATGAATAAAACATGAGGAAATAGGGTTGATTGATCCCACAGCAAGACATCCTCCCATCACTATCGGGAAACCAATGAATATTTATGTGTAACCAGGACCTAGGCGTATTATAAAATATTGTAAGCTAGTCGTGCGTAATTTGAAGCCCTACTCTGAGAGAAAGTTTGATAGTAACCGTGTAAGCCGTTTGAAATAACTACATAGTTTGTTTCCTCCTGCTAGCGGTAGAACCAGTTTACATTAAAAAGTTGTGTCCTCATCTTTTTGAACACTGAAGCCTGAAACTGGTGCTATCCGTACGCGGACTCGTCAACCAATAGCCGATTTGCCTCCTTTATAATTCCATGAAATCAGAAATGCACGACTTGATTTGCTTATGCTGTGGTACTAGAAAGAGCTTAGGCAAGTTGCACAGACACCGATTTCGGATGGCAAATTTTTTATAGGCCGTCCGAATTCCAGTAGTGAACCACATTATGCACATTGACTATAACGTATTCGTCACCATCAGATGAGCGATCAGTGAACTTACAGGAATGTCTTCAAATATGCCTGTATTAATTCTCGGTAGGTTCTCCTTCTTCTTATTTCATTTATTTCTATCTCGTTGGGATCACGCTAGACTTCCTGTAGGGGAGACTTCAGATGGGGGGAACGCGTAATATCGCCAAGAAGAGGCGATAGAGAAAATAAAGGGTGTCACGCCAGAATACGCCAACACTTGGGGCCAATTAAAACTTTAATTTATCGGGCCGGAGTGGTCACGCGCGCGCTTTACTGATCCACCCACGTGGTCCGCACGAAAGTTGAAACATTTCCGCCTCCCAATACCAAAAAAGAGGGTAGAGATGAAAAAAATATTACGAGTCTGAAATTTACGAAGAAAAATAATCGTGTTCCCCGTTTTTTTTTACTGAACAAATTTCCGTTTTTTCTTGTTTTTTTTTCTTTTTCTTTTTGATTGTCTCCTTCCTCAAGCTCGTACCACTGAATCAGTCCTCGCATGATAGATAGTGGGAGTGGTCGTTAGCAACATCCACACATTTCCATAACACAACTGATTTATCTATCCTGGCTTCATAAATCTCGCTTTTGGGATCTTTTGTAGTGGTGGGTTTCCTTTTTTCGTTTCTTTTCCTCTCATGATTGATATTAGATCGTTTGGTCAAGCTGAATAACTGCAACTTTTTAGGGGCGACCATCAGTATCCACGATTCTTAACGCGGTATTATTATAGGAGATAAACAATTTAGATTCTCCTCCGCCATTGAACCACTATAGAACTGGTTCTATTTCCTGAGCTGTTGTCCCTGTAGACTGCTCCGAAGATCAAACCTTTTGATCCAGTACAAAAATTAGTCTGGCTACGCCCTTGTGGGGAACTCTCGCAAAATCATGGAAAGGTCACATTATTACAACAAACTCACTACCTATTAGGAGATTCATGAAATATAGCGATTAGTTACTACAGTCGCTACATCAAAAGATCAATGAACATAGGTGCTGATCTTTCAATATGAAATCCTTCTGGAACCAATCGAAAGTGTCTTGGATGAGCTTCCAAAATGATTTTTAGCTCCTATGATTCTCCTAAAGTTACACATCGATTTCAAAATAATACTTCACTCAAAACCAATATTAAATTGAGCAAAATTGAAATAATGCCAAACAGCACGCGGTGTTCCCAGGCGGTCACCCGGGTAGCCTGGTCATCCCACGCGAGGGGGCGGTGGTCGCATCGTCCACAGGTAGGCTGCCAACAGCAACGTATGACAGCAGGTGGACATACCTGGGCCTGGAGTTTTGTGTACGAGGAGTGGTTTGGCGGGATGTGGATGGAGCCCTTAGGACATTAAAGAAGATTCACAAGGCACCATTGACAGTTCTGCAAAGGTTGGAAGTTGTGAGGACGCATTTCCTTCCAGGTCTCATCCACTTAGCTGAGCTGGGAATGCCGAGGCAATATTCGCTGAGAAGATAGGACACTGCTATCAGGGGTTACGTGAGGAAATGGTTTTGGCTGCCAAGTGACTCGGCCAATGCATACACGTATGGGCTAGTTGGTGATGGGGGACTGGGGCTGATAATAATGGAGACATTGGCACCCAAACTCCGTAGAATCCCTATAGGGAGGGCAGAGCAAGCGCTTTTTGAAGATGAGGGCAGGATGTTCTCCGAGATGTCACTGGAGCGCCGGGTCAAGAGGGCAGACTTGCTTCATCAAAGGACGGATGGAGCCAAGCTAAAGAGGTCGCGTGAAGTAAGGGCTTCAACGAGATGTTTGAGGGAGGCACACCTAACGTCAGCGTCATGGATGGGTAGGAGGGCGGTCAGAGTTGACTCTAGGTCACAACCATCACAGATCAGGATGTCTCGGGGGAGGCGAAATAGTGTAGACGTGAACTGTAGAGCAGGGTGCCATTGGAGGGAAATGGCAGCACATGTTCTGCAATCGTGTCCATCAGTTGTCCTTCCGCGTATTGCTCGATATAATACGGTTTGTGACCTGCTCGGAGCGTGTGCTGAGAAGAGGGGTTGGACTACGTTCTTGGGGCCTCATTTTGCCCTGGAAGGTAGACGATGGCGACCAGATCTGATGGTGTGCTCGGGGCCCCAATCCGTAGCAGTGATTGCAAGAGGAAATGTACCGTCAAAAGCACCTGAAGTTCTCTAGGCCTAGGGTTGTGGGGGTGGTGGCAGCAGAGTAGAACCTGATTTTGTGACCGTTATACCAGCTCTCATAACGTGGCGAGGTGTCTGGGCGAAGGTCTCTGCCGTCCCCCTCCGCAGGTTCGGAATACCAGAATACATACTCGGTTGGGCCTTTGAGCGTGTGCTTTTGGGTGGTGGAATGATCTGGAGCCTCTTCTCGAGGAACGTTCAAGCTGAATGATCAGGGAAGCAAGAACAAGCCAAGAGAAGTATCAGTTTTGGAGACAGTGGCGAACATCGGACGAATCAATGATTGACTGATCAGCCATCCGAGGGTGTGATCCTTCTTATAAGGAGGATCCCACCTCCCACATATATTATGATTCCCTTGTGTCAAGGGACTCATAGGTCAGCCCAGAGTGGAAACTGGGTCAGTCGAATGTGACGTTTAGGTGTGCATTTTGTTTTATTTACAAGGGAAGATTATATTTATTTCATTTCGTAACAAGTTTCATTTTATTCAAAAATTGTGAGAAGTATGCACTTATGTTGTAAAAAGTATGTGTCTTTAGATTTGTATATTATTTTCTTATTATTTTCCAATAAACAACCGTCAAAACTTAACTTCGGTGATCGGACGGGAACCGGTGCGTTCTACGCGGTATGGCCGATTGATTGATAATATTTTATGTCTTGTAGTCTTAAGTAGTAATGTATTTCGTGTCTTAGGTTTAGCGGGTAGGGAGAGTAAACTTTCGCAAGAGAAAAGGGGATACAATTTAAAACTCTTAGGGTGATGGTGGTGTCTTAAAAGCGGTATGGCCGTTGGCGGTTACCTATGGGGAGCACACTGAACTTAAGTGGCAATTGCGAGTCGACTGATCAGGATATTAGCTAGGTTTTTGCGTGGGTGGAGCGAGGTGAGGCAGCTGCCCCAGTAATCTGTTCCGAAGATCAAACATTTTGCCCCAGTACAAAAGTTAGTCTAGCTACGCCCATGCTGAGAATGACTCCATCCACCTAGGCATACCTTCGCAATTAGATTGTCGACATTCCTATTGTACAAATGATTCATGTGGTATATTATATACAAGTCGTACTCGTGCGTTGCACGGGTCCACGTGCATTATCGCTCTCTCAGCTGATGCGGCTTCCTCCCAATCCCTCCCCATGGTCTCAAGAGGCTGTGTATCGAATTTCAGAGCCATAGGGTGAACATGAGATAACTCAGCTGTATCGCTCACGAAGCTGTTCTCACATCCTCCCTACCACTCCCTGTGGTCTTATGAGGCTATGTTATGAGCGCCCTAGGGTGAACAGGAGAGAATTCAGCTGTATCTAGCTGATCATAATGGAGCAATCCCTATCAAAATCGGTTCATTGGTTTGGTGGTCTATAAAGGACACACAAACAAACATACAAAATTTATGTATAAGATTATGTATAAGATTATCACACTGGGTAGTTTTTCTTGGGTGATTTTATTGGATCCTAATTGAAAATCATAAACCAAAATTGTTACCACTGGATTTCAGGGTCCATCGAAATACTTGCCACTCTGAGAAGAGGATGAAGTAGGTTCGGCTCGCTGCGCCGGCTTGAGGAGGGTGTTTAAACTAAATAATTAAATTTAATGTCACCCAGCTCTACAGGGACAATGGGTCTTGACCGAAACCCCCTTGAGTACAAAGTTGAGAGAAAGCCGCGAGTAAGGGGCACCCTCGCGCCAGTCGTACATTCCACTGAGCATTCAGCTTCCACGGGGAGCTTTGTCCTCCCACTTCCCTCATTGCCTTGTAAGGGGCCATAGGAAGGCTACTGCCCTCCAGGTTTTCCTGCCTCACACCATCCAACACCCTCTCACGGTCCTAAACGGAAACCAACCTCCAGTTTCCCTTCTCTTCATCCCCCGCCCCCCATCGCACCCCAGATTTATGGGTTCTTCCTTCTATTTGAATAACACCGAAATTCTCCTGCTACGCCCTTCCCCTCACTCGGGGCATCCTTTGCCTTATCGCTCTTCCGAGTGTGAAAAACATGTTAGGGGAATACTTGGAGGGTCTTCTATCCAAATTATTAACTTGGTTTCCTTTTTACCCCCTCCCGGTCTCGCCCCATCTCGCAATATTCCTCTATTGTTTTAGGGAGGTTTGGTGGAGAAAGAAAGTTGCATATGGAGATGGCTAAGGGAAATGTAAACAATGAATCTGTACTGTTTCAGTCGAAAAGTTGTTTCTCCCCTTTTCTCTTCCCCCAGCAATCATTTGTATTCATGCATTATACCACCGAGGGTAGTGTCATGTGGATATTACATACATCCAACGCGTGTACATTTTCTTCCCCTCACAACAGACATTTGCTAACTCTGAAGGAAACAACATGTTCTTGGTGCAGTGGTAGAAAATCACTTGTATCCTTCTCACCCACCCCAAAGCTATATAAAAAGGAGTCTGCACGAGGCGCCGAAGCTTGCTAATGGGGTATGCGCATGAAGTATGCGCATGATGATGGGGGATGCGGATGAAAGTGGAAAAACACCTATTGGTTATATTATTTGAGTTGCTGTTGCACGTAAACACTGCTTTCCATGTCAAAATAAACGTCACAGAGATCAATAATCACAATAATAAAGATTTCAATTATTGAAATCTGATTTGACTTGATTGGACTTACTCATAGAATGGCGCACGTTTGTGACGTCATCCACCGTCGGCCCTCCTCGGCCATCTCGCAAGTTTCAGGAAGGGTGGGTCACCGTTTTTTGTACCATTCAATTTTAATTTTTTCTAGAGATGTTTCTAAAATTGACCACACAGAGCGTTGTCAACCCACCATTTAATGCTGAAATAGTTGTGAATGATGTCACAGTAGAACGCTTCAGGATCTGGAACAGGGTAGAAGAACAAACTTTTTGGACACAATGAGTTTTACAACGACTTAAATACAAGTTTCTCCTCAAGTGTGGACCACTTCCCACAAGTTCAATTCTCATCGTTCATTTGTTTACCCACATCCTTCCTTTCATTTCTAGGCACGTGTTTGTATGCTTCGGGTTCATCAAGTTCCTCCCCCACTGTGGCTACTACTCTTACTTCCTTGGGATTGTAGAATTCGACTTGATCTCCAAACTCCTACTGTGCTTGTGTTGACAGTTGTTCGACCTCCAGTAGTTCAAATTTTCTTGCTCCGATTCCTCCAAAGCCGCTACACGATCGTCGGAAACTTGAACCTCCGTTTTACTAGGATGTTGCGGTTTTACTTGGCTTCAGCAGTTCTAGCTACTGCTGAGATCGATTAAAGTTTGACACTATCACGATGTTTTCCGTGTTTAGGACTTCTGGTGTTCCATTTTGACTATTCACGTCATCGTTCCTTAAATTTTAAGCTGTCTAATAAGTTACTCTTGAAGAAACCATCATTGAAAGTTAAGGCATGCTTTTTCCCACAGTAACTCTGGTCTGTAAACATCAATTCACAAAAATCCCAAGCATTCCAATTTGAATGACTTCTTAAGGGTTTTCAGGTCATTATATTTCCGCATGCTTCCCTTGATTGAAATCCTCTTTTGCTAAGTCTCACATAGTAAGCCAAGTTATCCCGCAAAAGTTCCATAGTCCTTTGGTTCAAGTGTTCCAACTTTTTTTGCCAAACTTCACCGCTTATTAGAAATTTTTCATCAATTTTGGTCTCCGTATCTATGATTTCACTGAAATGTTGGGATCTGAGATGAATGGACTCAAACTGTACAACAACCCCTTGCCATCTTTTAATTTCATGTTTGTCAGTTTTCTAATGATTCTGAAGATTGGGAATTGTAACTCATTTAATCAAAAACCCATGAAAATCTTTTACCACTCGTTGGAATTCATCGTAAAACCGTTTACTCATTAATCGATAGAACATCTAAAAACTCATCTATGGTTGAATGTTTTTCCCTGTGAGCGAGGAATCCCTTCCATTTTAATTAAAGGAGCTTTCCAAACGATGAGCCGGAAATGAATGGAACAACCGCTTTTTGCCGGTGAAAATGGCTTCTCTCCGACATGGAACCTGAGATTCGATGAAACACCAACCGCTTTCAAGTCCTGACCTGCCGCCTAGTGTACAGTTCTCAAACCAATGTGTTCAACAATAAGTCTTATTTTCTTGTCCAATGTAATATCGCGATTATTTTAAGAAAAAACTACAAAATAGCCGATAACTACAATGCGTCTCTAGGTCATCTCGAAGATGTGGAGATATCAAATAATCCACAGTCACGAAGCTAGTCGGTGGCTATGATAGCGAATTTTCGAAAGAACAGGTTTATAATATAAAATGTGATGTTTGGAACATATCCTTCAAATATGGGTAATCTTAAACTTATTGGGTAATTGTACGTATTTATGTATGAAGCTATTCGGTTCCTTCTGTCATGCCTGTGACGACTGTGATAGAATGAGCATTCATATGGTTATAAAATTTATAATTTAATGCGAATTAATTGGTATTAGTTGAAAACAGAGACTATACTCTTTAATTAATTATACAGTATACTCTTATAATTCTATATTACTTGATTGGGTTGGTGGATTAAGACACTTTTCCCCCTTCTTGTCTGACCCTTGATTTTTAGCATTCTAGGTATCTTTAACTAAAATTTGCCTATTTCCACTCACTAAGTAAATGGCTAAACTGGCCAATCATTGAGATTTTCCATCTTTGTGTTATTTATTTGTGTTAAGTAAACTTGGTACTTTTCGGTTCTCAACTTGTTTGCAGGGCGGAACGATGCCGCGTTTCTTGATACATATGATTTTTGGTGTGTTATGGTAGTGAATGGAGGATGGCCTGGAACGGATTTTGGTATACATTTTCTTTCGAATATTCGAGTTTTAAACATTTCGGACCGAGAACAATAGCTTTATTTTCTAATGAAATGACAGTTTTCCGTACCTCACAGCTACTATAACATTGGGTTGGGGCATAGAATTTGAAAAGGATTCACTTCAAGTTTTTTTCCGGATGATGATGTAGTATATGTATTGCTAGACTAGTTAGTGTTAATGTGAATTAAAAGTATTCAATGCAACTCTCGGGAATTCGCATTTATTTTTCATCTCCTCCACCTTCCACAGATCAGAGACCCTGCTTACATTACTATTAGCGAAGAGGCATTAAATAGAGGATCGAGTGGGCTTGCGTAGGCCAGCTCGAGTATTACGAGGGGGCGTTTGTATTTACGCGTTAATTAATAGGTGGGTGAAAGGGGGTGATGATTGAGCGTTCGCGCTGCTCTCTACACCTCACCTGCACCGAACAATTCTGCGCCTTATTATGTGCTTGATGATGGAAAGGACCCGTTAATGAATGCATCTCTGACAGACAATTTACAAACCTGTTCAGACCCGTAAGTGACCCTCCTAAACCATTCAAAAGAGGGACGCACATAACATCGAATATTATAATTAGTGGGACAATCATGATCGTTTAATGGAATGAACACGATGATAACGAGATGCCGAAAATCAACTAATCAATTAATGTATTAATTATTAATTCCTATATCTTATAAGTACCAAATCTGCTGATATCAACAAACATAATTAGTACATATTAGATGACACATTAAGCAAAATAACTTTGTCAAATATACATTAATTGAGTCCAAACCAATGTATCGTAAGATAACCTTCCGTAATTACTTGCGATGACTTCGGCCTTTTGGAAGGTTCACAAAGTGTCGATTCCGTCCAATGTGGTTTTTAATTTTTGGGAATTCGTTTGAGATTTCTGTATAAAACCCCTTATGATTGACTGGCCTCGTTTCAAGGACTTTTCAACAACGTCAAAATTGGAGGTTCTACTTGAATTCATAGCTCAATCGAAGCCCCATGCCAAATGTCATTGTTCTTAGTTTGTTTTAAACGGGTCAAGTGCTACAGTTGGCAGACGGAAGCATTTATTTTATTCGTTAATTGGATTTACCTTGTCTTGAAACGTTGACAAACAAATGTTGAGGGGAGGATTTAATGTCAATAATGAAGCAGTACGAACCATTTGATGTGTTTCCGTTGTTGGGACATTCTGAGTCGATTTTTGATTTCTACGTTAATGTGGAATCATTCACTTACTGGACTACATTTGAAAAATATTTCAAGTCTTTTGTGTAAAAATACCAATTGTTTGATAATGTCATAGACCATGTATAACAGGAAAACCAATTAACCCCTTCAGGCAACCCCATCAACTTCGGTAAGCCCTATTCGCTACTATGTCCCAATCGCTTCAACATTGATTCGGCACCATCAACGATCGTGCGCATTTCATGGTTTGTCTCAATATCCTAACTTCGATGACAATGTGGACAATGTTCCCATCTCTTCATCCCATACCCTCCCTCAAATCACTACCTCTCGTTTGATTTGCAAATCTCCGTTTTTCTTCTATTTCAAGTTCAACTATCTTCGAGATATTCCCCCAAGACTCACTGACATCGATTACCATTATGTTATTACTTAATCGCTTTTGATCAGTTGAATGGAATAAAAAACATTTTAAAAAGTTATTGAACTTCTAGTACGATTGAAGATTGAAATTCATGACAACGCGGTTCGGCTGTTTGGTTCGCCAAATGGTGATCTTTTGAACACAATGGTTTGGTCGAAATGGAAAACCATGTTTGAGTATTTCGTGGGCTGGTGGTCATTATGATATTGAACTACCAGAATATTGAATAGCTGTTATAATCTGTTTGCCAATCGTCAGTTTGCACAAGATATCGTTAAGATTTACTCGTTAATTAGGACTCACTACCTCCTTCTCCTTTCCAATGTGACCGTGTAACTGTGAACACATAGGAGCTCCGAGTAACCTCACAACAAGGGAATTAGCAGCCAACGAATTATTATTCTTGGTATCTCCGTCGTGGGATGGAGGTCTGCATTATGAAAACATCCTCGTTCTAGAGCAGCTGGAGTTGAGGAGTTTCGAGTTTTATGTCCTTTGAACCCTTTCCATTTAACGGATTTTGGCGTTTCAAATTATTCACGCACACCATTCGTACATTCGTACTCCTACCAAGTTCAACTACCATGAACTAGTTTCTGGCAAATTTCATCTCAAACGAAAGGTTTCAATTTAACATGTCTTCTAGAAAACCTTGAATGCACTGAACTCAGTTCAAACACGCAAACTATTCGCAGATTCATTTTGCTGATGTGTAGTGTTGGTTCTTTTGTATGTTTTTCTAGGGCTTGCCAGTTGAAATCCTATTAATATGTAGAATATGATATATTTATATCTGACCTCGGGGAATGTTCACCTTGATACGGATGAGTTATATTAGGCGAATCCGTTGAATATGAATTCAACGTTAACGGAAATAAGGCCCCCAAATATTTCCGTTTTACAAAATTTGTAAAACGAGACATTTAATGTCTCTGCATTTTTCTCGTTCGTAAGTAGCCGATGGAAGTGTGCAGTTTTTAATGAAAACCTGGATTAATGGAAGACCTACTGGGAACGCGAATACTTGGCATTTCTAACACCACAAATCCATTGGAACTGGTCATCACTGGTAATTCGATTTCGTAGCATAGTAACTACAGTAATAATGTAAAACTCTAGAATTCACCCGAGATCATTCCTGGCTGTGTACTCAACATTCAAATGTTGGGCATTTTCCAAGAAATGACTAGGTAAGTTGGTGGCCTCGTTTAAATTACAACTTATCTAGGTGGCCTCGTTTAAATTACAACTTATCTAGTCATTTCTTTGAAAACCCGACATTTGAAGTTTGAGTACACAGGCAGGAATTATCTGCTACTGATTGATGTCAGCAGGAAGCAGGTAGATTTTAGAGTTTCATACCTTAGAAACCCAACTCGGGACTATTGGATATGATGTGCATGGTACGGTTTTTCTTATGAAATTTACGGTTCGTTTCTTTCAATAACCGTAGAGCACCATAGCTTGTACATCTCAATAGATGGTTCTAAGGCTTGCAATCTAATTGCAGAGCAGGCAGAAATGAGCGCATCACCTGAGGGGATGTGCAACTTAATTTTCTTTCGTCGACCAATTTCATCCTTTAGTTCGTAGTGGGTGCTCACTTAGCCTCAAGCGTTAACTATAATTCCCCGAGAAGTGTTCGGGTAATCGCAAGGTGAGCTAAAATTTTTTACACGTGCTCTGCTCCATGTTGATGAGGTAACGAGTAGGAGACTTGTGAGTTCAGAAAGCGTGGGTGAGCTCAGCGATCTGTACGTGAATCGTAACTCGGCGTGTTAGCCCTCATTGATTTCATATGGAGAGGTCACCAGGGGGTTAAATGAGATCAAAATACACTGCTCCCGCACTTTGAGCTGAGGGAAAAGATCGTGTGGGAGGTGACCGTGTAATCTAAGCCACATATTGAGAAGTTATGTGGCGATCCCAAAACGGATTTCAATGGTTGAATCAATCCTGAATGGTGATGAAAGTATGGACAATCTGTGTGTATTTATGAAATCCGCTCAATTGTCCACGAATTTTATTAACAGACATATAAAAACCTTTACAAGCAATGAACTACCATGAGCTACTTACAGTTCCACCCATCGTTCCGCAGTCATTATATCCATGTAACGCGCAGAATTCCAATTCATTCACCTTATTTCGTAAACCTAATATTAGGCATACTCTACTCATTAATTTATGGTTTCCGTGTAGTGCAGATATGAAATTGCTAGTATACCCTGACATTCTTCGCATATATGTATTCGCATACTCAGAAGACATTCAAATATAGATTGCAAAACGCCCCCAATTATAAGGCACATTTCAAAGAAACGCCTACTTGTAATGGGTAAATTATTACTCTTCACAAATGAACGAATCGTTTGACTGATTGGTCTTCAAAGAAATTTGTGTGGGCCATTGGGATATGCCTTGATCAATTTGTAAAGGGCATCATCACAAAACCTATGACTATATTGAATTTCTTCATTCTACATGTACTTTACTCCAATATAGCATAGCTATAATATATGATGTTTACGATGTGTATTGTAAACTACGATGTTTACTGAAACTGAATGTTTACTTCGAGCAAGCCACCCCCGATCTCGTTTGTACTCAAGACGGAGAACACGGGAGGCACGTTCAAATTTAGTTTGAGGGAGCAACAATTCAGAAAAGTCTTGTATGGTATCATTACCTCAATCCGTAAGTACATATTAAATATAGAGGGTGAGCAGATAAATAAAGAAGGTAAGCACATTTAATATCATTCCTAATCTCTATTACGTTACATGATAATACATACGATCTACACATTGAATTATACATTATTTAAAGGTTAGATTACGTAATACGTAATAGGTAGTACATTTATTTTACTCCAATATAGGTTTTATTATAATATAGCATAATTCAATATGTAGATCGTATGTATTATCATGTAATGTAACAGAGATTAGGAATGGTATTAAATGTGCTTACCTTCTTTATTTATCTGCTTACCTTCTATATTTAATATATAATTACGGATATATACTTAATATATACTTAATGATACCATACAAGAGTTTTCTGAATTGTTGCTCCCTCAAACTAAATTTGAACGTGTCTCTAGTGGTCTCCGTTTTGAGTACAAGCGAGATCAGGGGTGGCTTGCTCAAAGTAAACATTCAGTTGCAGGGGTGTGAACCCTTCTTGTTTGGTTGTTGTTGGAAGTCTTCAATTCCTCTCTTTCCACTTGGCTGTGCGTTTTATTTAGTTCAATCACTATGTTTAGGGATTATGTTCTGTGACAATGCTTTTACCCTCAATGGTGGGTTTGTTTCAGGAGACGTGTGACGTCACATCCTCATAGCGACTACCAGACTTCTGATGGTATAAATAGAGTAGTGAGCGGTCTGCGGTGTTGGGGAGTAGTCGGATCCGCCTTGAGAGGTGAGTCTCTCATATCTGAAATGCATTTTCGTTCGTCTATTTAAAAATAAAGTCATAATCTGTTGTAATTAATATTGAATACTAGAGCCTTTTACGGTGTCGGACCGATTAATTACTACAATTCGTGATTCTGTGCAACAATCACATACAATTCCAATAGTTATGCATACAATCTCCTCGTTCGAGAGTGTTTCCCATAAACAGTGTTCCCAGTTGAATGGCGCCGTATTCTTCAGGAAGTACCTTATTCAATTCCATCACGATTCTACTTGTCGTATTGTGAGTATATACGATACATTACAAATAACGGTGAATAAACGATACTTCTGATACATCAAACAAATTGAGCGGATCGGAAATCTGCAAAATCAGTAGGTATCATACAAAACAAAAAATTCAAACTGCTGGATAACTGACGTAAACAGCGTCGTTAATGATGGCTCATTAAAATTAATTTGTTAATGATCTTTCATCACCCAAACCTTAGGAGTTTCAAATAGACCCTATCATACTGCGAAGCCGTTTGAGTGTGGATTAAATTACAGGTATGGTATAATCTACTTATAATAGAAATACTATTGCATCGCCACTGTTTTGCCTCCGATACGATATCCATTACATACTGATCTTGATAAATTCATAAGTCCCATCATTACAAAATGCAATTCCCATCATTAATGGGTTCAGTCATTACTCATTTCAAGTGAGAAATCGCTGCTTGTAGCCGGAGTGTTTATTCAACCTTCGATTGCTACGACAGGGGAGCACTCTCCACCCCCTCAGGGGGTAAAAACTCCATTTTTCTCTCGTTCATTATGCTCGCCTGAATACGCCATGAAAAACGATGGGGAAAAACAGTTGTAATTCAATGCGTGCGAAAGGGAGAGATGACCTGAGTTAGATAAATGCGAGGAGCAATTCCGAAGCGGACCCGATCCCAATTTGGCTGATATTTGACATACGATATGCTCGAGTATTCCAAGGGTCTGAGTTACTCTCTGCCCTTTGCAGATACTCCTTTCCGCTTCATGGTAAGGTATTTCTTTGCGCAGATAAATTATTTTTAGGTCGTCCAGGACTTTGATAGGATTATTGTCGGGACCATCAGTTGGTTAGTTACCGAATATAGTCAGAACGACTCAGAGAATGTCTGGTCACCTATTCGAAGGAACGCATTGCATCGTATTAGATCCACAGTTATCTTCTATATAACTAAATTTAAAGACGATTTTCGTGTTCCTTGGGTATTTTCGAAACATATCACTACACTTATTCGTTTCGCGTGAAATGAAGTCGAACCATGCCAATTTTGAATACGGCTCAATATTTCTCCCGTATTTAAATTTTTCTGTGACCGGGGGAGGACATAGGGGGGTTCACTTCCCGATCCGATGCATAGGGGTGGGGGTTTATAGGGAAGCCGAAACATAAAAATCTTAAATTCTTCCTTCCGGTGAGACAGATGAATATGGTTTTTGGTATTTAATATTATAAGGGTTCGTAAAGGGACATGTAAGAGGTATAATCCGTGAAGCGACAGGTAAGAGTGGCAGATCCTGAGTTCTGCCCGTCCGGGACAGGTAACAGAGGTAAATGAACACACCCCGAGTTCTTCCCGTCAGCGATGGATCCGACAGCTAGTCTGGACATAAGGGTGAACTATACCCAAAATAATAAACCGTTTTTGTACAGTTTACAGGACTTTTTATTAATTTTATATTGGGGAATATAAACCAACGAAGTTTGAGGGGGTTGATGAAAACATTATTTCAGTCGATTCTAATTGTTGAAGAAAAAAAATGATGTGAAATGAATGCGTTTTACGTCCGATTCCAATGGTTTATTAATAAAAAAATAAACATAAGCCGTTACCTATTAAATTTTTAATCGAAAAATGAATGTAAAAATAAAAAAGAACCAAGTACTTCAAGCTCATAGGATTTTCATAGTGTTAATATTGTCTTTTTTTCATAAGCTTTATCCTATACTATTAGAACATAAATATCTGGAGTATGATGCTCATATTCTGAACAACCGATGTAGCACATGCCTAGCACCTGCCTAACTCCATTTAGCTCAGTTATTAGCTTTTCAGTGAGCTCGACAACTGCACGTAATGGTGCTGAGACAAACAGCTTTATATCTGTAGGAAGGTTCATGAACTGAATTTTCAAACTGTACTTTCAGCGTCAACGTGGACCATCAATGTAAATTAAATGTGTTTGAAATCACTAGGTTCTGATGGGCAAAACTTCAATTTCAAGCTGCTCGGCCCATTAAAATTGTCACAATTTTCTCTTATCGTATTAGCAGTGCTCATTCACGGTTTTACATTCAATAATCTTAGGATTTTCCCCTCATAGGTGACGTGAAACGATTTCGTCTATTTTGAACATGAATACTACGATACTTAGGATTTCACCACCTCCTGTTAAGGTTCAAGTTACCGCTAACTCTGAGCCAGCGAAAAAGGTGGGTTTCACCACTCCGATCTAGTCATAATTATAAGATTACCGGGGACGCGAACTCCCAGATTCTGATCCGTAGTCATCCTCGTGTTAAGCGTTAACCCCCGAGTGTTATGGGTGTAATGAACGTTTTAGCGAATTTTCGAAGAAAATGTAGCTACTGTTCTCGTTTTGTTCTGCCTCGTTGTGTGTTGTCCGTTTTGTGTCCTTTGTTGTATTTACTTCCCTCTTTGCCGTTCGTTCTGATTGAGATTTTTCGGGAATGGCATACCGTCAACTTACTTTCAAAGATGAGGAAATTCGGTTATATCCTATCACTCGGGGAAATCTGCATCGATCATAAAACTCAGCAGCTACACTCATGCAGTCATCAGCAGTTGTATGAAATGAGATGAATCTTGGCCTTAGCCTTACGATAGCTCCACAAACTTGTTGAACAAATCGACAAGCGGATAACACCGGCAAAGATGTCTGCTGAGAACAAAAACGAACTGGTGGCCAGGGATCTGAGAGCCATGTACAGCCATTGTGTATTGCTCTATTTTTGGAATCAGGAAATATCAGTTCAGTTTTTTCGTCTCTATAGAATTCGAGTGTAAGTACGTTTCACACTATGCTAAACTCACTACAATATTGATCGGTAGAAAACGAATTATGGACCTACCTCAGAGAATGAGGAGTTATATATAAGGAGTGATATATCACTTTATCCATGAAATCTACATCACCCAAAAGTTCCAAATAACTGATCCTTTCTTTGAAAACTCAGGGGCGTCTTTATAAATTTACGATCACCCGCATTTATTCCACGTCATCTTCGAATGTAAATCGACGGTATGGCATTCCACAAACATCTCCTCTTCATTTTTTGAATAATTCAAAAAATAATTCTTCTCCTCTTTTCCACACAACAGGGACACAATCTTTTTATCTGAGTTTTGCCAGGGAAAACCAGTCGAGGGCCACCTATCGTGAAGCTAACCGCGGACTAACTAACCTTCCATCTTATGGTGAAATATAATCTCTCGTAACTCGAAGATAACCTTAACAACGATTGTTAGCTAACACGCACTTTAACTTCCACTTGGTGAAATCCACCATAAGACATTGAAATTCGCCCAAATGTTTGAGTATTTATGTTGTTTTTCAAGAAAGAATCGTCAAAACGTCTCTCCAGGTATTGAATGGGGGGTATTAAAAGGGATCCCTGTATGTATTGTACACATATACACATAGATTGCATGTCTGTTACTTGGGGGTAGTAAATGGGAGATAATCCCATTTGGAGGGTAGTGCCGGATACGAGTTCGTCCTATATGGATTTCATGTAAATCTGATGGAAATCTACGCAAAAAACATGATGTTCGAACCACATAATATGCCCAATTCAAAAGTTCGTTCTTGTTAAACTTGAAACAAACAAAAGATTAAAAAACAGTAACTAAGTACCTCTTAAATTATGAATTTAAAAAAAACCGTCCGTCCAACAAGTCTTGTTGGACGGACGGTTTTTTTTTAAATTCATAATTCGGATTCCACGTAACATGAAACGTAAAACAATCAATTATAATTGTTAGGGGGTGTAAATTTTCTTCTCGGTCAAATCGAATTGTTTACTTATCATGGCAAATAAGCAACCGAAATGGTGGAATACCTCAGCATACTACCATGTTGCAAACATAGTAATATTATGACATAATAAGAGACGAATCGATTCTATCGGTTTGTGGGGGTTTGAACCTCAGCGTTGAAGTATATCGTACAGGGTTGGAGTCAGCCAACGAGAAAACTTGGAAACAACCTCGTCTATGGCATTTATGGTTTGCCCATTGAACCCATTATCTTAGCACCCCCCTTTCAAACCTTCCGCCTTGAAAGTGATTTAGATGTGGATCGAGAGAAAGGCGTTTCAGCACTAAGGTTTCTCCAAAAGACGGATAACTCCGTTCTGTTCCCTCCCTTGTAAGACAACAACGGATGAGCAGTCCAGGACTGAAAAATACTCATCTGGCCGAGGGTGTCGGAGATGGAAGAGGCACTTGATTGGAGCTAGGTTAACTAATCCCAAGGGTTTCCTTCCCGGCCTTCTCCACTCCCCCCCCCCCCCTTCAGTCACCATTCTTCTCCTCCCCTTTTCCACTGGGGCGATAAAGTGAGCTCCGCACGTAATGGACAACATAAGTCGGCACCATGAACGCGAATCAATTCCGAGACAAATGCTTTTAACTTTGAACGAAATTCCGTTGAGTATCCCTTACAACAGAGTTCCGGAGAAGCAATTTAGCTTTGATGGGAGTTTGAAGAAGAAATAAAGTACATTTTTCATGATAATATTATCTCAGTTCGAGTATGAACATATTTACCTGGAGTTACCAGAAAATACAGAAAAGTTATTACACAAAAATTCCTCTTCGTTTTTAAAACCTTCATCTAACTCAGTATTACGAGCAACTCGTTCAAAATGCCATTATTACATTACATCCTTGATATCTGAAAATATGAATTAATTCTACTATTCATGTTACTTTCAATAGCTATGCTGCCCTGTTAAGGTATGAAAACGCCTCAAGTCAAAATTCAAAACATTGAAATAATTCGCCTCAAAGTTTTTCACCGAAACCTTTGATGTAAGTTGACTGCAAATCATTATAAAAACCCCATTTTTTGGTGAGATATCGATATGAATGCAACCAATTCAACGGTGAAAAAAACTCAAATCAACTTGCTCGTGAGGCAGTCAGTCACCTTAACGTAAACATCTCAATCAAACGGATGTTTTGTTAAGAAAATGTTGTAAATTTATTTATCTCGATATTTTGATGAGTTGATGCGTTTTATGGTTTATGGTCAGAATTTCCCCCACTTCCGGTTAGAATTTTGAAATTTTAGAAGGGTTCCGTAAAAAACCCATTTTCGTAAACATTGGACTTGAGGCATTTATTTAACAGGGCAGTATGAGCTCAGCGATTTTTACGTTGCTGATATGCGTGGTCGATTAGTGGTGATTGTTTCCAGATCGTATTTGGGATGCCTTTATCTAGGCATCAGCTATTCCATTCCTACCTAACGATATACCTTTTCGACTACGTATCACGGAAAGGTGAGTGGTACCGTACCATATCCCCAGAATCAATGGTACGTATAGCATCTAATGAGCGGGAAATTCGTGGATGCATATATTCCACATATTACCAATTATTTAAAGAGCCTCTAGTTGTAATAGTTGCTTGTATTTGATGTACAAGCCTGATAATACGTAGGTACCTTGAGCAACTAGCTGGGGTCGCCCGAGGTACAATCACTCAAATTTCCTGTACATTTTTCTTCCATAACCGATTCAGTAGCTGATTTTACTATTTTGTTCCTTCTTTCAGAAATTCCTCGAATTTTTGATTATTAGTAAGTATTACATAATATAAAGGTTCACAGGGCTTCGCGTTTGCTCATTTAAATATCCTTAATTCTATCATGACCTCCTTAATCCTATAATTTATCTCACACCAACCCCGTTAACGTATGCACCCGCAAATTAATCCTGACAGATCTCCAAATAGTCGGGCCACGGCGTTTACGAGCGCCGTCATCTGCACGCCACCGGTACGACGTTGATGTGGCGGTGAAACGTGGGCAGATGAAAAATTCAGTCAGCCTACTGTCACTCCTGGGCATAGATACAAATTGAAAGGGGTTTGAGGAGAAAGAGACAGAGTTAAGAATTCAGCAGATAATGGGAAACACGCTTGAACTCGAAGCGCGTTAAAGTATGCCAGCGAATCACCCCTGAGGGGGCGTTTCATATCATATTCATGAGAGTCTTGGGGGCTTAAAAATGTTTAATGCCCAAGGAAAACTTTTTTTCTAAATAAAGGAAAATAAAAAATAAAACTTTAGGCAGAAGCTCGGGAAGCTTTTATTTCTCAACTGTTTGAAGAAGATCTTGGGTTTTTTTCTTTTTTTTTTTTTTTCTCAAGTGACTTATGAGATTGCCATATCCAGAGTTGAGGGAGTGTGAAAAATGATAATGAAAAGTCAAAAAAACTGGCATGTTTTTTGACAATCTTATTGGAGATTTTTGTGACTTTGAGTTCCTTAGTGTAATATATACAATATTACATAATAATATAAATATATAATAATAAAATATAATATATGTGATATTATCATATATTTGTCTTCTTTTCATCGTATATCATTGGGGATATCCATTTTGTTTTTCATTATCTGTGATGTCATTATGTGTAACAATAATTATTGGTTTTACAATTATTCCGGTTCACCGCGCTCCTCAATCAAGCCGCCGCTACCTGCATTATAATTATGTCCTGTGCTGTCGTACTCTTCTGAATCTGACGGCTTCACTTGCTAAATTGATCCCACGCACAATCTATTCAGAGCACTCACTAGCAAGTGGTATTTCTTGAAAGAAGCAATCGGCCACTTGAAATTTCTTGTCGTGAACTCTTGTAATCGATTTGATTTCCCCCCAACCCATTCAATTCGATCATCATTCGATTCACTGGATTTAAGTACATTGTGATGTCGTATAAGTGAAGATCCAGACAGAATAGTAATGAACTTGAGTGTGTTCTCCGTAAAACTCACTTCCTGTCGGATTCCTGAGTTCCCAATGGCCTTTGCATTTATGTAGAATCTCTCTGAATATAAAGTATAATTATCACATTTCGTTAATAGGTTATCTTCAAAATTACCCATCCCCTCCACCTAACATACTCGGTCCTGATTTGATTTTATAAATGACATTTCTGTTAATGGATTGAGGACCGGTTTTTTCTTCAGGGCCTGATGTGATTTTACTACCAAAACTTGGTGTTGTCGTTGTCCCATCACTCAGTTCCGGATACTTCAAAAATATCGGATAGAGAAAATATCAATCAAATTACCAGATTTAAAGTGGGACTGTACACAACGTAATCCTCAAGTTGCGTTCAAATCGGACCGTTCACGTCGGTACGTAAACATACACTGGAATTGAGCCATTCATAGATATTGCGATTACTCCGTCGCGGGAGAATTCTCTTGTGTATGGAAAGGTTCATTTCCGAAACAAACAAAAAATGAGGATACGGAAAAAGCCGTAAAAACTAATGCGTTGCGCGTTGGTTGAATTAGAAAAAAGTGCTCTAGTGGAAAAGGATGTTCAAATGAAGCAAAACATGATTTGTTATTTTTACTGGCTGTGAGGAAACAGGGAGCATGAGAGAGATAACAGCGGAAAACGGAGAGGGAAAGACAGCGTAATACAGAAATATTTTCTGACCAGGACTTGGAATGTGCTTGGTGTGTGCAATTATTATTTGCCTCACTTTTTGTACTCTCGACCTCATGCCGCATTACTATCTTGTGGTTTAATTTACTAAAAGGTTAGCGTGGAGGGGATTCACACCTCCACCGTAGCCCGTTGATCACAATAATGCCGTCTGAGGGTGATTCATGTTGGATGAACTATACCGATATCAACGACATATAAGCCAGTGAGAGAGGTAACGTTGCTTTCATAAAATGAATTGGGAGTTGCTTTTCCGTAATTTACAGGGTTGAAAAGATTATTTTGGTTTATTTTTGTGACCTCTGGAAATAGGGTACCAACGTTGGTTTTGAATTAATTAGCAATTCAAAATGAGACAGGTTGAGCTGTCGACCTTTACCAGGAAACTTTTTACGGTCATTGCTCTGGGAATGATGTGACAAAGTTGAATGACATGAATTTTCGTATTGTCGGAGTGAAAATTAAATATTTCACTACAGTACAAACGTTCTTCAACAGAATGAGTAAGCCATAGCTTTCTATAATTAATAAACTTATTTGTAGAACTTTCCTTCCTAAACCATTTTATTACGCTGTTACTACAACGGTCATACGCACACCTGTAACCATCTGCTTCTTCCTAATCGTACCTATATCATTTAATATTTCTTAGGTTTGTCAGTGACGCTTTTGCTCACTCAGTGGAGTCCAACCAACCCCTGCGCATGCACAAACGTGATGGCAATCCATACAATCGACCAATAAATTTTTTTTTTCTTTTTGGTTTATTATCTTCGATAATGAACCATTGGAATCGCCCAAAGAAAAAAAAATTTTAACCCCCCCTCAAAATTTGTTGGTTTACGTTTCAAGATACGTAGATTCAGAAAATCGAATAAAAAAAAATCCGTCCGTCCGCCGTACGCCGTCCGCCGTCCGCCGTCCGCCGTACGCCGTCCGCCGTCCGCCGTCCGCCGTCCGCGCCACTTTGCCCAGTTAGCGTTGAGTTAAAATTACGAAATTTTTTTTATGGGTTTCGACCAACCCCACAATGGTCCTCGAAACTTTTCATAACCCTAGGTCAAGGGGAAGGGGTTCAAAACGAATTTTGAAAATTTGAAAATCTCATATCTCGAAAAATTCATATAGAACGGTATGTTTTTTATTTCATATTTAGATAGAGTTTGTTCCGTAGAATTTTTTAAGACCATCCGCAGCTTTGTACGACCAGCCGTTCGTTCACAATGAGGGCTCAAAGATTGTGCCTCACAACACGATCGTGTATCAAACTGTTGAAATACAGGTCCATTTTCATACTAACAAGCTCTTTGGAACATCATATGGCTTAAGTGATGTCGAGTTTGTTGTTCTGAGGTGCGTTTCGTGCTACGGAAATGAAGGTAATTTCGAATGTTTGTTGGTAGGTAGGTACTTCTTTTATAGAAAAATTATTACCGACGTAGTATTAAAAACCCCAGAATTATAACGTATTAATTAATCATAATTAATAATAATTATTATTAATAATAAATACGAATTATTAATACCTAACAATAAATTATAATAATTTTCACTAGGTACTTGATAAAATTGTTAATAATTAGCGATAATTGATAATAATAATTAATCTAACATTTAGGATCTAGACATTTAGACCTAGTGATCTAGACAGAAGGGTGATCTGTACAAAGAAGATAATGAACCGTTGTGTCAAGAATTTGCAGAGTTTTTCTCATTATTTTAAAATTTGATCCTGTGTTTTGGCTTTGCGCTTAAATAAGGGAGTAAGAACTCCGAAAGATAATACGAAGGGTCGGCCACAGAAAAAAATACGAGGTATCGCTTGACACTGTAGAAAATAACGTATCAGTATAAAATGTACGTTGGACTCTTAGCTTTTCTCCCAGCTCTCGAAGGCTGTGACATGAGCCCCGGAAATTGGCAAAAGCCCGTTCAGCGTGGAGAATTCGCGTAGGTGGATTCGAGTCGAGGGAACGGAACCGGAAAAGCGCGCAATTTTGAAAACGTGAATTACGGTACGTCGCTTGGCAGGAACGGGGAGGACGTTGGTTGAGATGCACGCGAGATGGTAATAAGGCTTCTTCGCTTACACAGTCACCTATTGGAGACTCTGGATTCAAATATACAGCATAGTACGTTGTGTAATGGATAGTAATAGTACGTTGATGATATTACTATCCATCAACACACTCGCGATAAGAACACGAGACCGGTGATGAGATTTCCTCTGAGAAAAAAAACCTCTGGTTAATTGCTTGTTGGTGCCAGTTTATTTTCATTAGGGGGGTGTTTATCAGCTTCCACGATTGTTGAAACAGGGCATGATGCAGGAACGTAGCAAGAGGGTTAGGTTCCTAATTGTTAGTCCATGAGTACACAATAGTACTCTAAGGTCCACCTAATCAACTGAATGTATGATTCGATATCAAGGAATTGTATACATCTGTTGATTGATATAATGACCGAAATTAAGATAAGATGTAGGTAATTATATTGAAGACAATCGTCCTTGAATCAGCAGTTGGGTAAAGCAAAAGATAAAATTCACTCGCATTGTTACAACCATCAGCTGAAATTACTTTTCAATGAACCTGCTGATGGTGTCTGTATTGTATCGCTGCTACGTAGATTGTTAGCTCAAGTCCCAGGAGCGTTATTTGCACTTGGAAGTCCATCAACGCTGAATTGCTGAAGTACACTAATCTATTCCGAGGGAAATGTGCTGGAAATGAAATGATCAAGTGTTGATGAAGGCGACTGAACAGTTACAATAAGACCATGAAACGAAGTGGTAGAGATTGGATGTGAATTGAGCAAAGTTTGGGAAGACCGTAATCTTCCTTTGGGAAGATGAACAACTTTACCAATAGAAAGAGAACTTGCGGAGCCCCACAAACAATGGTATTAACAACAGTTGATTGTCCACCCGCCTTTTATTTTCAACTTCTTAACTGTCCGGGTGGAAAAGTACCTCCCAAGGTCCCTTGAGCAACTGAAAAAGGAGGCCCTTTTCTGAGAGAGGAATTATTAGTCATCGAGAAAATTCAACAATGGTCCGTTTCGGGATTGGGGAGGCATTCGATCAGAATGGCAATCAAAGTTTATTGCCGCGTTTTACGTTTTTCAACCAAGAAAAAAAGATTCTTCAGGTGTAAAAAACTTGGAAGGAAGAAGTTGGGAAACTTCCAGGATTCGGAGAATGAACTATTGAGAGAAGGAGATGGAGGAACCGGCTCTTTTCCATCTTTATTAAACCGTGCTTTGATGTCTTAGTGTTTTCGAGATGTTGATATTCCGGAAAGAACAAACAAAAGAACGAAAAAGCGAACTTTCTCAATTATTCATAATAATTAACGATCAGAAATGAAATTTTTTACTCTTATTATCAACAACAACAAAGGTAGGTATCGAAAAAAAGTTTATATCCAGAGGCACGTAAACTCGTCTTCAATTCGATTCTTCACAGGTTATTTGGTTCTCCAAACCTCGTTCATGTTGATGATCAACATTACATTGCTACTACCAGTTGCCGGATTATTTCATAATAGGTAATAAATGTGTGGAAGTCAATCCTATCTTAGATAATATATAAGCATATTATGCTACGGTGGTGGTAGTAGTATGCTCCCGTTACTTACAACACAATCGACGTCCCTCTCTTTTCTCTGATTAATTGCATTAACAGGTGTAAAAGGATTCCTCCTCGTGATTCGCACCGGAATTTCTAAACGAAGTTTTGTTCAAACACCGCGTGCCAGACCAGACGGTCTCTCCTTTATTTCCATTCCTAATTATAGATAGTCTCGTTCTCGTAAAGATGCCCCTTTCGTTTTTAAGCCATGAAGTCTGATGAATTGCTATTTCTAATAAGTAATATCCCTTTCAGTGAAATTATGGAATTAATCACTAGAATCGATATCGCTGGCGTGAGCGTCTGAAGCAGATGTACAATGATCAATTTCGCCTTATGTATAGACTTCATGATGACCATTTCAGGACGAACAATACGACAGTAATTGCATAAAAACAAATCCATTTTCCATTTTGGCCGAAAATGAACTAGGTAGGATATGGCATTATGCTCGTCCTCGATCCATGAAAAAAGGCAATGACGCGGTAGTTAATTTTCATGTCTTTCATATGGCACATAACTCAAAAACCGTTACGAAAATTGTCCCAATTGAGTTTCTGACGATTTCCGCGTACAACCGAGTCGTTGCTAGGGAAATAGTACTTCGTTATTTGTCATTGGACAAAAACCGTTCACCATTCGTTGGAAACATCTCGATTTATAGAACTTGAATACATTCCTCTCACTCGGTTGTCGCCCTTCGAAAAGCTGAGATATGCGCATGACTTGATACGAAGTACGGTTTTTAGTTGAATAATTCAAAATATTCCCAATTCAATCAAGGTTATAATCATAGCATCAGAAATGAACTTGATTTGTGTATTCACTGGTGATGACCAACCATAACCGTGAATAACTGGTAGAGTGAAATAGTAAAATATTTTCTTCAATGAAATGAAGACAATAATTGTCTTCATTATTATTGAAATTATTTCTCTTCAAATCCACTACTTCAAATCCACTACTGAATCCTAACAATAATTTTATTTTATTTTATTTTTTCAACAGTCATATTTCAAACCAATCGTTCACCTGCGTTATGCATCAATAAATGCGGTTACCCAACTAACCACATTGTTCCCCTTCAAATAACCCGCAGCTATCTACTGAAAAAATATTCCATCTCGCCGAGGTGTGAAATGTCTCATACGTTCCCGCATTTTTTTGTTCTTTTTCAGTGGATTGTTTGCTCCTGTTTTCCGCGTGTCACCTCCTCTCCCGTCTTCTCTTGTTGCGCTTCCACTCCCGAACCGCTGACCCGTAAACTTATTTTCTTCCTGTCGTTTTTCCCGGCAGCCGACACCCAGGCTTACTCACCTGCGGAGCAATCGTCCTCGATGACATTGGGGTTCGTCGTGAATTCTGAATGGCATTCTAGCAACACGTCTCATCAGTTGAGTCGCTCTGCAATGGATTGATAATAAATTACATACCCCTTCTTCGCCCTCGCAAACCCTTCACAAAATAGCTCATCATGCGGGAAGCTGTAGAAGAAAATGATAAAATAGCCAGCAATGATGCCAAGTAGGAAAAATGAAGATAGGCTGGCGGCGCAACAAGTGGATAAAAAACCCGGAGCGTGGCCTATGTCTCATTACAAATATAATTACATACCCTTAGACACTTGGTTTGAGATGAGTCCTAAACTAACTGTGGCTCATGTCTAATTACGCTATCCAGTATAGTTTCAAAGAGCTTCGTAATTTGATCACCTGGAATTTTGCTAATAAACTTCGAATCATACCTAACAGTCTGCTGAGCAGCAAGAATAAGTTTTTCGAATGGACCGAACACAGATTTCTTACTAGATGCCAAGATAAAAATAAAACTTGAATTAATATTGGTGTTTATGAATCATTTTAGTTCTTTCCAGTGTTTCCTTTATTTCATTAATGAACCTTTGTTATCGGCTGAGCAAACCATTTTCATCTCCTCACCCCCTGCAAAATTCGTAGTTGACGTTGGTACGGGAAAACTCGAGTATTGAATTTTAAAAAAGTCCGGCTATACACTGTACACTTACACTCTACGATGAAACTTACGGGCGGAAAAATGGGTTCACATTTGTAGAACGTTAAACAGAACTTTTGTGAAGCCATATTCTATCTCACACCGTCTTAGAGAAAAAAAGCGACACACAAATATGTATTTTTGTTCGATTGCACGTACACATATATATGTATATATTTACTCATATATATGTATACGAGTATATATATTTTTTTTATTTATGTGTCGCTTTTTTTTCTCTAAGACGGTGTGAAATAGAATAGGGCTTTACATCGTACCTTCCAAGCCCACTGGGCTCTTGAGATCGCTTTAAATCAAGTTGGGCCAATGAGAACTTTTGATCTGTATCGTTCAGAGAATCTAAATCTTAAGTTTGAGGAAAATCAACGGTACTCCCATTTTACGGTGTTTTGTGCGTGGTCCTTTCAATACATTTTGATTCAGAGATTTTTTTCAAAACCATCTGGAGAGTTTTCGACCATCCATTTGTTACCAGTGAGGGTTGAAAATACAAATAAAATTGATGCAAAATCGTCAACATTCAACAACAGCGTGAGTAAGAATTTTGTTAATTTAACTCTCTCAGTGGTTATGTTGAACGAATGGGAATCTCCGCGTTACGTATGGAATATCATCCAGTATCGGGAGATGATTTATACTCCAAGAATCTTCATTAATCTGCATGAAGTTTCATTGAAAAGCCAGAAAAGAAAGTTGTCCGAAAACGACACCGCCAGACAACAGTGGAAGCTATAACTCACAACTTGGAAATCAAAATGATTTGTCGCTTAGCACCCTTCCGAAGAGTTATTCAAACCCCTCCCCCCATTCTGTTATTTTTACCCTCTATGTTCACGTGGTTTCCTATGGTCCTACTCACTCACCAGACGAAAATGCTTTGAAGAGGGGTGAAACCGAAAAGCAATGTTGTTGTCAGTCTCGCCGTTTTTGGTCCTTCCCTACGATTCCCCCAACAGTTAGCTCCCTGTGAGTTACGCTCAGAATGGAATTCTTCTCCCAAAACTGAGCTAACACCCTCCCCAATGTGCCACTCTACTAGGGGCTATTCAAAAAGCACGGGCCTCCCTCAGATATTCGCACATATATATCATCTCTTGGAATTCAAAGCAGCCTTTGCACTGCATTCCGCTGTCGCTTGAAGGGGTTGTCGTCTGCCCGCATTGGGCTAATTACGGCGTCCCGCTCTCAAATGCAAAGCAAATATAACAAATTGCCACATCACATTAGCCACGAGGCTGCTAATATCATTATACGGTGAGGGCATTTCCCGTATAGGGTAAATGCTATGTCCGCTGTTATCGTCCTCAACGATGTTCCAACCTCTCGATGAAAAATCATATCGCAATTCAAAACCATCGAACCATCAAGGTGGTTATTACTTTACCCTTATCCTGCCCCACTTCCAGTTCGATTTCAATAGTCTTATATGGATTATACCATAATCATTATTCTTGATTTACTCCAGAAGTTCTATTTAAAATTAGGTACCGATTAGTGTGATGAATACGATATCTCTGACACCCTACAATCGATGTATTTGTGCTGAATTGGGAATATCCCTACGGGTAAAATAATCATTCCTGACCGACCACTCCTAGTCCAAATAGCTTGGACCTCATGCTGTACCTCAATCCTCCTCGACCTCAACCCAACTTCGTGGTCCGAATTGATAAATTCCGATTATCGCAGTCTCTAAGTCTGAATACCTTCGACATATTCAGCTAAATTGGATCGTGTGCTTTTAGCAACGAGATAGCCAAAAACGGGAAAAAATAACGCCGATCGGCGTCTAATACCATGAAACGAAAAACAAATTCAAAATATCCTGATTCTTATCAATAGTTCTCACTACATATCTCTTTCATGCAACCTTCTTTAATCAAACACTTTTCTCTATCGTAAGGCCCCGGCAAAAGAAACGCCCACAACCGCCTGAACAAAGGTTGTTTTTACCTCTTGGAAAAATAGGTAATAATAATTATTGATCAACAATAAATTATGCATTCTTCAAGCAGTATTTAGGTTTGTTTCAATTCTGAGTCATCAGAATTTACCTGTACACGAATCGTTTGCCGAGCTGGGCTTGTTGGTACTGCTCCGCAAATTCCTGTTGAATAGACTTCACCTACCGTGTATTATAACTGCATTTATAAATGATGTGATGACTAAATATAATTGCTCTACCTTACTCTTTTATTGAGAGATATATACTAGGATTTGGATGATAACTGACGGTAACTTGAATCTTTCTTGCAGTTGTTTACATGTCTGTTTGGTTGAAAACATGCAATGGAGTAAAACCTACGATATAACTTGTTATGTGACTATGTGTTTCCCCGTAACGGGAAGTTGAATGTGGCCTTCTCGCTGCTCAATAGCAGGCGGAAATAATACTTCTGGGAACGCATAACTAATATCGTTATCGAATGAGTTACCCGGAATAGGTCGATAGCTCTAGTGCCACGATGTCGGGCACCTCTCGTTCAGGGGAAACCTGGGTTGATTAGAGGGGTCGAGGATCGATCGGTCCTTCCCAATACTGTTTACGGGCCATGAGGGGGCGATAAGGGGACAACTACTCGAGATTTCTCTTATACAAAGAGAAACAACAAACACTTCGGATTATTAATCGTGCTCCAACCAGTATTATCGAAATTCGTTATCATTTGTCGGAGGTTCGCGTGGCTTTGACACATTTTGCTAGGTGAATGTATTATAAAGCGTTTAAGGTATCGCACGAAGAGTCAATCTTTATGTGAATGATAGCATTACTCCTGTTTCTACAACTGATAGTTATTACCAAAATCTGTGACACGATATATCTAACATATTTCGCCTTGACTAATTTGAATTATTTGTTTGATGATAGTGTACTCGTAGATGAAAGGTGCCATCAACTGATTCCAAATTGCGCCACTAACTATATTGATATCAAAATATTGGGCCACTATTATACCTAGTAGGTGCACGCCTTTGCAGCTATGGGAGCATGATGATCCTTGTATACAATCCTTGATAATAATATTGTCTTTGAGGG
Source organism: Stenodema calcarata (assembly GCA_963920205.1). NCBI lineage: Eukaryota > Metazoa > Arthropoda > Insecta > Hemiptera > Miridae > Stenodema > Stenodema calcarata. Next base: position 25,249,254 of record OY986049.1, on the reverse strand, counting down.
TTAATTACCCTATTTTTTTATTATTAATATTATTGATGGGGAACCAGTCACTTTCTTATCCTGACACTATCATCAAGCGTCCTGAGAAAGAGCCAAAAAAATGACTCAGGAAAATAATATCTCACTTCATTCAGAAAAAAGAAATGAATGATTTAAATACAAATGAACCTACGTACTATCCAATAAATGGAAAGCAAGTGGATTTATGTTGAGACTCCAGTATTCTAACAGGTAGCACAACATTAGTGACAAAGAATATCCAACATTCTAAATCGGGCTTGTGTTCTTTATCTGTAGAAGATCGTCATGTCAATAGTTCGGATAGTTTTTGCTAGAGAGCACTTGTGTCACTCTTCCACCGGCCCCATTGTCGGTGTAGTATAGCCACATCTTCAGTTGTGCGATTCTTCCATGCAGTCGTGCTTTGTCCGTCCAATGGGACGGTAACGTTGTTTAACGGAAGACTGCCACTATGTGAAATCTCCACGATATTTTTGTGTGATGTGTCCATATTCTCCAAAATAAACCCGTTTTATCTTATACCAAAACGCCACATTCATGAAACTGTCATTTTTCTTCGAAAAACTGTTTTTCCAGAATCCCAGTCAGTAGAATACCCAAATCTACAGAGGTATTTTCTTGCTTCAATTTTTTCAATTCTTGCTATCAACTTGCTTCAATTTTTTTCTGAATTTTAGAAGAGCCTGGACAGCTGAGAAAGTAACGAAAAAACTTTGATGACGATTTCCCGCAAATCAGCTTTTTCAGCAATCAGCTTTTGTCACACTTCTTCCCAATGGACGAATTGTGACTTATTCTCTTATATAAATGTTACTACACTGAAGTTTTTTGAGAACTTCATGTGCTTATCTTAAATGAATTCTAAAATGTCATAATTAGATATATAATAAGAGGTATTAGGACCGATCCAATTATCAGCGATATGAGTTATGAATCTCGGATTTATAATCTAAATAAATAAATGCGTGTAAACCCGACATTCCGCTAATAATGGGATATCATGAGCTTGGGAATTATGTGTTTTAGGGGTCATATTTCACTGGCAAAACGTCCCGGGTGATCTATATATTCCATATTTCCCCGACTAACCAAGAGAAATGAAGTACTCGCCTTTGTTTTTAGTTGATAGTGCAAGAAGTAGTGAAAACCGTATAGTGTTTGTGCCGAGAGGGGTGTGGAGTTCTGTCAAACAGACGATAGGAGCGATGTGCCTGGCACATTATGAAGGCGCTAATTGGAGCTTGTATAGAGGAGCCCTTGGAGTCTAATGCCGACGCATTAAAACAAAGTAATAGTCCAATTAATTAGTACATATAAGGTGCTAAAGCAGGGCAGGCGATGGAGGTTATGGGAGCAGGAAAGAGGATAGAGGACCTACTGATAGCTTGGGTTGGGCTGAGAAGGGGTTGTCTTAATCACCTCGGGTTGACTAATGGGCCAGTATAGGAGTTCACGCCAGGCACCCATTGTACCGCTGCTTCAAGGTGTTATACAAAAGCTCGGTTCGGTACCTTTACTCGATAAACACCCCTCTCTATCTATTTCAAGGCTTACGGTAACCTTCTTGATCGATTTCGCGGCAATGAGAAATAGCTGAGGCCACAATGAGCCGCATCACATTGGGGAGTATAACGGTTTCCAAAGCGCAGACTACTAATCTTAGAGTGCTCATTGCCAACGTCAACTTGTCACTCATAGATACATTATACAATGCTATGGTCTAGCTTCGGAGGTTGTTATACAGATTTCACATTCATAATAGGTTGTTACGCTGCACATTATATAAATTTTATATTCCCTCACTAATTAACCCATAACTCCAATTGTTTATTTAGTATACTGATTCAAAAAGAAGATAATAAATGTCAAGCACCTTCTGCTTTTACATGTTCAATAACGAGGTATGGGTTACCTAACGTTCTTTACTCTCTTCTTCTTCGCAAGTGTCTCACTCTCATTTCCGGTTTCGAACCTTGTGTCGAAGTCGTTAAGGGCAGAATACAACGGTTAATGACTCACCCCTCGGATTTAGTTGAAATCCCAGCTCCCGTGGAATATTTAGAGGAGTTTCGGAATTAGTCATGGCAAAACCTCCACCCCACTAAATTCAGGCTAAGTATTTGACTGGGTATGCAGACCTTGGAGATGAACTCAAGACAAAACTCCAGTCACTATCTGCTTGCGAATTCTAACACCGGTGTATGTAAATGTATCCATATGTGCATTCATTGGAGTTACTGAATTTTTTGTTTACTCACTAATTATTGTCTTATTTATTGCTTCTGAGCGAATCATTGCCTTGTGAAAAGAAATGATCGTAACGAAATCATGAAATCCCAAATCAGAACTTTCATTTTGCCTGTCTGAAAGAAAATAGTGTGCCAAATGTCTTTGTGTGTCTGGAAATCGTAGCCATGAAAAAGACTTGCATGTTACCTACTTATTGAGCTGATCTGTATGTCATATGAAGGGGTCACGCAGGTTGGTCCGTATTTGATTTTAACATACGACTTCATCCAAAATCCTACCCGCCATCCACATTGATAAAATTTATAATATTCAATTTATAATGGTGGCATTTTCAGTGCCCTCTCAGTTGGTTCTCATTACGACATGAACACCTGGAAACTATGTGTCACACTTTAGCTGTCCTTTCTTCCATAGTACATACAACACAACCTTAATCAAGGATTTCATGGAAAAAATCGTTATATCCATCGAATGCTATATTGGTGAATACTCATCTTATATCATGTGTTTTTCAATATCTGATTGAACAATATATTTCTGACTGGAGTCCACTCCTTATATACCAATTCCACTTAACTTATACTTATACATTAAATTCCACTCATGCAGCGTGACTTTCCGAGCAAATTTACGAACAGTGTGTGTATGTACACAAACTACCGTCCACCTACCAGCGACATACTAAAATTTTTACTAAAATGATTCACTATTTGCGAACGTGATGAGAACAATTTAAATGGAAAATACATCGTTACTCAGTATTGTATTTCAACATTGCTGATATTCGAAGTAGCGTGATCAGGACTTGGGATATGGGAATATAAAGGATTTGAAATTAGTGTTAAGGCTAGCATCATATGTTTAATAAGCTGAAGAGCAATTTGAAGTGGTTTAGACATCAATATTTCATTATGCACTCTTTCTTTCGCTCTCATTCTTAGTCTCTGGTTTCATCTATCTAGTGGGCGTTTAAAATAAATGAGATAGAAAGGACGGAGAAAAGAATTTCTCGTTGGAGTTATTGCTCGAAGACATGATAGCGAGTGTGTTGTTTTCTTCCTAGCCACCCCCTCTCGCCCTCACACCACTTTTCCCACTTTCCCTTATAAATGAGCGAAGGCGGGGGTGAGGTCGCGTGATCCTTTATTTGATTAGCTCCCACTCCCTTGTACGGGCGCCCGGAACTCCATCGATTTGTATCAATTACGACCGGTCATCAGTTTTCACCGATAGAACCCGTCGGCCACAGCAGTAGTGCTGGGAAGGGATAGAGTAGACCGCGCTATTTCCACTCCAGCCGGAAATAGGGTCATGATTATGAAACCTCCCGCAGTTTTTCGCATGTTTCTCCTTTCTCCCGTTCCTCCGTTTTTTGAACGATCCGCGAACGCAGTTTTGTATTCCAAGGTAACTAAGAACTACGTTCCTATTTACTGGCTGTCTCCCCCTCGGAAGGTCATATTTCAAGTAAATCACACCCCGAACCCTCAACCCCCCTGGGCTAACGGCTAATTTCAGAAGGGCTAAGGGATTCTCCTTGATAGTGGCTAAGCAAGATGTAGTGCTCAAACGTGTCCTTACTCCTCTTACCATAGGCTTTCCCAAACCATCATTCAATTTTCCCAGTTATTAGTAATCAGTTTCAAAGACCGTCCATGACACTGCGATGGGGTTCTCAATAATACTGAACCACTTGCATATCTATTCTGGTAATTTTACTCAAATATTCAATGAGGATATGATTCACAAAATTCACAAAATGAAGAAGATTTGTACTCATAAATCAAAACTTCTCATTCCGTTTTTTAAACCGTTGTTACTTGTCGCAGTTCCCCATTGCACAACAATAACGAGTGGCTCAGCGGAACTGTACCATAGCCGATTTTGCAGATTTTGAGCTCCAACTACTAGATTTTGATCATAGTAATTTAGTTTTACTAAATCCCAAAGCTAATGGACATTTTCAAATTGCGACCCTCTCTGTAGGTTACCATGGCTTTGCTAAATTTAGGATGAAACGTTTTTAGGGCTGAACTCACATTAGTTCAACTTTTACGCCTCAGCATTGAATTTTCCAAACAAGTGAATCATTTCTGAACTGATTGTTATAGAAATGACTCAAATTGGTTAAGTCTAACCCAAGATACCTACCATTTACATATTTATATCGTAAATTTTCGTATCTTTATCTGTTCGAAAGTGAACCTAATTACACCTTATCTTGTAAATATACAAGGCATCGCAAAGGCCCACTACTCCACTAGTCGCTACTCTGGACCAAGAATACCTTAGGATTACACCTTTAAGCGAATTATCGAAGGAAATAGCTCCTATTGTTCAAACCGGACCACTCTAAACGGTGTTTAGGCGAGTTTTAAGGGGGGAATAGTTACCCATAAATTCCCAAAATCTAACAAGTTAGATCTTTTTTCAAAGTTTTTTTCACGCTGATCACGATGGTGAGGTCAGAATTGCAACATCCTATTCCGTTCCCAAACTGGAGCACTTTGAAGATGAAGAAACGTGGTTGATACTTGAGTTGTTCTTCGTGGTTAATCTGCTCTAATCTGATACCCTAGCGACTTGAAACTTTCAGGGCTATCGATTATCCACTCCAAGAAGATGCACACCAAATTTCAAGTTTCGCGACGTCCGGTAAACACGCGGTACCGTTCGTTCTTCTCAACTTGTTTGCTTGGCGGGGCGGATCGCTACCGCGTTTCTAGATACTTCAGTTTATACTTTTATTTCAATAATTAGACTACTGATCCGTTGTGCTTCTCGTTAAACATAACTCGAGTTCATCAGCTTTGCTTTGGCTATGTGCGATACCATATTGCCTCATGAACCGTATCAAAATTCATAGTACTTTTCACAGCACGTTACAGAGGGTCCAAATATCCCGCTCTGTTTCTAATCTCGAGCTGAGATAGACTTTCACTTCAGTACTTTGTCGCGAACTCGCGTGATTCAACTGAGAATCGTATTAAGATGATTATATGGACTAACAAATTAGCGAACAATAAATAGCAATGAAGCGATGGTTCTGTCGTCTCTTGGTTCCTTCTCCACTCCACTTGGGAATAGCTCGCAACCGTACGCGGATCATCAATAATTCCCTGTGCAGAGCCACCCTTCTTGACCAAGAACAAGTTCTTCCATTTGGTGTCGAATATTTCATGAGTCACGACTTTTATTTCATTGTGCCCCTATAGTTGTGTTGTCTACAGTAGACTACAAATAATGAAGGCAAAAACGAAATTGAACTAATTAAGGGATTACTAAGTACATAAGTCTTCTTGTCCACTATGCGTGAAATTTTACGGTACACCCATTCGAATTCGGTACCATTCATATTATGTTTGTAATTCGTCTTCAGTAGGTAACATGATTTAAGACGAGTGTTTTCAAAATTCTCAAGTTTTACTTTAACCATCCTAAATCTGGAATTGGAATCTGTGTAATTCCTTCAATTGTATTCATTTTCAATATACTCTCACTTAATAGCTCTTGGAGGGTCATCAACTTCTCATCATATCCATCTTCTCTAAGGATTTGAATATTGCATGTCATAAACAACTATTTACATCCAGATGCAAATTGAGACCAATGAAACGTGTACTGACATAATTCGTTGGAATAACTCCTTTCTTGGTACGAAACAATAATGTCCATTGCACACTGACTCCAGTATTAGTTTCCCGAGGATCTAAATGCTAATGAACTCCTAGTATTTTACTACGTTTCTATTACGAGTGGTTCTGCTTCGTGTCTGTCTGTCCGGGTGGAATTTTGCAATCAAGTTTAAACTAACTTCCCGATGAGCTAGGGACTTGAAATTTTAAACATAGGCAGAACTGGATGACAATGCAATATTCACTTGGTTACTTATCTTTAAATTCTTTAAACGATATTTGTTTAATCAAATAAAATTGGGATGATGAGCTAGTGACGTGAAAATTAAATATAGGTCGGTACTCGAAACGGATCTCGCACTGCAGAATCTGCATCGCATTCTGCTCTCTTATCAAACTGCTTACAGGGCAGAACTTGTAATGGAGAAGGATCTTACATTGTCTTGTTTCGCTTCACGAACATGAAAAAATAAATAAATAAATAACAAAAATTGAGTTACTTCCTCAGTTTGATTTTCAGGGTTAAAAGACTTGAAGAATTTGAACTACGAGTATTATAGGCGGTACTTTTAAGGTAATAATATTACCTTAAATATTATTCTGAATTTCAGACATTGGCAGCTAAACAGGATGTGCAATGTATGGGGAATTTCCTATATTGGCCCTGTCAGAGTCTCATCAATATAATATATTGATAATATTATTATATATTTTATATTATAAAAAAACCTATTGAAATCTTTTACCCGGACATAAGACTTGAAAACAAAAAATAAATTAAAAAGTATAAAATATTCTTTCATGGCCCTTCTACAATTTTGAGGGAGGATCGTTAGTGGCAACGGATATATTTGGAATACTTGGTGAGAAAAACGTTGGTCGCAGCCAGAAAATAATACAAGTAGACAATCTGGATGAATTCACAGCTAATTTCAGTAAATTGGAAATTGGATAGGCAATCTACTAACATTGGCTATACTGTTTAATCTAAACCAGTAAATCAATAAAACCTAAGGTTCATGGGAGAGACTTGTTTTGAAGTTGGTTGCCTTTCAATAGAATTATATCTATTGCTAGGAATGGTTGCCTTTCAATAGAATTATATCTATTACTAGGAAACATTGCCGACAGTCGGCTACCCGACAGCAGAGAAATTGTTCGGACAACGAGGTGTGAGCATCTGACAAGGTAACATTCTCATGTCAGTTAATAATAATAAAACTTGATGCTGAATCTGTGAATCCATTGCCAATGTGTTCAGTTCAACACCGCTGAAATATTTCTATCTATTTATTGCCGTATCCCTGGTTCTGTTTGATTGATTGAATGTTAACAGTGTTCTTGGGTCATATGGAACGGGTTCCGTAAGGAATGTTATTGTGATAAGAGAATAATATTTTGATGTCCTCTAATCACAATAAAATTCATATTTGTTGCGCAAACAAGGAAAATGCTATTGGAACACTTGATTCCTCGTGTACCTATCTTATCTGATTTCGACCAAATTTGATTGGAAGTTGTGTCTACGTATAGCTACATAATTTTACATGAAAATATTTATACCTAGTTCAAAATGCTATGAACCAAAGTAACGGTGTTAGGAACTATTCTGACCATCCACTTGGCAAAGGCTTTTCGGTTATTGGCGAGTATTGTTATCGGGGTAAAATACAGAAATACCGCTGGAGTATGCCATGTTGTACAGCTATTGGCGAGAGTTGTTTTGTGTGGAGGGCAGCAGACAAGCAACGGAATCCAGAGCCTGGGCACCGAGCAGAATCGCCCCCTGTTCCTCGACATCACAGCCCTACACCTTCAGTCCTTGTGATTTACGCCCAGCCGGGCGAGCTTCGGGCACATACCGGTCTGAGCACTGATTTGATTTGTTGTCCCTCCAGCCATTGGTTTGCGAAGAGGAGAGTCATCTTTACAACCCCCTTCAGCGTCTGCTGCCTTCGGTTCGCTCTCTATATTGAAATATATGGGCAAACTACCCTCAGATTCAACCACCACCGCATAGCTACCCTTCACGCTTGTTCATCTAATGGTTCCAACTCTATTCCGTTTCGGAATACCCTCTTCATTCAAATTGTCAAAACCCGGCGAAATCTCCTCCCATTCCGCGGGAACCGCATCTCCTACAGGTTCCCCTCTGGGATAATCCGGACCGCCGGTTATTGGGTCGCTTCCGTGAGCCTAATCCAACGCCTCAAAATTACTCAACTTCCCATTAGAGAAGAAAATGCCATATTCTCCCTTCTACTATACTCTAATGGAATACCCCTCACTCGAACTCATTACCTCCGGGAGTACTTCATGCATTATGCCCTTTGCTGGGTTTAGGCGTAGATGTTCTGGGGTAATGCTCGATGGAAATAACCCAATAACTTATAACAAAACCACTTCCCTCGTGGATTTTCTTACCACAACGTTGGTTGTTTTCTCTGACGCTACGCCATCAAGATTCAAACCACCAGCCTGTTAATTTCCGACAGCCATCTACTTCCGAATTACGATCGTGTATTGCGTTATCATGTCTCAAGAATTTACAACTATGTATATACAAACTGATATTAATAATATCAGTTTGTATATACATAATATGTAAAAATTCTCGCTGCTGCCCATTATTTTATGTGTTTCTCATATGAGCACGACGAGGATTAACTATCCTCGGCGTAACACTCATGAATGAATGACTCGGTATACAACTGGAGTTAATAAAATCTCTATTGCAACCTCATCGTGTACACACCATAACTCAACCAGAATTCCTTAATTCTATTTTGTTGATTATTGCGCAAGACAACTGTTCCGATCAACGCAGAAATGAATGAATAGTTATTCTCAAAGCAGTATAAAACGTTAACGATACACGACAAGTTTTCCTAAAACATCGATATTATTAAAACCAATTGTCACTGTCTGGTTCATTGAAGACCAGAATATAAAGTACAGAGTAATATGCCTATCAGTCTGTATATACTGATTAACATAATCCTATAGTTCAAGGTGTTTTATATAACAGGACATGCTCATGGTATCAGTGACAAACACGGTGCAAGTTGCACTTAACCCAATTAATGTGACTATCAATTTCTATTCAAATTTAATTTCTTCTGACCCACCAGCCCAAACTTCATTAGTTGTATCCGAGATAATGAACGAAGTATTTAAGCTCTTTGAAATTTGAGATTGTACGATGTTCTTTGGAACAGCCTCCCTTTGATCATTCCGATGAAGTTAGAATTTGAATTCAACATAATATTATTATGTTATTCTTATTAAGAAATTCTTATTAAGGAATTTATAAGATAAATCTCATTCATAAAACTTGTGTAGAAAACAGCTGGTGTACTGAGAAAGATTGAAATGCAATATTTCAAGTTGCGTATTTTAGATAATGTTCCAAATAGTTGATAATTACTGTAATAACCTCCGAGACTCGAGTTTATGAGCTTGAGTGGGAAAAAGGAGACTGCTGAGTGTCGACCCCGAGACCGATGAGCATGTTAGCTGAGAGAGGCTACCGACCGAACCAAAATCGATTTTGACTGTTTGTACCGCTGGTTCACTGATGCTATTAGTACGGAAAGGGGGTGGTTTCTTGTTGTTTATAAGTAGATTTCAATATTCATTGTACTACTTTATCTGATTGCTATCCGTATTGTAACCTGAATAGGATTTGTCCGCTATGAAATCTCGATTATTCTCCTTCTCTCTCTCTTTCTTTAATATCACGAGCTTTAATGGGCTGTGACGCGATGGTAATGGCAATTGAACCTTCAGTGGAACCATTTTCCATTAGGATTTCCATTTCGATTCTCCGACTATGCTACCCCTCGACACTGGACGATGAATATGAAATGCCGTCAGAGCTGACCGAGGCCGGCTGTCCCGGGGAAAAAGGGTACTCTTACACCCCTCATAGGAATAGTATTTACCCGAGAAAATGTGAACGGCGTCATAATATCGTGCCGGAGAGGCGTGATAGAGAGGGTGAAGTTGAAAATGCGATTTTCCGCCGATGTCGAGCGGTTGAGAGGGTTTGAGAGGCATTTTGCGGTAAAGGGCGCTGGCTGGCCTTCTACGTCGGACCACAACCGGCGGTTCTGGGATAGTCAGATTTTATGTCGAGACCTTATACCATATCGCTGCATTATAATTCATCGACCGCTTGTTATTAATATCGTGAGAATTAATCACCGTACAAACATTATCATTACATACGATATTATGGAATGGAGTTGTACGACTTGCTTCAAAGAGGAAGTGGTACGCTGAAACAATGGCTGTTTTATATGCTCAACCGTAATACAATCAGTTTCATCTCATAATGACGAAGTGACAATATCAGGACAGTTTGCCGTTGACTGTGCCTTTTTAACTAATCACCCCACTAGTGAGGGAGCATGTGAATCGATGCAAGCGATCGCTAACGGTGTCAGCGAATGGGCCAAAAATGAAGAATTAAAATTAACGCCACAAGTCAAACCTTGGTATTTACACCTACTTGTAACAAGCGTGGATTTCATATGTCCTCCTATGGAAATGGAAGGGTCCGCTCTCAAACTGAAGTCGCACGTCAAATACCTAGGATTGACTATGGATCAACGGCTTACTTAGAAGGATCACATCAATGACATAGCCGGTAGAATTCGCCACAGAATCGGTCAGCTGAAATATCTCCTCACAAAAAAAAATCTCAGCATTAAAAATAAGCTTTTGATTCATAACGCCATGATCAAACCGATTTGGTGGTCTTTGGTCATCTGGATCAGATACCCAGATTAACAGAGTGCAGGTGCTGCAGAATTGGATCCTCCTTATGAACTTATTGAAAGAAACATTATTTTACAATAATTGTTGTTTTACAAAGATTGCTTGATTGCCAAATACTAAGCTTCCTGGTGACGCTCAAATAATACTCGTGCGTTGCTCGTAATATCAGTATGGAACATTCGTTCCGGCACAAATGGAAAAACGTTTCCCGTCGTTAAATAAAAATAACCTCTTCTCATCCTTATTCCGACGGTTCAAGGGAAAAGTAAAAGTATTCCCCCAAAGCCAATTTGAAAACTTTCGATTTGATATTCATGGGTCGGGGAGGAAACTGCGTTTAGCCCGCAATCAGTTTAAAACCTCTCCGCGGCTTCTGAGGGGACCGGCGCAAGGGGTGCTCAAACTTTTGATTTGGTCCGGACTTGATGGAGGAAGCAGACCCGTGTAAAGTTCGCTAATGACTGTCACTATCTCTCCTATGCATATTTCATAAGAGCGATGCCGGCCGCACTTATCAACAGGTTTGTCCTGCTTGAAGAACGAACCACTTGACCGAGCGCCCCTTTACCTACTGTTCGCTTTTCGCGTGATTTGGGATGCTAATTCCATTCGATATTAAATTTGTATCCTGTTACTTTAAATCTCATTCGTATGTGCATTATTAAATGCTGTTTCATGGAATGGGCGGGGTTGATCATCCCGATGTAATTTAGTAATTTCTTCAATAGTCTTCCCTTCCGAATTGTCAATACCTACCTCTACATATACAGCTACAGGTACATATTTGTCATGGAATCTAATTGAGACTACGACCGAATATCACTCTTGTAGGTTATACGAAAGAATGGCAATATTTCTCACAATGCCCTTCGTCCTGGAATGGTAAAAGCTCACGGGAACACCTCTCCGGATATTCACAAAGACGGACTTTAAAATAAACAAAACAAAACGAGAGATCGCAGATAATCTTGCGTAGGTTCTTGTTGTAATGTGTATGAAATTTTCTGTTTTAAAAAAATCCTTATTCCCAAAAATAGACTAAAATCCTACTGGATGTCTACAAGTCATAATATAAAATCGATCACGGTTCATTAACCCATTGTGGGGCATTCCTTCCTTACATCAGACCGCACATTCGGACGTATTGAGAAGGAACTTAGAAACATTTTGTGAAATCCAAGACATTTGTGTGCCAGGAATTACCTCGTTCATGAAAACATGTTGCATACGAGTCTGCAACCCTGTGGGACATTTTATGTCTTACCTTGGTGATGTGATGTTGTAACGCTTTTTCTGTTTATGTACCCAAGCAGATTTTATTAAATTTTCGTGACGATTTCGTGTGACGCTTTTTGTGTTACTTTTTCGAGTTATGTGCCAGAGTAAAGACATAAAATGTCAAAAAAGAGGCAATGTCGGTTTCATTTCGGATTGTTGTAATGCAAATGCAACGCAGAATATATCTGTCATATCTGAATTATACTACGAATGTCGCTTACGACGCCACCTTGGGTACATCAACCATCAAATCATTCCCCACTTTAGGATTTGGCTGTGGAGAAGTATCCAAACGTCGGGGTCATCTCTCGTAGTTTCACATTTTCTCACCTCTCCTGACTTTTTACCGACCTACTTTTCCCTATTTCTGAGGGGCTGACCCTGGATTTTATTTTATTATTGCATCTAACCCATGAGTAGTTCGGAAGTGCAACAATAATTCATCGTGTGAAGCAAAGATTCAACCGAACATATAAACAAAATTATTCAGTGCCAAAGTTTCTTCCAAGTTATTGAATGTCCATTCGTTGTTCCGATAAGTATTCTCGGGAATTTTCAGTACAATGTTCCCTTTGGTCTCATGGATCGATCATAAGTAGAGCTCTGCAGAGTGAGATTTTCCAACAATTCATTCGAATCTTCTCGTATAAATCAATCACTCGTTATAAATTCCACAAGGAACCCCTAGATTTCAATATACAGTAGTACCTAAGAAGTTTTCCGCCTCAATTAAGCCGTTTAAAGTTTTCACTTGGAGAGATCCTCCTGATGAAGACCCCTCCTAATGAGTTTAGTCGTAGAGGCGAGAACTCCCTAGGAAATAGATGGGGTGGAGTGTGGTGGAGGGACACGGCGGCGATGGTGTGGGGCTGGTTTCGAAGTGACAAGTTCGAAAAGTCCAGTTCATAATTTCGAAAGCGATGATGGATGAAAGTGCTGAAAGAGGATTTTATAACTCAACAGACGAGAGGGGCTGGCGTACCAGGAGGCGACTGAGGAGTTTTCTTATGGTTAAGATCGATGAGCTCGGACGAAATTATTCGAGATTGATCTTGAGGGTTTCTCAAGAAATCGTTATAAGTGAGTTTATTTCAAACTTGATGGAATAAAAACAAACTTCTCGCACCCAACTTTCTCTGAGGAATGTACCTGATCTCAGTAATCAAGTTCGAGGGCTGAGGGTGATTGACAACCGTTGACGAAGCAGATGAAATTGGTTCATAAGCCCCTGTATAGAGGATCAGTGGCTTACACGGGAAGATTTCTTTGGAACAATAAAACGAATAATTCGAGAATTATTCTCGAAGCGGAGTATGAATTTTCGTTCATAGATCATTATTTGATGAGACGATCTAACCAAATCTTTTTGGGCATAACGCTCAGCAAGAACATAGCTCCGTTGAAACCGAGTTGTGGATGTTCCAAACAAATGCCATCAATTGTTTTAGATAAATTCTCTATATTCTATTTCTAAGATCTTCCTTCAACTCGTCAGCGATGCCATGCATTTCTAACAAGTCTTAGGTCCTCAAAGATTCTTGTCACCTGACCCAATGGGTTGGTAGTTTCCCCTGAAATCACCATATCAAAATTTAATATGGTTTCGACAAACAGAAAAATACAGAGTATAATAGTATATTAAATATTATTTGATATACTCTGTATTTTTTAGTTTTTCCTAACACGCCAGCTTGAGTTTTACCCACTTATGATTAGATATTAATAATTTTTCTGAATTGTCTACATTTGATTGGTCTTTAGTTTGTAGTTTAATTTTGTTTATTATTGTTGGTAAATTCTGGTTGGATTTCGATTAGTCTCAACCCAAATCGAAATATTCAAAAACATTTGAAGCCATTGAAATTGACAATTTTTTCTCATTGATCAATTTTAGACAGTGGGCCATTACCTACCTCTTACCTTAATGAGCCGGCTCCCAGTAGTGATGATGATGAATGAGTTTTGTAGAAAGTTACTTTGAAAATGATTATGACGTTCAGGCTTAAGTGTGTTAATAATTACACACAAGCTGTATAAATAATATCCGTGTACTTATTTCATAATTTTATTCTAGATGTTTAGTTGAAGTAAAAATTGAGAAAAGTAGGCCGATGAAACAGGGACCTCCAGCATAGAAAATCAAGGACGTGAACTCGATGAGGACTATTTAATTAAGTGGCATGGGAGACCGGTGGGTAGTGGTGCCTCTTTGAAAAACACACTGACCAAAAGAGGAATAGCGGCCGGAAACGGGAAGGCTGAAAGAGCTTGGAAGCCGTGAAAAAAAAGGAAAAAAACGTGGAAAAGTGCGGTAAGAGATTAATTTCAAAAGATGGTAAACTCACTCTACTTCAGACGATAGGAGAAAGCTAAGAGCGGAGTGGAAAGGAGAGGAAGGGCTCGACTATTGAGATAGAGATATGAAAGCCACTACCCTCCTGCACCCCAAAAGAGGATTCTTTCTTGAAACTCTACCACCAGTTCTCTGAGTAGAAATTAAAAGAGGAGGAAATTCTAAAGAATCAAAAGAAGGGACTAAGAGAGCGGGTACGGCGTGAGGGTGCTGGTGGAAAAACCGCGATCTTTCTACTAACAGCCCGCATCCAGGAGGACAAGGGTATGGTTTTCTTTGGTTCTTGAGCCAGAAACCATTAATTGCGGTCCTTTTAAAACTGAGTCTAGACCGCTTCTACCTGGTTTTCGTTTTTGCCATGGGCTAATTCGAAAGAGGGACACCATTTAAATTAGAGTAAGGTTGAGTTTTCGTTGGTCTGGATCGCCTCTTCACACACCAGTCGTCGGTATACCAGAAACAAATTGTTGAGTTCCCACGTTCCCCATCTCGTTCGTCTGAGCTTTACTAAGTGATTGGACAATTAAAGTTTGAGAAGGTTCAAAGTGGGTGGGGCAGTTCCACGGACATTTACATGGGTACAACAAACCCATTGACCACTCAATGCAATCCAAGCAGCATTAAAATATGTTTAGAAATGTTGTGTGTCAATAACACTCCAATTATACAGTGAATTGTATTTTGAAATGTTCAGGTTTTCTGATTGAGATAACTTGACGCGAAGCACATAGAGATAAATGGATACAGTCGACAAACCATTTCAAAAATGATATCCCACTATTCCCCAAAACTAAACTTGAATCGTATAAAAACTTGGCTGATTCACTGTTGACTTGTGTCATTGACTTCATCATATTCCATTTCGGTTTATCATCTTCGATACCTAATGAACCTTTGGAATCGACCAAGAAAAAAATTGAAGCAAGCATTAAAGCAAGTCATTTGTGATTGAGGGGGTGAATTTTGAGCTAGCTCCACTAGAAGATTGTTGGAGTGGTGAAGCATTGCTAAATGTAGCTGCGGGTACATACTGGGTACTACCTCAGTTGTCTATGTGTTGTTCAAGTCTTCATAGATGCCTCAGTTTAGCATATACCAGGGTGCACCCGTTAGCATTCGAAAAGCCTTGTTTTTGATTGTTTGAATCTTCATTATCTGGCTATTGGAGGTTTAGCCCCAAATTCGGTAGCTGTATAGCTATAAAGACCGTGCTGTGAATTAATTTCTTGAGTTTCAGAGGTAGTCAAGAGTTTGGTCCTAGGAGAAATTTCAATTGTCGCAGCCTGTGACCTGTGTATTGAAACAAATTACATAGTATTTGAATTTTTATAGACCATCCGTAGGTTTTTACGACCAGCAGTTTGTTCGCAGTGGGGACTCAAATGTTGAGTCAATGAAATACCGTCAACAAGAGCGCGTATCAAACGGCGGCAAGTCTGTTCAACGGTCTTTCTGGGCAACAGCAGATTCCAACAAATATTATTATGTCATAACGAGTTGCTTGTTCTGACATACTTTTCGTGTATACGGAAAGAAGGTTATTGAAAATTGGGTGGTATGAAGTTCATGTTGATATTTATTGCCGAAATCGGTAGGAACAAGTGGAAATCCCAGTATCATACCAATACATATTCATTCTTTTCTTAATAATAAAATATATCATTTATATAATTAATATGTAGACCATCACTGAGCTAATACCCCCCTCCCCCACACAACCCGTATTTGTCACCTAATTTTACAAAAACTTTTTTCCTATAGTTATAGGTCTCACAAGGATATTTGTTTACAGAGCAGTGATCCAGACAGAAGGGTGTGATCTGTTCAGAACCGTTGTAGAAGAATTTTCAGAATGTTTTATATTATTCCACCTTTTATCAGTGGAATTCCCTGTTTATGTAACCCACTAAAACGTGTGTAAGGTCTCAAGGTATGATGATACATTCAGATGACGTCATGTCTACGCGAATATTATGAAATAAACCCGTCCCAGTATGAGGACAGGAAATCCCTTTGTATAATTTTCCCTTTCCGGAGTAAACTACGGGCGTAGTCAAAATATTTATTCTCCGGTTTCTCTACTTCACCTGTTACAACCAACGGGCGAAAATTATTTTCAAGTCACCGAAAAGCGCCTTTGGATGTGGAAATTAATTAATTTGAAGAAAACATCGCGTGGCTTGAACTTCGGGCTGAATTGAAGCTCCCTTATTTCGCTGACGATGGAATACCATCAGACTCTTCATTTCATTTATTTCCATCCCTCTCCCTCCCCATCTCCGTTGCCGCGACTTTTCATCTTGCTATGTAACTTAAATTAAACCAGTCTTACGGGGCAACGACCTCATGCTTTACCTTTAAACCAGGTGCACATGAGATATAAATTCAGTAGGTATATGATGCTTCTCAGATAGTTGAATGATTATGGAAAAATTATCAGCGTTTTTTATTCGATATGCGGATGGTTTGTTAGTTCACTCCGATGAGCCATTATTGGAAATTATACACTAGTGATATATAATATATTATAATATGATATTAATTCTAGTAATACTAGTAATATTACTAGTATATTATACTGAAATTGTTGAGCGATATAGGATGGATTAAAATACAGGATTCCTACCAGATTTAGATATGCACTGCAATGCAACAAGAAGTGCTCTGAGATTACTCTACCATTTAGTATATTGTCTCCTTTGATCTTCACTTCCCTTCGCAATGATGAAACACTCTAGAAAAGATTAAACAAAATTAAATACACTTTTTTTCTTACGATTAATAATTGAAAGCGGGAAAATTAATTGTATCCGGTTCCCTGGTCTCATTTATGTAATATGTTCTGTAGTAAATCACATGCATGAGTTCAACAATTTGTTAATTTAATTTAACTTTATTTCATGTCAGTATCCGTAAGTTACGTTAACTGCAGTCATTAAGACCGAAAATCAAATTCACCTTTTTAGGTACCATCAAATTCACCCTTTTAGGTATCAAATTCACCCTTTTACGAACTAATTGCACCCTTGTACGAATCAAATTCACCATCGTTGATCTGGATATTCATATTCACACAAAAACTCCTGAATATACCCGGAGTGAAGGAAGTCCTACTTAGATCAAGCTCCCGATTTGTTTTTTTATTAATATTTATTTATTGGCGTCGCATAAACTTCTTTTCTTACAGTTGTGCATCTAATCCAATGGATCTATTATTCTCACAGGCCAGTGTCACATGCTCGACGGTCTCCTCTTCGACTTTTGCATCTTCGGCACATTGAAGTGTTGGATGGATTGATATGGTGAAGATACATATTAGCTTTGGGATGTCCGGTTCGCAGTCCGCTGATCGTATCCTATGCCATTCAACGCATTTATTGCATTGCTCAAAGAGGGTGAATTTGACTTGTAAAATAATGAATTTGATTTGAAAAAGGGTGAAATTGGATTGTAAAAGGGTGAATTTGATTTGTAGAAGGGTATATTTGACTTTAAAATGCTGAATTGAATATATTTCAATATATTGAAATTGATGAAACAGCTCTAAGGCAGGGAAAGTTGGACCTGTGCAACCTTTAAATGGTTTTCTTCAGGGTCGAAGGTAAGTCGGAAGGTGCAGAGAAAACCGGGTAGTGGACAAGATCGGAGAAGCTCCTTTCTGGATCCGGTGCCCTTTCTATCTTCCTTCCTCACCTCCTTATCTTTGGCGCTTGTTTGTAAACACGGGCTCCTCTTCCGTCGCCCCGCGGGGTTGTAACTCACCCCCTTTATTAGGTTATCCGCCCACCCGCCTACCATCCTATTCTACGGAGTCCGCGAAGACCCCTACCTAATTTAATAGCCCTGTAATAGGATTAAATCCCCAGGGGTGCCGCCACCGGGTTAGTCCTCTTGAAAGAGAAAATTGGTGTGGCCCGAATGAGGGAGAAAAATATTGAAGGTGGAGCCAGATCCAGCACATCCTTAACGTCTTCTGGGACTCATATTCTTCCTTCGGCCGCCGGTTCCGCACTCGTTAAACAAGAACTCATTGCAATTGTCCAAATTTCGGGTCTGTAACCTGATCTCATGAGCGAATTTTCGAATTACCAAAGATCCAGCGCTGACCAGTTACCAATTTGTACGCTTCTCTGAGTCTTGTTCAATTCGAATTACTGTACAGAATGTTTACCTATTTTTATCATTTCCATCTGTCGAAGATCCCGAAGCCTCGTGTGTTATTGGCAATATTCAGGTATCTTTGGAATTATATTTACATTGTTACTGACTGGCAAATTCCAAGATCCAAAGTGATTTGGGACACTTGAAATCTGGCGGTCTTTCAAAAGTTTCGCCTTTGGGTTCTTCACTATTTCTTCTTCCGTGAATGCTCGACGAATCCTCTTCTTCTGCTAACGTCTTCAACCCATGTATAGTAAATACCGATCTAACCCCTCTTTCATACTACGTAATACATACTATGGAAATGAAGTATTATATTACATGATGGTTCAGTTAAAATTGTAGTGTCGCCTTGCTTCCAAATCATATCAGAAGCGCCTCACTTCTACTAGTGGTTAGCAAAATAGCCTGCTGTAAGAAATCATCAACAATCGGTTAAGTGCTCCATAAAATTGACGAAAAAGAGATAGTTTGGTCCGGTTTAAAATTTCCCTGGTTTTAGAGTCACACCAGGAGTATCGCTACGTGCTGACGTAATATTACGAGTTGACGTAAGTTATAATGCATTAGCTAATTATTCTTGCGAAGCGGTTAAAAAGATTGCGCGTGTTGCTGGAAGAGCCTAAATGGCCCCCGGAATATCTGGCTGTAAACCTTAGCCGCTTCCATATTGGTTTTATACACCATACCTTAGTACCTAGTATATAATATTATCTACTACCAACGGGACTGAATACAGGTATATTAAAAACTATTCATTCACACTCACGTACTATGTCGACAAAATCAAGTACTGGAAGCAGCAAGTTTGGGATTATCTGTACCAGCTTCGTGAGTTGTCTACCAAATCGTTTATTCTTTATCACCTCCCTCAAGAGAATATTCCCCTCATTTCTCATCATTTCCTCTTATGGAAGTTTAATTAGGGTTCCGCGTGGCTCGGAATAGCTTCCAAGTAATTGCTTTTTGTTCTGTAAAACTTTTTACCGTTAAAGGGGTAATTTTATCATCCCTTTGGTGATACGATATCGGACGCAGATCCCTCATTAAGCCTGAAAATATAGCAGATCATTCGTGGAGCGGATGGTTTTAGAACTCTTTATTCCTTATTTATTCATAGTTGGGCGGTGCTTTGCACAAACCGGCAAACAATGGGGAGCAATTTCTAAACCTTTTGGTTTCTGGTATCTACATCGATTTGGACCAACTTGGGTTTTGCAAAAAATGGCATCCAGGAGTTCAGAAATTTTGAACACCACTCCGAACCTTTTGTCGCTCTATGCGAAATTCAGTTGTTGACTCGGGTGTTTGTACGGCTTGTTTTCATCTGGTTCCTCCTTCTAACGTTCTCAAGTTGTCTCCACCTACATTTGAATCACAAAAGAGCGGATTTGATGGAAAATAATTTAGAAAAACTCTGCAAATTCTTGACACAACGGTTCATTATCTTCTTTGTACAGATCACCCTTCTGTCTAGAGCACTAGGTCTAAATGTCTAGATCCTAAATGTTAGATTAATTATTATTATCAATTATCACTAATTATTAAAAATTTTATCAAGTATCTAGTGAAAATTATTATAATTTATTGTTAGGTATTAATAATTTGTATTTATTATTAATAATAATTATTATTAATTATGATTAATTAATACGATATAATTCTGGGGGTTTTAATACTACGTCGGTAATAATTTTTCTATAAAAGAAGTACCTACCAACAAACATTCGAAATTACCTTCATTTCCGTAGCACGAAACGCACCTCAGAACAACAAACTCGACATCACTTAAGCCATATGATGTTCCAAAGAGCTTGTTATTATGAAAATGGACCTGTATTTCAACAGTTTGATTCACGATCCTGTAGTGAGGCACAATCTTTGAGCCGTCATTGTGAACGAACGGCTGGTCGTACAAAGCTGCGGATGGTCTTAAAAAATTCTACGGAACAAACTCTATCTAAATATGAAATAAAAAACATACCGTTCTATATGAATTTTTCGAGATATGAAATTTTCAAAATTTCAAAATTCGTTTTGAACCCCTTCCCCTTGACCTAGGGTTATGAAAAGTTTCGAGGACCATTGTGGGGTTGGTCGAAACCCATAAAAAAAATTTCGTAATTTTAACTCAACGCTAACTGGGCAAAGTGGCGCGGACGGCGGACGGCGGACGGCGGACGGCGGACGGCGGACGGCGGACGGCGTACGGCGGACGGACGGATTTTTTTTTATTCGATTTTCTGAATCTACGTATCTTGAAACGTAAACCAACAAATTTTGAGGGGGGGTTAAAAAAATTTTTTCTTTGGGCGATTCCAATGGTTCATTATCGAAGATAATAAACCAAAAAAGTCGTTGAATGAAAAAAGAGCGAAGATTATTTATATTTATTTATCAATTGAAACAGTTGAGCACATTCCCCTCATCCCTTTTCTTTCACAAATTTAGTGAACAACACCACATGTAGGTACCTTTATTTTTATAAAAATCCTTCGTTTTGCCAAGTGCAAAAATAAATCCTGGCGGTCGATCTGCACAAGCCACAATGAGAGGTGTTTGACCGTTCTTGTGCAAATCTTAGCCTAAGATTTACAGTATGGCTGTAAATTTTACAGTATGGCTAGACTGTGCGTAGGGCGTTTGGTAACATTAAAGCTTCGCGCATACCAGGTAACCACCATAAATATGAATTTATTGATTTTTCCATCGGTTCTGACCTTTATCTTGGATTCTGCCTGTCAATAAACATGCTTGACGTGATTTCCACAAGCAGAAAAACTTGAAAAATCTTCGATCGCATTGTTCTCAAAACTGCAATTCAAAGCGCTTGGCCGGTGTGTGCATACCAGGATCCGTCCACCGTCCAGCTTACCAGGATCATATTGATTGTTTTTTTTTTCGTTGGTAAGTTGCTGCCTGTTCACCTGATGTCTTGCAACCGCAATGGATTATACCAATAACAACATTACGGCCAATTTTATGGTTGTTTAATATAAACATTACATTGACAGCAGGTTTTCTGAGTAAGTATATAAATTAACTCCGAATAATTGTCGGAAACAAATCACTGTCACTGATGTCTGCGCCGTTTTGTCACACACAAACATTTTCTCCCCGAAACAACCAACCCCTCCCACCACTCTCCCCCATCTACCTATAATAATTCCATCAGAGCGGTTTTATCATGAATAGTTATCAGTTAAAGGATAAAATAGACTCGGCCTGACAACTGCATTTTTTTGTCAATTGATTAAGAAAGCATAAATATAACTCCACAGGCGTACCTTGTCATGAAGATAGAGATCAGATTGAAGCAAAACAGTGATGGATCTTAAGTCAGTAAGGGTCTGATGGAATCCCTTCGAGAGAAAATCGTATACTGTTATGCGACGATAACTGTCTCGTTACAATGTTTAGATCGTATCAAGTGATTCACATCAACTCGAACATGATTTCCTTGTCTGGGCAGGTATAAAATTCGAAGGGCGAGTTTTGGAGGAAACATGGCCGTTTACTGTAATTATAGCTTACTTCATCACTTTATCTTTCCACTCCAAAGCAAATAAAACGATGTTAATCGTACATGGAGATATTGGGATCGTACATTGGGATCCAAACGACAACCATAGTTCCGAATATTTGGATTTCCATCTTCGGGTCAGGCACTTATCTCTCCGATCACTTCTACCTGTTTGTGAGCCCTTCTCCTTCTTCTATGTGCCACAAATATAGGTACATTCGCGTCAGTTCGACTAACAACAATAATCATCTTTCCAGCCAATACATAATAACAAATCTTTCCATCTCCATCCATAATTTTCTGTAGCTCCCCTATACGAATAATTAGAGTAATGAATCAGGTGCTTCTTTATCCACTAGACTAGTACAAACCAGACAATGAATCCTCACCCATCGATAATCCTTGAAATGTTCAAAATAGCAGTCGAGCATTGTGTTTAAAATTCAAATTTCTAAACTGAATTTTTTCAATGAAAACAAAATATGAAAATTTATAAAAAAGGAAACTGGTGACGGTATTTGTTTAATTGGCCGCTATTCTGATATCCACATACAAATAACTCCGATACCTAATTTGAAAACCTTGGTATTAGCCACGATGCTATCAAGCTGAATACATGACATGGCTAATACATTCCTATGATGTTGATCATTCTCTTTGCAGTGTACAGCTCATGTATAAAGACCCCTCTTTGAAGCTAGGCCTCTTGGTGAGGGGTTCCTCTATCGTTCTGGTTTTCTAATGAGGAAGATTAGAGAGAAATACGAACGATTCCAAAACCAAATCTGTATTTATATCTGAAAGAGTTCATTTACAGCGGGTCGTTCGATTTAAAAATTCTTCTTTTTTTGGTTTTTGTCTCCAGTCTAGCTTACCGAACGGATTCTAGACACCACAAAAGAATTAAGGGATCACTGAATTAACTGATGACGGTTTTTAAATAGTTTTATTTTTGGCAGGTTTAATTTTTTGTTTCTCTTATTTATATTCTAAGAAACACATTTCCTAGGTGAAAATAATTTTCCAAAGTTAGAAAACCGAGAAAACTATGAAAAGGCCAAAACAGGAATGGCAAACGAGGAAAAACTTGAAAACAAAAATGTGCAAAACGTATTTTTTTCAACTTTACGGTCTTCAATACATACTTGGTGTTACCTCCGTGGCTCGTGATTACAGGGAATGAGGGATTGGGATTGAGGTCGGGGCTTATGGCTGGCCAGTCCAACACGTGAATATTGTGCTTATTTAGGTACACTCTCACCACTCTAGCTGCATGGGGTCGGGGTCGGGGTCATCCTGCATAAAGATGAAACCAGCACCAGCAGCGACCGCTGAGGGCCGAAGATGGACGTCTAAAATCTCTTCAATTTAGCGCTGAGAGGACTCTTGAGGAAAACGATCAGATTTCATTCTGTTTTGGCTCGTGTCGAAGCTTGATACCGCTGGTCGTTCCTGGTGTTTGAGATTAAACGAAACAAACAAGGTCCATCCCATCTGCATTACGTACCTAATCACGAGATATAATGTGAACTTTGTCCAATTGACATCTACAAGAAAAAGTGATGTGACCCTTAATTCTTTTAAGGTGAGTAGAATCTTCGTCTCATACTGATTTTAACGGTTCAGATTGTCATCACTCGTTTTATTCTTCAATTGTTTCTTGTCACTTTTTTAATCATCCCCAGAGGGAGTATTCCTCTACAATATCCTGTTTTCATTACTGTTCTTATCTGTACGAGAAACTGAGCTGTGAGCTTCTGGATTTTGTTTAAAACTGACTCTAACTTTGACCATCGATTAGGGTGTAACGTTTATTCCTTGGCTACCGATGATACCGACTGCTACTCATCAAACTCTGCAGTGGATATTCGGAATGTCTGCTGGTATGCTTGAGGGGGATTATCCGTAGTTTGCCGGCCCCTCGTACGCCTTGCCCTCTGCAGCGTGAATTCTCTAGAATAATCGAATTTATAAAACTCGCCAATTCCTTCACTTTTATACTATCAATCTTCGTAGTTGCATACTTTACTCCAAGGGATTTTTCATCTCGTCCGACAATGGAATTCCATTAAATCATCATACGTCGCCTTGTTGGGGCAATAAGATGATTCGCCTTTCGGGTGAGGGACCGCAACATTCCTACCCTTGCTCCACTCTTCGAATGGATCGAATCACCCTCCGTATCACGCGATTTGTTACGCTGACATTTTCTCTAGTATGTGGATGCATATTGCTCCCGTTTTCACCTCGAATTCTCTCGGTGAATTCTGCTGTTTGTATAGTGGGTGTAGAAAAATCCCATTGTCATTTATGGGAAATTACGTGATGAACGCGAATTTGTCATTCGAAGTCACCAATCGAAATTTCCACCATAAGTTTTGAGTAATTTGATTATAAAAAAGCAGAAAAAACTGAATCTCAATTCATAGACCTCACTTCATGTGTGGTATCTACCTCAACCTCAAAAGTCGATTATGAAACGAATATTTGACGAAAAAATACAGATCTGTCAGGTTTTCTGAATAATTATGTGCGTCCAAACATTATATTCATTAGGTTTCGTGAGCAGACCCGACGACGGAATTGTGGAAAAGGGAAGTGATCAGATTTAGATGTTGTTCGATCCACTGGAGGAGAATAATGATGGTCTCCTTTCTTCGAATCCTTTTCCGGTCTTTCCCTCCCGCCAGCGATCCCCTGTTTTCCTCGAAGAATTGAAAAGAGACCTCCCAGTGTCGAGCGAAAAACGACATACTAGTATTATGCAACGGCGAATCAACAAGTGGTGTTGATTGGAACAAATAAATGTCTCCGGGACTGACTAGTCCGCTGGGGAGCCTGAACATCCTCGGCATCGGAAAGGAATTTCACGCCTTCCTGGATTCCTCTTTCTCTCCAGAGATCTTGGAATGGAGTTGAATTATCACTGGAATTAATAATAAAAATATCAAAGCAGTCCATTCTAACTTTGGCCGATTTTTCATGAATGTTTAATTGCACAACGTTTTGCATTTAATTTATTTTTAATTTTAGTTGTGGTTCTTAATGAACGTACCACCCTTGTTATTTCGATATAAAGAGAGATAGCAAAAAAACACATCGAAGTAACGTCCCATTAATGTTGTACAAAGAATTTAACGATCACATTTGTTTTGCGCCGCCCATGCGCACACGCAGGTTACGCATGTCAACTTTGTTTTTTCAAATGAGAACTCCCCTTTTTATTGCAGATTCGGATTTTACGTCAAATTTCATGAACTTTTTACTTCGACAACCTTTTTGTTTGGGCGCACCTAGGAGCGTCCAGAAGCGCCCAAAGTTGGACTAACCGCGTTTGTGCGTAATTTCGATAAGACGGAAAACCCCGAGTGTGGCACATGAAATTTATTACTCTTCAACACTGAATCACGTGGCGACATAAGTTTTTTTTATTGGACTTGATTAAACCGGGATTACAGCCTGAAACATGGCCGTTTTTAAGGGAAATCACCTTATTCTGGCTCTTGATCAGTTTACTTTTAGTTAGATAATATCTAACTAAACATATTATGTTTAGAGGCAGGTGGGCAGGTATCTAAAGTATCTTGTTAGGCCATGTAATTCAATTTCCCTCGCCCTTTCCCAACCCAGGCTTTAGATATCTACCCACCTGCCTAATAACTCATCTCACTAAAAGTAAACTGATCAAGAGCCAGGATATGGTGATTTTTCTTGAAAACGACCATGTTTCAGGCTATAATCCCGGTTTAATCAAGTCCAATATAAAAATAAACCAAAAAATTCTTGACACAACGGTTCATTATCTTCTTTGTACAGATCACCCTTCTGTCTAGATCACTAGGTCTAAATGTCTAGATCCTAAATGTTAGATTAATTATAATTATCAATTATCACTAATTATTAACAATTTTATCAAGTACCTAGTGAAAATTATTATAATTTATTGTTAGGTATTAATAATTCGTATTTATTATTAATAATAATTATTATTAATTATGATTAATTAATACGATATAATTCTGGGGTTTTTAATACTACGTCGGTAATAATTTTTCTATAAAAGAAGTACCTACCAACAAACATTCGAAATTACCTTCATTTCCGTAGCACGAAACGCACCTCAGAACAACAAACTCGACATCACTTAAGCCATATGATGTTCCAAATAGCTTGTTAGTATGAAAATGGACCTGTATTTCAACAGTTTGATACACGATCGTGTTGTGAGGCACAATCTTTGAGCCCTCATTGTGAACGAACGGCTGGTCGTACAAAGCTGCGGATGGTCTTAAAAAATTCTACGGAACAAACTCTATCTAAATATGAAATAAAAAACATACCGTTCTATATGAATTTTTCGAGATATGAGATTTTCAAATTTTCAAAATTCGTTTTGAACCCCTTCCCCTTGACCTAGGGTTATGAAAAGTTTCGAGGACCATTGTGGGGTTGGTCGAAACCCATAAAAAAATTTCGTAATTTTAACTCAACGCTAACTGGGCAAAGTGGCGCGGACGGCGTACGGCGGACGGCGTACGGCGGACGGCGTACGGCGTACGGCGTACGGCGGACGGACGGATTTTTTTTTATTCGATTTTCTGAATCTACGTATCTTGAAACGTAAACCAACAAATTTTGAGGGGGGGTTAAAAAAATTTTTTCTTTGGGGCGATTCCAATGGTTCATTATCGAAGATAATAAACCAAAATGATATCACCACGTGATCCAGTGTCGAAAAATAATGAAATTTCAAGTGCCACACTGGGGTTTTTCCGTCTTTTCGAAATTACGAGCAAACGCGATTTTTCCAACAAGCATTGGACTATGCAATGGATGCATTGAAATGGAGATCAATACTACGAATCGAATAGTTTTCGCCGGTCGTTCACTCTCCATACGGGTCAAAAGGTTGACAGGAAAAATGCTCGCCAACACCAGCGCAAATTAAATGCAGCTTAATTCTGTTCGGATCGGCTAACCGAGAAGTTTGTTTTTAAAGAAATATTGATCGCACGCTCCATCATAACATTGATTCCATTATAATAATTGGAACTGAAATAATATTGAGCCGAGCAGATTAGTGACCTGGGGATTAATTGAATAAAATGGCTTGTAAGTTCTCCATTTCTTGAACCAAACTAGGAATCTTGGGCACCACTTAAAAAAGTGTTGAATTCCCTATTAGTTCCATGGAACATTGATTGATATACACGTATTAGGAGTTGACTATCAGGCTTAGAGGCAAAGCAGCCATAACCTGAGGAATACCTAGTTACTCACATACAGGAATTCCCCCATTTGGCATTCGTGCATTGAATTAACTTTCGCTCCATGAACTCAGCTACCCCATGTTATTTTTACAGTCTCAAGAAGTGGGCCAAATGGCGTTTTAATAAAAAACTACCTGAATAATTGGCAAAATTTGAAACTTCTATAGTCGATTTGATCTCTAATCTGAGAAGTTGAGTAGGGAATTCATGTAAATGGACTTTAT
Source organism: Stenodema calcarata (assembly GCA_963920205.1). Classification (NCBI taxonomy): domain Eukaryota; kingdom Metazoa; phylum Arthropoda; class Insecta; order Hemiptera; family Miridae; genus Stenodema; species Stenodema calcarata. Next base: position 25,221,757 of record OY986049.1, on the reverse strand, counting down.
GTAAATCATTGAGTGAAGTTGGTTTGTTTCAAGATCGTCGCTTGAGACTGGATGAAAAATAAAATTACGATACTTCTATTATATAATATTATGATGTAGAAAGAGCTTCTTGTTCTACTACTCGAATAACTATGTACATTTTAAAAAACTTTCCCGGTACAATCTTTCCATGGTGTTCTTCTCCAACCCAACAGTACGCCGAGTCCCTTTAAATCAAGAAAGCAAGCACCTCTCCCGGCTCTCGGCTTCACCTTTCAGGCGAAAGTTTTCCCTTTGTGCAATGCCTGTCTAATAAATTTACATTCCCCGAGAGCCTGAAGGGAAAGAAGGCATGGCGGGTTAGCGCGGAAAGGTAAGGAAGATGGGATGTCATGATGGGTCCTAAGGAGAGGAGGAGGAGCTAGGACACAAGAGTTGACACCTGTAAGCGAAGAGGCAATGCGCAATCGAGGAACTCCGGGGACTGCTCCTTGACAAACGAGGAGTCCCTAAAGTAAACCAGGATGCTGACATGATTGATGACTTCAGGTGCTTAGCGCCTTCTCAGATAAGTTAGGGCCGGTAATATCGGCACTTCCTTCACTTTTTCCCCCGTCTCCGAAGCCAGGGCTTTTTATTCTACCCCACCCCCCACAATTAGGGAGAGAAAACTTGTTTGATGTACTTAATTGGATAGTCGTTGATCCGTATTACACCTCCTTACTTACCAGTATCTCAAGAATTAATCACTTAGATGAATTAATAAATTGACTGATTTCCCGAACGTGACATCGGATTAATGTGAATAACCCTCGGAGGTCTAATCTTAACTTGATTTTTGGAATCGACCAAAGAAAACATTTTTTTAACCCCCCCTCAAAATTTGTTGGTTTACGTTTCAAGATACGTAGATTCAGAAAATCGAATTAAAAAAGAATCCGTCCGTCCGCGGCACTTTGCCCAGTTAGCGTTGAGCTAAAATTACGAAATTGTTTTACGGGTTTGGACCAACCCCACAATGATCCTCAAAACTATCCATAACCCTAGGTCAAGGGGGAGGGGTTCAAAACCAATTTTGAAATTTTGAAAATTTCAAAACTCGAAAAATTCCAATGTAACGGTATATTTTTCAGTTCATATTTGGATAGAGTTTATTTTTTAGAATTTTTTTTGATACCATCCACAGCTTTGTACGACCAGCCGTTCGTTCACAAGGACGGTTCAAAGTTGGAGCAGATCGAAAATCGTTAACATGAGAGTGAATCGAGAGTCAGCCTGTCAGGTCTATTTTCAAACTGGTCCAGCTGATTCAAACAGCAAATGGTTTTCAAATATCGAGTTAATAAATATTATTAGATGATAATTATTAATAATGAAGCATAAAAATTATTAATAATCAACAATGAATATTAATGATTTACACTCGTAATTAGTGTAATAGTTATTGAAGTGCAATTATTGATAATAGTTATTAATAATTAATGATAATTTGTAATAATAATTAATATCATTTAGTATCTAGACAGAAGGGTGATCTGCATAAAGAAGATGATGAACCGTTGCGTCAAGAATTTGCAGAGTTTTTTTTCTTTGGTTGAATTCTCCTCAATATTTGCGTTTGAAAATAAAATTTTCACGTTCTATATTTGTTAAAAGTCACCCGAAATGAGCTCGGTTAGTCATTGTGACAAGACCACTCAGTGGCATGATGATTTTGGTGGTGTAATAATAATTAATGACGTTCCCAGATCAAACTATTGTTAACATTGTCACGGCGGAGGAAGATAATTTATCAGAATGAAAATACGTATTTGATTTCGATCAATAGGAAGAAGAAGTTTCAATCGAAGGTCCCCTCCTCCTGAATGTCAGATATTTCCTCCAATGAGATGCTAGCCATTCCTGGGATGTCGTCATCCCCGCAGACCTCCTGTCTCCTTCCCCGGTCAGCCGCAACCTGAGCATGCCATACCGACCCTGGCTAACCCCTTCCACTACCTTAGATTATAGCGTCTTTGCACTGACGAATTTGATGCACCAGTGAGTCTTGTTCTCCGAACTGGCTAACGGCTAGTACGAACATCCCTTGATCCCGTCCAGTCAGTTAAATCTACGACTGACTTTGCATTTTACACACAAAGCACAATACCTAATGGTCAAAGAGATATCCGTCTCGTTTCCCTTCAGAGTGGATGGACTCGTAACATCAATGCTTTCAAAATGTAATTACTATTAACTATATTAACCTTTCGTGGAGCAGGTGGGCGGTTGGTGCACGTAGTACCAGGTGGGGTATTTTATCACCGCACTTATTTTATTGGCGCTGGTGCTATGGCATCGCACTGAACAAGGGTAAAACATTATGTACATCATATTTAGAGGTATATTATTCATGTTTCGAGGTTAATGATTGAAAAAATGCGCCTAAATGTCAAAATATGTAGTTAAAGGGTTGCCCCAATTACCCAATATATATAATATAATGTTCATAAACATGAACTCGAAAAATAAAATAATTTAGAAGTTTGCCGCAATATACCAATGCATATCGGAAACGTTTTAAACTTGAAATCGAAAAATAAACATTGAAAAACTTATGAAACACTAGGGCTAGGTAGGTAGGTAACTAATTTAATAACTTCCCTCTGTGAATAATTGAGAACAAAATCAGCTACTATTCAATCTTCTTCATCTTCCTCTAGCCTCCTCATCTCCGCCCGAAACTGCACCTCCCCAATTAAATTTTTTTGTTCCCAAGCGCGGGATATGTTTCTGCAAAACAGAGGACCTGAAACAACACAATGAGCACAAGAACTAGGCCCACGAGGTCGCAAATTGCCACTGTATCATGTCATATCACCTCAAAAAACTTTGGGGCATACCAGTCTAACAATACCAGTGTCATTTTCACGTTTTCAAACCCAAATTATGTAAAAAAAAAAAAAAAACTCATATACACGAAGTACCAGGTGGGGTGTATTGGTGCACACCCCAACATCGGGAGGTCTTTTCAGGAGAACCTAAACGAAAAGAGTGAACGTACCTCAGGGCGTTGGGGCGAGCACAACTGGGCGTTGGAGCTGCTCGGGATGTTGGGTTTAGCACAACTGGAAGAAAAGTTACTTACCCAAAGCCGCTCGTTCATAAACGTTGCCAACGCTTGCGCAGAACAAAAATGGTGCGCCTGCGGTAGCTGTAGACCCCACTTGGTCCACGAAAGGTTAAGATCGTTCATATTTTAATTATGCAAGATCAAGTAAAATCACCTACTATGGATATAGCGTTTTGTTCGTCCTATTGCACCATGTCCGTAAAACCACAGACCAAGATCACATTTTTCACCTGAAGAGGTAATGTTTTTTGAGGTTTTCAAATAGATAAGGGTTAGTAAACCATAATTAGGAGCTGTAAAAATGGGAATCATTACAAATTTATTATTTAAAAAATAAAATAAACCTAATAGGAAGAAATAAAGCATGTGAACATCATCAGACGGGTCTGCGTGGCCATGATTACCGCACGTCATACCGAACCCTCTCCCTAATCATTTGTAAGCCATTTATTTATTTTTGATATTGGATAAAAGTATAACTCCATCAAAATGTGTGGGTTTAAGGACACTTGAAATCAGAAAATATTTATAAATAAAAATTAAACTTTTAACATGGAACATGTTTTAGCCTGCACCCAACTGGCTGAAACCGTCCGTCCGTTACGCTAATATATGTCTATGTAAATCACATTATGAAGCTGTAATTTGGCAGATAGCCTCCTTAGGACTTACACTTCCAGTCTTTAAGGTTCAAATCAGTTTGTACACTCAAGGTTTTGTGGCTATCCAGAGTAGCCACATGACATGCCTCCGAGGGATCACCACCTTGTCTATTGTAAGCACTCGGAGTAATCACTTAGTTGTTCTATCCTTGCAATTTTCGAGTTCGAGGCTCGTAAATCGCTTTGTGCCTTATTCTGTGGCATCATCGCCGCTATTTTCCATAATTCCGAGTATATTCCATTAGACATGGAACATAGGAATATGTACAGGTTTCGGTAGAAAGTCGTGGGGTGCAAGGTATTGTGGCTACCCAGAGTAGCCACTTAATTTTTCACATTTCCTCATAACAAAAGAGGGAGGGGTCCGCAGGGCTGAGGTTTTGAAATTCCTGAAACTTTTCATAACTCTAAATCGATATGAAAAAGTTCAAAATGAATTTTAAAATGTTCAACTCGTCGTATCTCGAAAATTCCAAATGATACGGTTTTGTTTTCTATTCGAAATTTTACATGAATTCAATTCAGAAAGGTTCGCCTGGACCCCTGGAGCGTCATACGACTCGGCGATCGTTCACAATGAGAGCCCACAGCTATCATCGAGCTAGTTACCCCCGCTCTCTTATTCGAAATTCTACTCAATACGGATATTGTATACGATTATACAACTTTAAGCGGATCATCACCCGTTACTTCTGAAAAGAGATTAAAGCTGTTACCGACTGGCTCGGGCGTCATTTTCAAATAAATGGGGCTACAGAGACAACCGCCTGTTAGTTGAACAACAGAGACAAAACAAATAGGTTACTGGTAAAACTCATTCAATTCCAGGACTAATTATATGAACATCAAGAACTCAATTCATTCAACTACCAATTCATGTTGAACGTGCGACTCATTGGCTTGCTAACACGTAATGGAGACATAAAGATCATCGGTTTTAGACACATAAGAGTGATCTAGGAGCTAGCTACCAATATTATTTCCAGCACATTCAATTTTCACGCCCCTTAAACGTGAGGTGCTTTCATGACATTACTACGGGTAGCAATAGCTCAGAAAAAGGGTAGTGAGAAGAAAGAACAAATAATGGCTTACTCCGTCCTTTACGGAGGAGGCATTGGCCAAGATCTATGATTTTGTAATAATCCACCCCATAAAACGGTATACTCCATCTCTTTACGAATGATTTAAAGCAATGGGGACTATGAAAGAAAGAAGAAGGCGTTATCAAAGTGTAGCTTGGAGAGAGGAAAGCTATAAAGGCCAGCCATAAAAGAATTGAGTCGCCCAGGTAGGCTTCTGCCGCAGGATGTCTGCTTTGGGAGGTGGGGGCTACTGGATAGAAGAAATTCACCAGGTTAGAGGCAGATGGAACAAGGTGCGATAGAGCGGGGGTGCTCCTTAGGGGACGAGGTTAAGAGTTCTCGGTTTACCCAAAAGTTTTTCCTTCCTATCACCTCTTCATTTTTTCCCGGGAATGGGGGCGTGGTTGGGGTTTCGCCTCACAAACAAAAACACAAGGAAACTAATGTTTTTGGGCGAGTGGCTTCGGTACGTGTTGGGTCAAAAGTGGAAGATGTTTGTGGGGAATGTGTTCCGAATAAAAAATAAACCCCTGGTGAAGACTTTCATACTTTCATGCTCAACAAGACAAGCAGTTGAGCATTAGTAGTCGAAAATTTTCATTGTTTCACACCCAAATTTAGGATGATGTACCAGAGTTATTTAGTTTGGTATACCGTTTGTCTTGTTTTAAGGTCTGTTCAACATCATCGAACAAACATGTTGGATTTGAATTTGGTGGAACTAAAACTCTCGAGTAACTGGGTATAGCTATTCTAGTTATTTATTATAATTCCCAAACTCTATAATTCTTCAACTGCCTTTTTGGTTTATTATCTTCGATAATGAACCATTGGAATCGCCCAAAGAAAAAAAAATTTTAACCCCCCCTCAAAATTTGTTGGTTTACGTTTCAAGATACGTAGATTCAGAAAATCGAATAAAAAAAAATCCGTCCGTACGCTGTACGCCGTCCGCCGTACGCCGTCCGCCGTCCGCCGTCCGCCGTCCGAGGCACTTTGCCCAGTTAGCGTTGAGTTAAAATTACGAAATTTGGTTTCTGGGTTTGGACCAGCCCCACAATGATCCACGAAACTTTTCATAACCCTAGGTCAAGGGGAAGGGGTTCAAAACGAATTTTGAAATGTTGAAAATTCCATATCTCGAAAAATTCCCATCAAACGGTATGTTTTTTATTTCATATTTAGATAGAGTTTGTTCCGTAGAATTTTTTAAGACCATCTGCAGCTTTGTACGACCAGCCGTTCGTTCACAATGACGGCTCAAAGATTGTGCCTCACAACCCGATCGTGAATCAAACTGTTGAAATACAGGTCCATTTTCATACTAACAAGCTCTTTGGAACATCATATGGCTTAAGTGATGTCGAGTTTGTTGTTCTGAGGTGCGTTTCGTGCTACGGAAATGAAGGTAATTTCGAATGTTTGTTGGTAGGTACTTCTTTTATAGAAAAATTATTACCGACGTAGTATTAAAAACCCCAGAATTATATCGTATTAATTAATCACAATTAATAATAATTATTATTAATAATAAATACGAATTATCAATACCTAACAATAAATTATAATAATTTTCAGTAGGTTTATTTCATATTTAGATAGAGTTTGTTCCGTAGAATTTTTTAAGACCATCCGCAGCTTTGTACGACCAGCCGTTCGTTCACAATGACGGCTCAAAGGTTGAGCCTGTCGACGCGATCTTGAATCAAACGGTTGAAATACAGGTCGATTAAATACAGGTCGACTCGATTTTCATACTAACTAGCTGTTTAGAACATCATATGGTTTTAGTGATGTCGAGTTTGTTGTTCTGAGGTACGTTTCGTGCTACGGAAATGAAGGTAATTTCGAATGTTTGTTGGTAGGTAGGTACATACTTCTTTTATAGAAAAATTAAAAAGTATTAAAAACCCTAGAATTATATCGTATTAATTAAATACAAATTATCAACATTTAACAATAAATTATAATAATTTTTGCTAGGTATCTACTTGATAAACTTATTAATAATTAGTGATAATTCATAATAATAATTAATCTAACATTAAATGTTAATCTAAATTTTAGGATCTAGACATTTAGAACTAGTGATCTAGACAGAAGGGTGATCTGTAAATTCTTGACACAACGGTTCATTATCTTCTTTGCACAGATCACCCTTCTGTCTAGATCACTAGGTCTAAATGTCTAGATCCTAAATGTTAGATTAATTATTATTATCAACTATTTCTCATTGCAAACCTGTTCATTGTGTACCCAAGATCCTTCCCTAAAAGACCTGGCAGCGGGAAATATTATTCAACATGGTTTGAAAAGGGAAAAACAAGTTTTGTAAAAAATCCCAATGCTCTAGGTAGTAGTCGATACCAGTGACCAACATTTTCTTCAGTAGTCGACATGGTTTTGCACTAGTAGTCGACCTACATGTGTTAGAAGTCGACAGTATCACTTGAGTCAGTAGTCGACAGGTTTCGTCATTCCATCGTTTTCGAATTTTACGACATCTAAATAAAATACATTCAACTGTGAATCGGAACTTGAAAATAGATTAATAAGATGTAATAAAGTAGTTATCAGACTTTTTATTTGCAAACAGCTCATTATCAGTCTCAAATTGCAATAAGTACTTAAGTAAAAAGGTATGAAAACAATAGTCGAAAACTCATTGTCAGAAAATTGACATTACAGTTGGGCTTAGGTACCTATTTACATATTTTTTTGACATTTTCATGTCTTTGCTTTGGCACATGAATGAAACGGGAAAAATTTGTTCCCTTGATTCACCCTTTCCCTCAGATCACGTCAGAACACAAGCGACCGGCGGGCCATTACGTCAGAGCCTATGACGCACGAGCGTATGACGTAAGACGGCTGGCAGGAGGCTAACTAGTACGTCAGAGCCTATGACGCACGAGCGTATGACGTAAGACGGCTGGCAGGAGGCCAAAAAGTACGTCAGAGCCTATGACGCACGAGCTTATGACGTAAGACGGCTGGCAGGAGGCCAACAAGTACGTCAGAGCCTATGACGCACGAGCGTATGACGTAAGACGGCTGGCAGGAGGCCAACAAGTACGTCAGAGCCTATGACGCACGAGCGTATGACGTAAGACGGCTGGCAAGAGGCCAACGAGTACGTCATAGCCTATGACGCACGAGCGTATGACGTAAGACGGCTGGCAGGAGGCCAACAAGTACGTCAGAGCCTATGACGCACGAGCGTATGACGTAAGACGGCTGGCAAGAGGCCACTAGTGCGTCAGAGCCTATGACGCACGAGCGTATGACGTAAGACGGCTAGCAGGAGGCTAACTAGTGCGTCAGAGCCTATGACGCACGAGCGTATGACGTAAGACGGCCGGTAGGTGGCCAACAAGTACGTCAGAGCCTATGACGCACGAGCGTATGACGTAAGACGGCTGGCAGGAGACCAACTAGTGTGTCAGAAGCTATGACGCACGAGCGTCAAGGGGAAGGGGTTCAAAACGAATTTTGGTACGACATGGTATGACTATGGTATGGTATATTATTGTATGTATGATTTAGTATAGTACAGTACGGTATGATAGGAAAGAAATGGTATGAGTACGGTGAGAATATGGTATGGTGCCGATTTGCAACACAGTCTGGTATAGACAGAAGGGTGATCTGCACAAGGAAGATAATAAACCGTTGTGTCAAGAATTTGCAGAGTTTTTTCTTGTTGAGGTACAGGACTAGTGTTTAGAAATTGTTAAATGGGAGCTGCATGATGTTGTACATTGGTGGATCCGTATTTTCAAATCAATGCGCCCAGAAACTGTAGCGATGGGTAGCCTTGTTTACGAAGAAGTAGGGAATTTGAGATGAGACTGGAGTGAATGAAATGCCTCAAATCGTCCTGAGCCAGTATCCAGCATTAAGCACCTTACTAGAATTGAAATACACAATCACTCAACGATTTTCATCCAGCAACTTTAACCGTGTTGAGTACCTACCATTCTAATAATTCCTTTCTGCTTCTGCATTACAGATCAGACAAAAGTAAAATAAAATACATTGTTTGATATTAAAATGATTTATAAACTCCATCCACACATTATTATTATTCCAGTGATGAAAATGTATATCTGATCATGTATATATCAATAATTGATTATCTAATAATCATAGGCGTACACAACTAATTATTATTATTAGTTGTGTACGCCTAGGTTATGATCTGTGAATAAGCTATACCACCCACTCACCTAGCAAAATATATTTATAAAGCAATTTACCTAACTTAATTTTAATTATAGCTTATGGCTCAGTCAACTAGCAGGTACATTAGCAATATCCTGTGCAACGAACGAGTCATCCATCCAGTATCAAATATATTCACGGTTCTGAATCCAACGGATTTTCCGCAGGTGGAGAAGCACCTCAAGAAAGATGGAAGAAACACGGTTCATTAGATCTCCACCGAACCATCATTTATTGCCCAAATAATGTGATGAATTGGATGTTTCGGGGTGTGTGCCGGGAAATAAATCATATAACCCTCGTGTCTCGGAGCTTCGTGTTCTCGAATATAGCGGGGAACGAACCTCGTAATGATTATCACGCTCACTGCGAAACGCGGTTTCCGGGGGAAATCATATTGTTCTGTTGGATAATGATGGATGAGGTCGCCCGCAAAATACTCCGAAGGCGGTTGATGCACATAGACACAGATTTTTGCATAATTTGTGAGCACTGTTGGTTTTCATAATTAATAACCACAGCGATGAATCATATATTATATGATATATGAATGGTTGGAATGCAACTGATCCGATTTACGTACTAGTAGCATATTTTGATATAATCTAGTAAGACTATCTACAGGGAAATAAGAGAGCCCCCCCCCCCCCCACAGGTAATGATAAATTGAATGCAGTTTAATTACCTGAGACTACCAACAATTTCACAGATTGTCACATATACCTACCTATATATCGAATGACAGAATATTGTAATTATACGAGTTGTGCAATTATGTCATCAGCCATATGAAATGAATGATTTTGTGTAGAAACAGTGCGCATTTGTAATTGTTCATAATATGAACAATCACAAATGCGCACTGTTTCTACATAAAATCGATCATCCTTTGATTGTACTTGATATTATCATGCGTAACAACTTCAAACTCGGTTTGTGGATTGCAAGATATCATGAAAAAACCTCCTAAATACAATCAAAGGAATCAAAACCTAGCAGCGAAAGCGGATTTCCGCAAAATATAGGTTGCGCGTACAATCATTCTATTTAACCGTTATTAAATTAACACATTAAGTCGACGCCGTTTCAGTATCGACCAAGAAAAAAACTGATTAACGCCCTCATCAAAATTGGTGGGTTTACGTTTCAGGATATGATCAGTTCGTTCCACAGCAACAGACCTTTCATAAACAACTGAGAAATTAGGAATTTGGCATGGAGGTTCCGTCCATATCTAAGATGATTCGAGACCGTTTGATAATTTTTTAAGCGCTCTAATTGTTGGTTTTTTTAAATCCCTCTGTCCACCATCCTATGTCCTCTGCCCACTAGGTATGTGTGATCGGGTTTTTGGTGTGAGCGTAGTTTTTAAAATAGTAACTATTATAGTACCTAAATAATAACTTAATGTAATAATGACAAAAATCCTTTGTACTTTGGCCTATAACTCCCAATCAATAACCGATGCATGGAATAACTGTCCAGTAGTACAGGCCAATAGGCCAAAGTACAAAGGATTTTTGTCTTTATTACATAAAGTTGTGGAGAGAAAAGTTGAGCAAGGTGGAGGATAATTGGAACACAATTGAAACTCCTGGACAGGGGTGTGAAAACGACGTCGACGAGGGAGGATAGACGGAAGAGGGTGCGGATAATGGTGTGAAAACAGACTAGAAAAGAAGGGGTTGCTATAGGAAGGAAAGGGTATAGGCCTCCTTTGTGGGGAGTTATTAACCCTTTCTTCGTGAGCTGGGTATTATAGACCAGGCAGACAGCGCTCGGTGCAGTGTACACAGGTATTAATTAGACAAGATAGCGAGTAAGCCATTCTCAACGGGATGCTACAGAGCTACAGCCGCCCACTTATTCCTCGTCTTCTGTCGCATCATCTCGGGTCGAGCCTTTTCTTCAATGATCCAACTCCGGAAGGGAGGAGGAGTTCATTGTCTAAACCGCTAATGACGGTCTCATTAGTCCATCATTGTCGAGTTCACTCGCAAAGATTGATGCTTACTACAACATCCTTAGCATTTCAGACCATTTGTCTGTCTCTTGTCTATTAGGTGGACCTGAATGCGGTAGCCTGGTTCCATCAATAATCCGGTTATCGTAGCAACCTTCCCGCTAATTCACTTGATCCGCTTCCCCTTATTGCTATCCCCGTCTGAGCCCGAGATTAAGCCTTTGCAGCAGGTGTATTAGCGAATATCCCTACGGGTACTAATAGTTGTTCATAGGTATATCAGATATTCATGTCCGTCTACACTCAAGGTTCAACTAAATTTACTAACCAATGTACATGTTATTGGTTGAATTGATCTCCTGTGCAATATTTGTATAAACGGACTCTTCTTAATTTCAGATTTACAGGAAAAGAAGCTTTTCAATATTTCGATACAGATGGAAATAGCAAATGCTAAAAAATTATTTATTAAGAATAGGGCTATAGAAAACTAAGGCGCAACCTATAAACAGTGTGCCATTCTAATAGCAAAAAATGCAAAATAGCAAAAAATACTGGGTCTTGTTTTTCATGAGAGAGAAATAAAGATTGCCCTCAAATGAATAGCGATTCAAACCAATTAACATTTGTATAAATACACATATAAATTTATTGTTTTAATTAAGAGTAATTCTATCCATCTAACAATTGTCGTATATTTCGTTTCAGATTACTCTACTGCTCCCTCGATCTGGTGAGTAAGGCATTTCGTATTCCCAAATGCATCCTCAGCTTTTTAGAGGGTGGTCTCCTTTTATATTGGGTCATCGCAGTTTTCAGCTTAGTTATCATCTGACTCAACAGTGTTCGGACAATCACTGTTTCATAAATGAATTGGTACCTAGTATCTATTTCACTGTATTGTAAAATAGAATATAAATAGTATTTGTTGATATCCGTGTGGATTCCCTTCCATATCTGATACAATGACTTTCTCGTATTAAATCTGAAGGGTTAGTCTAGTAATAGACGTAATAGACGTACAAGTAACTAGTAATAGACGTACAAGTAACATACGTTAACATTGTAACGTGAAGTAACATAATAAAATTACTTCAAGGAAAGCAAATGCCAAATGAAGGAAAAAACATACGTTCCGAGGAATCCGTCGTCACTTATGATCGGAATTTCCTCCGGAATTTTTCTTCTCTTGCATTAGCCCACGCTTCTGTATAATGAAAAGGAGACTGTCATAATATTGGTTTATAAACTCTTCCTGGGCTCATTCTGGAGGAAACTCCTCACTCTTATTAAAGTTCCCCAACTGTTAGCTTATTGCGTGGCTGGGGAAAGTATTAACCAATTTATTCTCAAGTAGGCACCGTGGATCTCTACTTGTGAACGCGATAATAGGTAAGTCTTGGACTTTCATTGCTGAAAACTTTGGGATATTCAATTCACCTGAGCTTGTCTTCAAGTGTTTTCGGTATCATCACGGCTATAAGTTTCCATTTATTTGACATCTGATAGGTTCATAATGTCCGCTCCTTTTAGCCCATAAGGAAAAACCTGGATTTCAATCTGTACTTCATTGGGATAACAATATTCGAGTATGAGGCATATTACGTTGGTATTCGTCCACTGAGCAATCGGCAGCAACACAAATAATTACATTCAAATCGCAAGATACTACGATATTCGAACTGCTTACAGGTTAAGAAAAATGTCTACAGAGAGGGGGGGGGGGGTCGAAATCGCATTATTATCTAGACAATCAGGTTGATCGTCAAGAAGTACATGCTGAATTATAACCAGTGGCCATTTACCAACAGGAACGGCGCACCATTTTCTGTTTCTACGATAGAATATTTATTACCGATAATTGATGGATACATCATTATTTTAAACGATGATTTAATTGATTATTCAGTTCTGATTGATCGCTCAAAGCTGTAGATCACATATCTAAATGCTATTTTAATAACCCATTTGATAGCCCGTTTCTTAAATATAGGTTTATGATTGGAATTGATGTAGAAAAAATAAATTGTACCCCCCCCCCCCCCCTCAACGATTTTCTTTCTTTCTACGGGTAGGGCCTCAATGTACCTGAATTTGCAGACCTTGAAGACCGAGTGCTAACTTTGTAGTGCTCGAAAAAGCGACATTTTTGCACTAGTTTTAGTTATTGGCCAACAAACCGGTTATGCAGTCTCTTGACGAAAAACGATATAATATATTATGCATTCCTTTTTTAAAATTTTGGTGGGAAATTTTGGTGGGAAATTTTGGTGTGTTTCGTTCATCGACCATTTCAGATGAGCTCAATTTATGAAGAATCTTGGGACAAAAAGACAAAGAGAGGATGGTTCGGAAGAGAAAACTGTTGATACAATAATTGTAGGTACTTAATATGAGAAGGGTTCAATTCTGCGCTCAGTATACGTAAGAGCAGGATGTACCCTGCTGGACTGCGAGCTCTCAAAGAGAATTATGCATTATTATATGGGTATTCTTCAGCTCTTGAGCTTGAAGGGAGATGTTACGCGTATCAGTAACCGCAGGAATCACTTAAATACCGTTCCAGTTTCGAAAATAATACCGACGTGAAGAAAAGGGGATTATAACGTGATCAATCGTGATAGGCCTCACCAAACTACCTTTTACGGGGATGCCGAAGCCTGGAAGCGGTAATAATATCTAACTAAGCAGAAACCGAGTAATGAAAGGCAGACCCAAGAAACCTCGCCATTAGGCCTGTAATATCCGGGTAGGAACCCACTAGTGAATGAGGATTCCTTTGCCCTGAATCGATCATCGCGTCCTGGCACTCGGCAAACTTATTCGAGGGTGCTCCACAGTACATAGCACAACAACGAAATAAGTCGGAGACAGTTCACTTCGAGGACTACCTTGGAAATAACGTTTGGTATTTTAATTCTAATAATTAGATCTAGACAATGCTTGAAAATTAAAGGGAAGTAATCATCGTAATTACATCAGTATGTACAGCTATCGACCTCACTCCTGTTATATTTTTCTATTCTCAATATTTAATTATTCGTGATAACGAGTTTATCAAAAACAAAAAGAAAGAATGACATCTTCCTTTGAGACAAACAAACATCTTAATGGTAAAACGGTACTGGACAATATAAAATCCTCACATTCCGATAAAAATTGATATCAAATAATATTGATATTAATTTTACAAGTAGGTACACAAACAATCTTCTGCCGTTGAATCTACGTCTGTGAGGTTTTGGGACTAGGACAGCCTTTGGTGGAAGATCACACTTGAGTAAACTTCTAAGCCCTCTAAACTGCGTCCACGGATTTGAATGAAGCACATGCCAGTATTAAATTTCAATTGTCGAGTCTTGAAATTATGTAACAGAAGATTAAAGGATCCGTATCCGGAATAAATATGTTAGTTAAATAAAGGTTCAGGAAAGGAAAATCCAGGTTAGGGGAAAGGTTTATTAAGCCACACAAGTTGAAAGAAATTATTATTTCCTTTGCTGCGATACTCAAACTCGACCTATTTTTTTCGGGGGTCAGAGACATATCTATCCAAGCTTTAGCGGTACCTATTAACCTAATTGTAACAATAATAATACATATGATAATAGACTGGTGCACTATGTATGCAAAGCCTAAGAGCAAAGGGGTACCTAATTCTGGAATGGGTATAATATACCTTGTGGCGGGAAGAGAAGAGTGCCTAGATGAGAACGTTTCCTTCCGGAGGCGGTAACGTGATCCGTTCGGCGGTAAGGAAGCCGTGGTACGGTACCAAGTTAGCTGTGCGAGACGCCGTGAAGCATCTTCTTCTTGCGGGTAGATTCGACGGAACATGGAAGATATCACAGCTCCGAGGAAATACTGAGATTCCAGGAAGGAGAAGATGAAACGATATCCACAAGTCTAGTAACGAAGCATTCCGAAACGACTAACGTTGAATTTCTATTATTATTTTGTGAAATATTTGAAGAGAAACTCAAGAACATAAGACGGCCGTCATTGATAAGCGAGAAGTGGAGTCTCAATAATAATATTGAGACTCTGTTATTATTGTTGTAGACAGAGCTGTCTGCAGCTCTGCAGACAGCAGCACCATCGAGTGTCCCCGTAATTCCCTCATTTTCTAAAAGGTTAATATTTGTCCGCATGAATTAATTCGTGATTTTTCATCTCAGAATAAAAGTTGGAAGAGGCCGCTATAAAACTAGCGTAGAGATATCTTCCCGCAAACAAACTTTTTGCTTGGATCGAGTTTCAAACGAGTTTAAAAAGCATGTAACAAATTCTTGGAGTCTCAGATGTGTACAAGAGTACTTGGTTTGGGAGAAAACGATGCGCCCTGGAGAAAAACGGGGTCTACCGTTAACTTTATATTGTTTCTAGGGTTTGCAGGCGCGAAGGGTAGCGTATTTCTCCACCTGACCCGTTGTATGGGATGGAGTAAGCTATGGTAAAAACTACATTGTTGCACTTTACAGTCCGCTCGTGTATACATTTCCCCAGTTTTATATCCGCCCGACGTACCAGGCTTTATTGCTTCCATTGTGAAAAAAGAGTAGGAGGTTCACATCCTGGTAAGGGTTCTTTCGGAAAGGGGGATATTTAAAGAAGGGTTGAAGTTGAAAAAAAGTGAACGACTCTGTAGAATGTAGGTTGAAATGCAAAAACCCTCCCAGAAGGCAATTGAAAAGTTAATGTGGTCCAAATTATTTGACTTCGTATTCCACCTTTTCGGATTTGAAATTGACAGAAACATTGCGTCACCACAACATCATGAAAGCAAGTAGTAATTTGGTCGGCATCCTACTGAATGAAAATCATGGTCTTCAGCTGTAACATTCGAACATAGTTTTGACAAACTTAGTTCAAGCTTATAGGATACAATAGCTCATGAATACTTACCTTATTAACGATTATACCCCTAGTTTTGTTTCCCACGACTTTATTCTGTTTTACTGTAATTTTTTTGGCATTGGTGGCTCATACAGCCATAGGAGGTAATGCGTAGATTTTTTGATGAGTAGTTAAAATGTAAATGGTTAAATAAGCAAATGTAACATACAAAATAGGGAAATGAAATAATAAACTTCTGATTCCTAATTATGTCCTAGCTCATCGGGATATTGCACTGTCATCGAGGAACTGGTACATTGCTCTATGAACATCTATCGAGGCCGATGGAAGGAATTCGGCAGGTTTAAGGGGTGTTTGATCACCGTATCTGAATGGATTAGCGAAGATAGTGATGCAATTGTTGATCAGTTAGACGCGATGCCATCTGACTTTTCAATCAACCTTCTATGTTTCTGGTAGGCTCCTGTAGTTCACAGCGACCCAACCAAAAAAGCACTGCCCTACTGTCTACTAATATCCTCGTAAGTCCTAAATGGGCGTTTCACCAAACACTCTTAACCATGGTTAAAATTCATCATTGATTTATCAAAAAAGATATTTGAATCGTTGATCAGAACAAATGATTTTCACCAGTGTAATCAACGATTCAAAATATTTCATAAAACGTTGTTTAAATAAAACATAGATTTAAGTTTAAACGATGATTTAGCATGAATTTTCATGGACCCATGTACGATCGCCAAAATAGTGGGTTGGGTGTGATAAAGATTGATAATGGGGTACCGAGGTGTTTATTGTTATTTTATTGTTAATTGTTTCATTTTTGAAAGTTTGTGGAAGCAGCATCGTCGCAAAAGCGGAAGAGGGAGCTTAAATTTGAGCCGAATGAGAAACAGAAGGAAGTGGAAATAGTGCGGAACTACTTCCATGTTATAGAAAACAAACGAAGTGATGGTTCAAATACACTTAAAAAGTATGAAGCATGGAAGCAGATCGCTACCTCGCCCTAAAATCGATTACATCGAGGTCGTCGAATTGAGGAGTCTTCATCTTCATCAATAATTTCGTCCTCTATTATTATAACACTTACCGCAATGCCCTAATCAATCCCCAACTCATCTCTAAATAAAGTAATAAAGATGTTAAGAATGAAATAGAATAAAGAAACGGATCACAGCAAAACTGACGATATGGCGGAGTGGTAAATCGTTGATTTAGGCATTAAACTAGTCAACATCGACTGGTTAATTGTAATCGTTGCTTTATCTATTTTAATCGGTGATTTCGGTGGTAAACTTGACGTTGGTGAAACTCGACCTAGTTGTTTACCACCTGAGATCTTCGATTTAATTATTAAACGGTGATTGAAAACGTTGGTGAAACGGGCCCTAAATATACGAAATATATAGAATAACAAGCCATAATATTGTTTGAAAATATTTATATTTATTTTCATTTATATGATTTAGTTTTTTTTGTGTTCGATTTTCTGAACCCACGTATCTTGAAAAGGACACTAACTAATTTTGAGCGGGTTGAACAATTTTTTCTCTTTGTCGATTCCAACGGTTCATTACTGCGGATCCATATATATACATATATAACAATTGTCAATGATGTGAGAATGATTTGTTTATAGCATTTTCAATTTATAATTGAATCCTTTGAGAAATTTAAGAAATTAGGGACCTAAGCACTGTCATTGAATGTATAGCTTTGTCATTCAAATAATTTCCCTTAGTTGATCGGACAATCATTTTCAATAAAAGGTAATTCTCCCTCTAGCAGATGAGTTGCTGATCACATAAATTGTATATACCTCCTAAATTGGTTATACCTGGTTTCTGGAGAACTTAATTCGTTCTTGATTACAACTGAGTCATTTACTGTTTAATTATCTTTCGATTGATCGGTTTTATATTGAACATGAGAAATATTCACTAATTTGATTGTAAACCACGAGTGCTTTTCACATTTAACGCGTCGTTTCATTTTGCGAGCGAGTACAATGATCATTTCCCCTTCAGACATGAATGTATTCATTAGAGAAGTTAGGCTTTTAACCGTTTTATAAAACCCAAGGGAGAAGCATAGTGTGTTGGTGTAATAGAACCTTATCTCTCGGGAGGTGCCTGTAACCCCGAGAGTGAAGGGAGAACGCGGATGAGTCGGGACATAGGGAGATCCGCCATAAACAGGCTATTTCTAAACATGCCTCGTTTCCGAGAGACGTACTTAATGTATTCCACTTGGTACCCGCAGTTGGTTTAATCTTGGCTCCGGGCGAGAGTGAGGTTCGGACACTGCCTCCAATCTAATCTCCGTCTCATGATGTCCCAGGGTAACAGAAAGGTGTGCGGGTATGAAGTCAGAGGAGGGAAAAGAATGACGAATAGTAAGGACACGCCTTACTACTGGTGCTGTTCACGTTTAGATTTGTTTGTCCACAAGCCGAACTTCGTTATTTTTAATCAAACGTTTACTTAACCCAGATGAAGTAGATGAAACGTAAACCAACAAATTTTGAGGAGGCGTTAAAAAAATTTTTTTTTTGGTCGATTCCAATGATTTATTATCGAAGATAATCAACCAAAATCCGTTCGTCCGCGGCACTTTGCCAAGATAGCGTCATGCTAAAATCACGAAATTTTGGTTTACGGGTTCAGACCAACCCCACAACGCTCCTCGAGACTTTTCATGTCAATGGGAAAGGGTTCAAAACGAACTTTGAAATTTTGAACATTTCATATCTCGAAAAATTCAAATGAAATGGTAGTTTTTTAGTTCAGATTTAAATAGAGTGAATTTTTTCGAATTTTTAAGACCATTCGCAGCTTTATACGACCAGCCGTTCGTTCACAATGTGGGCTCAAAGTTGGAGCAGATCAAAAGTCGTCAACATGAGGACGAATCGTGAGGTTGCCTGTCGGTACAATGTTCATACTGGCCCATCTGATTAGAATCCCCCGTGCCCGTGCGCTGTTCGAATCATTCCACATTATGATTATTATGATAATCATTATGATTATAAATCATCAATAATGATTAATGATTTAATCATTTGATGATCGTTAGTTATTGCTAATTATTAATAAAGATGATTAATTATTATTCATGATTATAGATATATCTGATATCGATTTGATTATTATTATTCATGAATAATAATTAATCATCTTTAGTAATAATTATTAATAACTGACTATGATTATTACTCATTGATAATAATGATTAAATGATGATAAAATCAATGATTAAATCATTAATAATTAACAATATATGATAATTTATAATCATAATTATTCAATCATATAGTGATCTATTTATAGTGATCTTTTTGTCACACAAAGGAGAGTGATTTGTACAAAAATAATTATAAACCGTTGTTTCAAGAATTTGCAGAGTTTTTTAATTTGATTGTTTGAAACTATTTATCTCGAAACGTAAACCAACAAATTTTGAGGGGGTTGAAAAAAATTTCCTTGGTCGATTCCAATGGTTTATTACCGAATTCTATAATGCAAAACTGAGGTTGACTTGATCATCTCAAGATGTCTCAATCCCTATGGAATCCAAGCATTGTACTTAATCATTTGCCTGATCTAAAGCAGCAGAAGTTTTATCGGGTGGGGCCCCGTTATCTAGCATTAACAACAGATTTGTTCTCACAACAAACAGCGTGGATATTTTCTCCTTTCGTCGTTTCTTCCACCATATTTTATAGTTATAACGTGGTAGGCCGTCTAATGAAACATTCGAAAACAGGTGAGGGCAAGGGATATTAAAGTGAGATGGCGACTCCGGGGTTTAGTATGGGCCGTTACGCGGGCAATTGACCGGGGCCCCGGGGGTGGGCCTCTCCGCAGCCTCTAAAGCCGCACCGCTCCCGCCGTTGTAACCGAGAACCAGGAGGAAAGCCTGCTGGCTTGATTTGAATTCACTGACCTCAACAACCGACCCAAGGCAGGGTCCTGAAGGGTAGTCAGTGGAGGGGTATGTAAACCGCAAAATTATACAAGAAGGGATGGGAGCGCGCCGTCGGCAAAATTACGCATTAAATAAGCCAACCTCCTGGGCGGTAGCTCCTTACTAGGATTAGACGTTATTTTTTATAACGTTTAATCTAAAAGAAACTGAAATTGGGTCGAGAGATGAGAGTATTCCAGTAGAAGTAAAACCCCACTGGAAGGGAAACATAGCTGGTAGTTAGTATTCAAATGAGAACCAACCCTCTCTGCCTCGCATAGGTACAAAGAATCAACTGGTTTTCCTTGATAAGGAGCCTAAGAAGTGCCTAATAGGTTGGAAAAGATTGCATTATTATTACTTCTTTCCTTACGAATGGCTGCTTTACGCGTGCTTTTATTCTTTCTCATTCTCTTGCGTCCCGGCTTTTTAAAGAGGTAACTTGAAAAAAGCATTAGGAGGAATAGTTTGCGATAAATAAATTAAAACGGAGCCAAGGTTTTCAAGTACTAATGAATGGATGTTTTTAAATTACCTACTGGTTAAATGGTCGTTAGGAAGTGGATTTGTGTGGACAGCAGAGTTCATTTCATCAGAAGGTAAACGTAGAAGTAGATCTGGACATAATCAAATTGAAATCCGGATATAAGTGAATGATGTAGCGTGTAAAAAGTAATGTTGGAGATTAAAAACATAATAATGCAGGATCATCACGTCAGCGAGTGTTAGAACAAAGAAGGTCCCACACTAATAACTCCGAGAATTTTTCCACATCTTCCAGGTGAATAAATAGTGAATTGTGTCTGATTTGTTGGGTTTTCTAATAACTGCGTGGTGATAATTGTGGTTTCGCTCATATGATAAATTGTGGTTTCCATCGAGAATTGGATTGGTACCATCCTTGATTACCTATTTCGGGCGGAATATGTGCAGAGATATATTTTATATTGCTATTGGATCCATAGAGGAGATTTTACTACCAACAGCGATCTTCCAGAATTTAAATTCTGGATGATATGCGTTTTTTATATCAGTTTTATGGTCAGCAGGCTCGTCTCCACTATTTCTTTTTTTTCTAATTCACCGATTCTTTCACCAATTGAAACAAAGTCAGGAGTAATGCAAAATGGCCTCTGGGACCACTCGTGCTTCAATTGGTACCAATAGAATCTAATGGGGAAAGACGGGGGCACCGCAACGGGATGATTCGTCGAATGGGCCCCACCGGTGAAGTTGCGTTGGATTGACACCGTTACGTAATAAAGGGTTTGCAAAGATTGCGCGGAGGTGATGGGTGAGGTTGGGAGTTGAAATAACGTTTAGTGACCATTTTCTTCTTCCTTAGGCTACCTTCCAATCAGTCATTACTTATTGTTAGTTACTTCTCGCCTCAGTACGAAGGTAAAGTCTGTGATTAGTCGGCGGACACTATTGACTGCATGGTGTATTACAGAGAGTAAAATGACTGTAGGAGGTAGACGGACACCGTCACTTCTCTCGGTGATCCAAATAGGTAGTGTCCAAAACCCTGTTAGTGGACTCCCGATAAAAACACGCTATTGCAATGGTCTAAAACATTTTAGTTCATCATTTGGTCGCAGTACCTATTTCCTTCCATTAGTCAAATTATGCCAAAATATCAGCCCTAGGATGAAAGAGGACTTCTGTTTAATAACAGAAGTATTTTTGCGCAAAAATTACAAAATTGATACCCATACAATGGTACAAAGTCCCACAAAATCAATACAAATAGAGGATATTAGTAAATTAATACAATGTATCTACAATGATGACAATTTACTCATAAGAGTCGTGTTATAAAAGTTTTACTTAACATTACACTGGGAAAAAGGCATTTCTTTTCCAATTCTTTGCCCCCGGCCATGGAACTCTCTGATATCAACTTGCAATTAAAAATATTTGAAGCGTAGGAGATTTCCCGATCGGTTTATTCATCCTTTCGACTTTACTTCAAACCTTCCGGAATCCTCTCTGCTTTCGAAAAAGTTTTCCTGCCGGCTTACTCAACTGTTCGTACCCGTCATTCAGGATATGGATAGAGAAGCATGGATTTGTTGACATAAATAGAGATTCCAATCGGGAAAGTAACCCATCCAGTATTTGATTAAAAGGCGCTTGAATCTGCATTTTTCCCACCAACGCTCCCCTGTCCTCCCTCATGCTGGCTTCGTCTCACTTCCACTCTAAAGGATGAGTTTACTGCTTTGATTATTGCTGTAAATCCCTCTTCATCCCAGCTTAGCTCTACCACTCCGTTGAATGAATGAGTGAATGACTTTCAGGGGGCTTAAGAAAATAGCTGAAAACTTTTTCCATGTCTTATTAGCAAATTGGACCATTTTCCAGACTCTTTCCCTAGTAACTCTAAAACTATCTTCGTTTCAACGAATCCTCCCGCCCTCTAAATTGTGTTAATTTAGAATATATATAATATATCTATTCTAAATTAACACAAATATTATTTATATATTTTAGAGAATGAAACCGATGAAATCTCTTTTTGTATACATATACACCTGATATTCTGTTTTAACATCGGTTGGTAATACTTTCTAACTACAGTTCGTGTACCAAATTACATGAAAGTTTACTTTATTACTATAATAAATATGACAATGGGTACTTTTTTGAGCGAGAATGAGAGATATGAATAACATTGTGGAGCACTTATTAACGCTATAGTTAGGTATATACTCAACATATTTATTCAATGAGTTGCAAACCTTGAGTCGAGTTCTTTGTCTGCTACTTCTGCTTATGCCCTATCATCTAAGCCGGTGAGATTGTGTTCATAACATATTATTATGAGCTGAAGACCATCATGCTGCGTCAGTATCATCACTTGTGCTTGAGGAGCAACTTCAGAATAGAGAGTTGCGAGTGGTCCTCACTGTGTGACGAAGACAGAGACCATAGAGTGTCCTCTATCAGATGCCGCTTCCCAGCCGTTGATGGAGACCCTCCGTCCGGCAGCGTCTCGGGTCAAAGTGAGAAACCGTGTAATATTTAAAAACGGCCTTTCGGGTGGAGGAAGGCTGGAAGGAAAGGACTCTTTCATGCTTCCGCAGTCTCCTTCCAAGATGTGATTCCCCGGCTGTGCGGAGGGGACGTGAGAGACTTTGGAGGGAAATGAAAAACGGCTCAAGAAAAGTGAAGTGCGGTCGGATGAAGGGGAAGGGGTATTTGTCAAGTATAAATAGCTGCGGCGTTAATGCAAGCGGTTGCAGGGGACAGATCAGCAAACCTCGCTCCCTCTCATCTCAGTTTCACCCTGTGAGTTTCCCCGTTCCGCACAATACATCGGAGAGAGCTTTGGCTGAAGGGACGAAATGGTTGTTGGTGCTGAGGGGGTGTTGGATTTCAAACAAAGCTTGTGGGTTCCATTATGGGTTGGGCAACTAATGCATCATCCTTGCTTGTTTCATTTGTCAGCGGCGTTCAGTCTACGAGTGAATAGACTCCAAGTACGTACGGCGGCTCTACTCATACATCAGTCTTAATGAGCCCTCCCTCCACCCCAATCAATATTTAGGTCATTCGTTCTCGGTTATCGCCAAATTTATCATAATTGCGTTTACTCCTTTCTGCACTTAGGCCTATAGATAGGAAGATGAGGACAATTTCGCAAACTACTCGGAAAATGCTTGATTATGCTTGATATGATTATCTTTTTGGCTATACTATGGCCAATAAGAGAATCTCACTTCTGGCATTAAAGTTTTCATGTCAGAAAAAAGTGGAAAAGTAGGTAAGTAGGTGTCTAAGTCAGAGTAAGACCGAGATTTGGAGGTCAGCACAACGCACTGTAGACTTCACTTGTTTCTAAATTAATCGGGACACTTATCTTCCTTATAGATAGTATATTTTAAAGCTCTGATGTAATTTGGCCATTGCGTATAAAATTATCAGATATTGAACAATTATCACTAATTAACGAGCTAATGTAGTAATGATCACTTATAAACGAATGAAAGCAATCTACAACTATCCCGTCTCTCGATAACGTTCTTCATTTATGAACCAATTTGACTCATTTTCTTCCCGTTGTGCTTTACCTCTTCAGTAAAGCTCCTTCATCCCCACCGCCCACCTTCTTCAAAGTTCCGAGTTCCTAGGGTATACACTTAAGGGCGGCTACCAATTTTATAACTTTCCCAAGTTTCCCCCTTTCCTTTACCTTCTGCCACAGTTATTTACGAAGCAAATGAGGGTTTCCGGGCCTTTACATCTTACAAACTCTTCCAGGGTTTTGCGATCATTAATGCTGAGGCTTGAGATGTAGAGGCGCTCTTACTAACAAGTTCGTTGTGTGTTTCCGCACTGTTTGCCGCGCAGTAATTTTTCCTTTCCACCGAACGAGACGTAAGGTAGAATCCGTAAACGATTTATTCAAATAATCATCATTTAACGTGTCGGAAGCTAGCTGTAACGGCTTCGTCAGTATCCCGTAAAATGATACTTAATACGTGGTTGGTATAGTTGCTCGAAATACCACTTTATTAGTTCTTCAGTTTTGTACTCCAGTTCCTCCAGTACTCATAGTTCATTGCAATGATGTTCATGGGGATGGAAGAAAAGAAGAAAGAAAAATACATCGTAAAAGGATGTCACAAATTGGCAGGGTTTTCCGCTTCCCTACTTTCTACACACTCTCCCGCAGTTTTCCACCCTTCCCACTATCTACCACCTTCCACTTCTTATTTATAGTCCTTCTTCAGCACCGCTGTATAAATAATTGTTATTTATCTTCAGAGGTGCGAAAGGCTTTGGAGATTGGTGGGAAACAAGGGTGGAAATTGGGCCATAACTCGTAGGGAACACTGGCAGTTGAGGAAATAGAATCCCGTTCGGGTGCCTTTCCTTCTTCACCTGTCACGTGACTCTCGATTTCCCCTCCCGATCCTCCTGTTTCTCTTCGACTCATCTCAATCCTCATCCGTATGAATGTAGCCGCCGCCTCTTTGTAGCATGTTCCTTCGAGCCGCGTGAGGTTTTCCATTAGCTCTTCCTAGTTAAAATCCAAATGTGTGAAGAAGTGATTATTACAGAGGGATAAGCATATACTGTATACGTCCTCATTTCTCACACAAATGTCATCCAACCAGATTATCATCGCGAAAATTCAACGCACCTTACTCGATTATAATGAACTGTTTAGCCGTGGCAGTTGTTTTTGTCACAGTCGATTCCCTTCAGCTCTTTTTCATGCTCCTCGTCACAACAATAGTCGAGGAAAAATAATTTATAACCCGGACATTTATTTATTTATTTTACACAGGCAAGAGCCCAATTACAGTATAAAGAAAAGGAATGACTTATTGTCTAATAACAGAAACCACCTCAATAATTTCACTTCTTACAAAACTAATACAGTAAGTAAAAACCAAAACAAGAAGCTTAAATGATCACTCACTCCTGTTAGTAGCATAATATGCTATTTATATTATAAATAATGGAAAATTTCATTGAGCCCAAGCTTGACCTTTCAGGAAGAGTCAAGAAAAATATCGATTTGATTGTGGGAGAAGGCCGAATCCAGGGATCCGCACGTAAAATGGGGTTGTTGTACAGGTAATTCGTTGGTGTGGATTGGACGTAGAAGAGGTTGTTTGAACGTGTGCGGTAGTGAGGGGTATGGAAGTCTATCAGCTGCAGCAGACTAGGACAATCGTTTGACGAGTTGAGTAGTTCGATGAGAAAATGCAGTCAGCTAACTGGCGACGGTGACTGAGGGAACTACTTTCCCGCGCATATTACTAATTACAAAGCGGGACCTTCTGCGATATGTTCGGGTACCCATCAAGATTACGAGAATAAGGCCAAAGAAGCAGTTACGCAGCATCTTGACGAAAAACGTCATTCCTTCTTTTTCTAGAGTATTTAAATTCATTGGTAGTAGAACTCCGTAGAAAACTCCGTAGACCAAGTAGAACCCGAGATAGAGCCCTGCAAAAACATCCCATTTTTTCCGGAAAGTCTGTTGCGGTAACTTTTCTAGTCTCGTACCGGCTAAACTACTGGTCCTACATAAAGGCCATGGTAACAGAAGAATTTGAAGACAATTTAATACGCTTTAATTTGAGAACAGAATGTTGCTTCTAGACCGGTCTTTTTGAGAAACCGGCGTTCTAGCCCCAACTGAGTTGAAATGTGCAGGGCTTCATGAGTTTTTATATAATAGTCTTATGCTTTACTTTCTTGAAGAGCGTTAAATTCTGCGTCGATCTGCATTCGATATAACATTAAATTCAGTCCGGCGATTGGGACTTTTTCGTGATCCAGAAGGGTATCTGAACATATTGCAAAAGGACCCGTTTAGTAATAATTTAGTTAGGCCGCTATTTGGACTATTTTTCCAGGTATAAAAGCTCATGGAAAATGCGAAGAACTCGTATTCTTTGTTCGACAAATATACCCTGGAAAAATAAACTCTTTGCAAAAATTCAAGCAATGGGGAACAACATCATTGATGAATTTCCATCCACTTATTCGCAGCAAAACATACCGAAAGATGAGTAAAAGAACTTGAGATAGTGTTGATTATGATGGTGATACAATAACAGGCCGTGAGCCTTAACTAGTGAGGAAACTGGAGGACAGGAGACTTACAGGACGAGGCGTTGTGCATAATTCTGTACGGCATTTTGTGACCAATGGCTTCGGTAACGATTTGAGGCTGAATGGTAGGTTAGATAGGAATACAGCACGCATGGCGAAAATATAATGAACGAGGATTACCGAAGCTCCTCAGTTTTTGTATATAGATTCTTCCCATATAAATGACTGTGCTACTCGCCCGCCGGTAGGTTGTGATTAAATGACTTCTCGTTTTCATGTTCGGGTCTCTGATAAACCTCCATCAAATATTCAAATTTTTCAAGATATTCTCCGTCTCATATTTTGAGAGAAAAATGCTTTTAAAGTTTGTTTTTCA
Source organism: Stenodema calcarata (assembly GCA_963920205.1). Taxonomy (NCBI): domain Eukaryota; kingdom Metazoa; phylum Arthropoda; class Insecta; order Hemiptera; family Miridae; genus Stenodema; species Stenodema calcarata. Next base: position 25,194,954 of record OY986049.1, on the reverse strand, counting down.
TTTGTATATTAACGTAAATGTATACCAATGTAATTTGATTCGCTTTGATACAAATTGAAGTTGAACTCATTCATATAATATCATTCCCTTGGCCCTGTTTGAATACATGAAGTACTCTATAGCATATACCTACGGGATTAACAGTACTCGTAGTGTTTAAACAACACCTAAAGTCGGCAATTAACAGACGCTGCGCTTGCACATTTTGAGACTCTAAATGTTCCAACAGCTATGGAGTATATACGGGACTGCACATTTCTAATTTTTGGGAGAATAGATCACATCATCCTAATATGATTTTCCAGCATGATTAGCATCACTAATATCATTTGGACCTACTGAACTTGTCCAATAAAATGTTATGCACTGACCTGCTTCAAATGTTAGTTACAAGATATGTTTTAGAATATTTTAGCAACCTACAGGGTGACCAAAATGTAAGGCTCATCTTGCCTTCGATGCAGAGAGCATCTTTAAATTCTAAACTCCCCAAGGCGCAACTAAATTATAAAACAATTACCTTACATTGGATGACAATGTCAGAACCACATCACGTCTTACACCGGTCTGTACAAACTTCATTTGTGCATTGTAGTGAGACGTGATTGTAAATGTACTGGGTCATTTTGAGTCAGGTAGTCACCTCAGTGGATTGTTATTCACACACCCGTATCACATACTGGTCACCGGATACGCGTTGAGAATGAGGGTAATCCAATCAAGGTGAATTAATTCCCACATTAAATGCAATTGGGGAAATATTCTCATCACGTTCGAGCGCTGGTCATTGTGCGTCCATGTGTATTCCTGTTTGCTCATCCAAGCAATCCATTATTCTGCTCCCTTCGTCCTCAACGATCTTGAGTCAATGTGAAATGGCACTTCCTCTGAGGAGACTGACGAGACCTTGGTGAGGTTCCTATGCACATTTGATGTTCCTATGCACATTTGATTTAGCTTGATCAAATATAATTCAAGTTTATAGAGATGCGTTGTCACTGGTGCACCAATGTTGCCTATCCAAAAAAGATCGGATAGCTGGGGGAACTGAAGCCTTTTTCCTTCAAGGAATAAGAAGCGATCCAGTGTGACCGAAATTCTGGATCTCTCTTCGGTAAGGGTATAATCAATTAATATACGGCCCTTCCACCCACATATCGGGATGGTACGGAACGTCGGACCTGAATTATGTAAACAACGGAGGGGAGGAGCGTATGGACGGATGTTGGGGTCCCTGCCCCGACTTCCATAATAGATGAGGGCTTATCCAACGAGTTTCTCCGAGGGCACAGGGTCGGGTTGTTCGGGGTGGTATTACTTCGGATGGACGGCCGAGAGGAAGGTGAAAGGGTGTGGAGAGGCAAGGGCGTAAGTGTGCGCTGCTTGACGGCCGTTTTTCGGTTCCTTATAAATGTATATATTTATATTTTATTTATTTATTGCATTTTTCTCCATCATTTTTCATAAATTCACAACTCAATGGTTATTCTTGTTTCTCTATATTGAAAATCCAACGTCATGGTCGAAGCCTAAAGTATGTGCAACAAGTAAGTTTTAATATTAGATATAATGATCGATTTGAATTTGCTGACCCTCAAAACTGGTATCGTCGTGAATAACGACTGTGATGATTGTCCATTGTGAAGAACCAAATTTGTATAAGAAGTTTGTCTCACAAGAGCTATTCAGATGAAAGAGTAAATCGACGCCAGATTATCCAAAACCCTTGATCAACATCCTCATGATCCTAATCATTGTTACTGTTAAATTCACCCTTATTACACCTTAAATTCACCCAGTGTACGTAATTGTTTTCATGTTTTAACACATACTCGCACCTGACTACACACCTTAATATTATGTACAACCAATATCAACCAAGATCAGTTTTTGTTTAATAAGAAAACTTCATTGTTTAGAAAATATTTTTTTCAAAAGAAAGAAAAAGTTATGCGAAAATGCTGATAATAGTGAGATACAGAAAAATATCATAATGCACGTGATCAGTGCAACAAGAGGTTGGAGATTTTTAGGTTGTTAGGTGTTCAGCAACTAACAAGAATAAGAAAAAGCCAAGTTCTTTATGTCATTAAAAAATCATGGATATAAAAGATCAGGTACTCTCGGCGAATAACTAACGTACGGTTAATACTAACGGACGCTTTGCTTCGCTTTACCTTGACGAGTAACATCACTTTGATAAAGATTTTAAGGTTGCATCACTCTAGTAACCTTACCACTCCCTTGAAAGCTAGTATTGTTGAACTTTGCTATTTCATGTTGAGAACTTCCCAAGTCACCTTCTGCACATCCGACGCACGCAATGTGTACTGCATTTTTCCCCTCGGAAAATCCGCTCGGAGGTTAAATGAGGTTTTCTTAAAGTTTTTCCCTGCTTTTCCAGGTGCACGGTAAATCCGAACGGAAAAGTTTTTAGCCAATGAAAACTTACAATGGATAGCTTAGCTAAGTTTTCTCAAATGGTGTAATGTCCTAATTTTTTGCCAGTACACGTTTTACCCATTATCTAGTAGGATTGAGTATTTACCGTCCATTGAAGAATAATTACTCGTAAATTGTGCCAATGTATAAGTCCATTTAGACTGCAAATCCAGTTCACTGGAATTAGAAATCACACGTTAGAGTCCAGTTCACTTTAAGCGGTGGTCAACTGCCCAAGTAGGCTGCAATGAGAATTTGTATAGAGCTCCTGTCTATGGCAGCCATGGGAAACGTTATTTATAACGTTTTATAAAAGAAACTACAAGAAACCGATCGTCTAGGGAGGGCTGGTATACAAGAAACCCGCAATACTCTGTAGTCTTGCAGGTTCTGAAACCGTGACCCTTGACGTAATCGAACTATGAATGGTACTTTTGTTGCACAGGATAGTATTAGTCCTGCTTGCATGACAATACAATTGATATGGTTCCTCACATTAAATTTAATTATGATTCCTCATAAAAAATTCAAGAGCTTTGAATACAACCGTTCTTCCTACCTCAAACTTGCTCTCGCCATTCAATGTCAGCACTTCACCCTTACTGAATAGCCACCGTTACCGGAGTTTATGTTTCAAATTCGTCAAATGTTTGTTCGATTTTATTTCTATTTCTCAAATTGCCTGTTGAGTACATGTAAGCGCTTATTCTGGGCGGACGTCTCTCGCACTTGTTTTACGGTTCCTAATTGAATTATAAGATAAGATAATGATAAGATAATATAATAATTACTATAATACGATAAATAAAGTCCAAACCAAACTAGATAGAATAATTAGTTAGTGAGCTTAGTGAGTTAGTTATTAATGAGTTAGTGGGTTAAGACTATTAATAGCATTAAGTGTGTGAGTTTGATAAGGCAGAGCACAGAAATGTAATAAATGCACAGAAGAATATAGATTAGAATAATATATCATAATATAATATATTATATGATATATTATTATAATTTTATTTATTTATTTATGATATATTATTATTATTATATTATGATAATTTTATGTTATATATTTTTGAATATATTGTTTCTTTTATACACAAATCAACTGTTGGTTCCAACAGTCACATCTTTGTTTCCAAAGTGTTCATTGAATGATTATCGTCTGGATCCACAGTATTGTGTGTAGTTCAACGAAACGTGTCCTGGTCGTGTAAGCCCTAATTTAGGGCGGCCAGCTCTTCCCTTCCTTTTATGATGTTTTCGTTGCGTGAGAAGGCCTGACCCGGGGTTCGCCGAGAGCTCGAAGGGACTTGCGATGGTTCAGCCCAGTGTTTACCGCCTCGAAATTTATAACGGCAGTACGCAGATAATGAGATAATTAGCCAGTTTTACAGCCCAAAGGGAGGCGGGAAAGGGCCACTTTATTACTTGAGGAGCCGTTTCCAACCGTGATCTGGACGATGTAGGTACCCCATTATTCGAACCATATAACAATTTAGAAAGTTATGATACCCAAATCCAATCTTCATTGTTGTACATTGTAAAATACCAGACTGTGTTGCAAATCGGCACCATACCACCGTACTCATCCCATTTCTTTCCTATCATACCGTACTGTACTATACTAAATCATACATACAATAATATACCATACCATAGTCATACCATGTCGTACCAAAATTCGTTTTGAACCCCTTCCCCTTGACGCTCGTGCGTCATAGCTTCTGACACACTAGTTAGTCTCCTGCCAGCCGTCTTACGTCATACGCTCGTGCGTCATAGGCTCTGACGTACTTGTTGGCCACCTGCCAGCCGTCTTACGTCATACGCTCGTGCGTCATAGGCTCTGACGCACTAGTGAGCCTCCTGCTAGCCGTCTTACGTCATACGCTCGTGCGTCATAGGCTCTGACGCACTAGTGGCCTCTTGCCAGCCGTCTTACGTCATACGCTCGTGCGTCATAGGCTCTGACGCACTAGTGAGCCTCCTGCTAGCCGTCTTACGTCATACGCTCGTGCGTCATAGGCTCTGACGCACTAGTGGCCTCTTGCCAGCCGTCTTACGTCATACGCTCGTGCGTCATAGGCTCTGACGTACTTGTTGGCCTTTTGCCAGCCGTCTTACGTCATACGCTCGTGCGTCATAGGCTCTGACGTACTTGTTGGCCTCCTGCCAGCCGTCTTACGTCATACGCTCGTGCGTCATAGGCTCTGACGTACTTGTTGGCCTCCTGCCAGCCGTCTTACGTCATACGCTCGTGCGTCATAGGCTCTGACGTACTTGTTGGCCTCCTGCCAGCCGTCTTACGTCATACGCTCGTGCGTCATATGCTCTGACGTACTAGTTAGCCTCCTGCCAGCCGTCTTACGTCATACGCTCGTGCGTCATAGGCTCTGACGTAATGGCCCGCCGGTCGCTTGTGTTCTGACGTGATCTGAGGGAAAGGGTGAATCAAGGGAACAAATTTTTCCCGTTTCATTCATGTGCCAAAGCAAAGACATGAAAATGTCAAAAAAATATGTAAATAGGTACCTAAGCCCAACTGTAATGTCAATTTTCTGACAATGAGTTTTCGACTATTGTTTTCATACCTTTTTACTTAAGTACTTATTGCAATTTGAGACTGATAATGAGCTGTTTGCAAATAAAAAGTCTGATAACTACTTTATTACATCTTATTAATCTATTTTCAAGTTCCGATTCACAGTTGAATGTATTTTATTTAGATGTCGTAAAATTCGAAAACGATGGAATGACGAAACCTGTCGACTACTGACTCAAGTGATACTGTCGACTTCTAACACATGTAGGTCGACTACTAGTGCAAAACCATGTCGACTACTGAAGAAAATGTTGGTCACTGGTATCGACTACTACCTAGAGCATTGGGATTTTTTACAAAACTTGTTTTTCCCTTTTCAAACCATGTTGAATAATATTTCCCGCTGCCAGGTCTTTTAGGGAAGGATCTTGGGTACACAATGAACAGGTTTGCAATGAGAAATAGTTGATAATAATAATTAATCTAACATTTAGGATCTAGACATTTAGACCTAGTGATCTAGACAGAAGGGTGATCTGTGCAAAGAAGATAATGAACCGTTGTGTCAAGAATTTACAGATCACCCTTCTGTCTAGATCACTAGTTCTAAATGTCTAGATCCTAAAATTTAGATTAATTTAGATTAACATTGAATGTTAGATTAATTATTATTATGAATTATCACTAATTATTAATAAGTTTATCAAGTAGATACCTAGCAAAAATTATTAAAATTTATTGTTAAATGTTAATAATTTGTATTTAATTAATACGATATAATTCTAGGGTTTTTAATACTTTTTAATTTTTCTATAAAAGAAATATGTACCTACCTACCAACAAACCTTCGAAATTACCTTCATTTCCGTAGCACGAAACGTACCTCAGAACAACAAACTCGACATCACTAAAACCATAATATTGTTTTATTATATTATGATGTTCTAAACAGCTAGTTAGTATGAAAATCGAGTCGACCTGTATTTAATCGACCTGTATTTCAACAACAATCGCGTCGACAGGCTCAACCTTTGAGCCGTCATTGTGAACGAACGGCTGGTCGTACAAAGCTGCGGATGGTCTTAAAAAATTCTACGGAACAAACTCTATCTAAATATGAAATAAACTTACTGAAAATTATTATAATTTATTGTTTGGTATTGATAATTCGTATTTATTATTAATAATAATTATTATTAATTATGATTAATTAATACGATATAATTCTGGGGTTTTTAATACTACGTCGGTAATAATTTTTCTATAAAAGAAGTACCTACCAACAAACATTCGAAATTACCTTCATTTCCGTAGCACGAAACGCACCTCAGAACAACAAACTCGACATCACTTAAGCCATATGATGTTCCAAAGAGCTTGTTAGTATGAAAATGGACCTGTATTTCAACAGTTTGATTCACGATCGGGTTGTGAGGCACAATCTTTGAGCCGTCATTGTGAACGAACGGCTGGTCGTACAAAGCTGCAGATGGTCTTAAAAAATTCTACGGAACAAACTCTATCTAAATATGAAATAAAAAACATACCGTTTGATGGGAATTTTTCGAGATATGGAATTTTCAACATTTCAAAATTCGTTTTGAACCCCTTCCCCTTGACCTAGGGTTATGAAAAGTTTCGTGGATCATTGTGGGGCTGGTCCAAACCCAGAAACCAAATTTCGTAATTTTAACTCAACGCTAACTGGGCAAAGTGCCTCGGACGGCGGACGGCGTACGGCGGACGGACGGATTTTGGTTTATTATCTTCGATAATGAACCATTGGAATCGCCCAAAGAAAAAAAAATTTTAACCCCCCCTCAAAATTTGTTGGTTTACGTTTCAAGATACGTAGATTCAGAAAATCGAATAAAAAAAAATCCGTCCGTCCGCCGTACGCCGTACGCCGTACGCCGTCCGCCGTCCGCCGTCCGCCGTCCGCCGTCCGCCGTCCGAGGCACTTTGCCCAGTTAGCGTTGAGTTAAAATTACGAAATTTGGTTTCTGGGTTTGGACCAGCCCCACAATGATCCACGAAACTTTTCATAACCCTAGGTCAAGGGGAAGGGGTTCAAAACGAATTTTGAAATTTTGAAAATTCCATATCTCGAAAAATTCCCATCAAACGGTATGTTTTTTATTTCATATTTAGATAGAGTTTGTTCCGTAGAATTTTTTAAGACCATCCGCAGCTTTGTACGACCAGCCGTTCGTTCACAATGACGGCCCAAAGATTGTGCCTCACAACACGATCGTGAATCAAACTGTTGAAATACAAGTCCATTTTCATACTAACAAGCTCTTTGGAACATCATATGGCTTGAGTGATGTCGAGTTTGTTGTTCTGAGGTGCGTTTCGTGCTACGGAAATGAAGGTAATTTCGAATGTTTGTTGGTAGGTACTTCTTTTATAGAAAAATTATTACCGACGTAGTATTAAAAACCCCAGAATTATATCGTATTAATTAATCATAATTAATAATAATTATTATTATTAATAAATACGAATTATTAATACCTAACAATAAATTATAATAATTTTCACTAGGTACTTGATAAAATTGTTAATAATTAGTGATAATTTATAATAATAATTAATCTAACATTTAGGATCTAGACATTTAGACCTAGTGATCTAGACAGAAGGGTGATCTATACAAAGAAGATAATGAACCGTTGTGTCAAGAATTTGCAGAGTTTTTTTATTCGATTTTCTGAATCTACGTATCTTGAAACGTAAACCAACAAATTTTGAGGGGGGGTTAAATTTTTTTTTTCTTTGGGCGATTCCAATGGTTCATTATCGAAGATAATAAACCAAAAGGGAAACATTCTTTTAAATTCATCTGTACCAGATTTCCCGTAAGCTCTTCATCCAACATGAATATCATGACAGCACTGCTTTCAACGTCGCCTCATGATGTATTTGGCCTTATCGTTGTTGATATCGTACCGATGTTTCTAAAATTCCTTCGTTCACATGAAAACTCATCTTGCGACTATCCTACGAATAATCTTAATTCACTGAGAGCGAAAATCTAATGTGAAGCGAGTGAATTTCAACTATTTCCATTGGTTTTATTATATGGGTAGGTCCGTGTAGGTATTGTTTACGCAGTGTTATTGAATACAATAAATTATAAGTCTCGCCTTTTCCGAGTCCAAACATCAGTATTTGTTCATTCGTGTATTTACTATTAAACTTTTCGGGTATTAGAATATAGGAATAATTGAAGCATGAAACGTCGACAATTCAACTGCTCTGCTGGCCGTCCAATATATGAAATCGTAACATTCTCCCCTTCTAGGAGCTGGGGAGGTAGGCCATAATTTCAACTGTGGAGATTACAAACACTAAAAAAAATTTATAGAAAGATGTGAACAATATCAACTTTTCTTCGTGGCTTTGGATAGCGGGACATGCCGGTTCAGATGGGGGTGAAAAACCCTAAGAACGAAATTCCGTTTTGAAAACCCTGACGTTATTATAAGGGTTGGCTGCCCTGCCATTCTGTATCACGATACGAAGTTAGGTGGATTAAAGTGGAGGTTGCGTGAGCTTGAGAGGACGAAACCCTCAGAGGTGTAGATGAATAGGGAGGGGGTGTTTATTCAACAGGAAATAACTTGGAGCAAACCTTACCCTCCGAGTCCAGTTCTCATTCCCACCTCCTCAATGTTCTGTTTACTCTTTCCTCCAGAGATTTGACTGTTGCGATCCACTTTCGAAAACCCACCGCCCCTCGCCCAAATTAGACGAACGGATCCAAGACTTCGTTTATGCAGGAGTTGCCCGACGTAGAAAGTTAATGAAGAACGATAGACCCCGACGAAGAGCGATTTTTGGTGGAAAATTGTTTTGCCTTCGTTTTGGCATTACACGACTGTAAAAACTATAGAAAGAAACTCTCTAATAATTCAGTTTGAACAATGATCTTTTATTTCTCCGTTGCCTCATTCATACCTCTCCTTAGCAACCAACCAATTAACATTACAAATCATAATAATATGAGGTAAGCTAATCCTACCAGCACATCTCCCCTCTTTAGTCCCTGGACACCAGATGTGTCCGGTTCCTGGCGATTAGTCCTCCGTCCTTGGTCTTCACCTCATACCTCCTTGGTGCCTCATCGACTCTTCGGAAAATCACTCCATATTTCCCCATGTCCTTCACCCATACTTCTTCTCCCTCCTTTAATTCCTTCAACTCCCTCGCTCCGTGTCTCTTGTCAAATCTTCTTCTTTGCTCTTCTTTCTTCCTTTTGTCAGCATCCCGGAACGCCATCAATCCTGGCCATCCTGGTACTAGCTGGTCTGGATCGACTGGAAGCGTACCCCTCAATCTCCTTCCCATTAGCAATTCCGCTGTAGAGCATTCAATTGTCCAACGGGGTCGTCCGGTATGCTAAAAGTCCAAAATCTAGGTCTCCTTTAGATCGTTTGGCTATCTTAACCATTGACTCTGCGAATCCATTACCTTGGGGGTATCTTGGACTACTGACGACAATCTCGAACCTCATTTCTTGAGCAAACTGATGCATTTTGTAGCTCACAAAATTCGTCCCATTATCGCATCGAATAACCTCTGGAATCCCAAATTTTGCGAATATAGATTTCAGGTACATTTTTATGGCCGCAGTAGTCAGGTCATTCTTCATCAGATGCACATCCAAATACCGGGAGAAAAAATCCGCTACTACCAGATACGTATGGTACCATTAGTTTGCAAATTTGAAACAGTCCATTCCAAGAATACACCACGGTCTTGACGGTAAGCTGGTAGGTTTCAGTGGTTCACTTTTTTGGTCCCTGGACACCAGATGTTTCCGGTTCCTGGCGATTAGGCCTCCGTCCTTGGTCTTCACCTCATCTGATCTGTTCAGCCCGGATGGATGATTAGTAAATTTCAACTTACATCAAATACCTCTGCATCGCCAATCTCATCTTTGAGCCATTCATTGTGCCAATAACGACCAGTCTCCGTATGTGAATCCCCGTTGATAACTAACGCATGTACCTTGAAGTATTATACCTATTACAGTAATAAATCTGTTATGCGCCCTCTAGTTTTAGAAACCACCACCTGTTCGATAAGAATATGTTAATAGGTCAATAAAGTTTCATATTGGGTTGAAATTCGAGGATTAGGACTCAGTTCTGTCCTAATCCTTAAATTTCGACCCAAGACGAAGACGCTTGCTTAGCTCGAAGACGCTGCTTTTGTTCTATCTGTTTCAGTTCCCTGAACTGGAACAAGCTTGACTTCAGGCGAGTAGTATCAAATTATAGCTGGATAGTTACTTTTGTTCAAATTCCGAGGTTACTGAAGGAAGGGAACATCCGCTTTCACCTTCTCCTCACCCCCTCCCACCACCTCAAACCCACTCTCCCTCTTCCGAAATAAATGGATCTATTACGAGGTTGGCCGTGGGTGTATTATCTGCCAATTAGGGGCGAAGCGTGGATGAAAAGCTATTTGTTCACCCCAGGACGAGATTAATGATTTAACCCTTTTCCTTTCTGCCAGGGTTCCACTGAGCTACTGAAATGTCAGTCGGCTTCCCTACTCCCACACCCCTCTTCCTTTGATAGGCCCCTCATTGAGTACTCTTCGAGACTTTGCGAATTCGCATCGTGATTAATTCCAATCAATATACTTTTTTCTTCTGTACTCTAGTTCAAAATATGTAGGTAGTTCAGAATTCTAGTTTTCAATAAACCATCGTGTTGAGAATTTGCAGAGTTTTTCATTCGTTCTTCTGTCCTCGAAAGCTCTCAAATCTTCGTTCTTCAATATTTGCAACGTCGTCTGGAAGCTTTATATTCTCCTCGTCGCGGTCAACACTGGGCTTGAAAGTTCGCCTGCTCCTCTGTTTTTATCGTACTTTACCTGCAGGACAGTTTTTCTTAAGGACGTCACTCTCAGAACCAGCCAACGACCTCACCGATCTCCATCTCCCCTTTCCTCGCGTAGTTTGCCTTAACAACAATTCGAGGGAGTGCAGAGACAGGATTGCGTGTATGAAGGATACATCATCTTCACGGCAAGATCGCGAAAAACTGATATCAAGAAAACAGGACTCATTTCTCGTATAGATTGTGTGTAGAGCTTCTTTATCTTATTTTCTGTAAATTATTTTACTGAAACTTGTATCAAGTGGCAAAAATAGTTTCTGAACAATATTTAATAAATCTTTTTCCACGCACGAATTCAAGCTATACCTATCTGTTAGATCTAACATCTATGCAAATTCAACATTTTATCGGTATTTTTTATTGGATCAGAAGGGCTCAATATTTGTAGCATGGATTTTAAAAAAAGTCAGCAGTTTCTATAATAATTTCTTCCATAGTGATTCAGAGACTGCATCATGTGCGTTGATGGGATCGGAGCAAGTGAGATCTCACTCGTGCAAAGTTGTTGAAAACAATCATTACATTCACAAAATTGGTTATCTCGAATGGTCGTTAGGGCGCTCAAGTAATTTCAGTACAACCAGTTTCCTTTTCTTCATAGTTGGCTTTATGCTGCTTAGTAGATATCGTCCCGGCAGGTCCTATCCACGTTCATGAGCGAAGGATATAGTCCCACATGACCGGGCGTTCACGTGGGAGATAAAGCCATATGAACCACTGAATTTCGTTATTGCCGTCGTGCTGGCAATGGCTAATATCTGACAAACCGTCAGAAACACACATAGTATGTGTACCATAGGGCGGACGGATGCACATAATACACAAAAATACTCATAATATTGAATGTACCATATTATGGTACAAATTCAGCCAAATAATTTGAAATGTGGTTGACGTATGTGTTATGTGTATCCATCCGCCATATTTTAAATTATCTTGCTGAATTTGTACCATATTATGAGTAGCTTTGTTTATTATGTGTATTACAATTTAAGGCCAAAAAAGTAGATCACCCTGAAGGTAACTACTTTCCATTCCACGGTATGGCTGCGGATGGTAACAAATGTTCAACTTTGTCCCACTTTACTTTCTTCTCGTTTTTGCCAACTAACACATCAGTTTATAGATTTTTCAACGCTGAACTTTATGATGAAGTCAGGATTGCCATATCTTATTCCGTTATCAGAATAGAGCAGATGAGCCGTTATGAACATTTCAAGTAACAACCACGTTTCTACATTTCTATTCCACGTTTCTATTCTAAAATTCTTGTTCAGCGTAAAAAACGTTTGAAATGAGGTATCACTTGTCAGACTGTTTATGGGTGATTATTCCCCCTAAAAACCCCCCAAAACCCCCTTTAGAGTGGCCTGATTCTGCCCATCCTTAGCCTTTCGATAGACTTTGTGTGCAGCTTTGAACTTTTTCAATTTTTTTTTATCTCAATTCTATCCAGAGTTTCCGACACAAACATAAATTTATATAATTATGTAATATATGATTATATAAATTTATGTTTATGTTGAAAACACTGGATAGAATTGAGATGAAAAGTTGAAACATTTGATGGTTTGATAATTCGTTATCCAATTATCGTTGTGTTTCATTCAGTATTGCATCGACTTCCTTTCACCGCGTGTCGTTGAACTCTAAATAAGTAAATAAATGGATAAACCCAGTTAAGCAGTGAATCTCCCACTAAATTATTCAAATAAAGAGATATAACCTTTTACTGGTATTGTTTACGTTTCCTAGTATTTATTAATTAAGTATGTATATTGTTTGCTCGCTGACTAGACGTCCTCTGTCCTTCGCTGTGGACGTTTGTCACACCACCACCCGGACGATGTTTACCCGACTGTGAAGCTTTTCGAAGAGGGACTTTCTTTCACGTACATATCTGCATCGAGCGTTCAGTATGCGACCATGCGTTACATCTCGGTCTGTAGAACACGCGCAGACACCCCTTTGAGCGTTTCACGCATAATTATGTCTTAACAAAACCGTCTCGTTAATAATTCACACCGTGATTAACGATTTCCTTAAAAGCTTCACCCCAATCCGATAAGTTTCGCTCGATCAAACTGAGATGCCCTTATGTGTTGACACCTTATGATAAATTCATGAGGGGCGAGTTGGGACGCAAGGCTGAAAACCAGTGCCGTATTCTGGTTGTTCCGTTCAACGACGGAAGTGGAAGTAAAATCGAAAGAATCAGTCATTGACTTTTTTTTTGACATTTTATGTCTTTACTTTGCTACATAAACTCGAAAATGCAACGCGAGAAGTGTCACGAAAATATTTCTGATGATTTTCGCTTACAACCGATTCGTTGCTACGGAATTTTATCTTCGCCAGTTATCATCGTACAAAAATCGTTCACCACTCATTGGATAGTTCTCGATTTACTTAACCATATTACCACTGCGGAGTGCGTGGCCGACAAGCTGCGGTATGAGCGTGATTGTTTAAATAACTTTTTACACACAGGTGATCATTCTCAATAATTTATATTGTCAACACGAATGCAATCTTCATATAAGTTTCTGATGGGAGGGGGCGCAAAGACATAAAATGTCCCTCGTGGTTGCGTACTTGTACGAAAGCTGTACCCACCGTTTGTGTTTGCTCTTCTCGAAGGTCCATTCGATCTCAATCAAACACCTCGAGTCGATATGAAGTCGACTTATTTCGTTACTCTCGATGTATTTGAGTCGACAATTGCTCTTCTCGAAGGTCCATTCGAACTCAATCAAACACCTCGAGTCGATATGAAGTCGACTTATTTCGTTATTCTCGAAGTATTTGAGTCGACAATTGCTCTTCTTGAAGGTTCATTCGAACTCAATCAAACACCTCGAGTCGATATGAAGTCGACTTATTTCGTTACTCTCGATGTATTTGAGTCGACAATTGCTCTTCTTGAAGGTTCATTCGAACTCAATCAAACACCTCGATTCGATATGAAGTCGACTTATTTCGTTATTCTCGAAGTATTTGAGTCGACAATTGCTCTTCTCGAAGGTCCATTCGAACTCAATCAAACACCTCGAGTCGATATGAAGTCGAATTTATACCTATTTTCAAATTTACTCATTTGGCACCTAAAAACTTTCTATTCATGCCTCAGTGATAACATAGTCATAGCGAGGTGAAGGGTATTTAGATGGTGGCCGATGTTCGCTCACAGGTTTCATCATATTCTATCAAGCCTGATCTCAAGCTAACATGTTTTTGCCTAACACAGGTACGAGTATTACTTTATTATTTCCAACGTGTAACAGATTGTTATTTTCATAAGCTCGTTCAGTGGATGCTGACCATGTATCTTAGGAAAAACGAAGTTGTTGAGTATTAAGTAATCCTCTTGGTCCTTCAACATTCCATGACTAATGCTTTGCTTCATGACTATTTAAACTATTTATCTCATAACTTTTCCAAGAATGCATATCTACGATTACTCGTATACCCCAATAATGCTAGAATATTTCCCGGCGTAAATGTAGATTTTATTTTTTTATTTTTATTTTTTTTTCATTTTACACTTCTTCGCTAGTCCTTCAACGTACTGAATTGATTTTCGTCATATTATGCATTGTTTATTATGTTTAATAATAATAATTCCTCTTCTTCTTTTTCCGTGGCTTTTCGTGTTTTCTGTTTCGACAAATTTGCAGGACATCGTTCAAGAGGACCGCGAATCTCTAGTTTAGGCTTTGTAAAATGAAACAATCCCGTTAATTCGTTTGAATCCATACGTTAGCTAACCAACCTCCTCCGTCCGAGCCTGTTCTTCGTTGTCATCGAAATATGTGTCCAACTGAATTCCATGGACCGAACTAACCGTCAGGGGAACTAGTGAACTGAGCCAATGCGGATATGCATTGTACTGTACAGTGTACGCTGTGAGTGCTCATAGGTGATTACTAGAGGTTGCCGAATGCCCTTCTTTGTCCCTAGTTCTCGTCCAGTGTACTGGTTAGAGTGGTTACCGATGGGAGGGCTTGATTAGAGTATCGTACTATTGAAACCACACTTGTCATCGATTTAATCATGTCATGATTCAAAAAGCATTGAAACTTTCTTTTGAAAAAAAGAAAAGGGGAGACATCCATGAGATTGCGGCCTTATTTTCTCTCTATGTTATTTGTTTTGTGGTAGTAACTATCAGGAATAAGAGGGAGGCTCTTCTAAAATGTAATGCACTTGGAAAATCCTTTAGATCCAGGTCTATTCCTTACCGTCTAAAAGGTAAACCCTGAGCCCGCAAACAAGATCTTTCTGTGTAATTAAACTCCTTGAGGTGCCTTTTAACTACCCCCTCGGGTGTCAGTCTCATTACTACAAATTCTACCGCTGCCACTCTTCGCCTACCAGGCTCCTTTGCTCCTGGAGATAAGCCAAACACCTCTCACGTGTATTCCTAACGAATCCTTTCAACTTTCTTTCAAAGCTTAGTGCTCAACTTGAATTTTAACTTCTTTATCAAATCTATCACGCGCATTTATCGTGAAGAAAGCCATGTGAGCAACTACATACCTCTTGGAGTTCAATAAATATTTTCAATATTTCCATGTAGATACAAGCACTAGGTCCACAAACCTAGTTTATAATAATATGTCTAAATTGACGTTCGGACTGGGTGTCGCCTCAACTAATGACTATTGGCTGTTGGTCAAAGGAGGTCATTAGGGTACCTGCACAGTACGGAAGCAATTTACGCTCACTTAGAAATGAGTAGCATTTCCTAATTACTTCATGAATAAATTTATTTTATGAATAAACCTAAGTATTTGAAAAAATGGTCCACTCCCACTGAAATATGAGTACCTGTTGGACCGCTTTCGGTGATTAAACCGGAATTGCGGGTTTCCGCTATTTCGTCGCGAGTGATTTACTTCGAATAAACCTCTCTCTCTCTCCGTGTGAAGAGGACGGATATCCGCGTATACACCCTTCACGACTCCAGCAAATGCTTTGCAGGAGCAAGAAGAAGTCCACACGTTGTTCATTCAAAAGACGGGTCAAGGCACGCGTGCCCGCTCATAACTAACTAGGTGGTTCCAGCCACGAGCAAATCGTCTGGTGTAACACGTAGACGTGCGCTCCCCATCGGCGCGGCTAATGAAGGGACCCTTCTCGTTTTCTCTCCCACCTTTCCGCGAGGAATTTCAAAGGTGGTTTAAAGATGGAGCCCCATCCTTGTTCTATCCTTGTTAGTTATAGCGCGAAAGTCGCCTTCTATTCCAGACGCGAGGTGAGGTTATTTTATTCCTCAGCATATACGTACCACGTTCAAGTAAACAACGGCGTATAACGATTACATTGTTGGTGTTGTGGCGGAAATGACGTGCACATAAGAGAGGGATATGATTGTTAGGGAAACAGGAGGTAATTCAGACTTGGCACAATATTATCTCGGAAAACTACATAGATGTAGAATTAATAATTATTGATAACTAGGTACAGAGATTTAAAACCGAATAATTAAGCCCCGCTTTGTTTGGAACCTTTCTGAAAACTACATAGGAACCTTTCAGAAACGTTCAGATCAAAACGGGGCTCAATTATTCGGTTTGTTCTATCCAAAGAATACCTATTTTACGATCCGAGCGACAACTAGCTAAGAATGGTTCTATCGATGGAAACTCAAATCGAGGTCGGAGATAAATTTAACGGAATACCAGGGAATTTTCCGACGTTGATGCCATTGTGATGCTGTATAAAGCCCTAGTCCTTCCCTTGCTGGATTACGCATCCTCTGTGTGGTCCCCTAAGTACACGATCCACAAGTACCGTCTGGAGCGCGTTCAGAGGAAATTTTTGCGTTATGTCGCCTTCAAGACGGGAGTCCTCTCAGGAGCCATTGACTATGAGTCCATTCTCCATAGATGCAAGTTGCTAACCCTTGAGAGAAGACGGTGTTCATTTGACCTCGTGCTGCTCTATAAAATCATCAACAGCCTGATTCACTGTCCATCGCTGCTCTCCAAGATTTACCTTTCCGCTCCTCGTTCTTCATCTCGCTCGCCGTTACTCTTCAGCGTCCAGTTTTCCTCAACGAACTACGATCGTGATAGACCACTCCTCCGCCTCCCTCGCAGTGCAAACCTACTTTTATCTATGAACCCTCAGTTCGATTTTTTTCATTCCTCCCTAACGAACTTAAAGACTCTTGTTGGCTCCTCCCCAGTCTCGTTTGGTTGAAACTCAGTTTTTTGTTTTGTTTCCTATGTTCGATTCCTTTGGAAGTTTTGTATTACTTTTCTTTTCAATTGTGTAGGTAATTTTGTAATTCAAGAATGTAATTGGGCTTAAATAAATAAATATTATAAATAAATAAATAATAAATATTGACGGTACATAGTACTTAGCTACTCAACGACAACCCCAGCTTTTAGTTACTCTAGATGGCTACATAAATAGCTAGCTAGATAGATAGCTACAGCTATGTTGCCACCTGGGGTAACTAAAAGGTGGGTTTGTCGTCGAGAGGTCAAGTAACTTTACAGAAAAGCCAGTGAAGGAAGGCAGTTGAGTAACCGTTCAATAAGTCTTGGATAAATAGGTCTCGCTTTAGCTTTAATGTGCTCTCAACATGTCAGGATTCTGAAATGCAAACAGTGAATACATATTGGACTGCCTGTATACTGTGGGAATCAGTATTCGATGCATATCCTAGTATGGAAAGTACCAGGGTGTTCATAGCTAGACAATTACCTGTGGGCTTGTGAACCCAAGGTCGCCTTCCCACCCGGTGCATTCTCTACCGACAGAAAACGGAGTTAATTGAGAAATTTTTTCCGACAAGTTAGTTGTATTGAATTACACAACATTAAAACAATGGCTGATAAAGATATCTTTGAATCAAGATCTAATTTGATAGAATTTTAGCTTTTAGTGAACTTTCGAAGAAACGGAAGCTATTGTTCTCGATCCAAAATTGTTGAAACTCGGTTTTGTGAAAGACTTTCTTACCAAAATCCAATCCAAAACATCCTGAATTCACTTAAATCTCGATAGAATTTAGATAACAAGTTCAAATTTGCATGAAAAATCTGTCCTAGCAATGTTCGTAGATGGGCAGGATCGAGCCACTCTAAAGGGGGTTTTGGGGAGTTTTTAAATGGTGGGAGGGGGGATAATCACCCATGAATTCCAAAAAATGAAACAGTCTGACAAGTGGTTCTTCATTTTAAAGGTTTTTTATGCTCAACACGGTGGTGAATTCAGAGTTGTGATATCTTATTCCATGGGATGTTCTTCATCTGCTGTAACCTGATGACGGAATGAGATATCGCCATTCTGACTTCACCGTCGTCTTCAGCGCGGAAAATTCTATGAACTGAGGTGTTACTTGGCCAAAAAAGGAGAGAAAATTTGGAATAAAACCAGTAATATGGAGAAATGTTACGTTAAACCAGTTATTCTTCGAAAATTCGGTCTTATAGCCATGCTGCATGACTGCGGGGTTTTTTTCTGAAATACGTGAAAACAGACCAGTTCAAAATTAATCCATCTACCTTGGAATGGTGTAGCCTAAACCTTACGTCGCATTACCAGCCTTTGCTGCACTTAGTTGGTTGGAAATGTCAGGTTCTCATGGCGTACAACTCCCAGGTTTCCCATTTCAATAACATTATAATAATAGCTCACTGAAATACGAGTCATTCCTTCGATACCATCCCTTCATTGACTTATCTTGACAAATCTTTCTCATTTGTTGTGTCTTAAGAGCGAGAAAGGACTACGTTCGTAGCCTGCCCTTTTGCCATTTTCATACTTCAGTCTTCTTTTTACAAAATATACTCGTACCTATTATCCGACAGTTTCAAGGCATAACAAACAAATTAATGTTTGGTAAGTAGCCGATGACATTACGAGAATGGTCATTGTTACCCCTTTTGTTCTGCTCAGCACGAAAATTTGCCATGTTTTACCCTCAACTAAACTCTATTCTGCTGGAGTAAAACAATTAAGGCAGTGAGAGATTCAATGGAACTTTGCTCGGAGCAAACTTTTACGACAATCTTATTACCATCTGGTTCTGGCTTTGGAACTGTCGGCTTTGTCATACCCCACTTATAGGTACTCGTAATATTTTGATGGTGGTAATAACAGAATTTATGTAAAGACACATTGTGTTTTTATTTTTCAATCATTTGAGTTTGAGTAATTAACTGCGCTAGTTAGGATCTGACGGATGCGATTGTGAAGTCGATACAAATGGCAGTCTTGACAAATATACTCCTACATTTTTTTCAGAGGGAGGTTTTTTTCAATGGGTGTAAATAAACTTACTCCACTCGTCGTGCGAGTTTTGCACACAATAAATCGGGGTTTGTTTTTCTCGAATGGTTTCCCACACCTTTTTCGGGTACCGCAACTGAAGGTGGCGTACTATGTCAACGATTATGCGATTGGCGGACTGTTGAGGGCAGTTAGAGGTGCTAACGCGACGTTATTCGCCGTTCTTTTCGGGGAGAAATTAGTTTTTCGGCAAGAGTGAGGTTTTTTGATGCCTGTGATTGGCTAAATCCTATACATATTGCCGGATTGGTGGAGGAGGCACCGAGTAAGGTCGGAAATCTTTTTTCAATGGTTGATGACTAATGGGAAGATATTCAGCTTTATGAACTTTTTCGCCATGTCCCCATGTTGTTAGAACATTGAAGTAAGTTCAAGATTGGTTAGCCTGGACGTTTTGAGGAATACAGATATATTGCCATGGGGTTCATTCATGAGAATGCCACCGGTCTGCTTTAAGCCATTCAAGTTAATTGGTACTTGGTAATGAACGGAGTTTGGTTGTAAAACAACCTTGAAAAAATCGTCTTGCTCTTAATATAATCTCAATCAACTCAAACTTAATATTATAATGGGTACATTGATATTTGATACTACCCATGGAATGCATCGGACCTTATGTGAGCCCCGTTCGTGGGGGAGCCGACGTTCTCTAAATAAATTGGATGCCTAAAAATACAGTCGACAGACTGTAGAGTTGCGTGGGCCCTTCCGCGTCTGAGCAATGATCAGGATAGCGAAGAGAAGTAACGATACAGTGTATGCAGGAAGTTATGAGATTCGAATGTTAGGTGACGCATAATTTAATTATGGAATCCACTTATAGGACACACGTGGAATTATACTCTTCTTACAATAATTTATCGAGAAATACGTTTACAGCACATTTTCGAATTATTTGCTCAGACGTTGCTGCTACATTAAAACACACTTTTTGATTTATTGTTCTCACATATGAACCATTGATCAACCCAGATTAAAAACTCACTACATGTTGTTGAACACCAGTGTAATATTATTACAGATATTGAGAATAACATACTACTGTACGTGAATCTTACTGTACAGAGATATCCCCTCACTAGTTTACTTCCCATGTACCGAAGTAATTGCTAAGAAATGACATGAACTGTTAAGCGTTCGTTCGAGTAGATCCTGGTTCCTTGTAGTCGAAACTAGCTCAGTAATAAATAGTCTCGTCAATACCAAAACTAAATTCCTGGCCGGCCTATGTAACTCAGTGATGATTACTTGTACTACTTACTTAGTCACTAATAATAAGAACATGCGAATCATCAACGAACAATATCATCATAATTGCAACTCACGCACAATTATTTTGAAATGACCGATGAAGGTCATACTACCTGAGATTATTGTTATCAAGCTATCAACGTATAAACCACGCAAAATGTGATCAGCTGAGCTGAATTGTGATGCAACACTGGTTTTGCACTAATGTTGTCCACTTGGAAAGCCAACCATGCATTGAGCAAGGCAATAGTCTGTCCATCTTACCCAAACATTCTTGACGTCACAAATTTCGTATCAAAATGTTAGCCGAGACAATGACTGGATGATAAACGAGGATACATATTATACTCTTTTATTAATGCTCAACATTTAACAGTACAGTGTAACACGAGTGTGTGAGAGATGGTTTCTTCACCAAAAAAAAACATGATACGATGGCAGATGGATTTTTCATCCGTCTACTGGGGCAACCTGAGCCACATTTGTTTTATTTTTTTATTTTTTTATTTAGATTTCCAGATTGAAACAGAAAATGAACTTTGGTTTTGAACGCGAAGCAGAAATGGACAATTTTACTGACGGCCGAACTATCCCATTCTCAACCAGAGCTCACCATGGTTCAGCAAGTAGACCATTTTTTCCATGGTCAAAACCACCTCCCCAAGAAAACGCAGCCTAAATTCCCCCAGGTAGTTTCCAAAGCAATGTAGGACATCCTCGTTCATGTTCCGATTGCACAAAGAGCGAATCCTCCGTGCGCTTTCGGATGTCAGGTACGCATCGTCGTTCAGCGGAAGCAGCGCTCCTCTCAGCTTGAGGACCCATCGCAACACCCTCAGGGATGACCCCCATCCATCTGCAGATTTCCGGGTCTTGCATCAAAATTAAGAGATGCATACAGAGGGTTCCTGGAACTCATTGCAGCCGTCAATCGTCCAACTCTGCGAGACAGGCTCCCCCAACGACTCCAGTGCTCTGGCCACTCACTTAGCAATTCCAGATTCCCATGGAAGACGCAACCCCGTCTCTGTGCTAGGTCTCTAACGACCTTAAACCACGGTATTTAGGACCTGAAGACTTCCCGGGCAACTATACCAGAATATCTGTCGCGTGGCATTCTCAAGGCCCTAATCACATATTGGCAGGCAAGAGGCAACGACGATCACTATAATAATGAACACGAGAAGGAGGGGTAGTTTCCAACTTCAAACATCGAAGGCGGATAGAGAAGCCTACAAAGTAGCGGGAGCTTCACGAACTAGTAAGTTTTCTGCGAAAGATACCCATCAAGATGCCGTGATCATGATTGGGAGGCCGGGGTGTGCATTCCTTATGTCACACCATTACCGTTACGTTTCCTACGATTACAATATAACGTACTCGTACTACTACCTGAAGAACACACTTAGTGAACTCAATCATCACGTCTCACTATAATTTGTGCACGCGACATTGATAAGATGACTTTTTCAAATGAATGTGTTCAATTCTGAGGTGGTTAATCCGGCAGAGCAATTTATTTCAGCGAGTATCTACGGCCTACTTTCTTCGCGGGATTAAAAAGACGAATCCAACCCTATTTTTGACACTTCTGATAAACGACCTCACCACTTCATCGAGTGCGGTCCACTGGCAGCTCCTTTTTCATTGTGTTCATTAAGATAGAGAGGAAGAAAACGGAAGGAAGTGAGTTAGGGATGGGGACCTTCTTGCGAAAGGGCCTCCTTAGCGAAGGACCTCCTTCTCAAGGTGAATAAGAAAAAAGCTCTGTGTTATCTCAGATGATTCTCGCTCTATTCCGTTCTTCTTTGCTCTACGTCCTTCCATTATCTTAGTTTTTTTTGTGGAAGAAATAAGAACCCCTTCCCTTCCTCCAACGCTTTCGTTTTTTCTCCTTGCGTGCGTCCCACGTTTAGAAAATAAGGAGCAGGAAAGAATCTTTATTTGCCGTTGAGGGGTAAGAAGAGTGAAGAGAGAAGGCTATAGCATCCATAAACTTAAATTGAAAACCTGAAGGAGAAATCCAATATATAGACGGATGAAAGGCTATTATATAACGCCTCTTCGCGAAGTGATAGCACGATAAGGATACGATTATCTTGAAAGATGAAAATAATATTGAGCAACAATGACGTTTAGGGCTGTTTTTCCGGGTAAGGTGAGCCGTGTTTACTACATGGCAGCTCATGATGCCTGACCAACAATATCTTTTTTATGGATGTATTTATGTACGTGTCGGTGCTCTAATTTCAGGCAGAATGTGTACTAGGATATATGATTACTTTTAGTGGTGACAACAGTTGAAGTTTGCTATGAGTGTTACAAACTTGTGCAACTGACTTCAAACAGAGAAAGTACTGCCAATCTCAGAAGTGAGATGGCTTGCTTACATCGACACCATATTAATGTGAAATGTCAGTTCCTGGCGCTTGCGGTAATGTAATGGGACTCGCCGCAGAAAAAAGTAGCTTTCCTGTGAAATACAATTTCCCCGGCCCTCTCATTCTTCAGCTTCATCAAAAGGATTTTCCCTACCCATACTGCCTTGCCTTACAAAGGTAAAAGCTTTTTCATTACAATAGAGGCCCAATTAGATCTCTTGGCAGAAGTCATGGTTGACCGGGCCCTTCCTACGTTCTTTCTTGGCCCAGAGTACGATGAATTGTCTCACTGCAACTGCAATGCTCTTATACCTATATCTCTGTCTAGCAAAATTATATTTACCTCACGACTCCAATGTCGTTTGATCATAGGCAATCGGTGAGGTTGGAAGCCTGTCTTATGCGTAATAAAGCTATGCCCTTCGAGCTTTAAACGTGAATTGAAGTTGTTTTCATTTCGACAGTAGTTGAAACATACTGCTAACCAGTTGTGTGTACATACAGATTGGTATACACTTTGCCCATTGACACATAATCTCAATTAACGGATCTGCAAAGCTCCCAAATAAGTCTCGTTTTTCTAACAAGAATAGCTCCATAATTCTTGCTGTTAGGTAATTGTTACCTCCCTCGAAGGGTGATGATAGTATCGAATGATTGTGGCATCACTGTGGAGGACCGCAATCATGAAACGCTGAAATTCGTGTTGCCTCGATTACAGAATTCTTTCGGTTTACAATATTAGTTATTAATAGTAGGTACCTGTACTTTAGTAGCTTCACTAGGTATCAGGTACCTGCCTAACCATTAGCAACCTCGGACTGTATCATTTTTGTTCATAAGTACCGTTGTGGTAATCAGCTTATATACAAAAAACCGAATGGAAATGGTACCAGCCGCTTAGCCGTCAAAAAAGACGTAGAAACATACAAGGGACTTCCAGTTTTATTTCGGTATACAGTCAATATAACGTTGTTCCGTGTATGCATTCGTATTTGAACCTTTTGATTATAATATAATCCGAAGACGATGTAGAAGGCACGTAATAAATCCCCTTCTCCTAACCACTTGAGCCGCTGACTGGAGCCGCTGTAAACAGCGGTTCTGGAGATGTGGTGTGTACGTACGACCGCTTTTATATCCGGACTTCCTTCCTCCGGCGTCGCTGTCTAGGAGGTTTCCCCCAGGCTTTCGCCTCCGGTTCCTTTTCCTTTCCTCGACGATCCAAGTTAAATCCGTCTGAGCTATTTACGTTCGCCGAAAGAGAAGTTATAATCGCTCGGTTATCTTCATGTTTCGCCAAACTTGATCTCGTGCTTTTTCGATTGTAATCTGCCTACTGCTCCAAAATAATTCTATACTGAGGGATTTCACGCTTTTTACCATCAACAGACTTCCGTCAGGTCTTTTCTGGCTTCTTTCATGCTGTAGCTCGATATGCGAATTTCAATATTTTGTCGAGGAATCAGCAACACCACCAAGCTCGTTTTTCACAACTTTTCAGGAGAGAGAAAAGTCCGATTTTTTCGTTCATCAAGGCCTAATTGACTGAAGTTTTATCTCGATATCCATGATGAATGATATCTATTCATCATAGATATCGAGATAAAACTTCAGTCAATTAGGCCTTGATGGACGAAAAAATCGGTTTTATCTCTCTCCTGAAAAGTTGTGAAAAACGAGCTAGGTGGTGTTGCTGATTCCTCGACGATTTCCATTCGAATTTCAAGAATTCATGCATAGAAAAAAACAGAAATTACAGAAATCACCCGTGCATCACTCTACCCACATAACAATAAGAATGATTATTGTAAAATTCATGCTACAGACGGGCAGTTATGTTGGGAAAACCTGTTTATGGTGAAATGTGAATCTAGCACTGCATAAATTACTGATTATATTCAATATAATGACTGTACAGTAACATAATTACATAATGTGTGAATGATTAATGTAATGAACAATATAACCGAATGAAAATAAATTTATTAGAAAATTGTAC
The DNA here is from genome assembly GCA_963920205.1 of Stenodema calcarata. NCBI lineage: Eukaryota > Metazoa > Arthropoda > Insecta > Hemiptera > Miridae > Stenodema > Stenodema calcarata. The sequence continues at coordinate 25,170,111 of OY986049.1, read as the reverse complement.
CGCTTCACGCCCGGAAATAATGAATGAATAATATTTATTATTATTCATCCACATTGACCCAATACAAATTTGGAACTTGAATGACTTCATTCCCAAATTTTCCGACCCTTATCGAGATTATTTGTAACTAAGACAGGTTGGAATTACTGATCAATTTTTACACATCATTATTTCGTATTTTTACTATTCAGCAGTTTTGTGCAAATCTAATTTGCAGTTTTTGGATATAGATGAGACCTCACAGGACTCCGGATTTAACCCCGTATCTAAACTTTATGTATCATTTGTTCTAAATTAGGGAATCCCGCATTCTGTGGAAGCGGAATGAATGGATAAGGGAGGTTCGGCACATGAGAGTGAACACATGAGGTGAAGTTAGTTTAACATAATTGATCATGTAAACTGTTGCATAATACATGGTTAAATGGCGGCCAACTGCTCTCTTGGGGCCGCCTTCTCCACCTCGAACCGTATCTGCATTTCCGTCGCTTCGTCCGTACAACGAAATATATATATATCGCCGAATATGTTGGCAGCTGTAGTTTCCGGATGGAATAGTTTTTGCGCGCTCCTTACGTTCACAGGATGCTGGTATTGACATCGTACACTTTTCCAGTCTGAAGAGTAGGAATATCTTGAGGTTTACAATAACCAAAGGATGAGACTTATCCTTTGGTTATTGTAAAATTTCAAGACTTATGCTTGAAATTTCCTCTAATATCATAAAATAACGCTGAATGGTTTGCACGATCGAATACCAGCATGAAAAACCCTGAAAACATTAAATTTTAATTTAAAGGGTTAGTTCCGCTAGCAACAAAAGCGTATATACTTAGTATACCTTTTAGGCAGCTTAACACACCAAGTGGTGTATGATGGATCTTAGACTCTATCCAGCTTTCACAAAAGCTTGATTTTGTGTTGTCCTATTGCATCCTCTTTTGATTCTCTGAACTCATTTCATCGCACCCCATTGCGATCTCACTCTCATTTAGGTAGGGATGTTGCATTACTATTCAGATATTTCGTTGATTAGGCTTCGCTGATGTCCTACCCGCCAGAACATTAACTGGATTAATTTGAATTCTGAGCAGCTCTCGACAGTCGTTTTATTCATTCCGCGTCACACACTTTTTGGTTGAGTTGGAGCATTACAGGCCCCTTAATTTGAACAACATTAATAAAACCGGTAGGAAACTGAATTTTCACAAACCTAATAGTATGGCTGCATGCGGACTTCATAATATGTTTAGGTAATGATTCATAATATCATTGTCAGAATCATTATTCCAATGCGAAGCGTTTTGTAAATTTGAACGAAGGTGTGTCATGCATTCTGAATAATATAATAACCAACAGCTCAATAAATGAGTAATAAATAGCAACAAAATCAAGTTTTCTCATTAATTTTAAATAATAATCAATCAGATATAATATGTCTCAATTGTCTTTTCAGTCCTCCTCCTGGGAAAATTTTACTCGTTATATGGCTCCCTTAATTATTTTGAAAACTGTACACCTATGAGTACCCGTATAATATTATACAGGATGTATCGCAAGTAGATAACAATACGCAAGATGGTGAAACTAAATAAAAAATGTAGTTAAACTCCGCCAACCGCATGTTTCTATCTCATTCCGTTCCACAGATATGCCCTTTCAAAGGTTATTTCGAGAAAACCATGTTTATTTTATTTTATTGGAAACCTCAATTTTCTCTGTTTTCCCACTTTTTTTTCAACGTTCCATTACAGTTTTGAAATCAACATTAACTTTTCTTCAAGTCTAATGCACTTTCAATGTTCACAAGTTCCTTTTTAAGCCGCGATAATAGATCAAGAAATACAAATTTTAAAAACAGTGTAGTTAGCGACAAATTGTTGAGGATCACTACTCTTCCAAAAAAAAAAAAATAAAAAAAATCCTGAATGCTGCAGAATCTCACAAAAGTTGTGAAATTTAATTACCTTACCAACGGTGTACTCAAAACTGCAGTTATCCCTCAATTTTGGAATGCAATTGGAAAGGGAAGGGTAAAAATGTATGTCATGCTCATTTTGTAGGATCTTATCTCCAATAAATTTATTTATTTTTTATGTAAATTTCAATAAAATCTATTATATTAAATTATTCAATGAAAATTTCATAATAATTATCTATGAGAATTATTCTCATAGATACAATTATATTAGATTGGCATTCATTTATTAGTTTTAATATTATTATTTATCAGTTACTGACTCCTCCTCCACTCACCATGAGAGGATCAGATACGTGATTGGAGGGCTAATAAAAAAGTAATAAGTCACCTACCCAGTGGGTAAATGTTTGTAAGATAGCATTAACCCACTTAGCACTTAAACCTACCATGTTCTTAGTAAACCCACAAAATTTCAAGTTTCGTGTTAATTTGGTGAGTAGTATTTAATACTCTGCCAATCTACTATTTGAGCTCATTATTTCTTTATAATTACAAACATATTGTCTGGAAGAAAATGTAATATGAGTAAATATTAGTTTTATACATATAGTGCGTAGGTTAACATATAAACAAATCATAAGGAAAATCCCAGGAATGTTTCCACGAACGGATTGAACGACATTTTCTAAAACTCTTAATCTCTAATGGTTGTTGCCACCAGGAAAAGGAGGATTCAGATGGAAGAATGAGGTTTTGTTAATGATGAAACGTTAAATGGAAATTACATTGAAGTTGAAGTATTTAAGCTATTTGTTAGTTCAACTCGCTCTTGTAAATCCCGATTTAGTTCCACTCATTGCACCATTTCAGTCTGTTAGCAGGAGTAGTGACGATTGAATGACACGCGTAATAAAAACCCAATCCTCGGTTGAAGTATAAAAAAGCCCCCAGCGTAAAGCGTTTCTTTGACTTTGTTTTTTTTTCACTGTTGGTCAGGTCGCAGGAGAGAAAAGCCCGGCGGAGCCTCTAATCAGTTTTCCCGGTGTTTTTTAGCACCTGCTGAACCGCTTGAGCGACGTTCCAATTAAAAAGCCAAGGGGATTGTTAATTTCAGGAGCTTTCGAAGAGTCCTGTCGGACAACGGTTGAAAACTGATACTGTCTTTTTAGAATTTTCTCCAGTGCTATTTTGAAACATTACGTTGTTTGTGTGTACGGAAAATAACAAGTTGGAAGTTGTTTTGTTGTTTGAACATTGCCTGCTGTATAATTCCCTAATTTTTCAACTCGTTACAAATATTTATAACTCACGTGGTCTTTGGGTTGAATATGAAATAAATTTGCAGCGTAATTGATCGGTTTTCGGATTCTGCCTATCTTAGTGTGTCAACCCAACAATTTTTAGAGGAGATAGAAACATTGTTTTTCATGGTCGACTGTCATTATGGCTGAACCAAATTTCAACAAAATAAATCGAAAATCAACCATAAGAAACACTGGTTATGAAACGGAAGACACCAGTACCTGTTCAAGCGTGTTTCTTATGATTTGTTCTTTAAATTTCTTGTTTTGAGATATTTTACGTTAAGTAAGTACCTCAGAAAGAAAATGATTTTGGAAATTGTGGATAGGTACTTCGCCATTTAAATGATTGTCCATGTAGGTAAGTACAAATGATAAACCATAAATTATAAAGTTACAAATACAAGGGAGTTGAAACATCACTATTTTATTTATAATTTATACCAACAGATTTTTGTTGGGTCAGCCGGGAATTTAGAGGGAAAATTGATGGACTATCACTGAGCTAGTTACTGACTCACGCCCCCAACTATGAGAGGACCTCGGTCACGAGAGACCACATCGTAGAATGGATTAGGGGTGGGGAATATTTAACGTAACCGTTTCAAATAACATAATACTGTCCAGTAACCTATTACCAGAAAAACCCTATTGCTGGAATAACTGTTTTGAGCACTTGGGGGCCTTTGAGGGCCTCTTTGTCACCGGTCATTCCGGATTCCGTGATAATAGGTTGGCTGGGACTATTCCAGGTAGTAGCCGGTAATAGGTTACCGAGAACGAATGCGTGAAAGGTGTGCGATCATAACTGTCGACAAGTTATTTGAGTGAGTATTGAGTTAGTTTCGAGTAACAGCGACCGTGTGGTAATAGGTTGTGGTATTAGGTAATTGGTTACCGGCGATTCGAGAACTTTTCCAGCGCCCAACGCTAACCTATTACCAAGAAATAACAGTATTAGCCATGTTTAGAATGAATAAACATTATTTTAGGTCATTTCTCCAATAATTGGAGAAATTTATAATTATTATAAACCGTTGTAGAAAACCATGACATGTAGATAACCATACATTGTAGCGCTTTGCATTCGATATTCGGATCTACGTATCTTGAAACAAAAACTCTGCAAATTCTTGACACAACGGTTCATTATCTTCTTTGTACAGATCACCCTTGTGTCTAGATCACTAGGTCTAAATGTCTAGATCCTAAATGTTAGATTAATTATTATTATCAATTATCACTAATTATTAACAATTTTATCAAGTACCTAGTGAAAATTATTATAATTTATTGTTAGGTATTAATAATTTGTATTTATTAATAATAATGATTATTATTAATTATGATTAATTAATACGATATAATTCTGGGGTTTTTAATACTACGTCGGTAATAATTTTTCTATAAAAGAAGTACCTACCAACAAACATTCGAAATTACCTTCATTTCCGTAGCACGAAACGCACCTCAGAACAACCAACTCGACATCACTTAAGCCATATGATGTTCCAAAGAGCTTGTTAGTATGAAAATGGACCTGTATTTCAACAGTTTGAGTCACGATCGTGTTGTGAGGCACAATCTTTGAGCCGTCATTGTAAACGAACGGCTGGTCGTACAAAGCTGCGGATGGTCTTAAAAAATTCTACGAAACAAACTCTATCTAATTATGAAATAAAAAACATACCGTTCTATATGAATTTTTCGAGATATGAGATTTTCAAATTTTCAAAATTCGTTTTGAACCCCTTCCCCTTGACCTAGGGTTATGAAAAGTTTCGAGGATCATTGTGGGGCTGGTCCAAACCCAGAAACCAAATTTCGTAATTTTAGCTCAACGTTAACTGGGCAAAGTGGCGCGGACGGCGGACGGCGTACGGCGTACGGCGTACGGCGTACGGCGGACGGACGGATTTTTTTTTATTCGATTTTCTGAATCTACGTATCTTGAAACGTAAACCAACAAATTTTGAGGGGGGGTTAAAAAAATTTTTTCTTTGGGCGATTCCAATGGTTCATTATCGAAGATAATAAACCAAAAACCACCGATTTTTGGTTGAACTATTTTTTTTTTTTTTTTTTTTTTTCGTGGTGGATTCCAATGGTGCATTACTGAATATGCTATAAGTTTTTAATTGACACCATTTTCATGGAGTAAAATGACATTACAGAGGAATGACGTCGTACGTATATTATGGTTATTGTTGATCAAAAGTGGCATCATATCACAGTGACTGATGACAATACAATATATCCGTTCGTGCCATCAATTCCGACAGAGAGAACATGGAGACTAAGTTGTGTCAAGTGACCCCCTTGACGGGGAGAAGGGAGGCTTGTTGATCTCAGCGTAAGACTAATTGAATGAGTTACCCTGAACAACAATGCCGGGTTCAGGGGAGAGCGAGAGAGCTCTGAAACGGCTCTACTACCTCTGGCGGTATAATGTATAGGGAAACCTTGGTGTTCACTTGTAGAGTTTCCCGACTTCACCTGTACGGTAAGGTCGAGTCGATGGTGGAAAGGGACCTGAACTGTGAACTTCGAGTGCCGCACCGCCTGACGATTGTTCGGTCCCGACATTAGCGATGCCGACGTCTCATTGTGAGACGTTTCTAATGTGCTCGCTTTCCATTTAAACTCGGGTAGGAAAGGAAACGAGGGAAGCCTTTGAGTTGAGATACGGATTTCGATCGACGATCGTGTTTTCGTACAGCCGATCGGCTGGTATTCAACCAACCACTCTCAACGGTAAACACAACACAACTGCTGTAGACTCTGATAGTTGAAACTACGTTAATTACCGATAAAAATTATCAACGTACTTTCAACGATCTATGTCTAGAGCAGTAGTGTAGTGTTTAACGTTGGGAGTGGGTGGTTGAGTACCATCCGATTGGCTGTACGAAAACACGATCGTCGATTGTACAGAAACACGATGAACGGAAAATAGCCGATCGGCTGTACGGAAACACGATAAATGTTGAGTTTGAATCGAATTGAGGGGTTCATTTTGGCAACGAATCCACTTTTTGGAAGACCTGAAACGACTCAAAAACGTCGAAAAATTGTTATAATCAATTCAATATGAAGTTAGATTTTGAGTTAGATTTTCTCATCGGAATTTCCGAAATTCGACTCGGGAACGTCTCAAAAACTCGGAAAAGGTCGAGTTTGACTGGAATTTAGGGGTTACATTTTGGGAACAAATCGACCCTCTGATCACCAAAAACGACTCAAAAACGTCGAAAATTTTTTATAATCTATTAGTTAGATTAACCCATCGGATTATCAGTAATTCGACTCGAAAACGTCTCAAAAACTCGAAAAATGTCGAGTTTGAATCGAATTGAGGGGTTCATTTAGGATGAAATCGACCTCTTGCAAGCTGGAGTACTTTGATGATGAAGAAACGTGGTTGTTACTTGAGATGTTCTTCATGGACATCATGTTCTTTAATGGAGACGTTTTACATAAAACAAATTATGCCTTCGAAAATTCGCTCTTATAGTCATGCTGCATGACTGAGGATTATTATTATTATTTATTTTTTTTTTTTTTCAAGTGGGTTTCTACTCCAAAGTATAGATATTGAGAATTTTTTTCAATTTCTGTGTATTCATCACGATTCTTACTTCCTATTTTATGATTTTGAAGCATGGTAGTTCCAATTTTTCTGCTGGGCCTGCTAGTGTTTCAGGTCATTTTTATTTCTACACTTCTTTGAGTAGGTACTGAGAAAAAAAATTATCTCAGCAATGTTTTGAGACGATTTTGGTAGCAATTTTTGGTATTTAGTACTTTTAGATTGTTACAAAATTGTTTCCTGAAGTTGTTGGACCACTGTTAATTGTATTTTGAATTGTAAGCCTTCAATTGCGTTTTTCTCGAAATCAACTTCTTGGCGATAAAGTGGTTTTCCTCCTGTGCCATTCAATTACTACTACCAAATTGGTAGTACCAATACAAGCTCGTCACCTTGGAAGACTGTACAAAAAATAACCAAGTATCTATAACATGTGTTTTTGTGTGGGTTTACCACAATACAATCGAATAAGTGAGACCCTTAGCGTAGATTGAATGGCAGTTTTGATGCACCCGTGATACGTCTAAGTATTATTTTGATTTAGTGCTCAATCGATTCTGGACCGCCAACCGGATCGGACTAATTATACGTATTCGTCCATTGGAGATTTCAATTAGAGATTGTGGGTAGGGCCACCTGCACATGACTGGGGCATATATGACAAAGACCCTCCGAGTTGACAGTTCCAACGTGCTATCTATCCGGGCGATGTGGCTCAAAGTGCGATGAGGACAAAGAGGTGTCGCGGGGGTGGTGGGTTGAGGCTTTTAGATTTGCTGTGGAATGACCGGGAGGTCTGGGCCTAGGGGTCGGTAGATGTTCATTGTTAGCTTTGACACTCCGCTCCGTTCATAAGAGAATTAGGCGCGGTTTTGCTTATCACAGATGTTTATCGTTTGGAGGGGTTTCCGTCCGATATTCCCGAATTCGCGTCGGATGAACCGATTCTTTGAACTAGCCCGACGGTGATCGAGAGCGCGTTGATTAGCAGTGATTGTCCCAGGCTCGGATAACCGTTGTGCACATTCGACGGGCATCCGATTAGTCGTTCATCAATGTGACAGCAGATATCGAATCGGACGTCATTTCTACGAATTACCATCGTGTGCCTAAAAACATGTGACTTGTGGCGAGATAATAGTCGTCAAATTTTGGTTTTTATTATTCTTTTCTACTCAGCAAGTGGGCTCTGATTCAGAAACCATCCGTAACCCCAGATCCACAGAAAGTGAGGAAGAAGGGGTTTAATTTCCAAAACACCTGCTGAAAAACGTTGATAAAATAGAAGAATTTCCATATACGTTTCAATACGTTACGAGCCAGAGAATTTTATGAATACCACTCAGAATGTACCACTCGCCGTTCATTAACTGTAAGGGCTCGAAGGTAACAGAAAAAAAACATTGCCAATATTAAACGCGAATCGGATGTTCAAGCCCTGGGCCAATTTTCGTTGCTAATTTAAACCACACATGGTTTTGTGATCTCGGGGTTTCTGTTCTGCGCATTTACGCTATTTGTTAATTTAGGTTATGATAGTTCTTGATTGAATCTCGCATTCTCATCGATTCCTAGTCATAATGTCAAATCAGCAAATTGCGAAAATAAGTTAAGTGAAGTGAAACAATTGGTTGAGAGAACGGAACATGCTGCGAAGACCCCCCCACACCTATTACGTGGCTTTTTCGAAACTTAGATATTCTCTTCTTAATAAAGACCATTCTTAGATAATACTTCGCGTAATGATACGCGAACGTGCAATTGAATTTGGCATATTGTGTTTTCGAAGATGTCGGTTTGGTAAAACCCCTTACCCGTTATCAACCCTGGAATGTGGTGATACGGGCTGCTAGAGAGAAACATTTGATGTGAGCAAATAGCTTTACTGCAGATTTACGACATTAAATTCCCTGTGTGGAACTGTGTGTTAAACAAGGTTGAAGAGCACAGGAGTTTCTTGAGGAAGCGAAGTAGCAAAGAAATTTCAAAAGGGCAGATCCCACCGGTGGAAGTGGCTAGTGAAGACGCGAAGAGATAGAAGTAAAAAGGAGGACGACCTGTTCAGAAGGGAGGGGATAGAGAAGTTAAGGCCGAAAAAGGAACATTCTGCATTATACAGTACCGCACCATATCCAACCGCCTTCCGTACCCAATTTCGAGGGTCTCAGAATTACACCCCCCAAACTTTGTTAAAAAATAATCAGGCAATCTTTCACCATGTGTTGGCCCAGTTTCAAAAGCATACCTACAGTCATTTCTGACCAAAGCACAGGAAAACTTGTTTCAAGTGCCGAGTAGAATGCATCTCCGCCAACGTCTACTTATGCCAGACTGCCGAACTCTTGTGCTCTTATAATCTCCCAACTGAGTTCACTAAATAATTACAAGACGATCATAATTTTTCCATCGGCTTCTTCTGGTTTTATTGGACTATTCGACGGACTACGGAAAAGAAGTAACTGCTAATATTTGTTGGTAGATACTCATTGTTATAAATAACCCATGAAGTAATTTAATACAAAATCATCATGATTAGTTCATCAGGTATATAATTTATAATTAATATAAATAATTTAGTATTAGTTTGGCCCAAAATGTTGTTGGGTAACTGGCGAGACCGTTTGAGGGGACTGGGCTTTCAGATTCTTACCTTCGGGATATCTTCTGGAATAAACAGACAATATTTTTCCTCAATTCTCTAATAATTTCGTATAGTTGTAGGACTCTCAGGGATATGATCTACCTATTCGGATTTTGTAAGTAGTAAACTGTTGTTTCCACTCGTGATGCTCATTATTGGAGATTTCCTCCAGGGGTAATACGTCAAGGTAACAGTACGTGTAAAGCAGAGTTCCGTGGTAGTTTCCGACTTAAAATTTCCCATGTGTGGTTTGGGGGGAAGCTGTTCTTTTTTCGCCCTTTTTCCAGGGTTTCTCGTCTCGTACGCGTCAGGATCGTTTCGCTTTCCCGAGCCTGAAAGACAATGATCGATGGACTGTGGGCCTTTTCAACGAAGTGATTGCAAATCCTCGTTGGAGCGTCCCTAATGCTTCCCACTTTTTTCGGCCACGGCACACCCGAAATTTTATTTATATTTTTTGCAACCTATTCAGAGCTCAACCTTTCGCCGATACCTTGTACCCAACCTTAAACCCGGTATTAGGGGAATTTGATGGATACGTCCGTGATCCCCTGCCTCTTCAAGATAGAAAAATTCAATTATGTTATTGTGATGAGTTGTGTCGGACGGATTAGGTTTCTCTTTCCATTTTCAATTCGTTGGGAACATCATCGGTTGTCAAACCGATTTTTTCCTACTTGTTTTTTTTTTCTTCTCTCTAAAATCTTGTACGCCAAAAAGATCAAAGGGGGATCACAAATGTTCAACCGTATTATCTCAAGAAGGATTTCGAAAGTTCACGGAAAGAGGTTTGTCAATTGGAAATGTTGAAATTAAAAGAGACGGAAATCCTCATTTCGTTTTTATAATGATTTAACAAGAATATAGCAATATAAACTTTACGGTTCTTTGTTATAAGAGGAAGAACAGTGGCATTTAAAATGAGCGTAAACTAGAAAAATCTAATTAGCTGCACTAGTTTACATGCGACTTCACAAAAACACCAAAAAGAAACAAAAGTATACCGAGGGACGTTGTTAGTGCGATACAGAGATACCTACCTAGATAGTGAATATTTCATGAGATGGGTTTGTAATCCAAACAGGTGGAATTACTTCGATAACAATATGAGCAATACATTTCTGGTAACGGTAATTCATTTCGGATGACTTTGAGCGTGCGCTAGGCTTCCACCTTGGCGAGGGTGGTGTCAGTTTGTGGTCTCGGCGTCTTCAAGATGATGGGTGAGCTGTCATGCCAGTCGGGTGAGAAGAGAGCTCTCGGGGAGGTTTGCCCGCATGAAGAACCGGAGAACCACTGCGTTTTCCCTTGAATTGTGGCCGATGTAGGGGCATAACTCATCCGGGACGGTTAATTGTGTATGAGTTTCCCCGGGTTTCGTTGAAGCTCGATGGGGGGAAACGCGAGAGCAAAGAGGAAGCGTTCCGTATTTACGAGAAGTTCTACGTAATAGTAGCTCTATAGGGATCCGATACAGCGTCATAAATCACGATAACTACTCATTTTCAAACACTGATTGCATCTTTTTAAAATACAGACGACTCCCACATATCGAAAAGTTGTGAGTCCTGTCATGGCATGTAAAACTTTGATGTAGAGGAAAATGTCAATTTTTAATATTTCATCGTATTATTCAGTCAGTAAGTGACACTTCTCATCATAGAAGTCCGTGTAACTGTAAACTGGTGTGAACGATCGACGTTCAGATAATAACGAACAGCGCTGAAATAATAGCTAATATGCTAACCTATAGCACCTTCTACAATTGAATTTTGCTTAGAATTCAACATTTTTGGCAGGAAATTGAATGAATAAAAAACAAACCTGTGAGGTCCTATTTTCTGTGATGCAGTATTGTACCTCACTATTAAAGTTTTCCTTCCGAAGAGGGAGGTACTAGCAAAATTTTTGGATCAGTAAATTGGAGGAAGGTTTTGAGATACCGTGAGGGAAGATCTGTGTTACCGAGGGTATTAGGCCCCGCACTCTAGATCGTAGGAAAACGTGATATGTATATAATAAGTGTTACCAGATATGGATATCTGCACATAGAGGAGAGGTAAGGAGAGGGGATGCAAAATAAGTTGGTTGTTTTTACTAGATAATTGTATCTGCACACACCGTTCACTTAATTCGTATGAGAGGAAAAGCTGACCAAAAACTGACCAATTCTAAAGAGAGCTGAATTTGATTAACTTGGCTAACTTTGAGGAAAGGTTTTTGGGTTGAATGAGAAGGCTTGAATATGAGTAAGGCCTTACCAAGAGCTTCTCCCTGACTGTCATAGTTGCTTATGGCTGGTAGATGTTAGGTATATAGGGACTCCCTCTCTCTACCATCCTCCCTTACAAAGAGAAAATCCGTGTGAAGGGGTAGTTGACCTGTCTTGGGAACAATTCCTTACAAAGGGAATGCCTGTGTGAAGGGGTAGTTGACATATCTTGAAGAAAACCTGGACGGGGGGGGGGGGGGTCCTCGACCGTTGGTGTGCTGCTTTTGGTAGATTTAGTGTGATAATTCTATATCGAATATAGTGGTTCCCCACAAAACCCTTTTTGGAAATTTCTTAATTCAACCCCAAATTCTGACACGTACAAATAGTGAATTTTTCAAGAAAGATTCAATGGCTGCAAGAACTTGTAGGTACTCCAAGAACCCTCCATATTAAACCTCATGCTAACCAGAGCGGTGTTCTATCATTACTAGCGGTCGACGTTGACGACCTAATCAAATGTCTCAAGAGAAAGCTCGTGAATTCTGAATCAATGATCGATTCAAGTGCAAGAAATTGAACTTTCAACTTTCCTAACCATCAGCGACTTAGTTAAGTATCTAAGTAAGTTGTACTACAACCAATTCACATGTAGGTAGAAAATATGTTGCTAATACGTTGTTGCTTTGCCCAATAAATCATTTAAAAATTATTTTTTATTCTAGGTTGAGACTTCTTATTCTCTGGGACTGAAAGCTCAAAAGGCGATTCCGCTCTCGAAATCCGCGAAAACCTTTCTCATATCCAAAAGCCTACCCCCGAGCACCACTCATTAATATTATAATAATAATTATAATAATATTATTATTATTGGCGGGTTAAAAGGACCTAATGCCAAGAATCTGTTTATTTTGAAAACGAAAAGGAGAAAGGAAACCGGAAGTGGGCGTGAGAATGTTTGGTTTCTCATCCGCGCTTGTTTTGCTTCGCTGCGCTTTTGATAACCCATCCGGGTTTCCTTATCCAGGGCTATAACCCCTCGTATACCCCGGAACCACGTGGTATTTGCCAAGCGTCGAAGAAGATGGATGAAGATTCAAGGCGGAGGAGGATACGATATGACTAAGTGTGTATCCGTGCACATAGAAAAGCCGCGAGGGTTTGATGCTGAGCTCTCAGAACGAAAAAAAAGAAAGAGAGGGAAAATCTTGTAGGAAATGTTGTGGAAGTTTTAGCGATAGAGTGGCTTGCCTTTTCCCGTGGTTTACATATCAAGGAATCAACAGCGTCTCCGTTTTCTGGGGAGGGAAGCGAGTGTTCTGAGTAGCGACTACGCCCGCATTCTCAGCTTCCCGAACCTCACACAGACTCGTGGGACCCCCATCTTGGAAACGTTTTGGTGTCAATCACCTCTGAGTTCTTTCCGTTCTTTTTTTCATCCTTGTGAGAGCGGTGTCATATTAAGTGAACAACAAGTACCGTAACTATACCATCATTTACTAAGCATTAATCATTACATCGCACATGTTCAATTTCATAATCACAGTTCCGATATTAAGAAATTCTTACCAAGAATACGGGAAACAATGTTTTCTTGGTTCAGAAATCTTTCCTCGGCAGCCCAACATGGTTAGCCTTCCGTGCAGACCAATATTCTGTAGGCTATAGCTGTCGGCTATTCTGTAGGCTATAGCCAGTGGCGGCTCCTGCCCTGAAACTCAGGGGGTGCACATAGATAAAGCGGGAACATGGCGAAGGGGACGGGAGAGATGCTTTTCTCAGCCAAATACAAATTTCAACCATATGCAAATGGGATAAATCCTGTAAGCTTTCTCATCTTCAAATTACAAACGCGACTAAATACTAAAAGAAGTAGAGAGAAAAATTATGAAATTAGTGCAAACTTTGGCGAGACGACCGAACTGTTCATACCATTTTTCTCGAATGCGTAACCTTCCAGTCCGGTTTCTACGCTCAACCAAGCTTGATCGCCTAGGGCGAGCATAATGAAGTCATGACAACATTTTACACAAATCCTTATCTAACAAGTCATGACAACATTTTACACAAATCCTTATCTAACACGGCCAATTCTGACAGCAGCTTCGCTCTCGAAGCGACATACCATTACATCAAGACAACAGCATGGAGTATAAGCATAAATGAGGAACAATGGAGACTCACCATGGGGTCATCCACACACGAATTGTGGGAGCATCAAAATACTTACTGCAATCTGCAACGTGCGTCAGGCATGGGCATGAGAAATCAGAGATCAAGCGTACCATCCTCAACGACACCCGGCCAAGATCGGTGAGGTATGAGCGCAAGGGCATCAGCAAAATCAAGCCAAAATAACCATTTTCCAAGGGGAAAAAGCAACCTCTACTAGACAAAACCAGCCAGAAATGGCCCAAAGTTCACCCCAAAACAAGTGGCACAAAGTTCGGCCAAAAATAAAATAAATAACGGCACAAAGTGCAGCCAAAAACGAAATAAATGGCGCAACGTCCAACCAGATTAAAATAAATACGGGCACAAAGGTCAGCCAAAACGAAATGCATAAAATGGCACAAAGGTCAGCCAAAAACAAAATGCATAAAATGGCACAAAGGTCAGCCAAAAATAAAAAAATAAACGATGGCGCAAAGTTCAGCCAAAAAAACCAAATAAATGGCGCAAAGTTCAGCCAAAATAAGATAAATAATGGCACAAAGGTCAGCCAAAAAACAAAACAAATGGCGCAAAGGTCAGCCAAAACAAATACTGGCACAAAGGTCAGCCAAAAAACAAAATAAATGGCGCAAAGTTCAGCCAGAAAAAAAAATAAATGAAATGGCGCAAAGGTCAGCCAAAAAAAATAAAATAAATAATGGCACATAGTTCAGCCAAAAACAAAATAAATGGCACAAAGTTCAGCCAGAAAGAAATAAATGAAATGGCGCAAAGTTCAGCCAAAATAAAATAAATAATGGCACAAAGTTCAGCCAAAAAAAAATGAAATAAAATAAATAATGGCACATAGTTCAGCCAAAAACAAAATAAATGGCGCAAAGTTCAGCCAGAAAAAAAATAAATGAAATGGCGCAAAGTTCAGCCAAAAACAAAATAAACAATGGCACAAAGTTCAGCCAAAATAAAATAAACAATGGCGCAAAGGTCAGCCAAAAAAAATAAAATAAATAATGGCACATAGTTCAGCCAAAAACAAAATAAATGGCGCAAAGTTCAGCCAGAAAAAAAATAAATGAAATGGCGCAAAGTGAAGTCATGGCGAGCATAATGAAGTCATGACAACATTTTACACAAATCCTTATCTAACAAGTCATGACAACATTTTACACAAATCCTTATCTAACAATACATACACGTACGATAGGCACGAAAAATGTTCTCTAACGGAAATTCTGAAATAATCATAATGGGATAAACACAAAAAATGTATGTTATTGTTAATCTGCCCAGCAAGAACCATCGTGGAGGTGAAAGCAACTCTCGCCAGGGAGGGGAAGGAAGGAGGATGGGTAGAGGAAACGGTTATGGGGAAAGTGAGGGGTTAGTGATCATTGAGGTACCTATATAGTGGGGAATACAAAAATAAAATAAAATTATCGTATATAAATGGGCGATATCACCCCAGGAACAAAAATATCACGAATCGGGTGTCTACTCTAGGAACAAAAATATGTATCACCAACACCCATAGGTACCAAGCCCAGGAACGAAGATATTACTGATCGGGTGTCTACCCCAGGAACGAAGATATAACTAATCAGGTGTCTACCCCAGGATAACTTGTTACTCATCTCACATCCGCAAAGCCAGTAAACCTTTTGGTAATATTTGGCGTTGAACGTCCGACACGAATCAGGACGATTTGTCACTCTCAATGTTTAGGAGTCCAGGAAGTGACGGCAAGAGCCGAAATCACGAATCCAAGCCTTATCTTCGACTGACAAACGGGAATAGTTGAGTTTGATGAACTCTTCTGAATTATTCATCGTCGGAAAAAATAAAAAGGATCGGAAAACAGAAAGGTAGACAAGATTTGAGATAACACTGTTATCACAACAGATAGTTCAATTTTCACCGCTGAACAACTCCAGCGTTGTAATCGCCGTCGACATTTCTCTCTGTCC
This sequence comes from Stenodema calcarata, assembly GCA_963920205.1. Lineage (NCBI taxonomy): Eukaryota > Metazoa > Arthropoda > Insecta > Hemiptera > Miridae > Stenodema > Stenodema calcarata. The sequence continues at coordinate 25,154,308 of OY986049.1, read as the reverse complement.
AGCAGCGCCCCTGGTGGCAGAGCAGCGAGTTAGTCATGCGCTCTGAAACTCTCTGATTGGCTAATCTCATAGAGCGACCCATTCATAACTGGAACGTTATCAATGGGAATTCATAAGGAAATCGCGACAAGGGAGGGGAGCAGGAGCACAGTCTGCCTTTTGCTCCAACCTGCTTTTGATTGGTCACGTTTGGGCTTCCTACCAGGGCAGCTGTTTCGCGCGTCGATTCAAATAGTTAAATCTTTTTTCTGTCAACTTACTTTTCAAATGGGATGGGAGAATTTGGTTATTATTTTTGGTTTATTGGCTGGGGGTGCACAGCTCCTGTGCTCCTATCAGCAGCCGCCACTAGCTATAGCTGTAGGCTATAAAAAAAGAGGTGCAAGTACTAACGAGCATTCAACCAGGTTCATGATCCTGTGTACCTGGTCAATGAATATGATTTCTTGAATATATACTCGTATTATACTGAATTTTGTCAAAATATGTAGGAACTATTCAGGAAATTCGCTAAAACGGAATCCAGACAGGAACCTCCCGTCATCATCTCAATTGTTGAATAAATTATGTGACGGTTGGCTCTCGTTCAATAAAAGGTAAAAGTTGAGTGTAGAAAAGAGGAATTTTTAACGCGTAACTTCTGAGCTGCAATGACGGGCAGAAAACAAGCGCAGCCGCCCACTTGAACCCACTCCAAAGGCTTCACCTTCCTTCCCGTGGCCTATTGTCGTGCCTGACGTCACGTCATATAAATCGCCTCAGCTCCTTTTTTCTTACGGAAAAGCGTAATGAAGGTGAGGTTCCGCTGCTTCGAGGAAGTGGTATAATTCAAGTTAGAGTGAAAAAAAGAAGAAGGGAGGGGATAAGAAAAGGAGGAAAGCCGGAAGTGTTCTAAATGTCTCCAGTTGACCCCTCTCATCCACTACCTCAGCGTTAAGGTTTCCTTCTACCCTGTAGGTACCCACCCTGGCCGGTCATCCGCCTCCTCAACCTTCGCTCTTCCCACCATTGTGTTACATGGATCCCTTGTAGCTCCTTCACTTCTGCCAAAGGTCTCAAGCTCTCGACGGACCTTCTCCCTTTTGTCCTTAGGGTTGTCAAGTGCCGCCCCCGTCTCCCGCACATCCAAACCGTTTGAAGGACCAAGAACTTGCGACCCACCAAACTTAGCACTTTCTACCTTGAGCCTACTCGCTCTCCATCAAAGGTTTTTTTTTCGTACAGAAATACTTCGCTTGAAGTGAAAAATAATCCACGGGTATTTACGATTTACAGAATTATCATATCATTTGCAAGCTCGGCGAGATAAATCGTTTTCTTTATTCATTCCATTCATTCGAAATCCTTTTTTCACTCAAGTAAATAGCTCAACAGGTGAAATCACTCCCCTGATGGAATACTCCAAAAACGGTGAATAGGCTCCTTCAGTCGAGTGGAGCTCTGATTACGGACTCAAGAGACCAAGCATCACCATTTATTTCAGAGAAGCCTACGATCTAACTTAGCATAATCCTCTCAAGGCTTATTTTAAAGCCCTTTATTAACCTCACTTCTATATTCATACTTGAACTAATTGGGGGTGAAATTTCTTTAAGCATTTATTATGTACAGAGGAGATGTACTTAATTTATCGAAAAATTCTCGAATACTCGTATTATGTAAGTAAATAATATTTATTATTCGATTCGTCCACAATAACTGTGAAAACTGAATTGGATTGCACCACTTATCCAATTAAATTTTAATAAATTATCCATGAATGTTACCTAGGTCCCATTTCAACGATAATTCTTGCGTAGCTGGAGTGGGGAATGTAGGGTGGAGAAAAACGGACAAATTCACGGCTTATAATATAATATAATGACTATATTGACTATAATGACTATATTATAGTCATATTCATATTTGTGTTCCAAGTCGGTCCATGTGGACTCCACACATCAGAAGCTTCGATACTGTGGTAGTTCCTACTCTAATTATTCGTTCTCTAAATTGCGTCTCGATACCATATTATGTTCAAATTCCATTTTATTTCTCTTAATTTCTTAGAATTCATTTATCCGTGTTTTATGATGAATAAAGCCTTACATTACTAAAGGTTTACTTTTACAACAGATAAATTTATCTGTTGTATTTATACCTACCTTTCTCAATGGCAAATCATCCCATATGCCAATGAGCCAAAGTACCTGGGAATGACGCTACATGCCAAATTACGGTGGAAGGCACATGTCGAGAAAATGAAAAACCATAATAATATGTACTGAACCAGTGTGGTTTGCCCTTAACTGGAGACAACTTATACAGTCGCCATAAAAAAATTGAAGAAGCATTACAATTTTCAATGCTGCACTTTTGAATGAAAATGATTTATTAGGACAAATAACTCGAAACTTGGGAGTAGGAATCACTAAATGAGCAAGGGGCTGTTCTACTGTGTCGCTGGCTGATTCAATTTCTGAAAAGTTCGTCCCTTCTTCACTTACGTTGAAAATTCGATCACATAGTTCTTCACAAGTCATTTGGCTTAAGGTTTGGTCAATAAGTACCTACATCGCCAGCTTGGGCATTTATTGAATCACAGATGGTCAAATCAAGAAGTGCTCTGTCAAAAAGTAGTGAAGGAACGTCAGTAGTGGATCTTCCTTTGTTACTACGACTTTGTTACTTACTTTCCTGTTGTTCTTTATGACTACAAGATACCAGAGCAATAACCAACCATCACCTAGCTCAATAAACGTGCTCTATATTCATACATTTTATACTTGTGATGTTTAGATGTGTTTAGACGGGGTGTTGGGTCTCGGGTTGGGTTATAGGTTTGTCGGCATGTTGGTGGGGTTTGATAATCTAACCTCAACTAATAATATCCTGTGCAACGCACCAGTCATCTATCGATTATGACGCGACCGAAATATTGAAGATACATAGTTACTTAGTAGGTTTGAAGTAATAAAGTATTGGGTGTGAGCAAATAGTTAATTACCTATAACGTCTGGAGTAATTAGGTGTAGGTGAGGACTGAATCCATGGAGGTCAGAAAGGGTCTTGAAGTGTTAATATTTGGCTCGTTATCACAGTTTCCTGATAAGTTCCATTAATAATTAGAGGTGACGCAATCAATTAGCCTACGGTTGATTAATAACGCCTACAGCTCCCTTGTTTTCTCACACAACGGGAAGGCGCTCAGGAGGAGGGTGCGGTGGTTTCCGACGGCGGCAAGCGACAGTATCGGACAACAATCGTTTCCAGCACCCCATTTTCGTTGAAACGCTCGTTACCTCCTGTCGAAATCAATCAAAACGGAATGGGAAGAAACCATTCAATTCGCGGGGGAAACCTCTCGCGCTATTTAAACTGATCCCAGCCAGTAGCTCTTTTCCCACTCAAAGTTCCGAACCTCGTTTTTCGAGCAAATAAAACCGAACGGCGGAAAAGGCTATCGGTATCTCCGTTCAAAAACCAATACAAAAAAAGAAACGGTAAACGCTTTCTGCTGTAGTAGGATTCAGTTTCATCAGCTCAAATTCATTTCAGTTTCTGTATATCTCACGTACTGCTAAAACCGGGATAGAGAGTAATTACGAGTATATACCATCTTCCGCTGATAACTCTATCTGCATTCCTTCATTTCAAGACTCATTTTAAACATTTTCCCACATAATGTACGTGCTTGTGAAGACCTTGAAGGTGGTGGGAAGATAATTTTTCGTAGTAAACTTTCGCTAAAGATTCAGCCACGAGTGAAATCCAACTAGGTAGATTTTTGGCAAGGGAAACTTCCGCAGATTTGAAGGATCACTTTTAACCCGAATACATAATTGTAAGTAAATTCAAATTTTCATGGTTTGTAAAAACAGGAATTGATAACGAAAAGACTGCAGCATTTTGGTAGGGGCGAAAATAGGTTCGGACTTGCTGTTGTAATTTGAGTAGCATGAATACATCGGGCTTTTGCATACCATGTGATGATGGTATGTCGTACGTGAAATGTGATCATTATTTTTACAGTAACACATGAAAATACTGTACGAGTCTAAAAGGTATTATTTCGATCTATCAAGAATTTAACCCAGAATTTTTGTATGGTATCTTGAAGATCTGACAGAAAAATGTAATATTAACCAAATTTTTCGAAGTAGCTGGGCCACGGTACTAACATCTGCCCTGCCCCCACCACCTGGGTGGTTCTCCGTTCACGTGGATACTCACTGACATAATTACTCCAATTTTTCCTCGAAGCAGCTAGTTAAACGAAGCTTGGAGTCTTAGCCCACTTCTAGAAATCGCATTCCCGTCGACTACGTGACATGCCTTTGAATTCCGGGCGTAACTTGCTCATAACCGCCCGCTCCGCGAATTTTGGTCGTCTGAAACCCACTGAGGGAGTGGATCGATACCGAAAAAGGGATTTCCCGGTCAGATTGTTTACGACTAAGGTAAATGTTAACATTTTCGTTTAATAACTTGCTCAAACATAACATCACTTGCTGCCCGGAGTAGACTATGACGGTGACTGACGGTGGACTGACTGTGCAGTGTGAATTGGTTGCCCGTGACTGACGGTGACTCGACTGTGATCTGATCGTCCCGTGACTGTAGGTGTGAATCTACCTTTATCCAAATCCAAATTTGAAGCAGCAGTCGTAGTAAAGGACTGATCATTGTGGTTTAAAATCATTGTTAGGTATAGTTGCACCATTGTTTTCTAGACAGCATTATATTTCATACCCACAAACTTTCAACCATCAGGATATTAAGGATTGGCTTGTGTATTTAAACATGACCTATTTGACGTTAAGCAAGCCATGCTCGACATCTCGTGGCTTTAGTTTTCACGCTTTACCAAATTAGTCAAAAGTAGCTCAAATATGATTCCTTGTTATGATGGCCAAATGTGATGTAACACAGGAGAGAGATCTTAGTCTTCTAATGAACGATGAACGTCGATACATTCCGTCGATACATGGCTTTTCTGAGGTGTTCGATTTTGTTTCATCTTCTTCTTCTTCTAAGTTTATGTTCTCGTGTTATCATCAGTTATTATTCATTTTCGTATGTCATAATCTGCCACCACTTACTATTCAATTTCTGTTAATAACAAAAATGTTAGTTCTACCACAAACACCCTTCCTTTTCTACCTACATACAACTGGCGTCCCTACCAATACCACCTTGAATAGTGATTATCTTCGTTTGCTGACCCAAGCATTTCAAAATAGTAGTAAATAGGGATATATTGGCAGCAAAGGTATGTGTTCTGGCTCCAAAAAGTCGTCACTCTCTATCCATCGCTATCCAAACTGGTTCTACTTTCGAAATTTCAACTTGTTTTCTGTTATACTAGTTATTATATAGTTTCTGTCAACTGTTATACTAGTTTATGTATTTATGTATTTATTTACATATCAATAACCTATTACAATCAATTTATTTACATATCAATAACCTATTCAGTTTCTGTCGAGCTCTCGTCGAGTGAACATCTATCTCGTTGTTGGCTTGTTTATCGGACTGTGTTCCTGCCTGCGTGATTTCAACTGTTGCCCCCTCGAGTGAGCATCTATCTCGATCGTTAGCTTGTTATCGGACTGTGTTCGTGTCTGTGAGGTTTCGATTGTTGGCTTATCGGACCGATTTTTGCCTACGATAGCTGCGCGATGTCTATTTGTGACTATTGTTGCGGTAGTTTAAAGGATGAGGACAAGTTGGTTTGCAAAGGTGGGTGTAATAGCTCTTTTCACTATAAATGTTGCTCTATTTCGGAGCAGAATTATGTAAAGATGAGCTCCGCGTACCGTGCTAAGTGGAGATGCGCTACTTGCAAAAGCATTTCCGGCATCCTTCCTAAGCTGATCACTCCCCTTGAGACTAAAATTGAAAACATTCAAGCGTTGATGAATGAAAAAATCAAGGTCATGAACCAGGACATTACTGAACTGAAGAAATCTACGGAATATCTGAGCACCCAGTTTGATTCCTTTACGTCTGTTGTGAATGGTATGAGCGAACCTTTCACTAATATGGCCAAGGATAATAAAGATATGAAGGATTCCCTAGCCACTCTAACGCTGAGAGTTGATCATTTTGAACAACAATCTCGGAAATTAAACATTGAGATTCACGGTGTCCCGGAAACCAAGAATGAAGACTTAATTAAAATTGTTGAAGATGTCTCCACCAAGGTGAGTGCCAATTTGACAGTTAAAAATGCCTTTCGTGCTGGACCGGCTCGTTTGGATCGTACCCGAAAAATTGTGGCTACCTTGGGGTCGGAAGATGAGAGACAAGATGTGGTTGTAAAGTCGCGTAAGGGAAATAAAATTACGGCTGACCAACTAGTACGAGACTGGCCTTCATCCCGTATTTTTATTACGGAGAATTTAACAGCGTTACGTGCTGATCTCCTGAGACGTGTGAAGCTGAAAGCCAAAGAAAATGGAACCAAGTTTGTCTGGGTCAAGCAATTTCTCGTCCACACAAGGAAAAATGAAGCCGAGCCAGTCAGGGTAATTCGTAATGAAGAGGATTTGGATAAATTTTAAAAAAAATGTTTCTGCTGTAAACTGCACCTTATAACTTGATGGATAGTATAAATTTCTGTAACTTTGTCGATGCCTTGGATACTCCATCTAGTAATTGTCATACTTATGAGTCATATAATGAGTTTATGAACAAGAATATAGATTATTTTCAGGGTAAAAATCCTAAATTATTTTTTCATATGAATATATGTAGTTACAATCGTAATTTTGAGGAACTAAGAGCATGGCTCGAGTCAATTGTAACTAAGCCGAATTTCGTTATTTTATCGGAAGTATATGCAGGTAGTGTTGAGATCTTACATCAACTAAGTGGGTATAGGGTGTTCAAGTCGTGCAATCATAGAAACAAGAACGATGGGGTTATTTTCTACGGGTCCGATCTTTTTGAATATAACGTACAGGAATTAGCTATGTGTGATTCAACTATTCTTAAAATTCATTTTACATCCAATGCTATGTCTCATTTAATTTACGCTGTTTATAGGTCACCAACTAGGAATATATCAGGATTCATAGAGGATCTTAAAGCGGAGTTAGCCACTATTCCTACGATGTCTGTAGCTTTATTGATAGGAGACATTAATATCAACCTTAGGGATGATACAGATGGAAATGTTTCAGATTATATGGATGCTTTATCGTCATTTGGTTTTATCCCAGTTATAACTGAACCAACGAGGGTTCAGGGTGATTCCGTTTCTTGTCTGGATCACATTATGGTTAGATCGAGTGGCTCATATTGTTATCCTGGCATTATACAAATGGCAATAACTGATCATTTTAGTACAGTTTTGGCTATGATTGATGCTGATGAACAATGGAGTACGGATAATACGAAAAACTTTACTGTAAAACGTATCAATTATGATTCGCTAGAACGTATGCTTGCGTCAAATGATTGGTCTGGGGTGTATGTTGATGATCCTGATGTTGCTGCAGAAAATTTTTTAGAAATTTTAAAACATAGCATTGACGCTAATACTGTTACTAAAACCTTTAAACTAAAATCTAAAAAGACACCGTGGATTACCTATGGTCTTGTAACGTCTATTGTAAAACGTGATAAGTTGGCTGCTAAGTTGAGGAAACAGCCATACAACACCAGTCTGAAGCTTTATTTTAGGAAATATCGGAATCAACTGCGTAATCTACTCAGGGTATCTAGGGAAAAGTACTATTCAGAGCGTTTTGAGTCATGTGGAAATGACTTACGAAAAAAGTGGTCCGTTATGAATGAGATATTAAGTAGGAAAAATAGAAAGTCTAAAGAAAATGAATTTGTGGTGTCGCTTGCAAAAAAAGAGGGTCTGCCGGCTGATGCAGTAGGAAACAAAGCTTGTCGACTTTTGAACGAGTACTTTTCTTCGGTCGGTGAAACACTTGCAGCTAAAATCGTTAAGAGGCCTAATTTCGTATTGAAGGCATGCCCTAAAGTTAGCAGTAGATTTACAATCCCTGAGATGAATGATGATGATCTATTGAAAATGGTTGAACAGATTCGCGGTGGTTCTGCGCCGGGTTATGATGGAATCTCAACTCAGATAATAAAAAAGTTTGTAAAACACATCAAAACACCCCTGTTGTATATGTTCAATTTAAGTATAAGAACCTCCGTGTTTCCTTCATGTTTTAAAATTGCAAAAGTGTGTCCATTGTATAAAGAAGGTGACAAATTGTACCCGGGTAACTATCGACCGATCTCGATGTTGAGTTGTGTATCTAAGATTTTGGAAAAATGGGTCAAACTTCATCTTAGCCATTATCTTGAAATGAATGGTCTGTTATGTGATGAGCAGTACGGGTTTCGAGTGGGCCGTGGTATTGATCAGGCTCTATTCACTATCACTCGTGACATGTATGCTTTGAAGAATAGTAATAAAAAGGGAATTTTGCTTTTCTGTGACCTTTCTAAAGCATTTGACACCATAGAGAGGCAAACTTTGCTTGAAAGAATGGGTGACATAGGTATTCAGGATGGGGCTCTGGATTGGTTCACTAGTTACCTGTCGTCGAGAAAGCAGATCGTAGCTATTGGTGACTATCTTAGTGAACCTATGGATATCACTTTTGGTGTTATTCAGGGGGGGACCTTAAGTTCAATTTTATTTCTAATCTATATTAACTCCTTACCTTTGAATATCGCCGAAGGAAGTACTTATTTGTTTGCTGATGACACTGCTGTTCTGGTTGAGGGAGAGACGTGGGATGAAGTTTTTATAAAAGCTCAGAATGCCCTCGACTCTCTTCAAGGCTGGTTTTCCTCGAGTTTGTTAACACTAAATAATAGTAAGTCGAAGTATATGTTGATTGGTAAATACTCGATTGAATCTCCCTCTGCTAGCGATTCTTTGACTGTTCACAAGTGTCAAGAACGTAGGGGATGTGACCATCAGTGTACTCTTGAAAGGGTTTTACATTACAAATACCTCGGTGTTGTTGTGGATGATAAGCTGACATGGAAGTCCCATTTAGAATACCTCCACAAAAAACTACGTAAATTTTTGTATGTGTTTTATTATGTAAGGACAATTTTAAAGAGAGATAAATTAAGAATGTTATATATAGCCCTTGTTCAATCTATTTTGCAATATGGAGTGGCGATATGGGGTGGATGCTACCATACGACTCTTCAAAAAATTAATGTCCTTCAAAAATCGATCATAAAAGTTATTCTTAAAAAACCGAACCGTTACCCAAGCTCTCAGCTTTATAATGACTTTAAGGTCTTTAGTCCTCGTCAGCTTTTTTTAAAATCCCTTTTATTGTTGTACTACAAGACCCCAAGTATCCTGAGCAGCCAAAGCTATGTGTATCCCACTCGTTTTAGACTTGAAGGTAATGTAATTAACCCCAAACCAACTCTCTCACTTACAACTAGAAGCCCCCAATATATACTGTATATCCTTCACAAGACCCTCACTACAGATTTGAAATCCCCAACATCCTTTTCTCGACCTGTTTATAGGAATACAATTTGTGATTGGTTGATCAAACTTGGGTTAGATAAATGCGAGGAGGCTGTAAATAGTATTTATACATAGGAAATATCAATGTATTCTGTAGGCATCACACATATTATATTAGTGCGTTGTTTCAATAACAAGTTGTACAGAAGTAGTATTTTATTTTTTATTAGTAATGTTAATGTTTGACAGCAATTCTTGCTAGGTAGTTCAGGCATTGCCTTTAGCCTAGCAATAAGTTGTAATATAGTATGTTTTGTTTATATATACCTATACAATTGTGAAATGTACAACTAAATAAATAAATAAATAAATAAATAAATAAATAAAACAAGGGGGAATCACTGGATTGTCCCCTAATTCATGCTACAAGTTAATTAGCGTGGATATCCACTCTACAATTTAAGTCATTTACTCAACTGTGATATTTATATAATAATAAAGTTATCTTCGTATATAAAAATATGAAAATTAAAAATAAAAAAACTTGTTTTCTATCTGAAAGACTATTGTTGTGAGAGAGAGGCTGATTCCGGTTACAAGTAACAAGGTGGGACCACAGGTCTTGAAATAGCCCAATATCGACGCCGTCCACAGTTAAAAGCTCGGCTTCCGGTTTTACTGTGGGGGGAGGGGGGCTGAAGGAAACGTGCCTAAAAGTACTTTGGGTTATGATATCCCATAGAGTTTCGGTTAGTTAGCGTTTGTTGTGAGGGATCTGCGTGCAAAAGCTCGGCCTGTAAATCACAGCCCCCCACCCTCACCGTCAGTCCTGTGTGCTGGATATAGTACGAAACACGTGAACTACCCGCTTTCCTCCCTCCACATCGCCATCGGTCTTCACCACTCAGACCTACCCTGACCCCGTTATTAACTGCTTAGCACATCGGAAGCCGACCCACCTCTTCCTCCTTCTCACACGACCATTAACTCAGGCGCTGCTCATATTTCAAACTCTCCCTCACTTGCATGAAAGTATATAATGTTGTCCCCAAAGTCGATCCCGTGGCAAATAAAACTGTGAAATGTACTGATAATTAAGTCCAACGTATGATGATACAATCAACAGGGAATTATGATATTTGAAAATTGTGTAGAGTGGGATTTTGTACTCATAGTACTTTGTACTGTTCCAAAATAGCTACGGGATTCCATCAGGCAACTCACTCGTAGTACTACAACAACCATCAATCCAATCACTACCCCCTGTTAGTAGATGGGAATTCATCGACGAAAGAGCTCGAGAGTGATTTCACGCTGGGATTCGGCACAAAAACAAATTTAGACCTTCATACATAAAAAAATTCATATTCCGATGTTCACATATTCATATTCATACTCAGATCCTGTTTCCCGTCATACATTCCGTAGAATACCTAGGTATTAGAGTATCTATAGGTATTTTCAGTGCATATAATCGTTCGTAGATGAGAGTTGGATTTTGATAAAATTACAATGGGACTTTGGGTCTCGAACCTTTGTTTCTTATAGACACATCATTTGCTCGTTATGAAACACTGAGGTCCGGTGATTCCGCTTCGTACTCATTGCACCCACTAACAATTTAGAATAAATAAGAGCAAGTATGAATAGTCGCAGCAGAAATGAACTTCAACGTTTCCATTCAACCAACGAATAGGGAAACGGTTTCTCGGATTTGCTCACAATCTGAACACTCTTCGACCTATTTTCGAAACCGGAATCGTTCTTCTAATGGTTCAGGAAGAGTAACTGCTCACAGCTTTGGTGTCGTAGTAAACGTGAAGAGACAGCACGAGGCCGAACCTCACCTTTATGGAACGTGGGCGGATGGGTACGAATATAGTATTGGCAGCGAGTTGGCGCCATATGAATTACATAATCGATCCTCGCTCTCAATCTTTCTGTATAGCTTAGCGTTCACAGAGGAGAAATCTTGTTTGACATTACCTATTCTGCGAAATATAGTTCTCATGATTCGTTGGTTTTTTAAATGGATTTCAGCCCCAACTCACCATTTTCTCAACCAAACTATCATCAGTTGTCTCACGTTATACTCTTTACTTCAAAACCGCACATACAAGAAAACATGCATACTCGTATACGTACGAATACATCTCTTAGGTCCACTAAGAACGATATGTTCTAATTCTATTCCGTTTTATGCTACTCGAAGACAATTCACACCGTCATCCGTTTGCTTGATAGTACAACATGGTTATACCAATCCTCCAAAGTAAGTTGGAACGTTGGCAATGGGTGTATCGATAGCTGTCCTACTCGAAATCTGCTGCTCTCAAGGTGGCCTCAATTGAATGAAAATTACTCTAGGGCCATTGAGATTTCCAAAATCATATCAGCAGTAATTATGAGGAGAGAAAGGTCGTGCTTCATTCGAGTCACACTTGAAATCGAGACTTGGAGTCGACTTGGAATTCGAGAGAAACCTGATAAGTTCCTTCTGTTGTCATAATCCAGTCTACAAACTAATTCTGAATAACATAAGGACACCCGAGCTTATACTTGTACATTACACTAAAAATCCACGGAATCCCTGATCGATATTATATTCTCGGTGTACGAATTTATTTTACATTCAAATTGTTATCATTCACGTCTCTATGTCAGCATCTTCCTAGGCTGAAATCAAGATAACTTCTGTCATTGTCAACATCATTTGTATCTTATGAAGAGAATTTTTAAACCAGATAGTAGGTATGTTGGTCGCTGAGAGTTGAAATGAATACTTGAAGAATGTCGAGGCCCATTATCAACACGAACGTTGTGTCAAGAAAATGGGAGAACCACTCCCTCAACGAATCATGAAAATATTCTAATACGGAAAGTTTGATTAAGACAGTTGCAGTCAGGTATAAAGTTTTAAAACTCAAAAAGATAGATACAATTTACAGTATCAGCCCTCACGGCTGCTGATTTTAATGCCAATTTTGAGAGAGAATGCCGAGACTGCAGAGAGGAAATGACATCGCATGTCTTTCGTCGATTACCCCAACAAAAACTTATTTCTTCTATTTCATATCTTAGGTACCTTTCGGATTGCGCCCTTAGGGTGGGTCTCTTCCCCTGTAATTGTCTCACGTAATTTAAGAGGCGTTTTCGTTGTAATTTATGAATTCCATTCGTCCAGTTCGGCCTATCACCAGCTCTATGAAGGGCTACCATGTTTTTCAGTCCAACTTTCCTCGACGGCCCCAAAGGTTTTAGCGTATTTCCACCTGTGTTTGCCTTCGGGCGCTCTTTTATTGCTCAGTTTCAGAAATGAGCAAAGACACTTTTTTCTCGAAAGTCCGATTTCTGATATGCCCGCGAGCGTTCGATCAAAACAGAGTTTCCCGATCAGTAGAAATGTGTTTTCCCAACCGTTTAAAAATTCTTATTATATTTTAAATTGTGGGAAAAAGTATTGCAATACAGCAATATTAGCAGATTTTTATCTACCAGGTTGCTCTGTCATTATGCTTATCCTGTTATGACTGAATGCTGGAAACAGTTCCAATCTAACCGGGAGTATGGTTTCAACAGGTTCTGAAATTATAGCTAGAGTACGATCCCTTGGGTCCTATAACCAATTGTATGCCACCCCGCATAGAGCACCCACTCGTATTTCAGGTCACTGATTTCCCTGAGTTCATGAACTCAACTGGAAGTACACAGGATGTACACTGGGGGAGTTTCACAACCGGTGAAATCAGTAGGCATAGGCAATTCTGAAATGTAACTATAGGTAGAAATTGATTTTTTCTCTTTAATAATAATTATTAATTATTAAACATTATTAATATATTAAACAAATTATTTGTTGACCAGATATGTTGAATTTAATCCGGCATCCAGCTTCACATTATGTCATATATTCAGATAATGCCATTCAACCAGCCTCATTTCATTCACAATTTTGCACAATTTTCGCACTCAGTAGTCTATGAAACGGTGAGAGTGTAGCCAAACGTTGTGTCCGAATTATTTTGAATCACCAAGTTTCATGTTGAACAAGTGCGGTTGATTGCTAGCTAAGCGTGTAATCATTTTTCAGAAAAACCGAGCTGAAATCGATTCACTCACACTGTACATTATACTGTTACAATGTATGTCATATGACCATTATTTGGCGGTGGGTAATCATTTACATTATCTACCCGGTGGCGGCGTGAGTAGAAACAATCATCTCCTTTCGAACACCCACGAACAGCAGAGGGCGGAGTAAAATCATCATTTGTGCTGAAGAAGGGGATGGATGTGGCCTCCAACATTGAACGCCCGTTCCATTTCGTCTGTTCCGGAGTGAGAATTGTTCTGTTACTTGTTTTCAGGTTGATCAGTTTATTTCTGACCAAGGCTACATGGGGCACTGTCGGGTGTAGCAATTGATCACTTTGCAGACGCTGTATTTCCATTCGATACCGAGCCAGGGTGAACACGGTGACTTGGACGTACCATCGAACCTTTGATTCAAGCTTTCAACCAACCTCCCTTCCCTTGTATACGTAGATATTTACTCCGCCGAGTGTCATTTTAGTAGATATTAACAGATCATTACCTAGGCTTAGACCGCAATTTGATCAATGACTTCTGGATCTACTCGAATGTTTGAAACCACTGTAGGCGTTACCCGTATGGCAATATTAGCAACATTGAGTATCTAAGTATGGTAAGCAAATTTCTGCAATTTATCTATTCTATACTATGGATATCCAATTCATATACTATTATATTATAATATATATTATATGATATACTATAATAAAGTATAATACATATTATTTATGGGGTAAATGGCAGATTATTTGGACTGCAACTTTCATAATGAATCGAGTCTTGGATATTTGTATGCTCAAATTGCGCTTGTACGTTTAAATTTATGTGAATAATTGTTGATGGTCTGATCATAAATTGCGAAGATATTGTACGTTTTTGGGATGGATGACAAATGCGTTTTTATTTTCGAGACTTTCGTAGTTATTCACACTGATGCAATCTCACTTGTCCGCACTTGTAGTTTAATACCTACTTCGAATTTTTATGAAGAGAACTAGACCTACTGTTTGATTCAGATATGGAACCAACGAATACTAATAGATGAAATGTGCTGAAGATGATTGTATCACAAATGTTAACTGATAAGAGGGGTCGATAAAAGGTTAAACAGTCGGCAATCTTAGGCACGGCTCATCACTCTCTACCTCCCTTCCAGCTCTGCTCACTCCCTACCTCTTCGTCTCAAATGGATTGTTGACTTTTGAAAAAGGTTGTTTAATCTGGGACCCGCCCCGACCATCCTGGCTGTTCAACGCTCGGTAAAGGTCGCTTCCGCATATTAAATGGTCCGTGGAATCCGAGTAAAATGGGAAAGAGACCGAGAGAACTCGGACTGAAAAGGCAGATACGGTTATATTCGAAGACAGGGAGTGCGAGGGAGACGGAAAACCGGTGAAAGGTAGTGGAGAAGCTTGGAAAAGTGTAGATTCTTACTGCGAAGGGTATGAGGGGGTGGCAGCAGGAATTTTCCACCTGTTTAAAAGTTGGTTTAATTATGTCGAAAAGTTCGTTTTCAGGCGGGAAGGTGGTATAGGGGGAAGGAAAAGCTCCCACGTCAAAATATAAGTTTATTAAATGTAAACTCAAGGAAAACAGTCGTTCCGGAGTTTCTTTCTGTTTTTTACTTTCCTTCAATAATAGTGAATTACTTTGTTTCAAGTGTCGTTGGGGAGAACAGAAAAATTAGAAGAAAAAAAATCATTTGTTAATTACCTTTCTGTAGCTCAACCGAATATCTAAGATCCCTGCTACATCTTGTGCTTCGCAACGAGAACTCATTAAATGAATAATCATTAATCTAAATTGTTTTAAATAATCTTCCCGCGAATTCAAGACACCTTCAGTTCTAGGAAGAAGCAAAAATACTGCAAATTTTTGTCCACAATGGTTTATTATTTTCTATACAGATCACAATCTACTCGTATGTAAATCATATTAATGTAGGTATGCAATCTTCTTATGAGTCCCAAAATTTTCATGGGACATACTAGAGGCCCATTCTTATCAACTCTAAAAATTATAATACAGCCACTCTCCATATAGGTACTGGGTGGTTCCCACACTTTTGATTTTGATATTTCGAGCGATAGCGAATAACCCATAGAAGTAACGTCAAATTACTTTTTTACGAAGAATTCAACGAACACATTTTCGTGCGCCCCACATGAACCTTTTACTTCGACAATTTTTTTTCTTGTGCGCACCTACGAGCGCCCAGAAGCGCCAAACTTTCGACTGACCGCGTTTGCTCGTAATTCAATAAGACGGAAAATCCCCAATGGCGCATGAAATTTCATTATTTTGGTTTATTATCTTCGATAATGAACCATTGGAATCGCCCAAAGAAAAAAAAATTTTAACCCCCCCTCAAAATTTGTTGGTTTACGTTTCAAGATACGTAGATTCAGAAAATCGAATAAAAAAAAATCCGTCCGTCCGCCGTACGCCGTCCGCCGTCCGCCGTCCGAGGCACTTTGCCCAGTTAGCGTTGAGTTAAAATTACGAAATTTGGTTTCTGGGTTTGGACCAGCCCCACAATGATCCACGAAACTTTTCATAACCCTAGGTCAAGGGGAAGGGGTTCAAAACGAATTTTGAAATTTTGAAAATTCCATATCTCGGAAAATTCCCATCAAACGGTATGTTTTTTATTTCATATTTAGATAGAGTTTGTTCCGTAGAATTTTTTAAGACCATCCGCAGCTTTGTACGACCAGCCGTTCGTTCACAATGACGGCTCAAAGATTGTGCCTCACAACCCGATCGTGAATCAAACTGTTGAAATACAGGTCCATTTTCATACTAACAAGCTCTTTGGAACATCATATGGCTTAAGTGATGTCGAGTTTGTTGTTCTGAGGTGCGTTTCGTGCTACGGAAATGAAGGTAATTTCGAATGTTTGTTGGTAGGTACTTCTTTTATAGAAAAATTATTACCGACGTAGTATTAAAAACCCCAGAATTATATCGTATTAATTAATCATAATTAATAATAATAATAATTGGTAATTATAAATACGAATTATCAACACCTAACAATAAATTATAATAATTTTCAGTAGGTACTTGATAAAATTGTTAATAATTAGTGATAATTGACAATAATAATTAATCTGACATTTAGGATCTAGACATTTAGACCTAGTGATCTAGACAGAAGGGTGATCTGTACAAAGAAGATAATGAACCGTTGTTTTTTATTTTTTTACGTAATCCCTATATTTTGGTTTATTTTCTTCGATAATGAACCATTGGAATCGCCCAAAGAAAAAAAAATTTTAACCCCCCCTCAAAATTTGTTGGTTTACGTTTCAAGATACGTAGATTCAGAAAATCGAATTAAAAAAAATCCGTCCGTCCGCCGTACGCCGTACGCCGTCCGCCGTCCGCGCCACTTTGCCCAGTTAGCGTTGAGTTAAAATTACGAAATTTTTTTTATGGGTTTCGACCAACCCCACAATGGTCCTCGAAACTTTTCAAAACCCTAGGTCAAGGGGAAGGGGTTCAAAACGAATTTTGAAAATTTCATATCTCGAAAAATTCATATAGAACGGTATGTTTTTTATTTCATATTTAGATAGAGTTTGTTCCGTAGAATTTTTTTAAGAGCTTTGTACGACCAGCCGTTCGTTCACAATGACGGCTCAAAGATTGTGCCTCACTACAGGATCGTGAATCAAACTGTTGAAATACAGGTCCATTTTCATACTAACAAGCTCTTTGGAACATCATATGGGTTAAGTGATGTCGAGTTTGTTGTTCTGAGGTGCGTCTCGTGCTACGGAAATGAAGGTAATTTCGAATGTTTGTTGGTAGGTACTTCTTTTATAAAAAAATAATTATTATTACCGACGTAGTATTAAAAACCCCAGAATTATATCGTATTAATTAATCATAATTAATAATAATTATTATTAATAATAAATACAAATTATTAATACCTAACAATAAATTATAATAATTTTCACTAGGTACTTGATAAAATTGTTAATAATTAGTGATAATTGATAATAATAATTAATCTAACATTTAGGATCTAGACATTTAGACCTAGTGATCTAGACAGAAGGGTGATCTGTACAAAGAAGATAATGAACCGTTGTGTCAAGAATTTGCAGAGTTTTTGACATTGAATCGTGGCGATATCAGTTTTTTTAATTGGACTTGATTAAACCGGGATTAGAGCCTGAAACATGGTCGTTTTCAAGAAAAACCACCTTATTCTGGCTCTTTTTTTTTTTTTTGTTTTAGTTGGATGAGTTTTTAGGCAGATGGTCCCAAGCCTGGATTGCGAAAGGACGAGGTAAAATAAATCACATCGCCTTAACAAGATACCTAATCACCAGCCTAAAAACTCATCCAACTAAAACTAAAATTATCAAGAGCCAAGATAAGGTGTTTTTTCTTGAAAACGACCATGTTTCAGGCTCTAATCCCGGTTTATTTTCCTTGAATCCAGAATATTTCTCTTGATTGCGACATGTTTGCCGCTGGAGTAAACAACTCGCAAGCAATCGGTATTTATTCCCCTGCGATACTGCAATTGTTTATAACGATAAAGATCTATTTTCCAAATAAACAGAATTTGGTACGTGATTCGTCGTTCTCTTAATATTTTTCTGAATATCAAAAGGGATTTCGCTAAAATACCCCGGAAGCCGCAGTTGTTGATAGGAAGAGCATGAACAATTTGAGTAATTTCCTTCGCGTTAGAAAACTTGGAAGGGAATGCAAATACCTCAACCCTTTTCCCGTTTTGTTACGGAGTTTTGCGGTGCTAAGTCCAACTGCAATGTTAACGTAATCATTAATTCAAAGAGTCAGAGAAAGATAATATTCTAAAAACTCGTGAGACATGAGGAGAAGTGGGGGAGAGGAAGAAACGGATGATGAGCACTGAGGGAAAAAGTCTGGGGGAAAAAACCTTGTGGGAGGTACGCGAGCCGGCAGATGTTGGGAATACTTTTTGTGCCCGACAATCTGTTTCAACTGTTCAAATTCCGATCTAACATGTCCTCCGATAGAGGAGATGAAGAGGGGCGTCAGTGAAATTACAAAACCACCGAACTGGTTTAGGTACAAAACTTTACTTTTCCAACCCCAAAAAGTTCATAGGCTGAAGGAAAGTTTTTGTATTGGCGCTTCTCCTCCCCCCCCCCACTCTCCCTTGAATGTATTGTATTTTTTTTTCTTGTTCTGTAAAGTAAACAGGCCATGAAAGTATTGATGGACTACGTGTTTCGTAACTGTTGTTTTTTGCTCATCCGGAAAGCATTCCCCAACAAGTAAAAACTTATCGGTTTCATTTATTGGTTTGTCTCATATTTATTTACATGTGATTTACATGTGTTGCTTGATAGTACAGAAAAGAACATTATACAATTTATATGGACTTTATATTTCTGAGGATCAGACCACACGTGTTCAGTAGGTACATTGCAGGTCATCTTGACGATTCGTTCATTATTTATACAGGGTGTTCATTTTATGACGGCTCAAATGCATTTCCAGCCTAAACGGTTGATCTGAGCGAAAAAAGCCAGCAAAAAACGTTGTAGCCCTTGAGCCCTTCTTTACAAAAATTACCACCACTCCAATTCATAGTTTCCCCGATAAACACGAAAATTCTTCTTTTATACGCTTAAAACCTTGATTTTCTACAACAGTGGGGTAATCACATAATTATTAAGGTCTATTTAAAATGTATTTTTATTTTTCTGTTGAAAACAGAGAATATCAGTGAAAACTACACGTTTATACGATCCTCCGTTCACGAGTTATGAATTTTTCAAATTCGGGCTGTGAAGTAACAGCCCCCTCAAGTCATTTAAGAGGGAATAGGGGGATGTGACATCATATCTCAAACTTCATTAGTTCAAAATTTGATTTTGTCGGATGTACCAGTTGATGGACGATGTAGCTTTGTACTTCTACAGTATCATGTTTTCAGACGATAGAGTATGCTGCCTTATTTAATTTTTTACTGCCTATCTGTTTTGTGAAACAGGACAATAATATTCGCACAAGTAAGATTTATAAGGTTGTAGAAGGATTATAATCCTATAATAATTATTGATCAGGTAGAAAAAAAAGAAAAAAATGCCTGTTCCAAGCAAACGGGGATTGCGTTGAATCGCCTCACATAAGTCTGTCATGTGAACCACCCCTAAAGTGCGAGTTATCGGAGAAGCTAGTCGCTGTTCCCAGTTCCTGTCGCCAGGCGTGTCCACAGAATTTACCTCAAGTTTTGTTCGTAGTCCGGTAATGCGTACACTGGAACACTCCTGTTCGAATCCATACATTTCAAACCCCGTTCTGTCACCTGTGATTCCTCGTATAGTGTAAGAAGTGGGTATTTCCTCTGAGGTAACACGCTGGAAATATTTTTACAGTGAAAATGTTTTGTCTTCAGTGAAATGTTTTTCTGTCATGTTACCTTGATGTTAAATCACCTGCTATATTGGACCGGTGACGCAAATGGTTACTGATTTAAACCTTGGTTATTGATTGAAATGGTTATCTGAAATGGTTATTGATTTAAACCTTGTAACCTACGGAAATCCGTCGGAGTTGGTACGACAGCTTTACTGGTTTCTCGTTTCTATCGCAAACTGATGAATGGTGGTCAAGAGAAGTGAAAGGATCTGTGCGTGCCATTGAATAGAGTTCTCGGAGCTTCTATACCTCCTGTTTTCTCCCCCGTTCAACTTTTAATGCCACATAATGGGAGGAACAACTGTTCGACCGAAGAAAGTTGATCTTGTAATACTAGAAAGATTACAGGAAGATCAAATAAATTTCCTTTCCTTCGGCGATTGAGACTATTCAGGCGAGGATAATGGTGAAAAGCGAAGTCAGACCGTAGAGCACAATGCCAGGTAACAGTTGTGTTAGATTTGTGTGGACCGGGTGGTGGGTAGAGAGGGGACACCCTTTCTAATTACCTTTGCTTAAAGTTTCTACAGTAAATTGCCCTCCTCCTCCGTCTCATGCTTCCCGGTTCCTCTTCGTTTCCTAACCCCCTTTTCTTGAAACATCTCCCCAGACGTACCAAGTTCCTTTCTGAAACCTTCCACGAGGTTCCCGCGAGACTCCCAACACTGAAGCCTTGATTTAGAGAAAGGACTCGCTTCGAGATACCTTTTCCAACAGAATCCAATCAAAGACAATTTATTAGTCGGGTTGGCGAAAGGGGTTCGTAAGGGGTGCAGAGGAAGGTCTCAGACGAATTAACCTCTTCAATCAAGGATTACGCTTTCCAGTTATTGAGGATTATTATTGCTTCTGCAACTGCAAAACTCCCGATAGAATCCTCTTTCCATCTCCTCTTTCCTGTCTCCTTCCCCGGAACTTAACGGATATTGATGTAAGCCACCTACAGCACGAGCCTCGAGGGAATCAAATTTTAATCCCTTGCTTTTAATGAATTAACTTTCCGATAGGTGCCTCTTATCGCTACCGAAAGTTCTCTTCAAATCACCTGCGATTTGGCAATCGATCGTCCATTAAAATAGCTCCATAATTTAGTGAACGGAAGGTCTTTCTGTTCAGCCAAATACTTTATTATGAATATTTTTGAATTGAATTAAATGCCACCCAAATTGCCCAATGTGAACATTACAGTTTAGATTTAGATAATGAACCATTGGAATCGCCCAAAGAAAAACATTTTTTCATTACATAAAAGCTCACTTCAAAACGTTAAATCCCACGAAATTAACGTTAATGGTACTAGTAAAAGATCATTATTTGACAACCAAAAGTTTGGGATTAATTTAAAACTGAATAAACTAAGTAAATATTTATATTTGTTTTTCTTTCGTTTATTTTTTTTCTCTTTTTGTGTTGCAGGTAAGTGAGATTCTCATACAGCACGCTGGAACGTAAGTAAGACCCACTCCGTTCTCCAAATACAATTTTCTTCAGTCAATCCTCATACTGTTTAATACGACTAGAAAGTATTCCTATAGAATCATTTTCCATTTAAGAAAGATGAAAGAGAAGATTCCCTCTATTATAGTATTTTAGACGGTAAGAACGTTTCAACTTCACAAAAATTTATGAGTAGCGTGTTTTCAGCCGTTTTATGACTCGTCTCATTTCCCTGAATTATTATGACATCAGAGTCCAAAAAGAGATCTCAGAATATTTTTATTTTTACAACTAAACAAGTTCATGTGGACTATACTGATAACAGTAAAATCTGGAAGGAAGTCAATGTCAGAACAATATGCAACCTTCTGTTATTAATACTCTGTTCATCAAACAATTTCAAAGATGTACAATTCAAAGTTGTCAGACTCGGCCAGCCCCTTTCGGCACAATATTTTAACCATTAATTCGATCATTATTATTTTAGTGAAATGATCTTAATGACCCATTATTCGCAGTTTAGTTGAAAACCACTATGATCCCATTTTGCATAATATACTCGTATTATCATAAAATATATATTATTATGATATAAGTCCCACAAATGATTTTTCCTTTCAAAATTTTCCTGATTCTTGAATCCATAATAATCTTATTAAGGAAATATTCCTTTTCTCAAAGGAAGGACAGTGAACCATAATGAAAGCTGTAACCAGATCTCCAATACTGCTGCTCTCGTCATTCTTTCCAGCCCACGCCCCCCGTCTGGTATTTAAAGCCTATATCACGACTACCGTCAGATCTTCCTCAGATGGACGAATTATATATATTTCTCTTCCGCATAATTACACTTATGTTGTATTATTATAATATTATATTATAATTAATCGTTATATAATAATAATCGTTAATTATAATAATCGTTGTATATTACGCTACAAGTGGTGGACTTTACGCACGAGGGGTGAGAAACCTTTCCTTCAAAAGAGAAGGGAAAAAGAAACTCGCCAATATGCGAAGAACGTGCTGTATTTTCCCCCCTTTTCTTATTTAATAAATTCCTTAGTCCTCCATCATCTTTTCGGTCCAATCTCTTGTCATTTTGGTACCATCTTTTGGTACAATAGACATGCGCAACGCAGTACCGCTCGTAAACCACGATTCCATTTCGGTGGAAATTGAGTGCTTACTATGCAGATATCCCCTGTCACATTCTAGTTACCATCCTGTTCCCTATAAATAAATTATCAATACCAATTATGAATTGGTTTAATATCATTCCCAGCGGTTTTGACATGGATGTAGTTAGTGGAAGTTTTCATTCATTACTTATTGTATGTATGTTTTTCGAATGTACAAAAATATCATCTACATCTGTATAATAATTTTCCTGTGTCCCCCCCCCCCCCCCGCATACTGTTCACCTCAGTGTCCCTTCAATGTAATATGAATCCTTCCAAAGTATCACATTTGTGTCGTTCTTTTGACGCACTACCCGCATCCTTCTCCACATCCGTTGAGCTTATGTACCTGTTCCGGGATACGAAGGGACGTGACAAAGGAACGTGAGAACGTAACAACTGGATCAGGAGAATTTGATTTCTCATCACTTTATATTTCTATATTTCTGGTTCTGTACTGAAAAACAACAAGAGACAATTAGTGTTCCACGCTGAAGAATAAACTCGATCCACCGACGCCCATCTGGTCGTTTCTTTTCACACCATCGAATTTACTGACATCATCATTTCGAGGGTCACAGAACCCCCGCAGCCTTAATTGCCGACTCATCCGTCTGCTGCGCTAATTTTGATACAAGTTCCGCCGGCGGGTGACAGTTGACGCGTCCTGTGGAATGCAACTGTCTGTATCGTTAGTCACCGAAATTATTGCAATTTGATTCAAAAGAAGCGCAATACCCGTATCACCTAATCCGACCTCAATCGTTTCATGCTATTGTTAAAGGATTTCAACATGGAATGCAACAATATAGATTTGTGGCGTTGAATATCCATATTTTCTTTGGCCTACAGAATTACAAAGTAGGTAGTAGGGCATAGAAAGAAGTAGGCAGGTAAATCTACAGTATGATATGAAATAATATCGAAATTAGTTATTGAACAGTGTTTAGCAACATCGCTCGGATCTTTGAACATAGATCTGATCGTACGAGCCTAAATGCCGCAATCAATATTTATCATCAACGATCAGGATGATAGAAGGCGTATTTTCTCCGTAATCTGGGAAGCATATATATATTGTATTGTGCATTTAGCGGCTAAATTTTAGCCCCGTCCCAGCGCTGTTTGATGTTTTGTGTTAATAGCTTTTAGATACAAAAAACATGTTTCAGTGATGGAAAAGGGACGAAACGAGCGGTATAGCAATGGCGAGCAGGAGAGAGGTTTAGCACCAATATAAAACTCCCATCTGTAACAAAAAGGGAGAGAGAGGGCTTCTGGGGTGGGGGTGGATGTTCTGCTTCAACTGAAGGTCCCTACAAAGAGCGATCGGCTGAGCAAACAATATGAATAGGGCAAACTGAAAGAGCTCGAGTGGAAGGGGCGAACTTGTTTGAACTTGCTCCGGCTCCAGCGTTTTCGAGCCCGTTAAATGGTTCATTTATCGGATAGCTTGAGAGCTTTTCAATATCATCAATGGGTCATAACGCTGATGATTTAAATGGTACGGACGGGGGTCGAATTGATACGGGTTTTGTGCTCTTTGTAGGCCACCAGGTTAATACGGCTTTGGTGTAATAATTATTTCAAGTTTTATGTTTCATTTTATTTTCGTGTATTCGTGGTCTTTGGAAAAGCTGTTGTGATACAATGTGTATCGTTCCAGTATGGGGATTTATTCATATAGCACGCCATTAATATCTCTTGATCAAAAA
Organism: Stenodema calcarata; assembly: GCA_963920205.1. Taxonomy (NCBI): domain Eukaryota; kingdom Metazoa; phylum Arthropoda; class Insecta; order Hemiptera; family Miridae; genus Stenodema; species Stenodema calcarata. Next base: position 25,129,997 of record OY986049.1, on the reverse strand, counting down.
ATCTTCTTGGATTCAGCTCACATGTAGGGTCCACAATAGCCCTCCGATCGTCAACAAGTCGAAAAACTGCGGCAAATTGCCGCACGCGAGTGGGAGGGTTATTATTTTTCAGACTTTTTTCTTAGGAAAGTTTAAGTAAAGAAAACAAGACTATTTGAAACAATCGTCTATTTCCACTGAAATATGAGTAGATTAGACCTACACTGTTACACTGGTTTCGGTGATCAAACCATCGTCAGTAACAAAATAGTACTATTCCATACAACAATAAATTCCGTTATTATCCGTTAGTGGTGGATTGAAGAATACCAATGAAAAATAATCATTCAGAGATCGGCGGCAGTTTGCCGCACCTCGGAGAACAAGACTTGTTCTTGTCAATACTTAGTATGACTCGAAGGAGCGCGAGCGGATGTAGATTAAATTGACTAGAATTTCATCGCTTTCCGATGTTTGTGTGGTAACCACCTATATTTGCGTAATTTTTTTAAGCCGACCTTCAGGGAAGTATGGAAGTGCCTGAAGATATGTATATTTTTTTAATATATCAATCATGTATGATATGTATATTTTTTTAATAATCAATCATGTATGATTGATATATCAAAAAAATATACATATCTTCAGGCACTTCCATACTTCCCTGAAGGTCGGCTTAAAAAAATTACGCAATTATAGGTGGTTACCACACAAACATCGGAAAGCGATGAAAAATCGTATACGATGATTTAAGATTTAAGTAGTATAAATAAAATGGAACATAGGGGATGCTTTTGTGTAGTGTTTTTGTTCACCAACTACCAATAATATCATCAAAAAATAAGTAGGCAATTATTCCTGCACTTATGTTTAAATATGAAAACTATTCCCTATAGTTTTCATAATAATACTCGTATAATATACGAGTATTATTATGAAAACTATAGGGAATAGTTTTCATATTTAAACATAAGTGCAGGAATAATTGCCTACTTATTTTTTGATGATATTATTGGTAGTTGGTGAACAAAAACACTACACAAAAGCATCCCCTATGTTCCATTTTATTTATACTACTTAAATCTTAAATCATCGTATACGATTTTTCATCGCTTTCCGATGTTTGTGTGGTAACCACCTATAATTGCGTAATTTTTTTAAGCCGACCTTCAGGGAAGTATGGAACTATAATAGTCTAAAACTCATTGCCAGAGAATTGACATTCCAGTTATGCTTAGGTAGGTAGTACCTATTCACATAGGTACCTAGTTTTTTAATTGAATGTTTTTCAGCCGATATTTAAATAAATATCGATATCTTTGATCGATACTAACGGTTGCAAAATGTATTGATACTGAGCTATACAATAAATATCGTCATCGATACCTCACCTCCGATACTATCGAATACCGATATGTTGGCTACCGATGGCCATCCCTACAGGGAAGTAGCTGTGGGTTATTCCATAGTTCGTTCCACATCGATTTCATCTCGACTCACTCGTACTTCCGTATACGCATGCGCATAAGTGCATTCCCCGAAAGAAGAAAAACATCCATTTTGAGGAGATGTTCCAAGGGTTGAGGTCAAAATGTAGGCGTTGGGCTTCAATGCGGTCCCATAAATGTACAATTAAGTTCCGAATACAGCTGTGACCCCTGGTTATCACAACATGTAGGTGTGGTGTGGTTATCACAACATTTATTTCTAGTTCAATTCCCATTCCGTATCAAATCCAAAGACATTGGGATTGGGGTCTTTTGAGCTCTCAGTTTATTATTTCATTGCCTTTTTTCTCGGTGATAATATACGAGTATTATGCTTCCGCCAACTCGTCTAATTCAACTGGTATGCGTTGGGTTTTATCCATCTTTTCCATCAGGCTCCCAAAGTCTGTTGGACAAAAGATGACGAGCAAAGAAAAGAGAGATAGGAAAGGTATCAGATGGCAGAGTTGAGGAACAAGTAACAATCTCAGACACATTTTTCGGAGCGGCGTTATTTTTCCCAGTGTTCTCTCCGACGGCGGGTGTCAATTAGAGATATAACCTTTCAGCTAAAAGAGATATAACCGTATTCTTTCTCAGCCTCCTTGGTGTTCTCTCCATTGCATTTTTTTTCTTTCTCACCTGGATTTTCCCCTTCTGCTGAAACACATCTGTCAGATTCCGTTTCTTTCTCTTCTACTTCTTTGCCTACCTTAAATACCTGCTTTAATGCCTTTCCGTTGAAGTGTGTATCGTCCCTCAGGAAATTGCTTGAGTTCTTATGCGGACAGGGGAAATAGTACCTACAATAATATTGTATTAGAGTAACTAATTATGTTACTCTAACGTCTCAGTTTTGTACTTCATAAAAGCACACACATCATAAGATGTTGTTCTGAAGATTGTTCCTACCGAATTGTCTCGTTCTGGAATATAATAACTCTTAGATGAGTATTATTTTACGAAATATAAATACAAGAACTGGGCTTCTTAGTCAAGTTTACCATCTTATCCGCCCCAACTCAACCCGGCCAAAAAGGCTTTTTTTAAATCCAAGATTCACGTAAGAAATGTACTGAGTGAATCTGAAAGGGAGGAACACCTTTTCCATCTTGCATTACTCATCTTTTTGCCTCTTCTACAAATTATATCTGTGTCAAAGTTCTGAGTTCTCAATTTGATTTGGAAAGTTCTCAATTTGGGTAGGAAAGTTCTTATTTTGATTTGGAAAATTCTCAGTTTGGTTTGGAAATTCTCAATTTGATTTGGAAAATTCTCAATCTGACCTGGAAAATCTATAGAATCACTTCTGCATCAGCCCATTACTGTTAATTAATACAAAATCACTAGCCCTACATAATATCCCAATTTATTTGCGCCAGCTGATCTAATCTTTCTTATAGAGCCTGCTTGACATTTCAGGAGGTCGTCAGAACCTTTGTTAACTGCACAAACGATCAGTCCTTCAAGAAGCCTTCATGTAATCATGAAGAAATCTTCCGTGTAAGGGCGTCAGTGCCCACCTCTGTAAACGGGAGTTCATTGAAAACTTAGTTTTTCTTTCACTTTGTAGGGATCCATTACTCATCGGTGATAATGGAGCGAAACTAATCGGCCTCATACATATTTTCCTACCTTCACAACCGATCGGCATAAATCAGGCGAGCGTCCGATCCTCTGGCTTCTTTCCCCGGAAATGAAGAGATCTAATATTCTGATACAAAAAAAGGATGCTGCAACCCTGACTAGAATGGAAAACACTCTATTCTAATAGAATGGGTATTTAGCGTATTCAATTTGGATTTGAATTATTGATTTTTTTTTTTTTAAAGAAAGTTTAATTTCCCTCAGGAAACGGATTTTTTGGCATTGATATGTATTCCCTTCTTCCTCATCAGCTCTGCCTCCAATGTATCTTCCCTGTTTTCTTGCATGTACATTTTCCGCTCTTCTTCTATGTCCCCTGCTTCAAGTGTTACCAATATTATGGACAAAGAAAGAGCCCTTGGAACACGAAAAAACGGGTTCAGGCAACACAGAACTTAATGTTTCTTGAGCAATGAACTTTCCAACCAAGATTAGCATTTGAAGTTGATAATATACAATTTCATCAAACATGGTATCTGATTCTCTGGGCTAAACAACTCGTATGCGGTTGAATGTCATTTTCGAAGCCAATAAAGAAGAAGTGGTTACAGCAGAGAAAGGAATCAATACTGATACAACACACAAAAAAGTACCAGGTAGGTCCTACTTTCGAGTAAATAAAGTTTGAAAATGTTCAGTTTTGCTAGTTGTTCTATTTTCTCATTCTGAACTTCATTCGTTCGATGAAAACTAACCTGCTTTCAGTTCAAGTCAGATTTTTCTGTAAATTTCAATGAGTTTTATTACTATTTATTATGTGTTCTCAAGTGTATTAAACGGTCAACAAGTGTATTGCTTGAACAGCATGACGCTCGAGGAACGCCCATTGATGGCAGGTTCCGTAAAAATAATTGATAATTTGATTTTGTTCCCCAATTTTACATGAATTCAACAGGAGCGTTAAGACAGTTAGGATGGGAGATTGCTCGTTTGATGATTGTGTAAAATCACCTCGAAATCACCCATGTGCAAACAATAAGGTCTTGCTGTTACTGTGAGAACGACATGATTAGTATGAATCGAGTTTTCGCTGTTTTGTGACCAATGAAAATAGTCACGACACGCAAATTAACCCTGAACGTGAACCGGGGGAAGGGGTCAGTCTGAGATATTGTTGGTTTCCGAGGTCGTTATATTCACATTTACGCCACTCTTGTCACTCTCTGCACCTCCCCGTACATGTATTATCTATATCGATTTATATGAATGGATAGGATCTGTCGAGTGTGAAATAAGGAAGGAAAATATATTTATTAAACGATCGTAGTAAATGGAGTGAATAGTTTGGGAGAGTACCGAAGAATTAGATAGTTTTCTCAATATATTGACTGGAATATCAATTAGACTGACGTGCAATTGGGTAAAGACTCCTTTTCAGTTTCATTGTTATAAAGCTCTCATCCCTTTGTATATTGATGTATTGAGCGAAATGTGTAAGCGGTAGTCCTGTACAAGTTCCATAGTTGGTTATAGAAATTAGGTACTCTCCTATGCGTATTTACATTAAAACCCATACATTTTGTGCGTAAATGTATGTGGTCATCTGGAACTAGCTCAGAGTTTCGATTGCCCTACAAAAGTAAGTATCCATTGAAACTTGAGCCCCAAAATCCCAACATTGATGAAGAAATCGTGGCGTGGAGCAGTAATTATAGTTAGTCACCTCCTAGAATGAACACACAATATGAATAACCAACCCGTGTGAAAATACTTACAGCTTTTCCAGATATTTCCCCTTTTATGGGTGGAAATGAAACCCAATTAAAATGTTTTAAATAATGAACCTTTGGAATCGCCAAAAAAAAAAAAAAAAAAAAAGTTTTACGTTTCAAGATACGTTGATTTAGAAAATTGAATTAGAAAAAAAAAGTCCGTAAAGGTTTTAGCCGTTTATTGCTAAAAATTGATAAAAACCTCGAGTTTATAGTTCACATTTGAAATTCAATAGAAATTGGTAAGACTGAGGGTAGTAACCTACCTGATTCAAACAGGCCATGGTTTTCAGATACCGAGTCAATTAATTATAATAATTATTATTAATACACTAATAACTAACAATAATGATTAATCATTAACAGTAAATAATAATGATTTAACTACTTTATAATTCATAATAATAAAAATATAATATATTATTATTATATTAAAATATTATCATTATTCCATCATTTAGTGATCTAGACAGATGGGTGATCTGCACAAAGAATATAATGAACCGTTGGGTCAAGAGTTTGCAGAGTTTTCATCATTCCTGAACCACACCAAGCTTTTGTCGCAGCATTTTGATCACAGCCCTTAAAATGACTTGAGAAACGGCAGTGAGAATAGTTTTTACATCCATAGACTCGTTATTATCCGTTTCAACAACTTATGCAAAAGCTCTCAGATCGTTTCATATAATATATGAAATATTATTTTAGCAAGTTAAGATTTTTCTACCACAGATTTTCAGTTCCTGTTTTGAAAATGGAATTACCATCTCAGACACCGTTGACGATTTGACGAATCATTTTTGAGGCTGACTTATTCATTATAATGTTTGAGCATCATGAAACTTAGAGACCCTTAATTTTGTTGTTGAAGGAGGGGAGTTTGAAGAACGAAAGGAGTCTCCAAATAAATCATGGGGAAGTGATTGGTAGAAGGAGCTCGTAAAAGATGGCCACTGATCCGTCATCGGGAAAAAAGGTGCTCTCCTAATTTGATGAGTGCCTTATCATTTGAAGGGAGAAGATGACGGTAGGCGGGGAAAAGGTTTTGGGAGAGCGATGGAAGAGCGGAAGTGTTATAGAGTGCGAGAGAGAAAGAGTGAGTTTGAGGACGACCCGAAGTTTAATTAAAGAAAGTGGAAGGTTTTCGGAGGAGGCAGCGCAATCTGTTTGGACAATACAGCCCTTGGGCAACATTATCTTCTCTTCCAGTAATATAGAGCCGACTCTGACCTCAGTGTCCCAGAGCTCTGCGACTAACGCGAGTATAGATTCTAATTCAGAGGAATGGGGAAGTGGAAGAGCCCCTGGAGTACATCTGTGGCTACCTGATAAACGCCCATTATGAATTGATGGCACCAACTGTTTTCCTGTTCGGAGTTGCAAAATTTACGCGCGCTTAGGACGATTGTAGAAACTTCATTGGCATTTGTTAATTAGAGTGATTTATTGACATGTCGCATTTATAGTACGTTAATAATACTGCCGTATCTAATTTGGAGGCAAAACAACTTATATGTACAAGCAAAACCACTTGTGTTTGTCAATTTCAGCGAGTTATCGACATTTTACGTCATCCAATTTGCAGGCAAAACCACTTAACAACCGAAATCTGGTGACAAGTGGTTTTGCCTCAAAACGCATTTAAGTGAAAAATCACTTGCTGTGGAAAAACGCTTTTTCCTGCAAATTACTTACCTAACTCCAAACTCGGGACCAGCTGTTAAACAGATTTTGACTCAATGATGTCAAGTGTTTTTCCATAGCAAGTAGGGATGGCCATCGGTCGCCAACATAATATCGTCGGCGTACAAGGAAAACCCACTAAGTCCATTTTTGCACAAAATGAGATTCAGCTTTATTTAGGCCTTCATGGATGCTCTCCAAGGTTTAAAATGGCCCCCAACCCCATAAACATTCTCATTTGTTAAACTTCCTGTTTAACTGTTAACTGTTAAACTGTTAAAACAGTCCACATTGTTAAATCTAAACCCTTTTAGGTCCATTCATAGCTGCGACGATTTGATACTAACTCTGAAATCGCTGTAATTTCTCGATGACCGTTGAAACCTTTGGAACATTTCCTGAAAGGTTTTTTTCTCTATCAGCCTTTCATTATGTTAAATTTTACGTTGAAGACGAGAAACATCAGAGTACGCATGATCCAAAACACAACAGATTTCTGGCGTATTTATGAACAGCTATATGTATATAATATATACATATACAACCTGCATGTATTTATGAAAATATCAATTGCTATATGTATATAATATATACATGATATTATACATGCAGCTTGCATGATGCAAGTTGATTTGATTGAGTGATCTTCAAAATATGTAGTGATCCAAGTAGAATATGAACGGTTGTGTAACTCTGGAGGATCCGTATGTTCAATAATGAACTGGTGGAATCGATGACATGGAGACAACATTTGTTGGACCCTCGTTCCAATATTTGTGCGTTCACGTTTCAATATACGTAGCAAGAAAAAAATCCTTCAGTATACCGTTGGCGGACCTTTGACCGTTACACCGTTATACTGAAAATAATAGCCCTTTGTGGAAAATATTGCTCCTTTTTTTACCTCAAAATGGAATTCTACACCCCCCTAAGAATATTTTTAAACAAGTACCTTCAAATTCGCACGCAAAACGAGTGAAAAGTGTGGTTGTTTTTGAGGAGCCTTTACTGAGATCTTTTATTTGGGGAATAATGTAGTGTTTCGACATGTGAGGTTCATCGTGTTATTGGTGCGTATTTGGAAACCCATATCCGGTGTCGATTAGGTACACGTTATAGTTGTGTGTTTACTAAGAAGAAAATTTTAGACTGCTCGTATCGATTATTCCTGAGTAATAGTCAACACATATTTTCATATCAATTTGATAAATATCTTTCTCCTCATCGCTCAATCATTTATTTAAACCACTATTGCCCTGTGTAGAACGATGTTCTGTACTGAGATTTAACTGAGGTTCTCCCTTACAATGATTCAACGCCTCTAAAAATGCGCGTGGTGATACATATCTTCCTTTCGCTCCCATTGCTCTATTTTCGGATCTTCGTTCTCATTTTGTCCCCATACTACGTGAGACCCCCCGTAGGCTCATGCCCACTCATCGAAACCTTGCTTGGGGGCCAGTGTAAAAATGTTGCTGAATTTATCTTTAAGGACTAGAGTTAATAAAATTTAATAACTCTAATAGTCTCACATGCAGAAAGATGCATCAAAGTGAGACTATTAGAATTTGTTAAGCAACTTTCCCAATGTGTATACGATACAGAACTGTTCATCACTTTTAAAGGCTAAGTGACGAAGTTGAAAGCCGTTAACGTCAAAGTTATGTAAAGCACCCACCATCTACATGAAAGTATTTCCATGTCAATATGATATCATCTGCCTTCTACTACATCACTTAGCTTTTAGAATGAACATCAATATGTGCTGGAAGAATCATGTCACTTGGCATATGGGCATATGGGTATTAATTTTGACGTACCAACATTTACATTTCACACATTGACATCCAAATAGTAATGTCTCTTTAAAGCGCACAAACCCTTTAGTGATTCATGTCCCAACAAATCATTCGATCCAATCAATTGTTTTATACCATCTGTCACTATTTCTTTCGTAGTAACGTTACATTCTAAACCTCCACAAGAAGGTACCCAACCAGAGTATATCTTCATATACTTTTGTGGAGTTGATGGAATGTTGATGGTAGTTCCGTCCCAAAATGAATGGAGGATGAAAAGTCATTCAATATTTCTAAACCCTTCCGCTGCGCTTAATTACAACTCATGGTTTCGCTAGTCGACAACACAAGTGGATAAGATTGATCGATAGTCTTGTTTCTTTAGTGAGCTTTTTTTTACCCCTACGGGGTTTGGTTTGATACCGGTTCACGGTGACAACATTTTGTCTGCAGCGTTGAGTCGACAAAGTAAACGAAAAATCGCCGAGCAGCGTTTACCCACGAGCTTTTTGTCTTCTTTTTAAATAGTCCTAAATTTACGTTTTAAGATACATGACTACCAAGGTGCTGAAAAAAAAGCAGCAGGTGAATTATATATGAGCTTGAAACGCCTTCAGTCAGTTGAAGTGCCTATGAAAACAGTTATCGATTATTATGTCCATTAAATGTCTTGATCAACGACTTGCATTAACAATAGCCGTCGGTTCTTCGAACCACTCGACAAGATTTTATACAAACACGGGGTTCCAACAAAGGTCACATATTACCGTCGGGGGCTCAAAAAATACTGGCACTCAATACAGGTATACGTAACATTATTTTGACTATTTACCGAAAGATAGGAGTTGAGAAAATCCATTCGTTTTTTATGAGAGTATTAAATGCAATTAGGCTCCTAATTGTTTGGTTTTGACTTTGCCTCATTATTATTTCCTATTCAATCATCCATTTACACTTACATAGGCTTTTCATTTTATTACTTCAATGTTGAAGTTGTCCAACTTGCTTACGTAGCGTGGAATACGCCATTGGAATATTGAGAATCAGAGATACTTACAGTATGTATGTGGAAGGGCACAAACACTATAGGGCAACTCACATATTGCATCTAATTTTAAGATGGGTTACTGCTACACACATGGATTGGAACCCACGTGGAATGGATTGCTATCAGTGGTCAGTGACTGATAACAAGGTCTCCTATTGCCTATGGCCAGTGGTTTGGCGTGGCGGACATAATTGTTACATATCACAGTCAACTATAACAAAGTGACTGAGATATTCACAGTACCCATGTACCACGTCCTCGCATCATTCATCATCAAAACCTTCATGCCATATTTATCTGGTTTTGATCCCATGTAAACACGGAATGGGCACTTTTCTTGAAACCCGAGGAGTTGTTCATCTATAGTGCAGTATTCAAATGGAGTATAATGGGAAGTGCAATTTGAAATGAGAAGGTTCCAAAGATCACGGATAGGAGCGAATTTATCATACATGTGCCCTCCTTTCTTCTCTCGTGCTGCGGTCATCAAATCGTAATATGTAAGACAAAAATCTGAAGCGTTGCAGGCACATTGTTGCTCTGTATATCGGTGAACCATACCTTGGAGACCACAATTCTTCCAATTTCACACCTGCCGACTTTTGCACTCCAATCATGTATTAAACGTCAAGAAGAGCCCTTATTTCAGGTCCATCAGTCACTTTGTGATAAGACTGCAACATGGTAGCTGATTCCAGGCGACGATGTATTTCTTCGTTTGTTTTTGAAACAATCATGTCAAGAATGTTTTGGGAAAATAGCAATTCCCAAGCACTAAGCACAGTTTTCGCTTTTTTTGGTACTTGTTTTGGGTCAGGCAGGTGTGTGACCAAATTTTTTTTGGCATGTCTTCCTCGTTTTTCGGGTAGCTCTAGCGACCGAACAGTTTTTCCATCTTTACACAACTGGTCCTTGATCTCCTTGCCACAGAAGGACCTTCTAAGCTAGGGCCATCACTAACACTGTGGAACAACCCCATAATTTTGATAAGTAGATAATAGTCACTAGTAAGTAAGTAATAGGATAAGAAATAAGTAAAAGATATTAGTAAGTTGTGCAAGCAAGCCATGTTTCTATACCAACGTTCATTCCACCTGTGTATTCCTCCTCTGTTTGTAGCCCTGAAGATCCAATACACTTATTGCGAAACGTCGGCCTAGAAAAGTTGTTTTATTATGACCAACCCTCGATAATTCCAACATCAATCGTAATCAGGCGCGTAGATTCAGGGGTACCGCGGGTAGCGGCGGTACCCCTGACGAAAAGAAGAAAAAAGGTACCTGCACAAAGAATAAAAATCCGAAAAGTTGAATTTGGGCGCATTCCGATGGAATCGATTAAAAACCAGTTTCATCGATTCTTCGCGGTAGGTTCAAATCAGTGATCGATGACATCTTTGTCTGAATCGATACTACAAACTGATTGATAGAGGTGATAGAGTAGTATCCATTGAAGAAATGACGCATGGAATTGGTTTGGTGTACCGCACTTCCATTGCGGTGACAAAAGGTCATTGGCCGAGCCCGTGTGTCAGTGTGTCTCTTCGTCTTCACAATGATGGTTCGGTGTGTGTGTGTGTGTGTGTAGTTTTTAGTGGTAGTCCAGTCAGCGAGTCACCGCAAGGTTTGTGCGGTGGCTGTCGTGATCACGCCGATGTTATCGAAGCTGGTAGCTGTATAATCGATTTGTTTAGGAGCCGATTTGTTCTTTTTTGTTTCACTCCATCGTTTTCTTGATAGTGTCAACTTGTTTTTTACGCGACTTTTTTGCTGCTTTCCGCTTCGAAAATGGATAGCTGTTGCGTGAATTGTTCCTTAGTTAGTCGATCGTTTACTTCACGTAATTTTGTACAGAAATGTGAGATCATCAGGTTGGGCCGTTCAACTTCCCCGCTTCCAAACCTGTCGGCAGTCGTAAAGAACGTAACCGTGAGTACACACTCAAATTTGGAATGTACCAAAATAGTTTTCCGCAAGATGCTCTCAATTTCCTTGTTTCAACCTCCAAAAGACTCGACTCTATTTAGCTAAAAAACGAAATAACGATCCTTTACAAAGACGAGGATTTTGGTGGTAAAGAAATTCATGAACTAGTTTTGTATCTTGCTGACATGCCATGGGTGTTACCCGAAGTTTTCAGGTTAGCAAAACTCATTTTCTAACTAGTGTTTGAAGGCTAATATAATAACACTGTACAATTCCCTAGAGCAAATAGCTTGCTAAGAACTGCTTTTCTTTTCTGTCTTGGTTGAAGTGAATAATGTGCGTAGGTAAATTCAGTGGGAGACTTGTGATATTTGTGGGGGTGGAGAGGGGATGGAGTGCGGTACCCTCCATTCCAGAGCCACTCTACGCTCCTGCTCCTAATGTGCACATTCAAATCGTGAACTGAGGTCGAGCAGAATAAGATTAATTTGAATGTTGTGTTCTTATCGATCTCTCAATAATACAGTTGGTCAACTAAAGCAGTGGACACTGCAAGTGTATAACACTCTGATAAGAGACGGTTCTGATGGATACTGAACTACTTGTTCAAACTGATAGTCGCTTCAATACAAATAATGATCCGCTTGTGGGATAAATACTGGAACATAGACGAAATCCGATAAACCCGCGGGGTATCACCAGTACGCCGACTCTCTCTGCAGTCGTCGAGTGTTTTTAAACAGACCATTTCAAAGTCCCCGAAGCCACTTGAGGTCTCTAAAACTGGATCGGCGCGCCGTCGGAAGGGCGCTGGTGGTGGGGGTGCGTGAGGCCTAGGGACGAGGTGGACGAGTTTTTTTTTATTGCTTTTTTTTTAATAGATCTCTCGCTCAGAATCCTGTTCTTCAGGTTCAACCGAGCAGCCTCAGTCGGTCGTGGACCACCGTGCGGAGTTGAAGTGAATACTCAAGTTCATGTGTTGTTAAGTGCTTTTGCTGAGTCGTGCGTGTTTCCAAATATTATCATGGATTACAAATATCGGATTACCGCGCATAAATGAGGTAAGCCCTTCTCCCGTCATACGCTTTTATAAGTAATTAATAGTTATGAAAGTATTCCCATCAGCGGAAGTCGCGTACTGATTAGCACATCTACGTAACACTAGCGGCGGAACACTTTGAGTGAGCGGAATGAACCGCTAGTGAATCATTGTCTAAAATTAGTGAACCTTGTTCACTCCAACCAATTTCCAAAAATCATGCATTTTTGACATTTTATGTCTTTACTTTGCTACATAATCTCGAAAATGTAACGCGAAACATGTCACGGAGAAGCGTCACGAAAAAAAATTAATGATTTTCACGTACATCCGATTCGTTGCTACGGAACTTTATCTTCGCCAGTTATCATCGTACAAAAATCGTTCACCACTCGTTGGATAGCTCTCGATTTACCTAACCATATTACGTTAACCACTGCGGAGTGCGTGGCCGACAAGCTGCGGTATGAGCGTGATTGTTTAAATAATTGTTTTCACACAGGTGAACATTCTCAATCATTTATATTGTCAACACGAATGCTAGCTTCATATAAGTTTCTGATGATTTTCACTTACAACCGATTCGTTGCTACGGAATATAAGTACGAAGTACGTGGTGTGGGTACGGGAGGGGGCCCAAAGACATAAAATGTCCCTCTTGTACGAAAGCTGTACCCACCGTTTGTGTTTCATTCGACTCAAGAATTTTTGAAAGTTTTGATATATCGGATAAAACAAAATATCGTCAGAGACAAAATATCGTATCGGTTTCCCGATACTATCGGACCGTGCATTTCGCTTCGATTTCTCCAGATGATTACATTGTGGTGTTTGCAGAAAAATTAATTATTTTATCATTAAAAATTACCTACTACACACCGGTTTAGTATTCTGCCTGGGCGAGCCAAATCCTATCTCATCACATCAAAGTGTCTCTCAACATTTTTGTAAAACTGCAGTGTTGAAAGTCCATGTAAAATTAAAACACTCCTGGATAACACCGGAAAACATTCATTGGAAGTTGAATGATGGAAATAAATTATTGAAATATTCCTGCTGCTAATTTCTCTCTGATGTTTACCGTCTGCTCTCAACAAATGCCCAATTAACTGATCCGTAGTGTTGGTCCTATTTTCGTTTATTTGGGTTGGAATTTGTTCCAGTTGAATAGTTTATTAGATTTCTGCACACCCACTACGTGACCCTCAGCTAGGATAATGAAAACCCAACCGCAAAACCATAATATTTATATTTGAATTTATGAACCAATATCCTTTAACTCGCGAAGTTCAAACCGTATTCAAACAACACTAATACCGAGCCTTAGTTTTTGAGTAAATACTTGAAATTAATTTATTATTGAAAATAGATCATTTCAAATGTAAAGTAGCTACAAAAAACAAAACCAATGTAAAACATGGATAAATCTACATTAATTTCTCTGTTTGGTTCTCGACTTTTGGAGTTTTTTTTTTTTTTTTTTTTTTTTTTTTAGTGCTGCCTAAGTATAAATACGGTGAGTATACTTTGTCCTTCAATTTCGTCAATAATTTTTACCTAATTGACAGGGGGAAAACTAACAGCTGATTCCGTGCCACCTTTTCGGTCGAGCTTTATCTCCACACGCAATCGCTGATTAAATTCAATTTGTTACGGCATACCAATCACACATGATTCTCTATTGTCATGATTTTTCTTCGCACGCCCCCCATGTTGGCCTCCTACGCACGAACGTGTAATTTACATTCATTCATTTTTTCTAGAACTGGAGTCGTAGATTAGCAAAGTACTTCAAGGTTAGCCGTCGTTTGCCACCATTTCATTGTTTTTTTAAATTAAACATTCACCACAGCTCAGTCCGTGATAATAATCGGCAATCGGCTTCACAAATAATCGTCATCAGAATGTAGGTCTGTATTTTGATTTCCTTCTAATTTCAGTTTATCTATTAAATATCTCTAAACCTTTGTAATCGCCCCAGGAATCAATTTTTCTTCCTCTCAAAATGTTCAAAACATTCAAGTAGAATACACGAATTTCAAGAGTGAGCCGTTTGAATCTGCCTACTTGGTCATCCTTACAAATCATAATATTATAATATGGGTCGGGGAATGCTGAATTTCCTCGGTGGTTCCTTTGCAGCGTTTCGGGGAGAAATTTAAAAATTACAAAAAATACCCCCCCCCCCCCCCCCGCCACAACATCAATACAATCACACGTAATTGCCAATACATTGAGCCTTCTGAATCACAGTTTCGCTACATAGTGTCTTTAAATATTGAATTGTCCTTTTTAGTATCTTCTATGATGTAGCAAAATGATGAAGAACTCATAGGTGTTATAATAAATAAATTGAATTATAATGTGAATCCTCAATGTTGTTAACGCAATACGAGTGTATCGTTCCCCTTGTGAATATACCTGCAAATTTTAGTACGGCCGTTATAGCGAATCAATTTTTTCCCAGTGTCCCTGGTTCATGCAGCTTGAGAGTCAGTATCTAGGTCAACTAGACCTACTGCACTTTCTTTCTTCCGTTCGTTTCCAGCAGAAATCAATTTTATCATTCATGAAAGGTGGTACCTACCTGAGGGACAGGAACTTTCTCATATGAACGACCCCCCGTTGGCTTTCTACTGGTTCTCATTTTCACTGTTATGCCCATTTGAGTCAAATTACTACTGAAAACCCCCAATGAACTTTCCTTACCGGCCCAACTTTTTTACCCGGTCGGAAATTAGTTCTAATTGTTGGTTTAAAGCCCTATTGTTCGGCCGCTTTTCAGCAATAAACTTTTCTCCAATAAAAATAAAGTTTTGTTTGGTTTGCGACGTTTTGGACGGCTCTACGTTACTCTCTTTGAACCCTAATGTGTAATACCGAGGTGAAATATAAAAATAAGTAAATATAAAAATAATATTATATTATATTTTATTATAATATTATATTTTATATTATATTATAATATATTCAATTCTTCAATTCTTATCATTCGTAATTCTGATAAAATTAGAAAGAAAATTCATATGACATATTATGTCATATGAATTTCCTTTCTAATTTCATCAGAATTACAAATGATAAGAATTGAAGAAATGCCTGAATCCATTGTTACTAGTACTGTAGCTCTCGCTAACTGGGATGCTCATTGTCATTGTCGTGGAGAGAGCGTAAATGTTAAGTGGAATTTATCGAAGTTTGAGGAGGGAACTAATTTCATTACAAACTTGAGGCCATGCTACGTAGTAATTTAGGGCAACTTCTCTTTAGCAACATCACCCATAACAGGACGGGACACCTGAAACTTATTCTCTTCAATAAACAGTTTTCATCAAGTATTCATCTTATCAATAATTCAGAAATCCGTTCCTCTTTCTCTCTCTTGAGTTTCCGGCTATTAGCAGCGACTATATCCGCGTGTCTTCTGGTATAGAATTGTTTGCAAAGAATCCTGAAATTATCCATGAATACCTGCAAAATTTCACGACAACATCGTCCATGTTTTGCATTTTGGGTTCATTTCAATGCTCTTTGAAAATCCACCTCAAAATTCTTACCCATTTGCGTATTTAGGGTCTATCACATCAACTAGAAGAGTAGTGTAAATTTATTTGTTGAAAAACTTAAATCCAATTTGGTGTAGTGTTGGAACATAATAAGGTTTTTGAACTTCTCAAAAAACTCCACATCACAAACCGTAACATTGTGTTGTTCGAATCAGCCGTTCCCCGGTATGATTCTTTTCATAATCCAGTTATTTCTGAAATTGTACACTTGCTGCTTTAAAGTGCCACAATTAGTCAATCGGTGATAACATGTTATGGTTTAAATATTCCAGAATCATACAAGAGAAAGTAAACTACAATGAATTCATGGTCACTTTTCGAACAACATTTTAGCCCATCACTCCAATTATTTCGTGTAGTTATTGGACTTACAAGGGTATTGATCCATGCAGAAGGGTGACCTGTCCAGAAGATACAGGTTAGTGGTAAAAGTGACCAAGTGCACTTTTTTCACAATATGAGGTTGATGCTTATTAAGACAATGCATTTTATTATGTATAGCTCGAAATAATAAAATTATTTGATAGATATTTGATAGGAAATAATAAAATTATTGAGTACATTTTTTCAAAGCAATTCCCTCAACTTTGTGATATTTACTAACTGCGGGGTTTTGAATGAGTTGTTTCATGTAAACATGATCAATGTTTTAGCGAAGATTGTGAAACAACTAATAGATGTTTAATGATATTTTGGTGACTGCTCCTCGGGAAACAGCATAAAATGGTTTTCGACCTAAAAATTATTATTTATTAGCTCTAATTTAGTAACAAAATGAGTTTATACATAACGATCATGTTCGAATCATCACGATTTCCATTCACGTAAAACTACTAAGTTACCAAGTTCAAAAGCCTAAAAAATATCAGTTACGAGGCATTTTATCCACTGTATCTACGTTTTATTCAGGTACAAACATGCAGAGTGCAATACATGACTAACATTAGGTTCGAAACAAATACCTATTACAAATAAGAGATGTTTTATGTGCCAACGTTTCGAAGAATTTATTTCTCCATCATCAGGGCCTAAAATCAGTTTCACAATGTAGAATTAATAGAAGTTATTGTTATAGAGGTGTATCGGAAAAATTTTACTGCATTTCTTGTATATACTAATTTTTAGGTTTGGATATAATAATTTCTTGTTTTGGAAAATTTTACAACATAATATTCAAGATATTATCTTGAATATAATTTTCACAGCAATCTTGAAAAATTTTAACAGAAAAATTAATAATTTGTAAGTTTGGACCTAACAGTAGTGGACTAGTAGGCCTATAGATAGTACCTAGTTATAGGTGAATTTACAGAATATATTGAATATAATAATTTGTTGGTGGAACTTACATCGTTTAATAGTGTACAAGATGGAGTTGGACGCCAACGAG
Organism: Stenodema calcarata; assembly: GCA_963920205.1. Taxonomy (NCBI): domain Eukaryota; kingdom Metazoa; phylum Arthropoda; class Insecta; order Hemiptera; family Miridae; genus Stenodema; species Stenodema calcarata. The sequence continues at coordinate 25,112,722 of OY986049.1, read as the reverse complement.
GGAAGGTATTGCCTCTAGATCTCCCCATTATTATTCTTACGTCGGTCAACACATCACACACACCTACAAAATTTGTAGGTAATATTCAAGTAATATTTAATATTACTTGAACAAATATTAGGATAGCAATCCACACTTTCCTACTAGTCAAGCTGATCGAAAACTTTGGCAGGCTCTCCTGTAAAATGTCGAAAAATGCACTTGATGCACCTGTTGTGAAAAAATGTGCAGCGTTTTTTTTTCTCAATATTTTCGTTTTCTTGAGCAACTTTTGTAACCCAAGGGCTTCCCACTCCAATGCTGTGCAGGTGTTTGATTTGAAGGCAAAAAATGAGAGGAGACAGAAGGAAGAATATACGATAATTTAGATTTTTTTGCCTTTCGTAATACTGTTCTCTTCGAAGATTGAAGACAGATGTTTGATGGTGGGGGTTGAGATCAGGTAGTCGGCGAGTCCCCGCTCGCCAGAGGGTTCCATCCCAAGTCCTCCAATCTCGAACTTGTTACTGAAACCTCAAGGTGTTCGCGATCACCTGCCGCCGGCCTTTCGGGTTTCTTGGCCAGCTTTGCCCGGGTCTTGCCTTCTATTTCTCGTCAATAGTTATTCGCGCTTACAACGGCGTCTTGCGAACAGCCCGTTTTCTTCGAGACCGCGAAAATTGATTGAAGGTTTATACCCCGATCGGGAAATGGACGTAACGGGGGGTGTTTTGAGTTCAGCTGACCAGTATCGAATCACGGTTTCTGTTAGTCGTGAGAATAAATACAAAATTGAATACTAACTATTATTTCATTAGCATTGTATTTCATAATCAAAACGCCACCCAAGGCTTTATATCTCGTAGTGGTTTCTGTATGACATGACCTATGGAAATAGGAATTGTTAAAAAATACTTAACTCGACGGTAATTTGATATTTTATATAATGGAACTGTTGAGAGTACAAGTAGATTCAAGATTACGATCCGTATTTACACAATGCTTATTGATATTAGTAAGGAAGAAATGGAGGTTTAAAATATTTGGCTCCCCTTGACCCCTCTGACGTCATCCATTCCTGCCGGTCCACGTACGTCATCCATTCCTGCCGGTCCACGTACGTCATCCATTCCTGCCGGTCCACGTACGTCATCCATTCCTGCCGGTCCACGTACGTCATATCCTGTGAGGTGTTCTTGCCGGCCACTTGTCTGACGTCATCCACCCTCTGCCGGTCCACGTACGTCATATCCTGTGAGGTGTTCTTGCCGGACATTTGTCTGACGTCATCCACCCTCTGCCGGTCCACGTGCGTCATATCCTGTGAGGTGTTCTTGCCGGCCACTTGTCTGACGTCATCCACCCCCCTGCCGATCCACGTACGTCATATCCTGTGAGGTGTTCTTGCCGGCCAGTTGTCTGACGTCATCCACCCTCTGCCGGTCCACGTGCGTCATATCTTGTGAGGTGTTCTTGCCGGCCAGTTGTCTGACGGCATCCACCCTCTGACGGTCCACGTGCGTCATATATTGTGAGGTGTTCTTGCCGGCCACTTGTCTGACGTCATCCACCCCCTGCCGGTCCACGCGCGTCATATCCTGTGAGGTGTTCTTGCCGGCCACCTTTCTGACGTCATCCACCCCCTACCGGTCCACGCGCGTCATATCCTGTGAAGTGTTCTTGCCGCCACTTCTCTGACGTCATCCACCCCCTGCAGGTCCACGTATGTCATATCCAGTGGGGTGTTCTTACCAGCCAATTGTCTGACGTCATCCACCCCCTGCTGATCCACGTACGTCATATCCTGTGAGGTGTTCTTGGTGGCACCTGTTTGACGTCATATCTTTTGACGTAGTTGGTCGCTTGTGTTGCGACGTCATATTATCTGAGAGGCCTGTGGATGAGGTGAATTAAGGAGACAAAATTGACTTCATATCGGATCGAGGTGTTTATTTGAATTCTCCTTCTTAGATGATTTGGCTTCAGACATGCCAGTCATAGCCATTGGATTCGTGATTCAAAGCAACCATAAAGTGGGTACAGCTTTGGTACGAGTACGCAACCACGAGGGACATTTTATGTCTTTGCGCCCCCTCCCACACCCACACCACGTACCACATACCTCGTACTTCATTGTTGTAGAAATCGTACCTGTGTGTAAACAATAATTGTTATTTATTATAATTATTATTTATTATAATAATTATAATTTAAACAATCACAATTTAAACAATCACGCTCATACCGCAGCTTGTCGGCCACGCACTCCGCAGTGGTTAACGTAATATGGTTAGGTAAATCGAGAGCTATCCAACGAGTGGTGAACGATTTTTGTACGATGATAACTGGCGAAGATAAAGTTCCGTAGCAACGAATCGGTTGTAAGCGAAAATCATCAGAAATTTTCGTAACGATTTCGTGTGACGATTTCGTGTGACGCTTTTCGAGTTATTATGTGCCAGAGTAAAGACATAAAATGTCAATAAAATGTTTATTGTCTATCGGAGTTGAAATATTGAATAGAATGTACAAGTAGACATCACTAAGAAGAAATTCGTTGTTGAAAAGTCACAGTCCTACTGAGAAAACCAATGAAGATTCTCAGCATTCTCGAGCATGCAAAATTAGCATTACCTACCTAAACCGTGACATATTTTTTTAAATATATTTCTATTCACCAAGCCATTGCTGTTGTCGGAATATTTCAGATAAATGTTGAACCGAAACAGAGCTTTACAGAGCCTCAGAAACATTTATTTACACCACGTCAAGACCCCATAAAAATGGCGGCTATCATTCAAGAACTTACTGATATCAGCATCATAGGGAGGTGGTACCTGTCTAAGCTTCTCCCTCATGAAAGGATTCATGAAAATTTCCGCCCTGGGTCTGCCAAAAAGACCCAAACAAAACCAAATCTACTACCGTTTAAACAGCTGGCTATTATTTGGTTTCTTCGTGTGGCATCCAATGCCTCGTGATTTCGAGTTTCGACGTCGCCTGCGTTGCTTTCAGGCTCAGTCTATTACTCTAGATTTTCATATCACCAAGTGATCTGACCCGACTGGTTCCATAGTTTTAAAGGCTGAACAATTATGACTCGACATTTTTACATTGTACACTCTCCTCCTACCAGTTTCTCTCACTATATCGTCACTCGTGCAAAGTAGATCATTCCCGATGTGACCAAGAGTTCTAACGCAGGTGACGTAAATTTCCGCCTGGTATCAGGGGCTCCAATCTCCATCAGATTTGAGTACCTACTTACTGAAACCTTTGTAGATCTATTGTATGTTGCCCTGGGCTTCACATAAATTCGGTAGTTCGAGTTCAAGTCCAGACGAGACCGCTGATAGCGACACCTGATTGTTATTGAAGATCGGATGTGTCCAGCTGAGTGCGATCGTGGGCCGACAGGTTCAGTTGATAGGAGTTTAAACTTCGAATGTTCATTATTTATTCGGTCATTTACGGGTTGCATTTTCCCCATCCATTTTTTAAAACTGTTGCACAGTCATACAGCATGGTATTAGGTGCAAATTTTCGAAGAAATGACTGGTTTTAGGTAAAATGCCACCAATTTCCTGGTTTTATAACAAATGTTGACTTCTTTTTTTGCCGAGTAACACGCATGAACTAGACTAATTTCAATGTTGGACTATGTGGTTAAAAAGCGGCAGCGGTATTAGGCAAACATCGAGCAGAATTTCGCCAAATCTCTGAATGTGTGGCCGGGCGTTTGTGTATTTGCCAAATACCAAACATTTGCCAAGCGAGTGCTCGCCTCGGAGGCGGTTTCTTTCACACATCAAAGGAGGCAAACATTTGTCAAACACCGAGCATTTTCCCCAGCCACACATGTACGTATTTGCCAAATCTTGGAAGCATTGCGGGTGTGTATTTCCCTCCTGGTAAACAGCGGGGACGTTCGCTAGGATGGCATTTCTCCATTTTGTATTTTTCCGCAATTAGCGGTTCAATTCTCCCCAGGAAGAGATTGAAGTCATTCTCAGACATTCGGCAGAAGTTAGGTTAAAGGTTCCTGACCACTTGTATTCTAAGGAGTGATGTTGGGAGTATCGAGATTTGGTCCAAATAAAATAATTTTTCTAGGCCGACGTTTCGCAATAAATGTATTGCATCTTCAGGGCTACAAACAGAGGAGGAATACACAGGTCGAATTAACATTGGTATAGAAACATGGCTTGCTTGCACACCTTACAATATATATTACTAATTAGACACATTAATTAGTAAGGTGTGCAAGCAAGCCATGTTTCTATACCAATGTTCATTCCACCTGTGTATTCCTCCTCTGTTTGTAGCCCTGAAGATGCAATACATTTATTGCGAAACGTCGGCCTAGAAAAATTGTTTTATTTGGACCAACCCTCGATACTCCCAACATCACTCCTTCGGCAGAAGTTCATGAACTTCCTGGAACCTTCATCCGTTGCCAAATCAGCCAACATGTCTGAGCAATCATAGCTGCAAGAAGTATCAATTAGGGTAATTTCTTAAAGGTTCTTAATTTGATTAATTTAAAAAAAAATTGTAAATACTGTGCCCTGTTCCTGTTTCATGACAGCATCCACCATCGTCTTCTCATTGGTTTCCTCTTCTTTTTTCCCCATTTTTTGAAGAAGGTGACTCCCGCACAATTCCACAAATGTGACAGGCCACAAAAACTTCTTGATACCACTAAACAAGAATGCTCGACAAATATTTGTCCGTGCTCAGTCTATGCTCGATATTTGGCAAATCTTGAATGTGTGGACAAGGTGCGAATTCAATGGGACTCGGCGAATGCCAAATGCTCGGTATTCGACAAATATTCGGTACTTATGCATGTGTGGCTGCGGCTTTAAGATAAAATTCATCATGACATTGCATTTTATCGAAATAATGTTGGGCAAACAATTATGGTGGAACATGAGTAGCAACTCACGATGAGGCTCCCGAATGTGGTAATGGTTGTTCGTACTGACAATCCCAGGACCCTCCTCCATTATTGAATCCCACCAAAACCAACCTATAGAACCGATACTTCTTTTCCCTTCACCCACTTTTTGTAACAAACTAGTCTACTACCTCCGAGAAGTTAGGGGGCGAAAAAAAAGGAGAGAAGTAGACGGGAAAGAAGGAGTCGAAGACGTGAAGAAGGTGCACTAATAATGACGTCCCTCCTCCCACCACAACAGCCTCATCCAGCCGGAGCTTGAATGTGATCCTGAATGTTACACAAGGGAGAGCCACACGACAGCCAGCAGCTCTAAAACCACTTTGTAGGCAGGATCCCATCCCCACTACGCATGTTACCCCTCATTATAACCGCTCTCGACTCGAAAAATGAAAAAAAAAAAAAAAAAAAACTTTGAAAAACTTGATCCCACAACTCCCAACCAGAGCCACCTCCCTTCCTCTCCCGAATGAAACCTCGTGATGCCGCTTCTAGCATTTACATACGGTTTTGACTTCGGACTCACCGCTTTTTCCTCGTTTGTTTTCTAAAGATATTAATATTCATTTAATGGTGCTATTAACTTATCATCGTTGGATTTTTCGGAACCTAACCAATACCTTTAGATAGAAGATACCTCAATTCTCCTTTTGAGAACCGCAGGAATTTTTCTTCTGTTTCAAGGTGTAAGTAACTTGAGACATTGAAAAATCCCGTTGGAGGAGGGACCACTCACTTAAGTGTTTACGCCTTCTTTTTGTGTTACGGGTTGTGTTTTTTGTCATGAATAATAACGTGGTCACCCGCCACGCCCTGTGCTGGGCTCGCAACACATTTGACATGGACTGGAATTGTGGAGTTTCCGATTCCAAATTGATGCGGAAGGCAACCAGGATTGAGCCGTCGTGGACATTATGTATCGTGGTGTATCGTGGTTGGCAAACATGAATGGAGGTCGGGATGCATGAAGGCCTCAGGTCGTTATAATATTCGTATCGATGGCCTTTCTTCCTTCAGTGCGTGAATTCGTCTCGATTAATATTCCAAGAGTTTGATAACCATACTCAATATTCGGGCGTATTTTTGGGTTTTCGTTCTTTTTGAAATTCAGTTATTCTGAATTGAGTTATGAAATCCTGTAAGTAGTAGTGTCCACCGTGACAGGAAGAACTTCTAACGACAACTGTATTCTCGTATAGTTTATTGCATAGATTTACAAATATCGTACTCATATTTTGATGGCTGAATGATTTATTGAGTGTAACTATTAACATTATCTCCAGAGTAATATTACAGAAAGGAGTTTCAATTGTGGAGAAAACATGTAATCGAACCAGCATGAAATATCGATTTACTTATCAATTAAAAAGATTTGCTTAACCCACGAAAAAAAACCCCTATTTGGGTGTCGTTGTATTCCTTGCCTCAAGGTCTTCACACTGTTCACATCCTTTTGATTTGGAAAGTTGAAATTTTCTGTTACTGTTATTTCTACTACGATTCACTAGCTGTCATTCGGTCGAGGTCATCCAAATAGAGCCATTCATTTGGAATGAAATGATCGCTCGACAAAGCCAAGATTCAACTCGAAAAAGCCTTTTTTTTTTTTTTAAATTTATTTTATTCATAATTTATATCAATAAACCATTTTTAAGTAAACCCGGAATTTAGTTTGAAAAACTGACGAGACAATCCATGAGCTAATTACCACTGATGACCATCTGGTCACCTTCTCCAACGAACACACAATATTTTAGCTCATTCCTCCAAATATTTATTATAGTAACTATAGTTATTATAACTGTTGAAGGATTCACGAGTAGGGTTGTTCCGATATCATGGATCTTCCGATATTTGATATCGATAACAATATTCAACGTCGATATCGATACAGCGATATCATCGCAATAAAATATCGATATTGGCAATATCGAATCATATATTGCGGAATTTGTATGATTTGCCAATGCGTTTTTTAATTAAGTGAATTATATTACTCAATTAATTATATTACACAATTTAGGACTGATTTCATCCACATATTGCAAATAATGTATATGAATTTTCATCGCGTAGAGCACAATTTGGTTGAAAAATACACTTTTGAGTTGAGGTAATTAAATTTCACAATTGAGAGATAGTTTACAGAAATTAGTTTGGTCTCAGTAAGTTATGGAATGGAAAACAATAGGAGTTCGGGTCTTTTTTTCTTAAATTATTTTCCGGGGGTTATCCGATTAACAGAACGCTTTAACCTGCCAGTCTTGCTAATCCTCTCTGTTAATTAGAGACCAAACGAGAACGAGGATATCCGCAAGCTTTTGGTCAGTCCACCTTGAAATTGTTTTCCCGGAAAAGCCCTGGGCGGCGTTGTAGTCCGGCTCTGCGATTAGATAACATCGTCATAGAAAGACGTAGAAGGGTCTTTGAAAAGGGGAGACTAATATGTGTAGCGTATACTAGATTCCAGCAAGATGAGACAGAAGCAATGGGCGTCTACTATCTTTCCCATCTCTTATCAACAACCTTTGAAAAAAGACCCAGATTATGAATATCAGTCGTGAAAATGGCGTCCGTGTATTTTCGTAGGCCGGAAAATTGAAGGAGGCACCGGAGGTTTGAGGCACATTTTGTTAGTAAAGGTTACAGCTCAATCCGGGCACGCTCGGGTTGAATGCCACACACTCTTTCATAGAGAGGGACTGACTCATTGAGACCCTTGGTTTTGGTTTATTATCTTCGATCATGAACCATTCGAATCGATACAGAAAACAGAAAGATTAAATCTCAAAATTAGTGGGTTCACGTATCATGATACGGAGAATCAGAGAATCGAATGAAAAAATTTAAAAAACGCTGCAAATTTTTCTACAACTGTTTATGATATTCTTCATAGATCACAAATCAGAGTACAATATCCTCGTGAGATGGGATGTTTCGATATTTCCAATAGTATCCATCTGTATTCCAATATAATACGACTATAGGACTAATAGTGTGTATGATAATATAATAATGATGTACATAATATTATTATGTATGATAGATTAGTTTTTTTTTTCTAATATATATATTTATTATTGCTCCAAGATATAGATCTCATTAACAATATTCGTCTGACCTAATTATATTACAATACTTGGCATTTAGGGCTAACGATACATAACTTAGTCCTTTGTCTTTATGATTTATTGCACACACTCACTCCCTACACAAGCTCATGTGGTTTAGTGCGCTTGAGGCGCCACGTCAACTCATGTACTTCGAGAAGCTGGACAACTTCTTCATTGACATGGTTTTTAAGTCTCTCAAGATGAGCGTTAGCGCGCTGCTTTATCACTTGGTCAATGCTTTCCATCTCAAGGTCGCGATGTAGATCGTCGTTGCGGATATACCACGGCGCATTGGTTATGCATCGTAGTACGGTATTCTGAAAGCGTTAATTTGTGTTAATTAGTCCTAGCACAATTTGTCCAGCAACATTTGTTGTCAACAAAAACGTAATTTGTCTAACCAAATGTTTTAAAATAACTATAACAAAATTTGAATAACTACCTATAACAAAATAACTATACCTAATTTGTCAATTTTCTCTGGATAAAAATATAATGGTAATATTGTGAAACTGTTTTTAGGCCCTGAAGATGAAGAAATATATTCTTCGAAACGTTGGCACATAAATCAATAATTGATTAGAAATAATGAGAATTATTCTCATTTGACCGACCCTCGACATCCCTCAACATCATTCTTACTGACGGTCAAAAAAATCACACACACTTTTATAACGGTATTCCGATTGTTAAATGAACTAGACCGGTATAAATTTAGGCAACAGTCCCTTAAAAAGACCCTGAATTTGGCTATGTTTTACAAGAAAGGTTATGACGAAAATAAATAAGCGACATTGGAAATGAAAATTCTAAGCTGATGAAAGTTGTAATAGTGACAACATTTTTGTGCATTTTGCATGACTAGCTTGTAGCATTCTTTGGTTTCGCTGAACAAACGATCGGCTTAATCGGCTGGATTTGTGTTTTGTTTTTGTTTGGTTTTGTTCCTTCTGTTGTTCTTCTATGGACTTCTTCAGCACAATTTAGTACATCAACTCAGTTATTCGTGGAAAATAGCCAGAAACTATACTCTCAAGGCAAGATAGAATCAACAAAAGAGTTTTTTGCGCTATCCAAAAAACGTAGTACTATCTTCTAGGAGGGATTGGCTTAACGCAGCCCAATTTAGCTGAATTGTCGAATTAGATTTCATCAGTTGTCCTGGTAGGGGTGATTGTCAGCAGGAACCTAAGGATGGATGATCTACCTCGAGGAGGCACTTCTGGTTGATCAAAGTATGTTTAATTTATCTGTGACAGGATGATGAAAAAGTACATGCATCACGAGCAAACTACCCCCACCTCTTCGTTCTACCGTCGTTTCATTGTTCCTGGGAGAGAGACGAGGGCTAATGCATGTATTCCCTTCGGAAGGTTGACCCCGCGCCGGCCCTTTCCCTGCTACGGAAGTGACCTCGCTCCCTGACTTGATTTTTTTCTCATTTTTTCTTTTACTTGTTCCACCGTCCCTTTCCGTCGGTTCGAGGGGTCCACGGCGATCCGTCCTTCTCCTCAAGGGTAAAAGAAAAACCTCGGGTTGTTAGGGCCGAAGCGGACCTCCGGGCGAAGGTAAGCCTACCTCAGGCCCCAGTAAACTCGTCCACTCCCTCCTCCCAGATCTTGCCTTACTTAATCACTGCTGCACCTGCCACCTGTCTGCTTCGCCCTGGGCCCCTCTCTCTTTTGTGCCTGCTCTCGATACAATATCTATAACGCAGTTTAAACCTCAACACTCAAATCTCAAATATTAGCTCCCGGAATCACGTAGCTAACTCGAGCAAACAAGTAGAGAAGATCGAACTTGAAATTTGATGTGGATCTTCTTGGTGTGAATATTGGAAAGCCCTGAAACTTTCAATGTGCTAGGTCTAAAGAGAGCCGAGTTATACAACTTCAAAAACCCGGTTGTTCGCCCTTACCTTATTCTTCTTCTTCTTCTCCTCCTTCTTCATACCGGCAAGGCTACAGCCTCTCCACCTTCACTGATTGACTTGAAATTTCGCACAAACCTTCGTTTCAGCTTCAGACAGTCTTTTAAAAGATTTAACCCATTATCTCCACCCATACAATTTTTAGAAACAAAAAAAAAAACATTTAAGGCTAATTATTAAGGCTAATTATTAACTATTATAGTGTTCACTTATACAGCCTGGGTTGTTACCTGTTGGACAAGTTGACTTGAAATTTTGCACAGGCCTTCTTCAAAACATGACACAGTGCCATTTGAAAGAACCCAAGAAAATTTTAGGAACAAAAAAAAACTGAAATTTTGGATAATTTTGGCCATTTCGACATGAAATTTGGTATGGATCTTCTTGGCGTGACTAATATAAAAAAAACCCTGAAAGTTTCAAGTCGGTAGTTATATTACTGCAAAAACCAATTAGGTACCATGTTTTTCTTCTTGTTCAGTTAGTGAGGCCTGTCTCCGTTCATTGGAAGTACATTTGAACATTGAAATTGACATTGAAAGTAAGTTAGTTACATTCACAAGATGTGTAGTAACAAAAACGTCTCGCCATGGGGAGATTTTGAAACGGGTCCGGTGCTTGTGAAATGGTTAGGACATCTTTTGTGGGGAGGAAGAGGGCGGGCTATAAAGTAGATGTCATAACGTTTTCCGGCTGCTGTAGAAAATAATTGCGATTTGGGAGGAGGGGGGATATATACTTGTGATTGATTCATCAGCAGCAATGCATTGGTGACGGTGGTTACTGAGATTTTTATTCAATTCGGCACACTGCAGTGGGGTGCGGTATTATGTTGAATACTCAACAATGTACATACATACTCACTCGAAACTCTTTATGTTGTTTATACAAGATTAATAATAAGTCTCCCACTCCAAACTTGTCGAAAGTAGCAATAAAAATGAGCTAACAAGAGAACTTGTAACCGTTAACAAGAGGTGAAAATTCAAGACGGAGAGATAAATCGTGGTTCAATTATGAAATTCCACAGAGAGCACTTCTCTTTTTGATATTGATGTAGGGGATGACATAATATCGTTTGCGGATGACACTGCAATCATCATTAGGTGCGACATTGTGATGAATAAACTTACAGAAAACTAACTCCATTTGCTTTTACATCGAGACTGGTGTGGTGCCATCAATAGGTACTATCAAGGGTCATATCAGGAAAACCCCGCATACTTAATACTTATATGTTATATTTGACGAGTGTTTGCTACGGCATTACCATATAGAGTCACTTGATGCAAAAATGCGTAGATTAAAACCAGTTAGTTTGAGGTCCGTGTGAGGTTTTCAAAACTACAAGAATATTATATTTTGCTTTGGTCCAATCTTTTCTAGTCTACTGTTTGTTGGTGGTATTATTGGAGTCTGCGCATGAACTAAGAACCCATCTACATTAAATCACACCATAATTCTTTTGAGGAAGCCTATTGGCCTGAAATGAAGGTATTACCGCGGTCTCAATTATTCAAGAGAATGTTAATGTATCTATTTAAATGTATTTGTTGGGTCACTTTTCGATATTATAAAATGAAAAAATAAATAAATAAATAAATATTAATATTGCCTCGTTGATATACGACTCAACAACGATTTTGATACTTGATGATATTGCTAATTGCACCTCCAGTCGTCGATATTAATTGTATTTGGTTTTCTCTCCTGCTCCTTTTGTACAACTTATATTTGTTTCTCTGTTACAGATGAAGAATGACTGAAAGACTCAGAAGAAAAGGTATGCCTTTCGTCGTCTAGACTAAGCGGAAAGATCATTCATATTGTGCCTAATAACCTGGCTCTGTGTGGCGAACTACGCGGAAGTCGGAAAACAATTGCACAATGGTTTTCCGTAATTATTCAACATGGTGGGGGATACACAACCAACGGAGTTTACTCCGTAATGAAATGATAGCACTCGGATGAGCTATCTTAAGTTCATTTCGGCATTCTTCTCATTCTAAAACAGTGTTAAAGCCCTTTGAAGTAACATTTTCTACTGAATGAGGCTTAACGAGCCGTAAAGTCTCGGAATTTAATTAAAATTAGTCGTGAACTATATATTATTATTAGTGATGAAGTTGGCTCCACATTGTTGAAGGGTAGTAACGTTGATCAAGTTTCTTTTCAACGGTCCCAGCTCCATTGCACTCTTCTTCCCAGCCCTTTAGTTCTCCTCTAGTTATAGACTTTTATGAAAAGAAGGTACCAAAGTACCACTTTGTTCTCTTTCCTCGTTATATTAACTCGCAAAACTCTATCATCCTTTTCGATTTTTGTTTCTCACTCATATTTTTGAAAAGCGGATTTTGAAGTTTCTTTCACAACAAGAAAGTCCGCGCTGAAATATTGTCTTGGCAAAGCCTATAAACTTGGCCTTTTCGCCTCTTTGAACACCGTTGGATGATTCTGGCAGTGAAGCCGTAAACTTTAACCAGCCGTTTCTTTTTCCACGTACATAATAATATTATGTACGTGGAAAAAGAACAAATATAACATAATATTATTATGTTTGTTCATAATATATTATAACAAACTTGAACAGTGTTGCAAGTAACTCCAAGATTGAACTATTTGTTCAACGTAGAGGATAGTTAAAGAAGTTAATTTCGAATGCCTGATCATTTAAACATTTAAATGGTACGATTACATAGCGAACGTAAAATCTTACAATCAATCAGTCAAATCGGTTTTTTTCCTCGACAGTTATTGGTACTAAACCAGCACCAAGGCTAGTGTATTTTGGAACTTTACAGGGAAACGCCCAAATTAGTTATTCAGGACATAATGTTTGCTGTAGCTCATTTTTCACTTCCGTAAAATCAAATCAAATGCAGCATTTTAATCAACCATTTCATGGGAGGAAGGCAATAGATTATAGGATTTTGGTTCTTAAAGGAGCATTTTATTCGGGTCAGAGCAGTAATAACTCCCGTGAATACGGAAATATGACTTGCTGGTCACGGGTAATTATTGTGACATTGTCAGGGTTGATTGTCCTCTTGAACGTGTTGTCAATGCGCCACCTAATATTCAAGTTTTCAATCTCTTGCCATTTTCCACTGCGGGACTCATCCAGAGAAAATTCTGTTCTTTATCCTTCGTTTCCCCGAGGCACAAAGTTACATCATTAGTTCCAGGTAATTTGTTGATATTCTTCAAGGAATGGTTTTGAAACATTTCAAGGAAGAAGAAACTTTGAAGTTTAGCTTACCCCTAAAAAAGGAGATGGGAAATAAGGATGTTCTTTCTGAACCGGTAAAAAACGAAGAATTTCGCAATGTCAAATACTGACTGAAAAAAGATATTGCGACGGACAGGGTGGGAATAGGGATATTGCTCAGGGGTGATAGTAACAAGTCAACCATGAATATCTTCGCGAAGACTCAGAAACTGTAGAGCGAAGCGAAAGGGAGCTCGCGGGTTGTGGATGAAGGGTGAGAGTGGATAGCAGGATGAGGTGAGGAAGGATCCGCCGTAAGAGCAGAAGGAAGGGTTGAAAGGGTGTGGGAGACTTGCAACTCTGCCGAGATTACGGTCGAGGGAAAGGGAGGTTTTCGCTGGTTATTGTAGGCCCGTTATGCCAAAGTTATCCCATATAGGGATAGCGAGAGAGGAACCTCGGGGTAATATTACTCCCCTTTCTAGACTACTCGGACCCATCCGGGTGTGGAAGTGGAAGTAGGTGTTGGAAGGAGTATGAGGGCTTAGGGTTTGGAGCTCCTTGTTTCTTGATTCCGTGTTTACTTCCTCGGCACCTTTTCTTCTCTTCCTTCCTCCCATAACGAGGTGATATTGCATCCAACTGGAGGAGAGAAAAACTTGAGCAAAAAATATGACTTTGTCTTTCAAGAGAGGAAAGATAAGTGTCTGCTGAAACCATTCGGGTTTATACCCTTTTTCAATTCGCAACGAGAATTCATTCTTTGGTGCACGCCACTCTTTTCAAAAGCAACATTACATCCTAAATGAGCCCTGTGGACAAATTACCTTAAGAATCGCAGGATATCATGCACATCTCCTGTAACACCAACGATAACTAACTAAAGAAAATGATGGAAACTTATTCGAGTTCCCGAATGGCTCACAGGGCTATTTGCTTACTTATTACAGCTACAATAATCAAAATTTATGGTTTTACTACACCAACACGTATCGTAGCCATATTCAGGCTCATGATGTTTGAACTAAGTTATGTTTGAACATAACTAAGTCTTAAATAAGTCTTATTTATTTATTTATTTATTTGAAAAAGTACGGGCGAGCCCAATTACAAGCATATTATCAAAGGTACAATTAAATAGAGTGTAGATAGACATAATAATTAGATAGACATAATTAGACAGACATAATCAAAGTGGTATGACAACGAAACGCAGGACAAGAATAACAATAACAGATAACAAGAAATAGAGAGCACAAGATAACTAGGGTGTGAAAAACCGAACGCAAATACAGGTTGTATCAAGTTAAAGAGACATGTAAAGAAGCTACAGAACATTTTAGCTGTGACAATGAGTGGGAGAAGAAGTCGAATTCGGGGTGGACACTTAGAAACGGGGAATTCTAACGAGTGGCCGGAACTTATTATATTCATCGATTAACCTATATATTTGTGCTATATGTGATGCATTGCTTTTATAAATATATATTTATGGAGGTATTATGAAAAGTTAGTTCATTCTACCTGCTTATGTTAAAGACGTACCCTTCGCAACATATCCATGGTTTAACGTTTTTCTGTGTTGCGCGAAAATTGAGTGCTTAGTGGTTGAACCCAATAACTTGACATTGAAAGTAGCACGCAAACGAGCATTAGGACACGAGCACTCTTTCTAAGCCCATTAGCAAAAAGGCAGGTGCTCCCTGCTGACCGGTCGGCTCAAAGTTCGTGGTTTTGCTCTCATCTGAACAGTGGACGTATTGTTTTACACTGCTTAAACCAAAAGACGAAAAAAGAAGCCGAAGAAGTCGGGGTTACTCGCGAAGGAGAGGCTCGTGTGTGGCCGGGTGACATCTGAAACTGTCGCAAGACCCTGCATCATCAAACTGCGGTCCACCTCAACCCTTACGGAACCCTATTCCTTAATAGACTGTACAGGATCGGGTGTCACCCTTTCGAGAAACATGGAGTGGAGTTTTACGAAATGGTTGCATGTAAGGAAACGGCCTCCTCGCTCTCAACGCTTTTGATCGATATTCGATTCGTAAGGGTATTTTCCCCCAATACAGAATATTATGAAATGCTTTTTACCCACTTGTGTTATTCACTTTCAATAATTCAATGTTTTGTCCAATTTTCGACGAAAATACGCAATTTAATGTGATGCCTATTGAGAGTGGATACCTATGATTGTTTAAAAAGCTCGTCCATACAAATGCGTTTGAGGGAATCGCCTAGCTTTTAATACCCACATATTTGTATCTATGATTGATTTCATGTATATCTGGGTCACTCCAGAAGGTAGTATCTGACTAAAATGGAACCAACCAAACCAGCCGATTTCTAGTCCAAGAACTTTTGTCCAAGAAGATTTTTTGTTCAAGAACTGTGAGTTTAGACATGATAATATCATATTATGTCTTGGACAAATTATTTTACCACCTAACCGCTTGATGCGAGTTATAGATATTATACGTAGAATATATATGTATATAATACATATCTCTTGTGTTAACAATTTTGGAGCTACGAATTTTTGGACATTTCAACTGAGACGATTTCTAAGACCATCCCGAACGGGATCCGCATGGCGAAATGGGTTTTTGCTCATTAAATTTTCACATTTAATTCTTCGAAACCGTAAACTAACCGGTTAGGGTGAGGTAACCTTTTCTTTTGGTAGATTGAGAAGATAAATGAAAACGATAAACCATATACGGAATCGGCTCAAAACATTTGGTCATCACAAGAACATTCTTAACGCTAAAATCAAGAGTTCTTCGTGAACATAAGATATCTCTCGTGTCAAATCATGGAAAATAGACAGCGGTTTTTGAACGCCAAGGCCTCATGTCACTGTGGTGCTGGTACTGAGAAGGCTCTGGTTTCTTAGTATGTCGAGTAGGAAGAGTCAAAACTGTTATATTTTTCACACTCTTTCATTCTGTGCTTCACTGGACATTCTTACAGAAAACCAATGAGAACCTACCGCCTCCCGAAGGCGAACCCATTCCCTTGAGTGGTGGAGCAATCATTTCTCAGGAGATGAATAAAGGGCTGATTAGGTGTTTCTTTTCTTTGGATATCTTCTTCGTTTTTTTTAATTTTTTTGCCTTTTTTTTTCAATTAGAAACGAAGGAAAAAGGCAAGAAGGATTTTAGATTACGGGCATGATAAATTGCCGTGAAAATAATAGAATCTAAATTAAAGATCGCAAATGGTGCAGAACGTTGAATGTGCTCTGCGGCGTTGCATCTCATCTCCAAGTTTTCCTACTTTCCAGGGCGTCACATGCAAATTGAAAATATTTCATCCCCTCCCTTCCACTCACCCGTATCCCGCCGCATCACTCCCCTCACCTATATTTACGGTGTCACTCCTCGCTTGCGACCACCTCTTTTTTTCTATTTATTTATTAATGAATTCCTGTTGAGATGATTTGTTCCCGTGCGTTTTCCGGAGCGCTTCTCTAATTCATCTGCCCTCTAATATACTACAGACCCCTCCCACCTTACTCTCCAACCGCATTTGCCTCGTTTCTCTTCCTGCTTTTTTTTCCTCTCGCGAAATGCTCGGTCAAACTACCGACCGCAACTTGTATTTTTAATGTCTCCGAGAAATGGGGGTTCCGACACTGCAAAAGTTTATTGGTACCGCGGTCCGATGCTTGATCGTCAGATGCTACGTCAGTTATGCGCCTATTGGCAATTCACTATCCACAGTAGGTATTTTCTTACTATTCAATCTTTCGGTATATTTTTAAGCCGGGTTTCCACCAAGCGCGCAAAACACGGAACAAATATAAACACATTGGGAGGGGGGGTGTGAGACATACGTCAAAATATTCGGAAATAGGTTTGCCCTCGTTTCAATTTTTTTAATCTGTGTAATGGTTTGCAGAGTGTCCTTGGTTCTCGATGTTTTGTTTTAACCAGGCAGTGGATACCCAGGTCTGTGAATGCGGACCGGGGGCAACTCAGCAAACCATAAATCACATCTGGAAACGGTTATTTCAAATCGACGCCCTCCACATCCCTTGCTTTGAATCCATGTTTCTACGAGTTTTCGATTAGCCGGCTTCGCCTCAATTTACGTAGAAGAACACTCCACCATCCAATTTAAACGAATTTAAAACAATCGGTCCTAACTATAAATGAGGCTCTTAGAAATCAAAATAATGAAAGAACATTCGCGTCTTGAGAGCTAAAGCTATCGTTACAGTTGAATGTGATACAGAAGAGGTAACGAAATAACCGAGGAAGCGACGAAACACACATTAAATTTTCGTCCCTTGAGGTCCTACAAATTTTAAATTTTCGTCCCTTAAGATCCCACAAAGTTTAACTCAGTTTTTTGGCAAAATGAGATAGGAACGGATACTTATGCAAAATCTCTCGGTCCGTCTTTCTAGCTCATTGGTTTGGCCTTTTTGGCAATGCAGAAAAGGCTTCTTCAACGTGGACATACCGAGATAACCATAGAAATTACTACAGTACGTTGGAAAATCCTTTTTTATCTCTCCTGAAAAGTTGGGCAAACTGAGTTAGACGTTGTGGGATCTTAAGGGACGATTTGTTGACGTTAAGTCACCAATCTACACTACATCAGATCTTACAATAGTTCCGATAGTTGGTTCAAAAAATCACAGACTGGTCTGGTCTATCAATCCCAAGATTAGTAATTTTTTTTAGAAATTTTGTTTACATCTACGGCAAGGGCAAGCGGAAACTAGAAAGGGGGGGGGGGATAAATTAGAACACAATCGAGGGAGGGGGAAATATTAGAAGAAAATTCACTAAGGAGATTTACCTCAGTGTGTCCTGGATGTGTAAAATCAAATCCAAGCATGTTATTGTAGAAAGCATAGAATAATAATTATTTTAATACAATAATTATTATTGTTACAATTTGATATAATTAGTTCGTCATAATATGATATTACCATATTGTGTTAGTCGTTTTATCATATTAGATATCGCACTTAATTTGATAATAGTTTATGGCGGGATCTTGAATGAATGCTGGTCAAAACAAACAACTTTCAACTCGTGTACATGAAATTCAGCTTTTGTTTGAAGGAGCAGAGACCCCTCGAGTGAAATTAGCTCGTTAATTCAATAATGGTGTCGTCCAAATTATGATAGGCTCTAGCTTGAAAAGAGAGAAAAACAATCCAGGAGCATGGTCGGTAATTTTTAAAAGATTCTCTCAAACCTGAAAAAGTTTAAGAAGTCGACGGAATTCTCGAATTCTTCAACCCGTCAAACGGGATCCGTCGCCCCCTTGCCAACAATCCCCGCCGTCAGCTCGCACTAGATTATTAACCTCATCAAGACCAGGTGTACCCCTGTTTTAACTTGATGCCCGGTATGCGGTTTTTTCTCTGTCTTAGCGCAAAGCGGCTTGGTCTGGTAGGATCAATTTACCTCGCCTCGAGCTCCTCTGAAATCCACTGAATCGGAAGAATTTTTCGAAAGTAATTGTGTATCGCGAGCTCGTTCCAAAGCAAAAGCCTCCCCAACCTGTCCGCTCCTTAGCGCAAGAACACAACTAAGGAAAACCTCTTCCTAACGGTATCTGCATTCATGTCTGGTTCTCAATTTTCACTTGAATTTAAATTGTAACATGAGTAACCAAAGTTATTTCGAGATTTTGTCGGGTAATAGGTAATTAGAATTTCATTCTTCACTTTTCTCATTTCTATGCCTCTATTATTCTATACTTCTATTTTCAATTTTCTTTTTTCTATCCCCTGCCAATATCCATGCTTGTAGGAGCATAGTTCTCCACACGTAGTAATTTGCAGTAGTACCATTACGATGGAGGTTAACCATACCTTGGAGTTTTCCTGTTGTTCTTCCTGGATTGGAACTCCATACTGCTTTCAGTACACCTTTCTTTTCAATCAACAACAACCTGGCATACCAGGTGTTGTTGGATGGTGGGAGTGTGATGGTTCTCGTGTCTTTTGTTCGACCACTCTGGGGATGTATGTGAATGCAGACTGCAAAACCCTCTAGGTGGGCATATTGCCTAACCCCTCGTAACGGGACTGAGCAATCCATTCATTACAAAAATTTGATAATAAACATATTATTGTTATTTGTGCGAAGTTTTCATTGTTGGATCGTTGGTACCTACGCTAAATCAATATGGTTGTTAATTTGTTGTAACTTTGACTGTCTCTTAGTTTCATTAAGTTGTGTCACTGGCGCTTCCGAGTCTTTTCCCCTCCCCCGTCCTATTTCAGTGCTGCACAACTCTAAATAATAAACCCAAAGCTTGGGCTGAGCTTGGAAAATCTTTTCTTACACGGGAAAAATTCATTCTGTAGCGTGGGCCGGTTTACAGCGGAATCACCCCCTCCCCTCACCTGCTGGAAAGCTAAGGGAAGAAAATAATATGAAAGGTGCATGCAATATTGAAAAGAAAAAAGTGGAGGAAACGAGTGGAGACTCGTTTTGAACTCCTCGCTGTGAAACCAATATCAAGGGAGATGGTCTGTATCTTTGAAGGGAAAAGGGATCCATTTCATATTGATATTTTTCTTTTAGACCGCGAATCATCTTGTAATTACTTGGCGTGGGTATGAGGAAGATGAAGGGCTGAAGAAAGGTAGAGGGTTGAAAAGTTTTTCGACAAGAATTTCCCCTTCTTTCTCTAAATGACGACGCGGAAAGAGATTCGGGAGATGGTGTGGTTACATTTAAATGCGAAGGAACCCAGAGCTTTTTTCATCCCTAGCTGACCCTTCCCTTCATCTGTATGCCATTAAGGGTCGGAAGTCGTTACTTGGATGTCCCAAACACACCTCCGCCCTTCCTATATACCATTCCCTCTCAGAAACCCCCTTATGAAAAAAGAAGACCTCCTCCCCGCCACTTCCGCGAGAAATGACCGAGAAAAAAGCTTGAAAAAATCTCTGCAGTCATTAGCACACCCTGAATCGACAATTAGCCCATCCAAAAACCACACTTGTTCACAGCGCGCTGCTCCCGAAATATATTAATCGGCATTTAAATTTCAAGTGTGCTTTGGTTGTCCGTAGGTTTTGTTGTCCTTCTAGAGGAACGTGGGGTGTGGAAGAGCGGGGGTTTTCAAGTGAGGAGAGGGAGAGATTTCTCTGCAGTGAATTGCGCAAACCGAACCTATAGCACAGGCCTTCCCACCCACTGATCGTGACAAATGGCCTATTGAGAGCCTACCCTGGGCTTTGCCCTAACATGTGCACCATTAGCTGGAAAACGTCCCTTTTTGTCGCTGCAGACCTCATCTCCGGGACTTGTTTTTTCCTTCCAGCGTCCGTTTTCAAGTAAGGGTTGATATTCTCGGTGAAATTCAGAGATTTGATGATGTTACGATGATTGCGAGCCTGATAATTAAGAGTGAATTCATTAATCTTAATTCAACGTCTATTTCCTATTCGGATTAGTAAGCTGGACTTTGGAAGATATTCTGGTCAATTAGCTCGCAGTGATGATGGTACTTCGAGAAGGGTTGAGCAAGTGCCGTTATCGAATGCACGATAGATTGGGTGACTAAGAAGTCATAATGGTCTGAATTGGTCATCAGAGGAACAATAGTGATGAATCAGTCAGTGGGCAATTGCTGTTACTGGATCTCAGTCGGTACAATATAATTCGAAAAACGCATAGAATTATACCATCAGATTACCTTAAAATTGAATTTCTGGAGGTTGTAATTGAACGTCATGGCGCCTTTGAAACGGACGATGAATACTTTTGGTCCAGCTATTATTGGACAAACTGCTCACTCTCCATAACTGAAGTATTCTACCATGTTAACTTTTAACCTTAACGTACAAGTTTACTTTTCGTACATCAGGAAAAAAAGGGGTTAATGATTGCAGATGTTGGTAGATACGAGTAGGTACAAACAGTAAGCTATTATTGATATAGGTCGGCTTGGAGTTTAGTTAGAGTATTGTCGGGATCCCACAAGTTACCGATTACTCTGCATTCTGATATCACCATCAGGTTAGCTACCCGAACGAACACTCAATATGTTACCCCATTTCTTTAATTATTTCATAGAATTATTGGACTTCTCACGATGTTGTATGGAATAAAATATACTTGTGAAGAATTAGCGTCAATGTTTCTAATTCATTCGACCAAATTAAATCATAATATGATTGCGAGTCTGATGATTAAGAGTGAATTCATACTGATATTTCTTAATTCAACGTCTACTTCTGTTCGGATTAGTAAGCTGGACTTCGGATGATATTCTGGTCACTTAACTCGCAGTTATCGAACGCACGATATATTGGGTGACTAAGAAGTCATAATGTTCTGAAATGGTCATGAGGGAACAATAATGAATTAGTCAGTGGAGTTAGTTAATTGCTGTTACTGGATCTTAGTAGATACAATTCGAAAAACGCATAGAATTATATCATCAGATTACCCTAAAATTGAATTTCTGGAAGATATTATGTTGTATTGGGATTGCTCGTACATTTAAATAAAACATCACATTCTACTGCCAATACAGCGATCAGAACCCATTAACCTATCATGATGATGTGAGCAACGCAGGATTCTTCCAGTGATACGTCAGTACTGCAACAATAACAAGTTATGTCCTCTGTGGGCGCACTCACCACTTTTACGGTGTACCCTAACCAATGGTTTCATTATCATTTCAGCTAAGTACAATACGTATATTATTTCAATTCACCAGATATATTGATTCTAGGTGATATTCCTTTAATTTCTGATAATATCATATTATGAGCATCTATAGTTGGAAGTGAAGAAATATAATTACAACATTTTTGAATAAGTTTAAAGGTTCTGGCTCCCGAATTCAACAATGAATATTCAGTGTGAGGTGCCACTGGCTCGATACTATTATTCTGAGCACCATCATGGCCCTTCTCCTATCTGCCCTCCTCCTGTCTTATGGTTTAGTGAAGCCATTTATTCCTGTCTGATAAAGTAGACTCAACTCTTCTATTAACAAACTACCCTCGTTTTGAGTGAGGATTGATGCACACAATGCGTCATCGATATTGAGAGTAAATGATCCCGCAGGCGTAGTAACTTATCTCCTCGCATAATTCCGTTGAACATCGGAAAATGCGGAGGGGGAAGCGGAAAACCGTTTCGATCCATTTGCATCGTGAAAATTGATACAGAAAATCTGCATAAACAGGTAAATATGTTTGGGGAAGACTCTGGGAAAATGGCAGGATCGACCCCTGCAGCCGACCGCTCGGGTCCCGAACTCACTATCGTGGGACCATGATTAATTCAATTGAAATTAACCCTCTCTCGCCCACCAACTCTACGTCTCACCACTCCTCCCCGCAACGCCCTGCGAATTGTTCTTCATTCAGCCATCCCGGTCCATCCATGAGGCAAATCCGCGGCGGGATTCAACCCTACCCGCTTTCACCTGGTTAATTTGAATAATTCCATATAACAGAGTGAGTTGGTGCCGGAGAATGCTGTAGGTTTTCATCCCTTAGCCCTACTCTGCTCTTGTTTGTTCCGCGTCACAGATTAGTTAACCCTCCACCCGCGTTCCGCGAGTTCCCATTACCGCCTCATCATTCCGTGGGCCGGTTTCAGTGGGTCACATTTTGAATCTATTGATTAGCATTAACTAACTTTAATTAGATTTTTCTGGGATTTCGCGATGCGCTATCAGCACCTTTGCATAACGCTACAGTTAGGGGTGCATTCGAACTTCAAAATATTCGACCCAAACTCCAACAATAGGGAACGACAGTGATTTTCATTCCTGACTCACCTACACAATAATTAAGACCGTGGTAAAAACAATTTTTACGGAAGTATTTATTTTTCCAATGTACGTCATCTACCTCACAGGCCAATCAGCAGCTATTCGCTATCAGGAGCTATTCGGTGGTTTTGTCTGCATTCCGTGAAAATATTTTATCTCATATTTACGGCGACTATCAATGCAATGCCATGCTATTTGCAATGAGTTTGATACGTAAATTTAATTAATAGATCAATATTATCGGTGTGAATTTCTAAATTACTCTTATCGGCCAGATATTCGTTGACGAGTGACTATTTGTTGGCCTTCCGGATTAGTAATCTTGACAAGAGGCCTTTAACAAAAGAGTAATAAACCGTTGTGGCCGCACATACATAAACAACAAAATTAATTAAAAAAACATTAAGCCGTTTCAATTATTTAATTTCTCCTCAGGCCTGCCAAAGTTGAGCTTCTGGCGGTAGATGGGGCTTCGTTTGTGTGTGGCCAAGCCGGGTACCATAGCTACCGTCGATAACCCTATAATTTATCCGAGGGCGGCCGCGCTCTGTCGGATGGGGTTGAAGAAGTGGCCTTATCAGCCATCCCTTATCAGTGCCACCTGTCCGGAGCAACTTGTCACTCCACCTGACTTTGCCATATTTCATAGATATTGCGGTTAGGCGAGCAATGATCGTGAGTGGGTAGGGGGTGGAGACATACAGCGGAGTTTGAGACTCGGAAAAAAAATGAAACATTCCTTGCAATGGTGTATCATAATTGACTACCTCACCATACACATATTTTAAGTAGGGCACATACAATAAATCAATAAATATTGAACGTAATTCTTGATTGTAAGATGTTGGGCTTTAATTTTGAAAGGTTTTAGCTGCGTACATATAGGCACCTCCCGAAAGCCCAACAGGTTAGAAACGAGCATACATTACGAAGACATACGGTTTTAGAAAAAATAAACTCGTGCATTCTAAACTTCATTTTAAGCACTATCTGCTCTTTGGTGTTTAATGGAAGGGCATCATTCTCAGCATTCATTACCGTCGGTGAGGTGAATAAAGCAGAGGAAATATCCTCCCAAAAGATCCAACACTAACGTATTTTAGGCCTTGAAAGCTTTTTTTCTGGCTCTCATCCCGATTAATAATGATTGATTACTATGGGCCGGTACATTCAGGAGGGGCTCTACCGGTAAATGGAAGGCCATAAAAAGGATGCATTCAACGACAGTAATGGGATGAACTAGATAAAGAACGCATGTTCGTAAATACAACCTCCATGAATATCGTGACTCCCTCTTCGTAAGAGTGAGAATGTATTTGTATCAACTAAAAGAATACTTGGAAGAGAAAATGAGAAAACTGAACATTGTCCTTCCATTTGGAGTCCAAGGTTTCTCTCACCTTTCAAACTTATTCCGGACTTGAGTACAGTTGATGTTGTTGCTCTTGTATGAAGTAGGTACTCGAGCTACAGCACTCAGAACACCAGTAGTTTTATAAAAGCCCGGATGACTGGGAGCTCGTGGAAACGTTAGTTCTGTAATTTGACGGCGAATTCGTTTTAAAAAGAGAACATTAAACCTGCTACTAGATCCATCTATTTTGGACTTTCGTTTTCCCAGTTCCATCTAGTGCCTGTTATAATTTCTGTTTGTCTAGAGCTTTCAATAATTCTCATTTAATTTGTACTGTCTACGCAATATCTAACGAATGATTAACGGACAAAGGTTCGTCTGTCTGTCTACTAATAGCCAATCCCTTATAATTAATATACTCGTACTTCAGACGACAAACACCTTCTGGAATTTCAAAAATGTTGAAGCACATAAGTGCTCCCTTTTCAATAAAGTGTCTGGGGTGTTGCAGGTTGGATCACTGATTATTTCCTATGAATCGTAAATGATCAAAGGAAAATTGACACCGTTTTCTCAAAGACTAACCACTTCTCGTACCCAGGAAATGCCTCCCGTAAATAAACTTACTATGAGAATAATACAGCCAATTGCAGGTTTATTAAAAGCCTGAAGATAATATAACTCTCACGTCAATCAACACTTCGCTGTACATATGTGTTGGCTTATCGCGTATTCTGCTCAGCTCTATTCAACTCTTTGAATCCAGCTCGTACATTTTAGACATGCGGCATCACTGGTTCATTTTGGAAGTGATCACTTACCGCTACTCCATTGCTGGCGTATACGAAAAGGCGTAACTGGTCTGATGATGATCTACTCTCATGGAGTACAAACACTGCTGGCACGCCGACGAGTTCTCCCAAAAGCCCCTAATTTCAATCTAGTCTTGATGAGGTCCCACGAGATGATTTTTTTGAATGATGCTATCTTCCCTGACAAAATCGTGTTTTTCTTTTAACGAAATGAAAAAGAAAAAAACTGCTGTATATTTTTCTTCTTTCCAACTTTTATTTTGGGATAAGAGATCAAAGGAAAACGAAATGATAGGGATGAAAGCTTTTCTACCCAAATAAAGCAGAGAGTTACAGGGGAGTATTGATGAGAATTTACTAGTAACTGTAAACGTCGTTTACTCAAAAAAGTTGTTTTATCCACTCGAAGCCCCAGGCGAGTCTGCTGCCCGAGAAATAAGAAACCTCTATAAGGGGAAACCTTGTCTAACGGCTGTAGGTTAATCAAACTAAAAGCATTCTCTTATAACCAATTTTTTTCTCCCGATTCCCCTCTTTGGTCGCCGTGGAGGAGAGTTTTGGGTCGGGTCGGGATTTTTCGAAGGGCATTGTGTGAAAGTTGCCACCCCTGAGCCTTTCAACATAGAAATACACTCGGATCTTTCTTTCCCCTGGTTCGAAAATATCACTCCTTTGTCCATCCGCCCGGTAACTGTGACCGGTCCGGGAAGTATTTCTATCTCAATCTCTCTCTGTCTCGTCACCTCCATACTACTGTATTACTCCTGTCAGAGTTTTAGGTGATAGTTCAACAAGTTGAATGTCTAAACTGTTGGACAGGACGCTCTATGTGGTTACAATTTGTGAGGTACATATACCTATGTTTTTGACAATGGTTAATTTTATATACATTTATCTTTTTTTATTTAGCTATAACTTTATTGTACAAATAGATACATTTTAGTTTTGCAGTAACAAATATAGTAAATATAGTAATAAATAACATGAGACGTGAGGGGGAGAAATGGTCCAGTGAACACCTCCTCTTATATATATTACATTAAAAAGATGAAATTGGTATCGGTCCTACGTAGTTTAGTCATAGCTCTGTGCTCTGGTGTGGTGATATTGGTAACTAGTTTTCTGGTTGAGGTGTTAGCAGGTCGGTGTGCTGTTTCCTTTTCAATCTGCGGAGAGGACGTTTAGGAGGACGTTTAGGTTTTGAATTGACAATGCTGACGGCAAGTGGATTGGGATGGTCCGTCAACGTGTGGTGGAAGCGGGAATATGAGCAACGCAAAACCACGTTTACCATTGGAACATCAGTGTCCTTGGGCAGATTGGAGTTCCTAATGTACGAGGGCGCAGAAGTGATAACTCGTAACACTCTGTTCTGAAATGTCTGAATTCTCTTTATGTGAGAATCTGACCAACCACCCCAAATTTGACAGCCGTATTCCCATATGGGCCGAATCAATATCACATAATATGTACGACGCTGTAAAGCGAAAATTTCCACTTTCATCTAGTTTTTCCAAATTTACGTAAGTGTTTACTATAATTTTCATCCTCTTGTACGTTCATTCAAGTTCACATAATATGTGATATTGATTCGGCCCATATGGGAATAAATGTATAAATTATATACCTACATTTATCATTTTGTATTTATCATTTAGGTTACATACTATGCATGGGAATTCCGATCTATTGCATAAATACGTATAATTCGCC
The DNA here is from genome assembly GCA_963920205.1 of Stenodema calcarata. Lineage (NCBI taxonomy): Eukaryota > Metazoa > Arthropoda > Insecta > Hemiptera > Miridae > Stenodema > Stenodema calcarata. The sequence continues at coordinate 25,085,879 of OY986049.1, read as the reverse complement.
ATTCATCTGACACATTGCACTGCGAACATTGGAATATTTTCCAAAATCGCTTGGGATCAAGCATGATATATATCATCAGGACTAAACAAATATTTTATAACTATGTCAGCGTTTAAATTGTGGAATTCACGGGGCTCACATTGTTTGAATAGCATAGTGCTAACAAGAGTCAATATTGATGGTTTTATTCATGCATTAGCTTTTAGAAGGGTGAGAGGGCGGACTCTTGGGTGAGGAGGGTTCGGTTTACCATCAAACACCGGCTGATGTTCAAAAGAGGGGCGTTTCGGTCGATTTTGAATGCCGTCCATAACTCCTGACAATAGATAGCAACATGAATAACTGTAAACATATTGCTACAATGCTGTCAAACTGTAAACCATTCATCAAATAAAGAACGCTCTCCTCATCCATACACTTGTTATAAAATGCCTACCTACCTGCAGTGTAATATTTTTTTCATATCAGTATTGAAAGTGGTGTACCTACATGATCAATCGTGAAGTACGAATTCTGCCAAGTGGAAGGAGGGATGATTGTTATGGGATAAATTGATATCGAGTTCCAAGCACTTTTTTCAAGTATATTAGATCATTATACAGTTGTTTGTACGATTTCTATCAACGAAAGTTGACAGTCCCATGATAATATGTGATAGTATCTGGAGTGTTGAGCATAACGAAGATTTCGATTTACAAGGCCGATTGTACTCTCAAAATTTCAACTTGTTCGAAAAACTTTGGAAGTTATCCCACAATGGTTTATTATCTTCTGAACAGATCACAACCTTGTGCCTACATCACTGCTCTGTACATAATTACCTTGTGATACCTATAAATATACGAAACAATTGGAGTAATGCGCTAAAATATTGTTCAAACAACTGACGAAATGATAAATTGACGAGAGAGTTAATTTATATTGATATAAATACTGGGAGTAATTATAATACTTGTACCTACGGCAATAAACTATAACAGAAAGTACCTACCACCGAATTTTCGAAATAACCTTCATTCTGTAGACACGAAAAGTATCTCAGACGGAGCAGCTCGATGTGACAAAACAATGCTGTTTGAATCAGCTGTTCACCAGAAAGACCGTTGACCCGACTAGCCACCGTTCGATACACGCCCTTGTTGATGGTATTTTACTGGCTCAGCCTGGAGCCCTCACTGTGAACGAACGGTCTGAATTAAATTTTATTCCAATTTGAACTAGGTATACCGTTCCATTAGGAATTTTCGAGATGTGACGTTTTAAAAATTTCTAAATTCATTTTGAACCCCTACCATTGACCTAGCGTTATGAAACGTTTCAAGGATCATTGTGAGGCTGGTCCCCACCAAATTTCATAATTTTAGGACAACTGGGCAAAGTTGCGCGGACGGACGGACGTGATTTTTTTAACGCGATTTTCTGAATCTACTTATTTAGAAAAGTAAACGCTCAAATGTTTAAAAAAAATTTCTTGGGCAATTCCAATGGTTCATTATTGAAGATGATAAACCAAAAGGGGATTACAAAGGTTTCTGCAGGACAGATACGGAATCAAATTTGTTCTTTGATGTCTGAAACGTTTCATATTGGGGGTCCGGAAAATTCCTTCGGTAGAGGGGAAGCAATATGTCCCGTTTCCGCTTCAATCTCCACCCCATTCAAGGTTCCGCCATCCTTGCTAGTTTTCGTCCCGCGTGCGCAAATAGTTTTGCCACCGAAAGTTTGAAATCCGTTTAAGGAGTGCCAAATACTTGTTATTTTCCTGTTAAGCGCCTTTCTCAAGAATACATCGTTTTATACCGGTCTTGGTTTATACTTATAGCGAATTTACGTGAGAAGAAACTGTAAAACCCCGGGAAGGTTGTAGAAAAACGGAATAACTTCATACGGTGCAATTGAGACAAAGGAACCAAACCTGGAGGCGGTGGGGCTGGTAACGAGGCAACAATAAGACAGTGGCTAACAAGAGCACTAACGCCGCCCCCGGGGGCAGTTGAAGTAACGGCCTGTCATAAAGTAATGGTTTTGGGCTGTTAACGGTGCGCTAACGCCAACAACAACAAGAACAAGTTAACCCTCGAACCCCCAACCCGGCGTTGCCGCCCGCACCACTACCCCGTTTCACTATGTGATCCCTCGGGAATATTTCTAAACGCTCGGGAACAGTTAGGGCTTCGGTTGACCGCATCAATTGCCGTAAAGCACGCTACTACGTAAATCCGCTTTGGGTCGCATTCTGCGAAGCGGGGAAACAAGTCAGATGCACCCAACCAATTTCACACTGACACTCAAACCACGTGCAAAAAAGCTCCAGCCATGACCTAATGAGCGAGCTTTGTCGAACGCCAAAGTACCTAAAGAACAGAGCACAGTTTGTTGGTACATTAATGTGGTTATTGAATGATTGAAAGCGATCTAAGCAGGACCGTAAAGTTCCTTCCGATTGTTATGATTCATTTAGCTGCGATAAGACATTAAGGGAGATAACGTGACCTTTCATCTTATAGTAGCTTAGAGAAGTGTATAAACATTACATAACTATAACATTACATTTCTTGATTCTGATGAATGTAGTTCAAACAGGCAGTCACCAAAAATGTGTATATATACCAATATATTATATTGGTGTAGTTTTTTTAATACATTTAGATGGATTTTGATTTTGGAATTCTTTAAGACCATCCAGAGCTTTGTATGACCAAGTGTTCATTCACAATAAGGGCTCACAGTTGGAGCAGATCGAAAGTCGTCAACACGAGGGTGAATCATGCGGCACTTTGTCGGGACAATGTTCATACTGGCCCAGCTGATTCGAACAGCACATGGTTTTCAGATATCGAGTTGATTAATAATTTATTATTATTATAAAAATATTATATTAATAATTATATTAATAACTGACAATGATGATTTAACCATTAAACATTGATTTCAGTTACTACTGAGTTAAGATGGGTATCGAATACTCGATTTAAAACATTCGATGTTTTTCTTCCGATGCTCATCACACATCGATGTTTTTCCTCCGAAGTTTATCACACATTGATTTTATTTCCTTTCTCTCATAATACAATAATTACAAACCTATTTTACGTTCCAGTATTTCACGTGGCCCTTTTGCTATCTATTGTCCTAGCAACTGCAATGTTTATGTCAGTCATGTTTGACTCTAGATAAGACGGTAGGAATGGAACCAAAACTACCACCACGTCTGTTGTAAATTAACGTTTATCGTTTGTCGATACCGAAAAGTGGCGAAAAGTGGATAACGAATTTCGTACACGTCAACCCCTGATGAGCTTAATCTACATTTGAACTCTCCACTCGAAAAAATTCAAGAAACACGTCTTGGCATCTTGTCTTTCAATGAATATTATGGCATAGGTAACCATTTCCTTTTTTAACGTAAATTAGTAAATTGTTCATGTTCAATTTTTTGAATAAGAACAAAATTACCGAAAAATTGACAGCTAGGCAGGTACTTGTACTTACGTACGGTACAGTAAGTAAGGTATTTTCTGAAAAAAACATCGACTTTATTTTTTTTTTCACGATGTTCTTTATACAGTAAAAAAAACTCTGCAAATTCTTGACACAACGGTTCATTATCTTCTTTGTACAGATCACCCTTCTGTCTAGATCACTAGGTCTAAATGTCTAGATCCTAAATGTTAGAATTATTATTATTATCAATTATCAGTAATTATTAACAATTTTATCAAGTACCTAGTGAAAATTATTATAATTTATTGTTAGGTATTAATAATTCGTATTTATTATTAATAATAATTATTATTAATCAATACGATATAATTCTGGGGTTTTTAATACTACGTCGGTAATAATTTTTCTATAAAAGAAGTACCTACCAACAAACATTCGAAATTACCTACCTTCATTTCCGTAGCACGAAACGCACCTCAGAACAACAAACTCGACATCACTTAAGCCATATGATGTTCCAAAGAGCTTGTTAGTATGAAAATGGACCTGTATTTCAACAGTTTGAGTGACGATCGTGTTGAGAGGCACAATCTTTGAGCCGTCATTGTGAACGAACGGCTGGTCGTACAAAGCTGCGGATGGTCTTAAAAAATTCTACGGAACAAACTCTATCTAAATATGAAATAAAAAACATACCGTTCTATATAAATGTTTCGAGATATGAGATTTTCAAATTTTCAAAATTCGTTTTGAACCCCTTCCCCTTGACCTAGGGTTATGAAAAGCTTCGAGGATCATTGTGGGGCTGGTCCAAACCCAGAAACCAAATTTCGTAATTTTAGCTCAACGTTAACTGGGAAAAGTGGCGCGGACGGCGGACGGCGTACGGCGGACGGCGTACGGCGGACGGCGTACGGCGGACGGACAGATTTTTTTTTATTCGATTTTCTGAATCTACGTATCTTGAAACGTAAACCAACAAATTTTGAGGGGGGGTTAAAATTTTTTTTTCTTTGGGCGATTCCAATGGTTCATTATCGAAGATAATAAACCAAAAATCGATGTGTATAAACATCACTGTTTTTTCAACCGACAGCCATCCCTACTTCTGAGAGCAACTGCGCAAACTACTCACTACTGGCTGCTTTTGGGAGCTTTGGGGTCGTGATGATCCTAACTCCGATGGCGGTAGAAATTATTGAATGATCAATAAATTAACCCAAATGTGAAATATGGTTCGAAGAAGTTGATTGGAAAAGATAAATCAATGTGTACACATTTTAATCTGTTGTTAGAGAATCCCAATGTTGATTTTATGGATGTACACTCACAACAATCCAACAGAGCCGGATATGAGAAATGAACCCTAATGCTCAGCAAACATACCAATTAATTCTCTAACTGCTTTTGTGATAATACGTAGTTCAGTGATCTCAAGTCATTGCAGGTCTGATGCGAAGTTATGAACCAGATTGCGTGGTAGGGGTTGTTACTACCCTTTCAACCATAAAATCCATTGTATAGATCTCAACGTCGATATTATACACGCGCATCATAACTTATCATAAAACGGGCTGAACTGCCGTTTGCACGGCGTTCATACAACCAGGAACAAAACCCACCATTAGGCTTCTAAGAAACAAGATCTCATCCTTTCTCTTTCACACCGAACTGTGCATTATTTTCTTCGTTCAACTTGCTCAAAGCACACTAAGTTTTCTCAAATATATTTAGTCGTAATTATTCAACTCGAAAGCAAGAAAAAATTCTTCTGAGAAAATACCAACAGGCGAAAAGGGGCAACCAGGATCTAAAGTTTGCTCTAGAAGACCTGCTTTGTTGGGGCTTACGTCAATTTCGGTGGTGGAATAAAAGAGTTACAACGAATGCATCAATTCATGTTTTGAGTAAAATAGCAATTACATAATTTCAATAATGAACATCTACTGAGTTTCCTTTTGTCTATCACTTGGCGCTAAAATTTAATTAAAATATGGAGTTTTAAATTTTGGATTATCATTATTTGTGCAACCGAGTGTTTTAGGAGTCCATTGATTCCATCGAAAGTTTCACTAATTGAGCCCTTATGGTATTCTCATCATGATATTAATCTTGATTCAAAATTGATATTGTTATCCATGTAATTTCCTTTAAATGTTAGTTTCTCAAGCTGGGAAGTTCCGTTTAGGCAAAATCCTATTGTACTTCACAAATAAAATTAAGTTCATCAAAGTAGGTAGTTTTTGTTTGGATTTCATGGTTAGCTCATCTAGGAATGGTACAAATAGTTGTTACCAACATTAGTAATTATTACCTACTAATGTTACTCGCCATAAAAGTGGATGCTAAGAGATTGCAATTCACCCAAAAAGGCAGCTGGTTCAATGTTGGGGATCGCTGTAGATTGCCGCCATTTAAATGTGAGTTTTTTCCAATTTCTCAAAGTCAGTTAATTGTGAAACCGCAAGATGTACTGATCTAAAAAACATGTTAGTTGGTTTTGTCCGAGAAGACTCCAATCTCATACGATGTTGTCCTTGTCTACACCTACAACCATGTAAATCCTGTCTACAAATGGGTCCCATCTCGTGACATATATTTCTGTATTAAGGCGAGAAGAAGAAGAAAATAAAGAAAATACAAAATCTCTCGAGTCCTTTCTTTTAAGATTGCATAAACTCGATCCGATGTGTAGATCTACCTCTTGTTATGAGGGAGCTCTTTCAAACAGCGGACTGCCTCAGCAAGCAATATCCCTTCCCTCTCACCACCCACGGTAAACCAACTTGAGAGGTAAGCAGCTTAAAATGCCCTTTAAGTATAAGCTCTCAGCGATGTGTTATTAACACTCTCCGGATCCTGTGGTCCCTTCGCATCGACGGCGGTTCTTTCTCGAGAAGATTACGTCCCGATCTTTTTTTCAATTTGTTTACTTTATTATTTTTCGTTCAACTCCTAAAACAATGTGATAAAACTTTGGCACACGACATTTTCAAACATCGGAAGATATTATTCTGGTATGAAAACTAAAGCTTTTGTTTCATTAGTGTTAGGAGTACAATGAACATACCTTCTAGACAAATCCGCCTCCTGGTTTCATAGCAAGTACTGAAATAAGCCCTATCAAACTGTGGTCTTCATCTGGGACGTCTTGCAGTTGTCCATATTGTATATGGGGAGTTGTGGTTTTCAAACGTATCTTACCTATTTCCTACCCAACTTGGCTGTATTATGAAGTTGGGCTGTAAGTGAATTATGCAGTTGAACTCTGCATTTACCCCATTAAGAACGATGGTGAATAATATTCTTATAACTATATTCTTATAATATTCTTAAATTATATAAAATAATTTGCAACAACCCAATGACTCGCTCATTTCCATATTATATGGAAATGAGTGAGTCATTGGGTTGTTGCTAAAAGAAGTATTTGTTGATGGTGCATTAGGGTTTAACTCCCGGTTTTAAGAAACTTGTGGGGTCGTTGCTGTATGTATTGTCAGTTAAAGTGCCTTTAAGCCTTTAAGAATATCGAGAGGATCAATAGTGTCTTCTAATTTAATGAGATTAACTCTTTATAATAAATATAATGAGTTAGATTTTGTGCTCCTTGATGGCAACGGTGTCAACATCGAATTCGATAATACCCATACTCAGTCAAATCCAATCAGGAGAGTAGTAATTTGGTTGAATGTATTGCGTTATCGTGGTGGACCATCGTGGTGGATTAAATTCTTGTGAACATAGGAAGAAGTAGGAGAAATGGAGGAATAGGATGTTTTTCTCGCTTCAATGGATCGTCACCATACACAACCGAATGCCCTTTTCCCAATCGAGCTGAATGAAATATGAGAAATTCTTTTAACGAGTTATTCGTTTCAAACATGAATATCTGTCCACCAGGTTCCTATTTAGTTCATATCCATCAGACAATCTCGCACGTTCTATCAGTCATCTAGGTTATTGTAAAATCAACTCTTACGAGCCATAGCCCACCATCAAGAGTAGAGAACAAGTACGAGTAGTTACGGCGTGAAATCGACGGAAAGCCCCGAAAAAAATTGCTGATAAATGGCCTAACCCATTGAATTGGTGTCACTTTTCTGCTTCATCGACGGTCATGCAACTTCTTCTAGCAGTACGGGCAAAACCGGTGTTTACACTTGGAAGTCGAAATTGACGGAATGTGCTTCATTCCACAGGTTAGAACTCGGGCGAGGTGAGAGACCCTGCGTGAAGGTAATTCTCTCTACTTAATGACTTCAAAAGAATGAAGGAACGACACGCGGTTTCTCAATAACCGCAAACGCGTCCTCTCAAACGCTTTCGTATCATCGAACGGGACGAGCTGGTTATTTTAACTAGTTGGTTATTTTCTTTGGAATCCGTGGAAGACGACTTTTTTCTCCGAAATGACACGTATTAGCTTTCAGAGTATCTCTTTCATTCAGCGACATCATTTAAAAACAATATCAATTAACCAAGAAACTATTTAATCAAAAACCGTTGATAAATTTATGTAAAACTTGGGAGTTGATCAACAACGTCATGGGGATGAGTAATCAATCATTTTATTCACAATATTGCCTGGTAGGCCAATGTGGGGAGGGAGTGGTGTTTGTGTCAGTAATAATTTTGTGTCAGTCAGTATGAGATATTAATGTTCAGAAATTGAGCGAAATTGATGTGACCACCACATGACACTTTTCGATTGCTGAGATTAATTAACGTAAGAGGCCAAACATGTTTTTTTCTTCAGCATATCAATAATTCCAAGTACAAAACAATAATGTTGTTTTCTGTTTCTCCTGTTAAGAACTCCAATTGCCTAATAAACATCTACTTGTAAAAGGTCGATGTGTTCGTAATGAAATTACTTCTTTTAGCCATCACCTTCTCCAATGTTATACGAAAAAGAAACGATAGTTTATGAAACATCATAATTCACTCCGTCGCAGTAAATTTCCTATGATATACTGCTCCGAAACTTCCGCCCGCTTTAATCCATTATCCTCTACTTCAGTTGCGGGTGTGATTTAGGGAATAAAAATAACGACGTACCTAATCGTTTCCCAGAGACGTTATCATGCCTCGGACTGAATACACAATTTATAAAAGGTGAGTTAACTGAGTTAACAAGTGTTATTACGCGTTTAGTATTAAACCTCTCTTTTTTGAGAAAATTATCTCATAAAATAATTCCAAATGGGTCCCACACGCGTTTTTCCGGTTAGGGATGCGAATTTTCCCAAAAGGTAAATCGGGGGTATCGGAGGTTTTGCTCGTGTGAGCTCCGTAACTTCGCGTGTTGAACACCTCGCGGCGAAGGCAGTTTATGGGGTAATTTTCACGACCTCTCAATCCGCGGGGAAGTTCGAAGGTCAAAGTGCTACCTCACTAGAAACCAGACCTGAGTTCCGCGCCTAAAGAAAAATCTCCATTATAGGAACTTGTGAATGCTCCCTTGAAACGATTCTAAGTTGTGTGGTAGCCCTTAAATGAATGGTTGACTATCAGATATTATTGACCTTTCGGATCGGTTGTGTGAGAACAGACTAGCACAACCCGGCTGGAGTGTGATACAGCACAACCTACAATGCCTAGCTAGTTAACACATTTTTTTAAATTATTAAATTCATTAAAACTTACTTCAACTCAATTTTTGAATCTTTCTAACGCTCAATGGAACGAAAAGTGACAAACTTTGGATAAAATCAAAATGTAAAATGAGAGAAAATATACAAAGATTAACCGAGAGGTGGGAATTTTTGAAGAATTGGTTGAGATTAGTCGGTATGAAGCTATGCATTTTAAATGAAATTGTCAAGTCTCAGTATTCCGAATTTCTATTGTGAGCAAAGGAGTCATGCTATTACCCATTTCCATAAAACTTTCCTCGTTAATTGGTAAATATTCATCCACGTTTTCCTGATGGTAACCTTCAGTGATTCTGTGAATAACGCTGCGGCTATAATGGGCCATCCATTTAATCATTATAAGTTATAAATCTGAATCACAGACCTATCTGTGTGACTGTCTACACTCAATTAATTGTATTATCTCTTGAATAATATCAAGGTTCATTCCAATTTCAACGCACATGTTGAACAAGCAGGAAATATGCCATTTTATTAGGTGCTTTTATTGCCCGATCAGTGAGAATTACTCTGCTTCATATTGATCAAGTGGGTCTCTATGTAGGTTATTACCTGAATGCGAATTTAGCGGGGGTTTTCCGATATCAGATCAAAGTGATATCCTGCTTCATCAGATTAATGCGACCTCTCAATGCGTATAATACGGTTGTCTCCCAGCCCCAGTTCCTTCAGCCGTGACTCTCATTTCATTCGGCCAAATTGACTTCTTCCTATCAGTTCCAACTCAGCCCACGGTGGTGTTTTGTATTTTTCTGCACTACTAATTGTAATATTGTCTCGTGCCCTCGCTTTGAAACTTGAATTGAATACATTTTCATAACAAATTTTGAAATACCCATGAAATGTTCTTTGTATGAAGTAACTGGGTATGTACATATTACACCTTCACTCAAAATATCGCTATAATCCGAAATGTAAAACCTACCTGAAAATTCATGAGAATTGTGCAACGGTTGGGTGAAATTCCGAGAAAGTAATCGCACAACTGCTGTGAGACGTAGAACGACATATTGCAGAAAATGGATCAGGAAATCGGTTCCCTACTATAGGGAGCACTGATAGGTACAATGCAACAATGAGACGAAGCTGTTAATGCCCCTACCTATAATGTCCGGTAGACAACATCACAATTTCCATGTGAGAAATGTGTTAATGAGTTTGCACTCCACTATACTTCATAGTATGAGGTAAATGTATTACATTTCATTCATAATTCAAAGGTTATTCTTGCATGCCATTTGTCCTGCTCGTATTGTGGATCAAAATATCCAAAATCTTCCACTGGAGAAGGGTTTTAAAAATCTATCTCGATGATTAACAATACACCGGTCGAGTTAAGTGAGGTCCACTCAGCAGTTTAGGTAATTCGGCTAATGTACGTTTATTCGAAATTGAGCTGTCTACATCTGAGTGTTCCTGAGAACTGGTTTCCACCTCATTATAAAAATAAATGGTTTCATCACAAAGTTTGTTTTTTCACTTTGTTAATATTATCGATCTGATGGACTCTAGTCAGAACGTGGTTACAAAAGTTTTCGTGTTTCATATTTGAGGCCAACTATTCAGAGTTGACATTCCCTCTCTTATTTGACATATATGCCCCTTTGACATCATCACTATTCAAACCTTATAATCCATGTTAAGGGCTCAGAATGTTGCTGTCCCTTGAGGGTTTTTCCTGTCTGTATTAGAGATTTGGCAGACACCAAACCCACGCTTTTTGCGTTATCCTACAAGGGAAATACGATATTTGTACTTTAACATTGATGGAGGCAAATAAATATAAATGCCTATATAGGTTTTAGACAAGATTGTTAATGCAGGTCAAGGTGTTGGTTCTTAATCCATATCATAACCCGAGCCTTGGAACAGCGGTTTTACCAAGTTTTAATGGGTGGATAAGTGATATGAAGGGTCCAAAACACAATTTCAAAACAACCATCAATTGATCGTGATCGATCAAAGTATCTCTTAATATCTGTTAAACTTCCTCGTTCTTATAATTGGTTGGCTAGGGAGAGTTATGTTTAGTTGCCCTAAATTGGGAAGCCGTTGCAAAAATGAAGTGAAGTAGAAATTTTGAAAATATTCCCAGAAGAGGGGAGATGAAAAGAGCTTCAAAATTCCAAAGAACCTTGAAAAGACAGACTAAGGGGGCTGAAGCGACTGGAGTTGTCGAGAGAAGGAGCGGGTCGAGAGAAGGTTTTGCTTAATATTAGTTTTGATATTAACCAAATCATGGCAAACCGCTTGGAACGGCATGCATAATATGCGCTCAATTTGTGGATGATCGCCTCCCATCCCCATCCGACGAGCCACCCTCCAGTCTTCGTCCGAGAGTTATATTAAAACCACAACCAGGGAGTCGCCGACTGGGGCCACCCGAAATTTTGCCTTATGGGAGTGTACAGTGGTGGAGGAGGGCTACCATTTCCTTGAAGGTTGCTTTCCAGATTAAACGTCTGCACTGGCGCCAAGTGGGCGGATTAGCATCGCTAATCTTTTGCGAGGAGTTCTGCGTTTTGGGAACGGTTCAACTTTTGAAATGGCATAGGTGCAAGAGAGGGACACGCTCTCATTTAAAGTTTGAATCTCATTTGAATTACAAATTCCCAAGGAATTTGACAACTTGGGATGTTGCGGTCGAATTATGAAATGACCACTTTCAGTTTCGAATTTTTCAATGGCCATTCTTATTTTCTACCAAAATCCTGTTCAAACACCCAGATAGTCCCTCCATTACATAATTTGACGTGGAAATAGCAGATTGATTTCCTAATCTTCGAGGTAAATGTGCCTGTCGGATGATCTGATCTTGAAAGTCTCACCTTCAAATGTACGAAACATTTATAAGTGGTATACCATGCCGTCTTATTCCAAATTTAAACACCAAATTAAATATATTATTGTTATGGTGTTCAACCGCTGATACAACTTCAAGTACTATTCACTGAAATTCGTCGATTTTATTACTCCTCTCCAGGCTTTAGGAACCCACCACCAAAAACCAAGACTAATAGTTCTAGTTCTAATCTAATAATTGGAATTATTCTTACCATATTTTGTAGCCATTTCGAAGGATTCAATCTCTCAATTGAATCTGAATTTCTGTTATGTGAATTCATAGATAACTTAATTATTATTATTATTAATAAATTATTATTGGATCACTAGTATTTAATTAAATAAACCAAAATTGGGGTCCTTCTGATTATTAGTCTATCCTATCATTGTAGATGGTAGATGGTATCACTTTGGTAATAACGTAAGTAAATTGTAATAAACAACGGATCGCCGTTGATGTCGCTGTTTCGCTTGCTCATTCAAAAACAAGAGCGAACATCTGTTCAGACGACAAATAGAACGTGGATAAGTGGATGTGCTGTTGCGAGGCTGAGGAAAAATCCAATATGTAAACGAGTCGGGTTTTTCTCTCTTTTTCGCATTTACCTGACCGTGTCAACCTTGTTTTCTTCGTTTTTGTTGTACACCAGGAGAGGAACGTCGGGGATTACCTTCAAATCTCCATCAGCGGCGAGTAACTGTCCGTGGGTGTCGGTTCCGTTGATTACTTCGTGGTAATTGATTATATATTTCTCGTTCCTTCCGATCAAAATATTCCCAAAACATTGGCGAGCTGAGCGAAAGCATGTTATGAAAAATTGAACTTCGATCGATGTATGGGAACAGCTGATAGAAGTAAGGGGTGGTTTAATCTCGGGGTTAATGGCAAACATTAGTGCTTGATAAATTCCATTATTCTTGACGTTTGCAGCATTTTTACCGCCTGTTATCGGAAATAACTCTGTTGAGTTCTCAACTTGATCTTGGCGTAACGATATCCTGTCAATGACGAAATAATGAATATTCAAAGAAGAAATTTTTGAGTGTAACAACAAGATGACAACAGTATACTGAGTTGTAACAAACAACATCGTGCATTGTTATTTTTCAAGGCCATTATCTTGCTTGAGAGGAGGTCGACACTGCAGAATGACAGAGAGAAACACCAGACTGTTGGTAAACAGTAGAAATATCTTCGAAGCTTGTTTGAACAAAATGATATTGTTCTCTGAGTGGACAACTTCTTCTCTATCAACGGGGGTTCAGTATTTGAATGGTTTCGTCGTCTTCCTTTTTGTCGCAGGTAAAATACACTCTATTTCTTTCACTTTGAAATTGTCAATTATGCATACTTCAACATTTCATTTTCTTCTATTTATAAACAAAAGGAGACCATGAACTGCTTACTGTTGGTTTTAAGTTGTGTGTTATGGGTTGGACACACATTCTAGCAAATTTTCGAATAAAATGAAGCTAGGTATTGTACTCGGTCCAAAATTGTTGAAACTCGACTTTTCGAAAACATTGTATACCAAATCCGTTCCAGACCTTCTGAATTCACTGATCAGTAACTCTCGACAGAATTGAGAAACAAAGTTCGACTTTGCCCAAAAAATCTGTCTTGACAATCGAATGCAGCATGGCTATAAGAGCGAAATTTCGAAGAAATAATTGGTTTTATGTAAAACGTCTCCATTAAAGAACATGATGTCCATGAAGAACATCTCAAGTATCATGTAACAGAATGTTTCATTTTGGGAATTTAGGAGGAATTTTTTCCCTCTAAAACTCCCCACAATCCCCCCTTAGAGTGCCCTGATTCTGACCATTTACGAACTTAGCCTTTCGATTGCCAAGCCAGATTTTTTGTGCAAATTTGTACCTACACACTTCTGACAGTTTTCTGACACTTGTGACTTCGGCTTCCCATAGTGTTCACATACTATCAATCGATATAACCTTCAGTCTTCACCCCACAAAAAAAAATTTTTGTACTATTTACACTCGATTTATATCCTAATAGTTAAACAGTTGCCCCACTGTCCGGCACAACGCTAAAAATATGACCTCGATCAATAACTGTAGAAAACAAAACGTAAATAAATAACCATTAATGAAACGAACACTAAATAGTTGAACGTAGCTTTTTACCAGGGTATGGAAAATTGACAAAACGAAGGAAGACCCGTTGTCAATTATTTTCTCGGTGTAATTGAAACTTTTGTTTCGCTGCGCTCAAATGGACTGAAGGCCATTACACGACTGATTGAATCCTCTGTAAAATGCGCTTAATTGGCTTTTAAATAGACTGCTATTCTGTCTGACGATTTTCAACCCTGTCGATTGTGATATTGAAATTGGACACGAATCCTTGTTACACGGTTTTCCATGTTTTTCATGTCGATGTTGAAGTTAAAATTTGGCACGAAGCCTCTTTACACGATTTCCCATGTTTTTCAGAACGTTAAGGTCGATTCCGCTTAACCGTTTTCACTAAAGTAGGCGTCCAAATGATACTATTGAAATATAAGTTAATATAATAGCTAAGTTGGTATTTGAACATAAATTCAGTTTGAATTGTTTTTGTTGGATCCAATCGAATGAGTAACCATCCAGAAATAATAGTAAGGTAGCCGAAATTTGATATCAGGACAGTAAAAAGTGAATAACAGGCACTGTTTAGTTATTAGTAGAATGGTTACTAATTGTAAATATTTGATCAATCATCGCTACTCTCAAAGCTGAGAGTTTTCTTCTAATTGGCTGAGTATTGTCGAAACTTCCGTAATAAATAATGGAACAGAATCACCGCTGGTCCTTCTCAACAAAAATAATATCTGCCATAGATAGTTAGGGTATGTTATACCCTAACTATCTATGGCAGAACCACCAGCAAAGGCCATCATTTGTTGAGTTGTTCAAGTGCCTGAAACTTGAGTGGTTCCTGAAAATATCTTTGTGCATCCTTCACGTTACATGCAGGATATCTTCATCAGACAGACGTTGATAACTCGAACTCATAAAGAATGAACGCACCATTCTGCACCATCTGCAATTGCTCCATAATTTTTACTGTGGAAATATTCTGACACTAAGAAGGGCCAACTAAGGCCCACCATTCGACTTATTCGTGCTCCATAATATCATCATATTATGATGAACGACTGAGATTTGTTAACGAATATCTTGAGTCTATTCATTGAATAGTTGGAATAGGTATTATGAGTCTCAAATGGAATGTTCTGCTCGACTCACACGGGCCAGGTCTATAACGAACCCATTTGAAATTAATTTAATTTTCCACGACAAATCGCCATTTCTGTGATTATCAAGTTTGATTCAAATTTTTGTTGGATTTGGCACAATTTCAAGTCGCCAGTAAATTGTGCTGCTTATGTATTTCTATAGGAGGGCACTGAAAAGTCGAATTGAAAGTTGTTCCAGTATAACAAGCTTTGAGATCCTCCTTAGCGTTCTTTTTGAACTTAGTTGGCCCTTCCGTTTTTCAAGCTCAACCTTTCGACGAGCTGTTTCTTACAAAAGACCTCCCAGGAAATGAAGCGCCTTGTCAGAAACACCTTCTGTAAACAAAACTATTGGCTTCCTTTTTTTGCGGGCTGGTACGCACGAAAAGAAAAAAGAGCTTGATCTTCTTTTCCCCAAGGCAGTTGTCTTTTGATGTGACAAAGAACTGATTCTTTGGGCTAACTTTGATAGCTCCTTGCCACCTCATTTTACACAAAGTCCTCTCTCCGACCCCTAGCGGAGAACCCAACCCTTGTCCTTGCCATCTTAAAATGCTTCTTGTACGACTCTTTGATGCCGTTACCCTGTGAAGAGAGACAGTACCAAAAGCGGTGGCAGGCAGGGGATGGGGTATGGGAACCGTAGCATCCGAGAGGGTTGAAATCCCAAAGGAAGAGCCGAATTGACTGGAATGTTCAATACAATGCTGCTCCCGTCGGTACGGGATAAGGGAATACTTTGGATTCTCGCTGTAATAGAAATGCAAACCGTATATTTATACTGTAACCACCCAAGCACCGTCAAGACACTAGATTCTCTTTGTTGTCCCTTTGACAACCTTTTTGTACAGAATCAGATTCGGTTTGAAGAAAGAAACAATCTTATAATTTCTTTTTAAAAGGAGAACAAATCATTTGTTATAATTGGACAAAAGGGTGTAGTCAAAGTCGTAACGGGGGTCATAGGTTTGCTTTCGGTATGTCGATTGTCAGCATGAAAGGACCCAAAAGAAATTTACCCATCCGAAACCGAAATTTGGCGTCAATCAAAAATCGGCAATGAGAATAATCCAAATGAGCTTAAATTGAGGCTTATAAGGGATTCGGAGTCCATAATGACCCGTGTGAATTTCATAGAGGTGGCAGTGTCTGAGTACATGGAAACTTGAAACTCTGGAGTATGATATTTATACACGGATCAATTCGGTCAATTCAGATTTCATTTTCAACGATTATGCATTTTGGTGTTTATATTGTCTTTCTTTGAATGCAAATGCTAGTGACTGCTCATCCTATTGGAACTCCAACATACTGCTGTTACATAAAATCATAGTCAATACGCCAATTACTAACATAAATCCATAACTACCGGACACATGGAAGTTATTCTGCCCACTCACTTGACAAATGCTGAAGAAAATATTTCCTCCCCTCATTCTCATAAGATATATAAATAACGTTATATCTCACGCATTAGATTCGATGCGTGCAGTGGATTCCGGGAGGAAACGATCCACCAGATGGTACATGTATATGGTAATGGTATGGTAATGTATATAAATCGCAGCAACACTAAGAGAGGATTTGGATTCAAGTATTGCTGTTCCCCTCCACAGGGTAATGAAGTGTCCATTTCATGATGAATGAAGAGCGATTTAAAGAATATTGTGAAGAGCAGCAGGAATATGGAACTAATTTGGGTGAGGAGCAGGACTTGTGTACATTTCTTCGGAACGCCACGTATCCATTTTTACGAAACATTTTGAAGATAATTCATTTTATTATGTGTGGTGGCAATATCCGTATACAACACTAGGCCAATAAACCTGAGAAAAAAAATTCGATCCACTAAATTCGATACTCTTGAGAGTCCATGCCTGTGGAGAATATCCGAGAGCTGAATCAACTACTAAGAATCAGTTCCAACTCTTGAACGTTTCGATTGTTGACGACATATTTTCTTCTGATGAAGTCCTTTGTCCTTACGTTCCGGCCTTGTAGTAGTAACAAATAGTTGTTATATGAAGACTGTTCTGTTCTTGTTTAATGTTGTATTAAGACCTCCCAATACCAGAAACTGGTACCTACTACTTCATTCACCTCGATGTATTCGATGAAACGGAAAACGAGCAAATATTGATTCATGTCCGTCGTTTCTGTCAACTTCAATTGGGTGCTTGGTAGAATGTTTGACTCGTCTCTACGACCACCGTGATTTCACATCAAGTTCGCACACGTTGGGGTTCGGTGAGTCAATGTTTCTTGGTCTGCCATCCACACATTTTCTGCCAGGATATTTGCGCACCATATTCGATCTTATATTATCTTCGGGGAGGTACGTTTTCTCTTAAAGTGTGAGCACAACTGTTGAGAGGTCTTAAACCAACTCAGTTCAATACAATTTGTAGCTTGTTGTTGACAAATCAAAGAATCTCGGGTCCATGAACTGCCTCCGCTTTCAACGATCAAGTGGATCTCAGGAACGTACAAGTTGCTTCAATAACCGATGTGGGAGAAAATATAAACAAAACTCCTGTTTGTAGCTCTCTTGCTCAGCTCCGAGCTTTAAACTCTCTAAGGATTCACAGGTCCCTTGCCTCCTTCACTTCTGTTTGTGTGCTTTACTGTTTGACTATGACTTTTGGGAGCAAGACAAACAAATATGCCGCCTTGAGAGGAAGCCCACCCCGATAGCTAGGTGATTTCTTTCTATTTTTACCGTCAAACAGCTGCCCTCCCCCCCGCGTATGCGGAAGATCTCTTGAAAACGTCTTTGATGCTTCCCGCACCCTGGTTTGCTCCCATAATGTACTTCCTAACGCGCTTTCAGTAAAATAAACCAGGAGTTCTTACGTGCTGGCCGCAACCCCTTAGTTGCTTTTCCTGTTTTCCGGAACGATCTTTACGGCCTTCCGCCTTTCCATCTGTGTAGGACACGTTAGGAATCACATAAGTTCGATCGATCGTTAAAACTTGTAGCACATTCCTTCAATATATTTGTTGGTTGGCGCCGCTTTATTTATTCATTTCCACCTATGTGGGCGCTGTTGTACTGTTTTTTTCTTTTTTCTTCTTCTACTATTTCCAGCTTTACGATCAACAACTTCCTTCCTAATCCTCGTGCCTTTTGAAAGTTTAAAGCTCGAAAAATCCGGCATTTCATCTACTTATTTCAAGTTATCACAGCTCTATGAGACAATCAAGTTGTTCTTCTGAAGTTTATTTTTTGTCCTCTCCACTCTGTCGAGGAGTCCTTTCGAAAAGAAGCGACGGCGTTTCGCGTTAAATATTCGCATTTTAAGCGGCTCTTTTCCACTTCACTCTCGCCCAGAGGTAAGGGATCCTTTCTCACGGATTTCATTTAAAACATTTGGAAACGGTACCTACTTTTTTTCCCTCCTCTTTAGAGGTAATAGCTGAAAAAGAAAGATTTTCACTCCTACACTCACATTTTTTCGGAGTGGATGTTTAAAATAATCGCTTAAGAGAAGGATGATGAGGGGCGCGTGGTGGGGGTGACTGAGCCAGCGTATTTACGTAAACGGCGCTAATATGTGCGTCGTGGGCTAATCCCAAGGAAAACTGTTTCATATTCATTAGCACCGACTGAGGGAGTGCGCTCAACTATGCATAATTCAAACCTGTATTCCTCGGTGTTATATATAATTCAAAAGGCGGAATTTAATATGAGTCAAGGTATAATCCCCTTCGATCTCATTTTCATTTGGCTTTGTTCCCAAGCCACCATCAATTCGTCGATGATACTCCCGAGTTTAACCCTATTGGGAAAGAAAGATGAAAACGGCTCGGCTTTATCAGTTTAAATTATAAGGCTCTCATAAAATATCAACCAAACCAATCGGATTGGTTTTAGCCGTCCACTCGTAACATAATGATGCATGAGATCATAGCTGGGACGCCAGATGTCGTTCAAGGTCCTGCCATTAAGTACATTGAAAGTTCAGGGAGTTTCCTCTCATTTCTCGAGGACAAGTCTGTAAAATTGTCGGGTATTTATTCTTGTTTATTTCCTAATTACGAAGTTTCTTGATTAAAGAAAACATTTATAATCCCTATAAATGAACCAATCTACACTGCCCAAGTCGCTAAATGCCGTCACAACTTAGTTCCTATCTACCTGATTTCAAGTACGCGTATCTTGATGAATATTATCCAGCTTTCCTTACATTCGTAATATTACTAAGTACATTGCAAGGTCTCGTATGTCATTAATTTTTGTTTTTGTTTTCTTTCAGGTGAGCAGCCATTGATGAGTAGGAGTTTTACTCAACATTGATCGGTAAATTTAACCTCATTACCAATGCTAGGCTGGCATGATTTAATTGTTTATTTTTTATAGCTGACTACCTTGAAATCGGTCACAAACAACCGTAAATGATTTTAGTCGATTGATGCAATCAAACCATCAACGATTTCTGTAGAATCCCTAGTAATTTGTGTTGAGGCCTAGGGATGTGAGGACTGTATGATTAAAAAAGGTTAGATGGATGAAAGATAGAACTTGTATTTCGGAAATAGGAATTTGACAGCACAGTTGACGTTTACATGATTTAACAATGCAAATGGATTCAACTAGGACGACAGACTGCGCTGTCAAATTCCTATTTTCGAAATACAAATTCATTCTGTCATCTATCTAACCCTTTTCAATCATAAAGTCCACATATTCCTAGGCCTCAAAATTTGGTCCTTCAAGCCGGATTGGAGGAATGAGGTTAGTTATGGTGGTCGTTGGATGACGAAGAATGCGAAGACAGAGCAGATGAATTTATAGGCATATTGGAAGACGAAGACGAGGAGTGAGTTCGGTTCAAAAGCGAATTGTGGCTTTATTCCCCCAAAATGACTAGGTGGGATGTATTTGAATTTGACAGCAACTACACCAATGCAAAAGATGGCGCGACGAGCAACTAATGTGCGGGCTCCTCCAATTTTTATCTCCGACGACTTATTTACCAAACTCTTCTGTTTTTGTTACATCTTGTATTTATTTATTTATTTATTTCATTAGTAAATTAGTAAATAGTAAAATAGTAAATAGTAAATAGTAAATTAGTATTAGTAAATAGTAAAATTTAAATTATTAGGAATTTATCCTTTATTATTACCTATGTATTACTTGATAGTAATATGAAATTTTAACCATCTCTATTATTCGCTCTAATGTCAGGAAACTGTTCTGGCTAATCAAGCTTTGTCAATAAATTTATCTTTTTCTTAGTGCCAGATTGAACAATAATTGTTCAATTATTGCTTGAGTTCAATAAACTGAATTCAGCCTCTCGATGGCGTGCAGTAATGGGCTCTCATTGCCTAGGCGGACTAAAAACAACCCTTGGGACCACTAATAGGCTACCCCTGCGAATTATTACGTCATCAGCACCCAAATTCGTTATTCAGTATTCTTTCGTACATAATGTAGTTTCGATTTATGCTCTGTTACAATTGAGTTACCAAGCGGTTACCTATCCTAATAATATTACAACAAGGATACTGTGTACAGAACCGAGATCTATACCTACGGAAGGTGATTTGTACATGAGATGATAAACTGTTGTGGAAAAATTGGCAGAGTTTTTCATAAAAGGACTGATTAAAATTGAGCTCATGTTTTTTCGACACTGTAAAATAATTTTGTATCTTGGAAGGAAGTAATGTATAGTGACGCTTAGTGTACGTTTTGTTTTATGGCTGTGAGTGGATGAAGGTTAACAGAAAAAATATCTCCGTTGAAAGGCTCAAGATTGATCGCGGCTCCTCCCGACTATCAATGACAAACACTGCAGTTGTGTGAAAACACGGAGGAAGGAGCGACGACGGGAACCGGAAATCCCATCGCGGGAAAGGAGGAAGCAACCCGGAAAAAATGCGGACGAGCGGTATGAGGAATGAAAGTGATAAAATGGAAAAGAAGGAAAAACTGATAAGGCAATATGCTGTATCTTGAATAGCTGGCGGGAGTGGGAGTGCGTACTGAATGGTGCAATGGCTTGAAGGTGGGTCGAGACGCGGTGGAAGGAAGGAAACTGTTCTTCCTCCATGGTTGGGCAGGAGGCTCTACAACCCTCAACCCCCACCTCCAGTCATTTACAATTCCGTAGGAAATGACCCCTCTCCCTCACTTCTTCTTTCACTACAGTAACCGGAGGTGGCCCCTTTTTCCTCCCAAGGTTTGTTTGCCAAATTGCTTTAATCGGTTCGATCTAAGTGGTACATTTAAACATTCTATTTATATCCTTCTTCCACAACAAAAGAGCTCGTTTCCCATTCATTCCGTCTCCCCCGCCTTTCGCCTATTCACAATTTTTTCAAACCTCTTTTTTCTACCCTCATAATTGAGAAATTTGTTTTTATTCCGGGTAATTGAGTTTATGGGCAAGTTCTTTTCCCCGTTTACACTCTGCTTATAAATTCAAAGACAACAATCAGTGAATATTAATTACCAGGTTCCTTCGGCCACGAATCTACATGAATAAGGGTTTATTTTTTTTAACAAATCGTTCGAATAAATACTGATTTCTCCCTGATATACTGGAATTGTTATCTCCCTTCAACAGGTTATTCATCTGCTTACTCTCTCGTGTACGTTAGATCTGTTACTTTACGAGTACGTGTACATTAGGTCTGTATAGTGGGATTTGCAGATGAATCTCTCATTTCAGTCAGGGGTGGAATCCACTGAATTCAACAAGCGGCCAAAAACATCTACCAAATCGTTAACCATAGGATATTCCAGTGGCACTGGAAGTGTTCAGATTGAACTCTCCCTTAACCGATTTACCCGTAAATTTAAGGATCTGCGCAAAACTCTAACGAAGATTCTTATTCTTACACATTATAAAACTTTTTTTTTACTAATCCATTATTTATTAAAGATTAAGATAACAACTGAGCCATATAGGCTATCTACCTACTTCACTAGCATACATAAATCATGTGTTAGTGGAGTTACAGCTCATCAGCAGACCCAATTACGAGCATACTGGACCGTTCATTTTCGTCCTCAATTTCGCAAAATACATAAGTCGGGTGGTTTTGTCCGTTCCAAACGCTGCGCCGTTCCACTGTTGTACAAGATCCGGATCATTTCTAGATTTACATGTCTGTGAAGTCTTTCTTCATGCCTCACCGCATAGTTCTTGATGGCTTCGTTGACGGTTCCCATTTTCCGATCAGGATGAAGGTCGTCATTTCTTATGTACGGACTACCCCCTGAGTAAATTGTTTTGGAAAACTTCGAATGTGTTTGATGTTGGATTTTGTAGAGCAGCCCCAAATTTGAATGCCATACGTCCAGACTGTTTTTAGAATTTGCTTGTACAGCAGTAACTTGTTGTGAGCTTCTAGTTCTGAGTGGCTCCCCAGTAACCAGTAAAAGTTCCTATACTAAGTATAGGATCAAGTCTTGACGTTGAGCTCGTTTTTTTTTTTTTTTTTTTGTTTTTTTAATTTTGATGCGCTCATTCCATTTTAGTTTGGCATCTCGCGTCAATTTTAATACGTAAAATTCACGTATGCAGATTTGGCTTCGTAAAGTTTGATTCTCCATTTGATGACTTTATCAAGGTGATTTTGGGAGCAGCTTCTTCTGCTGTGTCCGGCTCGGCCGTGAATGCTGTATCATCATCAACTACACTTTCAGCTGATGGAAAATCCATTGTGTACATTAGATATAGCACGGGCCCGAGGGCACTAGCTTGTGGGACTCCTGCGCAGATATTCTTGAGCCCAGAATACTTACTCTGAATACCTTACCTTACGTGTCTGCTGCTGATGTAGGATTTAAGTATTTCAAAGTGTCTAGCAGGTAAATCACATTGCAGTTTGCACATCAAGCCATCATGCCTGACCCCATCAAACGCTTGTGAAACATCCAAGAACACACATGTGCATACTTTCTTGTTTTCTAGTGAGTTTTCTATTGCGTTGATGATCCGATGGATCTGATCAATGGTTGAATGTAACTTATAGTGCCGGTACAAGAAACTTGAACAACAATACTCATTAGGTTTTCGAAATACCATCAAGTACCTATTAGTAGAACTTTGACTGTAACATGTTGATACCTGCCATGCTAACATGTATTCTCACGTAAAAGTAGTTTGAGGAGCATGGTCCATTATTCAGAGAAATTATTCAATCAACGATTTTTTGGGCTCTCGTAATGCACAGTTGGAGTGTTACGATTTGTTTGTATTAGCTTGTATGCTTCGAATGTCTAAGTTTTAATTAATTAGTAAATTCTAATGGATTTTATCTGATACATTTTATTTATTAAATTACTAAAATAAGTTAGCTGTTATCTGAATCTGTACGTGATTATTCAAGCATTCGTCTTCCTTCTTCTCGAGATAAATTTTTTACTCGGTTATTCAAAACCAATTAATAATTACACCCCATACTGCGTTCAACCAGGCTCTCATTGCGTTGCGTAAATAACTCGGTTGATCGAAAAAACTCTGCTAATTTATACTAGGCATTGAGAGGTACAAGATATTTACCAAAGAAAACGGCGGTATACAATTAAAGGGGCTGCAAGGTAGATTAATGGTTAATCATAGTTTTACTTATTTACCTCGCTTTCATTCAGGGAACATGTTTATAACCCGTAATTAATTTTGCACTGTGGGTATTTAGTCATTTTTATCTAACCTTCAGTGGTTTTGATCTGTTTACTGTTTCAATTATGCAGTTCTTTTAATGATTCGCGGAAATCGATATCTTACGTACTTAGTCATGGTGTTAGAGAGCAGCGGAGAAACCCAACGCTTTTTTCTTCCTTCAATTGGCATTAGCCAGGGACATCAACCATGAAGGGTTTTCATTTCTATCAAACTACATAGGTACCTAACATAAACTAACGCTAATTGTCTCCTTCAATCAATTGTGTGGTGTGTATGTCAACCATCTTATCCATAAAAAGTTTATATTACCCAGTAGAGAAATGAAAAGAAACTCCTTAGGTGTCACTTTCTAAAAGCCCTTCTGTCGAGATAGAAAAACAAAACTGATTGTGGGCCTCCCCATTTTCAAAAGACTGGCATGTGAAAGGTCTCTACTCAAAGAGTATTCTTATTGGGGGCCGATGGACGCCAAAACACGTCAGTTTTCTCCCCACATAGTACTGAACATCAACGGTTCACTTTTTTGCCCCGAGACGGCTCATCATAAATATTATTCTGAAGAATCTTTCTTGCCGAGTACCTCTACTCGAAGAGTACGTGGAAATGACAGGTTTACGTTTTTAAAAAAATGTTCCTAGAAATAGGACGAGTGACTTGAGTGCAAAAAAAGTGAAATACACTATAAATAGAATTTCCGCGATAAGGTTATCTATACATTTTACATTCACGTACAGATTTGTTAGTCACAGTTTTTGACACTGATAAATAATCCCTGGGTAGACAGTTTGATATCCTACTGCCCATAATGAATTAATTATTTATACTCTAATGCATTTTTAAGGAACGCCAAATTCACTGTTAATAATATAGAAATAAAATTAATTTAATATTGCAGTCACCTTAAACCTTCATAAACCTACTAAATCACTTCAGTATTATCAAGTTGTGAGCTAGGTACCATACTTTGTTGTATGCCAACCAACACACGTGAATTTGTTGCTCCAGTCTCAACCAATACTGAACTAGCGAACCATAGTCAGCTGTTGGGCTCATTAAACATCTGTATGTGATGATTTTATTTCATTTTAAAGCACAGTCAGACCTGATTGTGTAACGAAATGTTGTAAATTTATTAACAAGATTTATATAGCACATTTCTGGATAGTATTATAACAACATTTTACATTTGTCAATTACACATGTTAATCTAGAATAGAAGGATCATTTTCTAAAAAGGACCATTTTCGTTTAGTAAATGGTTTTATATCTTGGCATCACTAGGGAGGGAAATGGTTCGTATGACGTCAATGAAGGGGATGAGACAGCTTGGTCGTCCTGATAAGCCATTGGCAATAAATTATTACAACTTTCATTTTCTTCTGTGTATATCCCCACCACCGACATTACCCCCATCTCTCCGGAAGATTTTCGAAAAAAAAGACATAGAAGAAAAGGATATATTGGAGTGGAAGCGGAGGGATGCGGAAGGGGGATAAATCAATAACGATTCAATGATGGTCTGCAAGCATGTCCCATCTTCTACCCTTCTTCATGCCCTCACCCATCATCGCACTCTTTTCTTTCATCCTTCCCTTCTTTTCCCCCTTTTATCGCATGATTTACCAGCTCCAATATCCCCTCCCCCCCTCACCACATCGCACCATCTTACAACCATCTTGCCCCCAAGAAAACTCCCTCACACTCTCACATCCATAGCCCCATCACTCTGCACATCAAACCTTCATAGAACCCCCTATCATAACATCATTTAGTATTAGTATGGAATTAGTATTTTATCACACTCACTCCTGTGCTTCAGCCGCCAAACTATTTTTCATTCGAATAATCCTTGACAGTATGTGTGAAATATTGAAATTTATTGTTGTAATCTTTAGTTGGTACATCATTTCGTAAGAATTTTTGATGATAAAAACAGTTCCTGGGCTGCCAAATTACAAGTATCTACCCTAACGTATAAATAAATTTAAAATGTTGCAAGAATACAACCAATTCACCATTACAAAAGTCCTCTATCCATGATTAACAAAATATTTGTGACATTTGAAAAGTTTTGGGTCGAAAATTGCTACCAAATTTTGGGCAAAAATTAGTGGAAAGCCTTAATAAGAACGTGGTTCTGGAGAAACGTATTCTATTTCATGAAACTTAGTACATAGTACAATGACCGTTCTCCCACGGTTTATCATCACTTCCGACATCCTCATGTATCCACAGGATAGTGAAACTCAGTTGTGTCAGTCAAGTCTTTTTTCTTGATCGAAAAATAAAACAACAGTCAACCGAGTATTTTTTGCTTGCAAACTCTCCCTCTTGGCTCACTATGGATAGGAGGTAGTCGAGAGACATTGATGCGAAAAAAACAAGCGGCCCTCTGCGACTGATATTTCTACTTGACTTGAATTGGCCATTGTTGTACAGTAAATTACTCTTGATTTCCTTTCGTTTTATATAACCTAGTATAAGCCTCCAACCACCCACTAACCTCGAATGGAAATGTCACCAATGTACATGGTTCTAGCACACTATGTAATGCATCTGCTTCAGAATTCTGATGCATTTAGCATTACTGACTGCCTATTCATATCAATTTTCAATTATATTCTATATTATAGTGTTTTAAACTGTTCAGGTCAATGACGAAATGCCAACTAATTTGTTTTATAATAATCGATATTACGAAATGTTACTGTAAAATGGATTAATGACGTAGCATGCGGGCATGCTAGTATGCCTTTTATGAGGAAAATGAAATATCCATAATTCTGGTTTCAGTCGAAATTTGCAGAAAATGGACTATTATATTTTAACAGGAAGTGAAATGAATAATAGTTCCGTTAAACGATTAAAAACATTTACCATGTCCTTATAGATATTGGAAAATCCCGGTGGTTTTCTTCTCCCTTCAAATAGTCTCCCAATTAGTAGGAAATACCAGCAGTACACGCGCTGATAGCCCCCATTTCCGCTTAATGGTAATTTTTCGCGTGAACGGGAGTCATGCCGATGGCCTGAAGAGATGAGGCGAAGAGGAAAAAAGCACCTGAGGACTCGTGGCTTGGTATAATTATGATGGGATATGCAGTAGAGAATAAATGGATTTGAAAAAATCAAACCCGTGTGTAGGTACTAGGGTGCGGAGCCGTTTTGCATAATGTTGGAGGTATTAAACCTCCAGTGAAATTGGCATTTCGTTGCGGAGAGACACGATTATCAACAGAATGACTTTAAGAAGGGATCGAGTCGTTCCTGTTGGTGTCTGGACAAGGTCGTGGGAGGATAGGAGACTGTTATTTGACATACCTTCGATTCACTGTCTTGGATTAGGTTCAAGGATTCATCCTAGTAAAATATGGGTTTCAGTTCTCTACAAGGGCCTCGGATCATTCTCACATCTTAAAATATCACCATGGAATATCTTCGATTTCCATCACTGTTATGATGATGCAATCCTTTAGAATCTAAGGAAATCTTTTTAATCCTTCTCGAGGGCTCTTAGTTACAGATGAGGGCCTTGTGCCCATTGATACGCATTTTTCTTTTAATACTTGTTAACAAAGAAGATCACGTTGAGCATGGATCCAAAGAAATCCAATTAAGAAAGACGCTCACTAAATCTATACATTCCCACAACTCCAACTCTCACTAACCGAAAATCCAAGAACACAAACAAACCGTTTGCGAAGAACCTACTGAGGAATATCAGGAACCTCTAAATTTACTTAAATCCCAATAAGATGTATTCCTTGGAAATCTACATAAACAGAATACTTCGTACAGATTTGTTCTCACGCTCCTTTGAGCAGAAGAGTTTCACCAATACAGTGGAAGGAAATTCTCCATGTATAAGCAACACGATTGTTAAAACCTCTGTTGGAGCACTGAGTGATTGTCTCCAGCCGCCCAACTCACGTCGATCCCTCGACGTTTCAACGGCCAGACTTAGATTCCCTTGTTTCTTTATTTAGACGTGGTTATTTCCGAAGTGTCTCTTAGTTTATTTTTATGAGTTTGGCCCTCAACCTTGTCAGATGCAGGAATTTTTTTCTCCCTCAAGCATCTTTAATAGATCCGTCTGATTAAAATAAAACAGTTGGAATCCGAGATTGTCGTGTCGTTGTACTGAACGGCGTCGTGATGTTAGAGCCATCCGGTCCACGTGGTTTCCATGTGGCTCAGGTTTTTTATACCATGTGATATCTGAACAAGTGAGAAAGTAACATGTGAAACCTGAAGAAATTGAGCCACTAAAATATTCATGTGGCTCCCTCACATCGTCTTCCCATTACGGTTCTAATACCCAGTTTCTCCAAGTCCCATCTAGCTTCAAAACCATGAAATAAAACTCGTTGATATAATTTCTAACTTTCGAGGGATCAAGAAATCAGTTTAGGAAAAAGGTGTCAAAATATTGAAGAAAGAATTTCGTATCTGTGCATACCTAAATGTAGGAATTTAGACTCGTTGGGTATTTTGTAAGGACGGTTTGGGATTCAAAGCAGTGGTGGCTTTGAATCCGACGGTGGCTATCCAAGTATGTAGAGTATTTGAGTTTTACTAACAATCTAGATTAGGAAGAAAGAACGAAATAAATCCATCCGTTTAAAGTCAATTAGGCCTCTAAAGTGTAGATTGAAAGCGAAGGTTCCCTCGATTGCCATAATTTAGGAGCTTTGTTAATTCGAAAACATTTTAAAATTTGGAGGTACCTACTGCCTAGTAGAATCGAAAAACAATATTAGCATCTTAAGACAAACGTTGAAACACACATGATTTGGTTCTTGCTCTGTGATACCTTTTGTCTCTACAAAAAGGTAATTTAGAATGTTTTTTAGTAGTTACTACTTGTTTTAGATTACTGCCTTCGTTGTATTTACAACTAACTCCCCTGAATTACGTAAATATAAAGCGTTCATAATTTGTATAATTATTTCATTCATAATTTATATAAATGAATTATCAATAGGTTAGCCAGGAATTCAGTTAGAAAACTGAAGAGACCATCACTGAGATAGTTACCAACCCCCACCCTTCCCTCAGTGTGGGGTCACCTTCTGGAACGAACTCACAATATTTTCGCTCGTTACTTCAATTTTATCGTATAGTTATGGGATTGGCAGGGATATTGAGAACAGGGTTATACAGAACAGTAATCAAGACAGAAAACAAACCGTTGTGGAGAAACGTTACAACGTTCTTATTAAGTATCCATTATAATATAATGGATAGTAAAAACGTTGTAACAATATATTATATTGTTGTCGGGAGTTCAATGTGGTTCGAGACCACATTGGAGTTCGATTGGCATTTTACTCTGCATACCGGAGGGCATTACCCAGGGGATGATTTCTATTTGTGATGGCCGATTGGCAGACGAACCTCTCGCGTTCATCTAAATGAAACCAGAACAAGTTGTAGCTCGGTGTAAATATCATGTTACCGGTTTCAGGAGAGCCGCTCCGTTCTTTTGGATTTTAAGGTGCTAGGTACCCTCCTTTTCAACTGTCGCACATTTCATTTTTCTGAAATAGAGTTTCCAGCTTACCGATAATTAAAGTTTATTACTTTAATGCGCAAGGCGTCTAAGGTCAGCTTATCCCAGTGTAAACCTATCCGTCACGTCCATAGTCATAAACCCAACCCTCGGTGTGTCCTGCTTGAGCTATCGAAGGAGAAAAAACTCCCTACGTCATAACTGAATGACCTGAGTCATCTGATTTCCCAAACCCAGCTAATGTGTTTCAGGCTCACATATCCCTTATTTAATGAATGAAGGCTCAATCAATGTGACAGGTCCTTGTAATTTCGAAAGGGTTTATGAGTTCAGAACGACAGCAAAGCACATTTTCCCTGGAGGGCCGGATGAGGTTTCCCTCAAGAGGGACTTCAATCTTTTCGGAGGCAGCTCGTGATTTTTTCTTCCATTTCTTACAGCATGCGACACGGTCGTCGACAAAAAGGTGACTAATTGCCCCACACTATTTACAGTGACGATTTGTGCCACATTCCCAGATTTTTTCCGGGTACCAACCTTGGCGTAGGTCGGAAACATATATTGGCAGGTTTACGACGGGGCGAAACTTCCATTGGTCTCTTCTGGGGAAAGTGGAAGGGCTCGGTAAGACACATGTGCTAGGGATTCTGGTCAACACTCAGCAATGGAAACCAGTCCACTCTGAATTCTCAATGCCACCAGACACTCCCATTTCAATAGTTGGAACACTTTCTGCTCCCATAACATTAGGTGAGTTGATATTCATTCTACCTACTCGTCTTATTGTTCACATCTCTCCGCACTTGACTTGAAAACATCCTCCAGTTTCAGTCCAGGTAATAATATATAGTTATACCACTGAAGAGATTTTCAACTTTTCTGAACTTCACTTTGTTCGTGTTTTCGTATTATTGTTTCACTATTGAAATCCGCCATGAATCGCGAATCGTATAATATATACCCATTTAAACTGTGGCATAAACGAAATTGAATTGACTTCTGCCCCTATTGGTACTTTTATATAAACTTTCTGTAGTTTCATACTAAATCAGCACCATGGGTACATGGAAATTCACGTCAAAATTCAAATTTCCAGTCAGTACAGATTCGACGTTGTCTTTTATCGTCGTTTAAGAATTTCTTGATTCGAACAGCACTTAAACGGCTGTTTCCAATAGATGATAGTTTTCCGATAAAGAGACTAATCCGTAGAACCATCTATGCGCCCGTTGGAGTCAAATTTCCTGTCAGTACAGATTTTTATTGTCGTTTGATAATTCCTTGATTCGAACAGAAGTTAAGCGGTTGTTCTATATTTGGTTTCAACCCATCCGCCTTTCTGTATAAGGACAGGACTATTATAATAGCTCCCATTGGGGTGCAGCCAAAGGTTCCGCTACGGGACCCTTGTTATTAAAGTTTTCAGTAAATTGCCTTCAATTTCGGGGTCAGACGTTCCGCAGCCCCTCGTCCTCCTGGATCTCGTGTGCCCCGTGCATTGCAAAGATGAAAACCAACCCGCCAGCCAACGTCGCGAGCAGAATGTTGTGGAGAGAGGTTGAGACGATTTGGCTTTTCGAGGCCATTAGAAAGTTTGTCGTTAATGCATCAAGTTGTTTGCATTAGTTGTTTATTGTGAAGAAGGGGTAGGTTTGTGGCGGAGGTGAAGCAAGGGGAGATAATGGGGTTCTGCCCGTATTAAGTGGAGCCATCTTGCCATGGCACGAGAGACGAATTGCTGGAAGAAACTTTGCTATACCCTCCCACCCCCTAGACCATCCGGCATCACGGAATTATGAATATCCGTTTCTCCTTTCCCTTAACTCCACAAATGAGACCTTTTTGAAACAAATGCTTAAAAAAATTTTTGTGGTGATGTGGTGATTGATTCAGATAGTGAACAACATCTCTTACATGATACGCTATCCCGTTTTAGTTTAGTTAACAATTATGTGTATAGCCATGATTTCAGACGAGGCTTGGCGTGACCAACTACCCAGCCGAAGTCTATCCTGACAGTTCGGGCTATAGAGACACATTCGTTTGAATTTTTATTTATGAATCTCAGAATTTTATTCAAAATACTGCATCACACGGAGCCACTTTTATCTCATTCTGTGTGAAAATCAAAACTGGCAAGGTGTGTATCATCCACTCAGCAGTCAGCCATTGTTTTTGATGAGTTCCATTATTTCGATTGGAGGAGCAAGAGAGACGTTCAGGAACTCAATGTAAGCAGGTTCGACTGAGGAGGAATTTAATCGAGTTTCCTACTATTAAATCCCCTAACTACTACTACTTATCTACTATTTACCTGCTTTCTGAAGAGTGCTTCCCGTGATCCTAATGTGCAGATAAAAATAACGGGGTTTTTAGAGTGTCTGATGAAGGTATTAATTACAATTTTTACGCTTCATGATCAAAAACCGGTTCTAGCTTTTTTTTTTAATTCGGTGTCGATAAGACCAAAGAGATTATAAAAGTGAATTACTCTTTCTTAATAGAGCAGCATAAAGCTGAAGAAAGGTGGCGTGGGGGAGGGTTAATTGTTTTTTTCTCTTGCCACTTGATCACTTGGAAAGGTCTGAGAAAAATCATTTTACGCGCGGGGCCCGTCCTGATAAAATCCATATCGGAGTTTTACCGCACACCTCGCCTCAGCACCGGAAGCCTTAAAAAATATATATCGGCCGGTATCTTGCACCTTCCGCCTATCACCTCTCAGAAGTGAGATTTTTTTCCCCTGTTATAATCAAACTCTCGCGGTTACAACGATAAAGAATAGGAATCGTGAGTCTTCTTTAAATGGGGTGTTCAAAAAAATTTAAATGATGCGGAAAGAGAGGGGGTTTTCGAACATGATACTCGTAATTGAAGGGTTGAGTTAATATTTGTTTGTCCTCAACTCTATTCAAACAGGCCGTTCGGCCTCCGAAAACCCCCCATTAAGATCTTTTGGTTGATAACTTCGTTAATTTCAAAACCCCTAAAGGGTCTTGTTACTGAAAAATTTACAATTTGTGGACTGTATAAGTACAGGTTACCAGTTCAGTTTAGGATCGTGAGGTTGTCGTAATGGCTGTATTGATTTCAGGGAAGCTTGCCTACTATCTGTCGTAATATGATACGGATCAACTAGATAATCGAAGACCGGGTTTGTCTAACATCTTTATACTCCATTTTCGTCCATATTGCTTATTATTCATATCGTGTGCATAATATGTAAATGTGATGTCACTTCGAAGACGTGTGGTGACTTCCTCATAACTCTGCACTTCACGGCTGCGTCTAATGATTGACGCTGTTGTTTTAAATCGACCGAAAAGAAACATTTTTAATATTGATGGGTTTACGATTCCAAAAATTCCATTAATTTGGTTTAGATTAAATAACTACGATTTAGAACCCTAGGTCAATGTGCCCTACAGTTTTTTTTAAACATTTTAATAGATAGTGATTATTTTCACTTGTTGGTAGGTACTTCTTGATATAATGACGACTTGAATAAATACGAGTAAAAACCCATCTGGTCGCCTTCGTAATAGGAAACGTCACTGCCTCACCCATATAAGTAGGTGCCTCGACATTAATCATGTGTGGAATTGTGTGAGCTCGAGTATTGCTGGCATGTTGTAGATATTGCACGTTTCACACGATAGATTATGACTATCCATCTCCGCTCATGACGTAGGAGGTAATTTTCCAACAATTCCAATGAATCCAATGAATTGTACAACTCCTTGATAAATGAGATAGGATCCGTAACCATACCAAAGGAAGAAACATATGCAACTAGGGCTGAAAAATTGAAAAATGATTTATTACCTCCGATTTTCGTTTAAATGAAATTGATTTTTCAGCAAAAAAAAACAACGATATTTTTAATAGCCGACATTTTCGGTATTCAGTAACAGTTTGCTATCATTTGCCAATGTTATGAGTGCCTTTGTCGAGCAGGAGTAATACTCCTTAATAATGTACTTTCCCACATTATTTTGGCTTTTTTGCTATTGAGTGGAACTTGAACATTATTTGGAGTTTCCATACCACCGATGCAGGGAAATTTTTGAGAAACGATAGGTCAACTTGTAAAGCAAATCAGTAAACTCATGTTGAGTATCTACACTACATGTAGATACATCGGTACATGGATATGTCTCATTTTCATTTTTACATAGATTTGTCTCATTCGTGTTTTGCATCTCAAGTAAAACAAAATTAAAAGTATACAACTGCGTCATTGAGTAGGTATGTATATTTCTAATTGCGTAAAATTTTGTAATTGTGAAAAAAATTGTGTAAAATAAAATTGTGTAAATACATTGTGTAAAATAAATGCGGCCGTTATAACGCAACCGAGTGTTGATAATAATTGCCCGTTGCTGTTTATTGTTGTCGGGTTACAAATTAGGTGTAGGAGCTCCTCAGCTGATCCTAGGCCTATGCTGCTTAAAGTGTAAGTCCTAGGTCGGCTACATTCCAAATTACAGCTTCATAGTGTGGGTAGCATATAAATTAGCTTTATCCGCCACTCAGTTGGTCCGGGGCTTGAGCAGCCTCCAGTCCTAAGGAGGCTACATACCAAATTGCAGCTTCTTAGAGTGAATAGCATAGAAATTAGCTTTAGGGGCCACTCAGCTGATCCCAGCCCTACGCTGCTTACAGGGTAAGTCCTAAAGAGACTAATTCCAAATTTCAAGTCTCTACCACCACGGGAATTGGCTAAAAGGTATTTGGTATTTACATACCATAGTTTGTAAACAAAATCATAAAACTGCTATACCCATAGCTCTGCCATTCGTACTGTCACAGAGTTATGGTGAATAGGAAAATGTTCGTTAAATCGAGAGCTTTCCAACGAGTGGTGATTTTTGGTTTATTATCTTCGATAATGAACCATTGGAATCGCCCAAAGAAAAAAATTTTTTAACCCCCCCTCAAAATTTGTTGGTTTACGTTTCAAGATACGTAGATTCAGAAAATCGAATAAAAAAAAATCCGTCCGTCCGCCGTACGCCGTCCGCCGTCCGCCGTCCGCCGTCCGCCGTCCGCCGTCCGCCGTCCGCGCCACTTTGCCCAGTTAACGTTGAGCTAAAATTACGAAATTTGGTTTCTGGGTTTGGACCAGCCCCACAATGATCCTCGAAACTTTTCATAACCCTAGGTCAAGGGGAAGGGGTTCAAAACGAATTTTGAAATTTTGAAAATTTCATATCTCGAAAAATTCATATAGAACGGTATGTTTTTTATTTCATATTTAGATAGAGTTTGTTCCGTAGAATTTTTTAAGACCATCCGCAGCTTTGTACGACCAGCCGTTCGTTCACAATGACGGCTCAAAGATTGTGCCTCACTACAGGATCGTGAATCAAACTGTTGAAATACAGGTCCATTTTCATACTAACAAGCTCTTTGGAACATCATATGGCTTAAGTGATGTCGAGTTTGTTGTTCTGAGGTGCGTTTCGTGCTACGGAAATGAAGGTAATTTCGAATGTTTGTTGGTAGGTACTTCTTTTACCGACGTAGTATTAAAAACCCCAGAATTATATCGTATTAATTAATCATAATTAATAATAATTATTATTAATAATAAATACAAATTATTAATACCTAACAATAAATTATAATAATTTTCACTAGATACTTGATAAAATTGTTAATAATTACCTAGTGATAATTGATAATAATAATTATTCTAACATAGGATCTAGACATTTAGACTTAGTGATCTAGACAGAAGGGTGATCTGTACAAAGAAGATAATGAACCGTTGTGTCAAGAATTTGCAGAGTTTTTTTACGATCAAAAATGGCGATAATAAATTTCTGTAGCAACGGTTTGGTTGTAAGCGGAAATCATTATAAAGTCGGAAATAGTTTATCGTAACAAACTGACGGACGATCGTTTTGTGCCAAAAATGTGAAGGCTAAAGTAACACCAAATATCCCAAAATGCTCAACTAAACAATTATGTTGGTACAATTACGGGGATTCACTCAGTCATTGTCCATAGTGTTTTATTATTTTCAACATACTATATCCTTGGTTTTTAAGATTCCATTTCCGTGTTGTACACTCATATAATGATTTGCTTGCTTCATCTCCCCCCTGTCTTATATTAGTTGTTCGTATTAAATACAAAATTTGTAGAGGCCTAAGATATTATATCCTTACACATCAATTTTTACACTGATGATTTTTAGAAAAGTCTGCAAGTACCATTACTAGGTGTTTGAATTAATATTCCATGCTGTTGGCACGCCTATTGTTGCTCTTGACGGCCGGTAATTAATATTTGAGAGATTGAGATGTTGTTGTTGCGTATTTTGAAATGAAAGAGTGGGAGTTGATTGAGTGAAGGATGACTGGGGTGTAAAACGATACCGTTAGAGGCTCGCGTCCAGAGGCTCCCCTCTGTATAAAGTCCTCCTCAGAGGTTGAAATGAGAGCTTCCGAAGAACCGGAATGTCTGGTTTTAAGGTGGCCAGTGCAAGGAAAAATGTAACATGGACGGGGCCCCGCGCTCCTTCTAACGACCTGCTCGCTTCATCGGCCGCTCCGCCAAGTTCACTTGCCTCCTTTTATTAGAGTCTTAGTATATTAAAGGGGGTTCGACGACTTCTTCATTCCCCATCTTTCTACCCTCAACAGATTGAAAACCCTTAGTGGTTTTAAACGGCTCGAAACTTAATCATTTATCGTTCGTACCGCCATCAAGAGATCCGAAATGGACCATTTGGAATCTTAAGTGTCGAAGCGTGCTCTATTAGATGCTTCTGGTGCTATATTTTGCTCATGACCAAAGCGTTACCGCGTTGTTCTCTTCTATTTCTAACATTCGTTTTAATCTTAATTATTGTATTTTCCTATGAGCTTATTTTAAACTGCATTGAACTGCCAAAGTTGGTGAACTAACGGGTCGGCTTTTAACTACTCGTACTTTCTGTAGGTACACGACCGAAGATTTAGTCTAAAAGTGCTGATAACAATACCGAATCCCACGTATTTTTTTTATTATAAAGTTATAATAAGTAGTTCTACTTATTGGACCATTTACTGTTGAACCAGTGGCCTAGATTTCATCGTGACTCGACATGACTAGACAAGACTAATATGGTAGTCAGCTGTCCTCGAATTCGAATTCCATATTGGAAGAGAGGTAAATTATGCAAGTTGATGGATTCGTTGTGGGGGCCTGAAACATTATTTACAGTATACTCTAGCATGGAGTCTCCAGTTTGAGGAAATCACAACCCACCTGCACTTCTCATACGTACTGCTCACGTACCTACTACAATCATAAAAGGATTTGACAATTGGACGAAATGTCTAACTGCTTGAGTTCTTGCCATGTACTTTAATTTGTTGTCATTCGTTCCTTTGCCATACTTAGCGAGGTCTGAACACTGCCTAAAACCCACGTTTTCCATCTTGAGAACGCAATCGACTGATATTTAGCAGATAGATGTCAGGGATTCGAATCTACATATCTTGCTCCTCCCGAAAGAAAATTGTATGCTTGAATGATACCCCATTGATAACCAAGAATAGCAATTATACTTTACGACCCTCCTTATTAATACTCGAATAGGCGAGCATACATCAAATACAGAGGTAGATGTAATGCGATTGAACCACTGTAATGGGTACATAATATGTACCCATTATGTAATGTACATATTATGTAATGTACCTATGTATGGGTAATGGATACTTTATAATTCTCGTATATTATGTTCCTAGTTGCACAAATTCAAAGCAATACAATGGTATCAACAAAATGCTTATCTTATAAAATTAATGCTTTCTTTTATGGGTATAATTTTTATATTTTGTAAAGATTAACAAAACTTGACTTGACCTAAATTTGTTTTGAAGGCATTTGAGTATTCGAGCGTGTTGAAAGCAACGGATTGAAGCAAGTTCACCCATTTGACGTCAAGACTATTATATTGATAGAGATCGCTGATGATGGATGTGGGGATTTTCCGCTGAACTCAGTTCTCATTTTTTAAAACGACCACATTGAAAATTGAGGGGTTTGGAAAGAGCTATCGATCAAGATGTTGGTGTAGATACTGCGAGTACTTACCTGATAAATCTTGAACATTGTGTATTATGCACCATCAACACAGATTAAGTAGCATAAAAATGAACAAAAATGATTATAATAACACATAATATTCCTTGTTTCAGAGATGTCTTGGGTCCTGTGGTCTCTAGTCCTGGTGTCGGCCGCAGGAGCTATCGCAGAGCAAAAGTTCGCAATGGAGCCCCAAGACCAAACGGCAATCGTGGGATCGAGAGTGACCTTGCCGTGCAGAGTAGTTGGCAAACTTGGGAAGCTGCAGTGGACCAAAGACGACTTTGGGTTGGGTGAATTGAGGCACTTACCCGGCTTTGATAGGTACAAGATGATTGGATCGGATGACGAAGGTAATTGTTGGTTTTTATACTTTTTCTTGATGTGTTATCTTTGTTTTTTCGGAACTGCCATATTGAATAGGATTTACTTGTAAATCGATATTATCCTTGAAGGGTGATCACGTGACTAAACCGTAATAACCGAATAGGTCTAGCGTAGTATTTTCCAATGGGACCAAAATAAAAAGGCGGCACATGTGTTGGCTTATAGAGATACCACACTTTTAGGGCGGATGAGGACGCATCACTGATAAGTAATGATGCAGGCATCATGATTTCTGGTCGACTTTTTATCGGGAGGGCGTCAGAACGACGTTTCCAGTACAAGCCGCTATCAGCAAACCAGGCGGTGTCCTGGAGTCTTTCAAGCCCTTTCCAGTCGTCTCATCACTTTCGGTTGACATTAAAAGACCCCGACAGACTCGAGATTTTATGAAGTACTTTAGAGAAATTCGTCAACTCAAGCCTTCCTTCCTTATCAGGTTTCCGTCACAAGATCAAAAAAACCTCAAATCAGCATATTATTCTAGTTATCCATCTCGAAGATTTTGTGTCACCTACTTTTTCTCCAGAAGATACATCCACCTCGGAGATATGTACATGCAAATGAACAAAATCACTTATTAGTTCTGTTCCAACTAGATTGCGATGGTGAACTTGTATTCTATTTTTTTAAAACCGATTCATATTGGAATGAATGAGCCTTGCAACCAACCTTCTTCTACTCGGAAATCAAGAAAATGTTCGAAAACCAAATTTGAGTCGTTCAATTTGGAGGAAACTACGAGGATAATGAGGGGATTATCAGTACACCGGTATAAAGAATGCTTTTGAAATGTATGATGTTGGCTTGTGGAGCATGGATGTCATCTCCATACGCATATTAATAATATCCATATTAAAGACAAAATGCCTTCGATTTCACTCTCGCTGTACGACCACAGAAGCGGTTTCTAAGTAATATTACTTAGAAACCGCTTCTGTACTTAGAAACCGCACACATATTATGTGTGCGTCAGATACAAATATTACAGCTCACCATGTACACAAAACTCATGTGCTCTATATCGCTTACATCCGCTACGCTGCAACGTTTAACTTCGTCTTCGACATTTTTCATCGTGCTAAAATCGTTCACCACTGTTCCGAAAGCCCTTGATTTATCTGACTCATCACTATATCGCACGATGCCAATTCCTCCTCTATACATTATACATTGTATAGCGCGACGGAAAATTTGGCTGACTCCCAGAGGTAAGACATATCCATGTCAAAATCCTATTCCTATGTGCTGGTACGCTATATAACTTCTCGTGAAGATGCATCAAAGACATTAGATCTCGGTTTGTTAAAGTAATTTCCAACGTTTGTGCTCTTATACTACTTGATATAAATCTTTTTGCCTGTTCACTATGCAGCTATTTGTTGAATATTATGTAGCCTTAGCAAAAATAACTGCGGAGACCCACTGCGTACCACCTTTCATATCTAAGAATACCACAATAGTTCGAAAACCAAATCCCATTATTATTTCTGGAAAACGGTTCGTTCCGTCCCCACTCTTGCGTGACGTGTAAAATGGTAACAATTCATCAACTACGGGCAGTCTGGAAGTCCCCTCAAACGTACGGACACCGAAGTTCAATTGCTATTCATCAGAAAACACCCAAGAGACCCATTGGGGCTCATGTCCGTAGTAGTCCCTCTGGGATAGCACAACCCTTATTAGTGCTCCTATTGTACTTGTATCTAGTGACAGCACAGCATACCGTCTCGTATATTATATTCATCACGCAATCATACAAATTCATTATTCCGTTATGTCGATGCCTAAATAACAACCTCCCTATCTGGGCTTTGAAGAGGTACATATATGTCAAATGAAATTTGAGTATTCCATATCCGCGAAAGATGATTTGATTCTTTGTATGATAATTTCCGACGTTCGCGAATCGGGAGGAACTACGTACTGAAATAGGTGGTAGAAACATAAGAAACATAATATTATAATTCGGAGGAGGAGCAGCCTTCCAATTTGTAAGAAGTGGTCTCGCTGATGATGTTTGTATACTGGTACTATACTTAGTATACGAGCTTACTAACTGCTCGATCCTGAAGATGAATTCTTGTTTTTGCATATAGACAAAATGCTCTGCATACAATTTTCTCTTGGCCTGCTGGCTGCAGAAACCCTATGATGACGGACTGTATCAATTTTACGTTTTAATCTTTCAGGCGATTACTCTTTGGAAATATACCCCGTCATCCTGGAGGACGATGCCCAATACCAGTGTCAGGTCGGGCCAGGGCCGAACGGTGAAGATGCGGTAAGATCGCAGTACGCCCACCTGCATGTGTACACCCCACCCGAGCCCCCTAAAATCATTCAGGGGGAGCGACTTCTCACGACCGAAGATCGAGAGATCGAACTCGAATGCGTATCGCTTGCTGGTACCCCGCCTGCTGAGGTAAGTTTTAGAAAGCCATAGCCACAATCATTTGTACTGGATGTAGTGTGATCTAGGACTGGCCCTTCAGTGCTGTACGACTATTTCTCAAAGGCCTCCTAAGTCAATTGATCGGTGAATGTCCTTCCTTCCAACCATCTTAACCAAACACCTGATAGTTTAGTAGGGGATGAACAAATTAAGGACAGATAAATAATAGATAGACAAATTCAGTTCCGGGCAGGTTTGCTGAGCGTGGGTCATTAAAGGAACGGTCCTAGAAATTGTCGGTGGCCAATATGCAGAAGTGGAAAAAAAAACAATCTAACTGTGCCAACAAAGGTGTTGTTTGGTGCAAAGGAGATGAGGGCTGTTGGTTTTGAGCTTTTTTAGTGCCCTGAATCCAAATCTGAACCCCGTTTTTTTTTTCTTCTATCAGGTCTAGTTTTTGAAATATTGCTCATATAGGTACCTATTTTATTCTACCAAAAAAACGTTGTCTATTACTGAAAAACTAAATCTGCCGGCGAAAAACGGATTTCAGATTTGGATTCAGCACACTGAAAAACCCCTACACCAACCATCCTCATCTCCCCTGCACCAAACAACGCCTTTTGGTGACCGTGGACCATTGAAAGAGCATTCCTCGAGATCATCATTGGCCAAGATGCATACGTGGAGCGAACAAACTATGGAAATGGACGACTGCATGCTTCATTTATCCACTATCATTAACTATTGGTTAGATGCAGTGACGTCTGTGTGGATGGGGGGTACTAAACAAGTGTATGAAACTGGCGAGTTCTGGGAACCTGAATATCAGAAAGGTCACGAATATAATATATTATATTATGCTCGATATTATAACATATTATGCTCGATATTATGGCAACAACCAAAGTATTTGTGTAGCCTTCGCGATTGGTTAATATATTGCGGAGAAGGTACCACTGAACATTGCCGGTCAAATAAAGAAGGAAACATTTAATGTTTTATAGAGAGGACTCGTGAAGTTCGATGCTCCGAGTTGAGATATTCATTTCATAACACCTCCAAGTTCTTTTACAACTCAAACACTGCAAATAGGCTTAGCGTTGTTGAATTGAAAGATTCTATGCCATGCGAGCATGGTAACCGATCCGATGACCCCTCCGGCAATGCGAAAAGTTGTTCGGCGAGAGAAGGCAGGAGTCTTGGCTCGAAGTAACCGCTGAAGTTTGATTTTCCGCGACCGTTGAAAACTTGTTAGGTGCTCAAGTCGCCGTAGAGCGGAGTTTACGCGCTCAACTAACACTCGAGTTTGAATGGTTTACTACAACGTTGGGTCTGCTCCGCTTAACTTTTACACTGCGGTTCTCCGGATCCCGTCCTTCTTTCTAGTTACCCTCACAAAAGGGCCAGTTCATCCGAGGAATCCTAGTGAAAACACGCGATGAGGGTAAGTGAGTCGCGAAAAAAACGTTCACCCTTTTTTTTAGCTGGTACTTGGCCATATTTTCCACCGTAATTGCGGGATTATTATTCTACTTCTTGGTAACAGCTAGTTTACCCGTTGGTTTAGGAAGGGTTAGAAAACTCAATGTTAGCTATCCTACCCGGCATGATCACATACAAGTTGGAATAGTATAGTAAACACTTCATGGACCGGAATTCCCTAGGCAAAATATTTATGTCGACCACAAAACTAATGATGTACCAATCTACTTCCCGTCGTGCCTTCGTGAAATTAGCCTTTAATAGTTAATGTAAGGCCTGGCTACTCGTGCTCTCGAAATGTCACAACTGGGACAATTTAAATTACTATACAATTCCAATGGTTCGTCTAATGGAACCATTTTACGCGCGTGTGTAGTTGTGCCTGGCGTTTATGACTACAGCTTGGCTGATTAGTAACACCTAAACTTGACTGATAATTTAATCGTAACTATTGAACTCCTCGTTTGACAGATAACGTGGCTGGACGGGCACGGCAGCGTTTTGACAGAGAATATCGAATACCTGACTGAGCAGATGCCAGACGGCAAGCGCTTCAATGCCAAGTCCATCCTGAAGTTGACGCCCAGGAGGGAGCATCACAACACGACCTTTAGCTGCCAGGCTCAAAACCAGGCAGAAAGAGCTCATAGAACAGCTCACCTTCGATTGGAAGTCAAATACGCTCCAAAGGCAAGTTTAGCTCTCTGGCTAATTCGAGAATAATGTTCCTATAATAACGTGTACATTTTTACCACATGATTCGTGCAGTAGACATTTGGGCATCCTTGTTAATCATTATTCAATATTTACGTACAAGAACTTCGGATAAGGTATGAAAACATCCGTTCAATTCTCTCACGTTGATTTTGTTTCTCCGCTTCCAACTGAGCCCTCGAAGGAATGAACTTCGAGCCGTGCAGCCGGTTTTTCCGAGATGTTGTACGACCAGTCGTTTGCGTCCTACAAGGGCTTCAGGTCCGAGCCAGAGAAATATCATCAAATGAACGCAAAAAACCATACGGCGAAATTGTAGCTCAATAATTCATCACGAATGTAATGTGAAACAGCAAATAAAAGCTAATCTTTTCCTGAATTAAGTTTCCTATTTTGAGATACACTCCGCGTAAAGAATGTTATTTTGGATATTTTTAGACATGTGACTAAGTTGGAACTCGGTGTTTTTAGCAGGAGAAACTAGTCTGTATTGTAATCCATACAGTACATTTTTCAGCTTAGATTTAGTTAGATAATTTATGATGAGACCACCATCTCTGCGCTTGTTCTTAACTACTTGCGGCCCCAAAGTATTGGGTTATCAAGGAACTCAATCGAAGACGAACGCTTTAGTCGTATCTAGATTAAATGTGTACGGTAACATCTGTAGACCTACTCGTGCTCACTCTAAATATATAGGCTCACAGGTACAGAGACACTTACGCTTCTACTGAG
This sequence comes from Stenodema calcarata, assembly GCA_963920205.1. NCBI lineage: Eukaryota > Metazoa > Arthropoda > Insecta > Hemiptera > Miridae > Stenodema > Stenodema calcarata. The sequence continues at coordinate 25,042,734 of OY986049.1, read as the reverse complement.
AAACAATCTAGAAAGAACAAACTGAACTGTTGTGAATCAAATTTCAGAATTTACCCAGGCAAATACGTTCCCTTGTTTTTGGAGTGTATGTTTTATGTTGTAAAAAGGGTCTTAGAGTGTTAAAGTGGGTTCCCGGAGAAAAAGATAGCTTGCAGATACCAAATTGATACTTTTACTCGTGAAAGTGTAATATGTCGTTCTTTGGGGACATGAATGAACGTGGCTTGGGATAGATGAAGAAAACGAGTACGTAAGTGAGTCATATATGCGTCTTTCCCAACCGTATTGGAATGCGAATATTCAATATCAAAAAACAGAAACGTTCACCAAGTTTTCAATGAGGGTCAGACGGAAATACTTGATATAAACCACGTTACACACCAAAACCACTTACCGCGTGAAACCTGGATGCTCCAATTAAGTATTAATGTGACGTGCATTACAATTTTGTTTGTTCGTGAGATGTGAAGAGTAGACGAAACGCGCTAATGTTGCAGGTTCATTAGGCGGTCAGTTTGAACGGCAGGTTACACGAGATAGGAGTTTGTGCTGAGGGCGGATATTACAAAATTAATAAGCCACTCGCTAATTGACTTTTCACCGAAGGTATGGAATCTGAGGCAACACGAGAAATAGGTGACGTCCAACGTGGGACAGCAGAAGAGGGACCTTCCCCTCATTATTTCACTTTGGTTACATCTAATTTTGTGAAGAATATTGTATACGGGTTTCGCTGAATCTAGTAGCATTCGAATGTCGTGGTTCTGTGAATAATAAATAATTGAAAAAAGCTTTTCGGGGCTTCATAATCATTTATTTAATTGCCAGAATTCAAAATTGTGAGAAGAGAAAAATCGGTTAACGGCAGTCCGTTGCACGTAATAAATACCTAAGGACCATAAATTCCTTTTTTGCAAAGTTTTCTTCAAGTGGACAACAATTCCAGTCGTGCATCATGATCTTTGGAGCATCATATTCATTCACGATTTTGAAAATTTCAATCCCTGATAAGCATTTATTCATATTAACGCGAGGATTTGTTTCAGAGATCGCCGTTGGCCATGCCAAATTTCATAGATTTGAAATCGATTAAAAAAAAGTCGATTTTAGTTATTTTTAGTTGACAAGTTTTTGTTCACTTGGTTGATTCCAATATTTTATTATTTAAAGTATAAACAAAAGTAAGATTTGGTAACTTTGTCTACAGTTTTTTTCCTGCACCTTAGGTCAAGAACAAATTTTGTTCTTGACCTAAGGTGCAGGAAAAAAACTGTAGACAAAGTTACCAAATCTTACTTTTGTTTATACTTTAAATAATAAAATATTGGAATCAACCAAGTGAACAAAAACTTGTCAACTAAAAATAACTAAAATCGACTTTTTTTTAATCGATTTCAAATCTATGAAATTTGGCATGGCCAACGGCGATCTCTGAAACAAATCCTCGCGTTAATATGAATAAATGCTTATCAGGGATTGAAATTTTCAAAATCGTGAATGAATATGATTATTATGGAATGAAAACATTGGTTTCGTTTGTTGGAGATACCACCATTACTACAAATTATAAGGATGCTTCTGGAATCATTGCTTAACTTAATCAGTTACGTTGTGGTGGCACCTCTTGTATCTATTGGGTTTCCTCTAAGTAGAAGGCATTTTGTGTTTGGAATAATGTTGGAATATTCTGAGCTAAATGGATTCTTCTTGATACGAACACTTTGGGCTCTTTAATGTGTGATCTAATTTTACGATCATATTCAGTATGTTTTGATTTAGACAGGGGTGTAGAGTTCAATAATTTCAATTTTAAAATCGTTGTTCTTTCTCGTTTTTACAATTATTGTAAAAACGAGAAAGAACAACGATTTTAAAATTGAGTTTTCCAACTAACATCAAAGCGTTATTAATGTACCCTTTTCCCCCAAAATTAGGTCACTGTAAGCGTGATCGGAGGGGCGTCGAGGCTGATGGAAGGCATGGAAGTCCGCTTGAAATGTTCAGCCGACGCCAATCCCCCTGATGTCACTTACCGGTGGTACATCAACGACAGACTCGTCGAGACAGACGCAACGACCGAGCTTCACCTTGTCAATGTCACGAGAGCGCAACATGATTCCATTGTCAAGTGTGAGGTTCAGAACGCCGTTGGGAAAAGCGAAGAGACCGAGACCTTGGACATCAGCTGTAAGTTGACGAGTATTACGTACATTTGGCGTTTAAGTGCATATTCTTAGGAACTGAATGAAGGTAATATCTGGCTGACCATTAGAGCCAGTAAATACCTACCCTAATCTGGAACTAAGCGTAGCGAATTCGAATTTTTGTGTGTTCTCTACAAGTAGTTTGACTGGTCTATTCATGTCAGGTGGTTGGGATCTCAAGATTCTTCCATTGCCGCATGTCCACAGCAGATAAATATCCAATGAACATTTTTAAAAAGGAAACAACAGTAGTTGTCTATATCCACCAACATGAGATTTCACTGTTAGCCCGGTTTTGGTGATTAAACCATCGTCAGTAACAAACAATGCAGAAGGTGAACTCACATAGAGATCCCAAAAGTGAAAGTTCGAATATGATTGTTTGATGCTAGTGAAAGGAAAATCAGATTGCTATTGTGAAAGTGAAAGGTCTAATGGGATTGGTTAGTGAAAGGTAACAGCTTCTGATTGGTTGTTTGAAGTGAAGGGACTGTGGGCTGAAGTAGGAGGGGAGCTATTATTTTGACAAATCATAAGAATGGACGCAACAATGGAAAAAATTGGAAGGAATTACATCATTCAAAGATTTACCTCTCTTAATAATTTTGAATTTTTCAAGTCCATCCAACATGCTCTCTTTCTATTAAAAATGAAGAAACTCAATAAATTTCCTGTCTACAAGATCAAAATTGTAATGCAGTATTGTTTTGTTACTGACGATGTTAAATCACCGAAACCTGTCTAACATTATACTTACATTTTAGTGGAAATGTACAATTTTTCAATTACTCTTCTTTGTCTTTTTAACGAGTTTCCAAGATCTAGTTCGTGGAATATTTGTCAAAGAAAGCGGCGACAGAAAGAACAAGGTTATGACCGTCATCATTCTCCGGCAGAGGTCGCTATGGAGTACAATTCATGGATATCGAGTGGGTAACTCCGTGGTGTTACCACCCGCCCTCCGCTTCTTCCAGGATTTCCCTTTCTCCCGTTCATCTGGCGCAGTGGACAAACGTGTGCTTAGCATCGTCGTTTGGTGCATTGCAGTACCAGCACTGTGCGGTGTCTGCTAACGTTCTTCGGTGTAGATAGGACCGGAAGTATCCATGGCTTGACAGGAACATTGTAGTGTAGAAGTCCACTTCCCCGTGCCTCCTGTCGAGCCATGGGTGAATAGTAAGAGAGGGCTTTATAGCCCTATTTGTACCCTGGTGGCTAAATAAACTCAATATCAATATTATCTCACTGGTGGCCATTCTGTTGGGGCACATCCTTTCACCAATCTGTCTTCCTCCACCTCCCTAAATTCCCCTTTTATTTTCCTGGTCATTTTTCATTGCCACCTGTCCCTTTCTTGAACTCTTTCTTCAGTACTAAATGTGTCACAAACATCGTTGGCACGTTGTTGGCCTTTAGGTAGTTACATTATTCAGTTCTGAAACCTTCTTCTGTTTTCAGACGGTCCGAGGTTTAGAAAGAGACCCCAAAGTATTCAAGCAGATGCCGGATCAACTGTGACGCTCACGTGTGACGTTGACGGAAACCCCCAGCCGGACATAGTTTGGCTTCACGAACCCACTGATAGGGTAAGTACCGATCTGAGTATTGATAATTTATCTCCGGAGGAGAACCATAATATCAAAGTTAGGAGAAAGTAAGAACTTGGAACTAGTTGTTGTAAAGGCTGTAATTAACAGTGAGTCCCAATTTTTGTTATAGGTGGCAGGAACTTCGTCCAACCTCAGTTTGAATGTGAATCCCGACACGGCAGGCCGCTATTATTGCAAAGCTTCAGTGATGGGGTTTGCGGAAATCGGCGCGGAAGCGACCGTCTATCTCAAAGGGAAACCTCAAATCATCTCCCACAGAACGCAATTCGGTATTCCAGGGGACAATGCAAGGGTGGAGTGCACAGCGTATGCCGTTCCACCACCGACCAAAGTTCTTTGGAGCTTCAAAGGAGACGAAATCACGAGCGAAGCCCCACCAGATTATTCCGTAAGGACTAAATAACCGTATTAGCAAATATAATTTATAAATAACCAGCGCATAACAGCGAGTTGAGAAGTTGATCTCAGCATTCTCCTCTACTAAACAAACAAAAAGTTGCAGAGTTTCCTGTTCAATATTCTTGATCTGCCAAGCTACGAAGTCATTGTGGAGGTTGAGAAAACTACTCGAGTAGTCAAACCCGTTGGAATGGCGGATAATGAGTTGAGTGGTATTTGCATTCATAGGACCACCTACTCATAGCACCAAGGACGCACAGGCCGGCCTGTGGAGAGTATATCAAGTATATCAAAATCGTTATTTCTATTGTAACTTCCCTAGCGAATTCAACCTGCTCTTAATGTTAGTTTATAAAAATTATAATAAACCAAAAATAATTCTGAAAATTTTGATAATTTCACTAAAAAACACTCATCTATTCACACTATCCAACGGTTCAAATTTGAAGCAAAAAAATCTACATCCCAAATGTCGATTTCTTGTTTAAATAAACCAAAAACTGATCGTACTCGCAGATTCTAATTCATGTCACAACAGAAGAAGAAGACAAATTTCTTTTCTGAGTGTTTCAAAAGTACGACCGTCTTATGCACGACATCATTATTGTGTACGAATATGATGACCACTGATTATTTCACAAATTGAATTACCTAGAATTACTCCACTATTAGAATTTTAGTAGTTAGAAGTCAATAAAAGTATTATGAAATGTCAAGTTACAATTCGAAGTCCAATACGAACTTTCAAAATCATCTACAAATACGACGATAATTTTGAACGTTTCCTATCAAAGAATTATAATCATATTTTTGTGGTGTATTCGAACACATTTCATACCTAATGTGGTCATATTTTGGCATACCTATTTGGCAAAGTTGGCCAAATATTTTGGCATATTTTGGTAAATCAGCAATGACTTTGTTCACAATTCAATTTGTTTTGAAATTTGTACGTCAAATACACATTTCTTCTCAAAGAATCTGACGACCCCTGGAAGAAGGTATTTTTGATGAAATTAATAAACCTTTCATCGATAACATTCTTATAACAAATATTTACTTTTGATTTACAACAGATTTCTTGAGCAATCCATGAAAGTAAATTAAAATCATCAACATATCAAAGAATGTCGCTCGAAAAAATGTCTGAAGAAACGTTTTTTTTCACATGCAGAATTGAAAAAAGGTTCCAGCTCATTAGGTGGAATCTGGGCATGACATTGACGAAGCTTGACCTTTAAAAGGCCCATTTCTACTTATCGTTATTTTTCCAAATACTGAAGAAGGTTTTTCAATAGAATCGGTAGTGTGGCAGATGATTATGGTTGTTTGAAGGTGATCAAGTATTTTGATACTGGATTTGTAATTAATTTTAAGCGTTTATAAATTGTATCAAGTTTTTCTGTTTGGTTTTGTCGTACAATTTTACCATGTTTACTGTTCAGCAGGTTCTGGAGGACCCGTTGAGTGAAGGCATTAAAAGCACGATGATCATCAGAGAATCGCGGCAGGACCATTTTGGAGTCTACAACTGTACTGTTCTCAACGCATATGGTGCAGATACGCTTGAAATCACTTTGAAACCTCAAAGTAAATAAATTATTTATTTGCCTATTGCGTAATTGGGATACTCAATTATTTGTACCTTTCTGATTGGATTCAAAATGAACATGAATTGTGTGGTAACAGGTTTTTGATGGGCATTTTTGCATGTCATATCTGGTGATAAACATTTGAGCCGACTGTTCATGTGGTTGAATTCATGCTTGAACAACGACAAAAGTATTGATTTACTCGGAACTGCCAATTAAAAGTCAGTTATTGTTTCTTAAAAACCATCGGGTGATCACATATGGTCGGACTGTGTCTAGTTCGGTTCAGAAATCGGAGGGGAAAGGACTGGAGGTTCTGTGGAATTCGAGTGGGCGAGGAATAACCGGGCCAAGTTGTTGCAAACTTTTCTCACGAGCCTCCAATGGTCGACCGGGGTATCTAAACATGTCACTCCTGCTACTTGCATTCTCTCTGCATCCACTGGATGTCTCATTAGTTGCTGAGGTTAATTATAATCTGTCGTTACGGTGTGGGCGAGTGGTCTCAGTTTGTGCAAGTGCTAGAAAATTAAATTGTGTATTCACTATTCGAAACACACGATGTTCACCTTGTCTTGTCAATAACCACTTGTAAAATATTCTAGTTTCTTTGCTTTTCAATATAACATTAGGATTATTATACTACTGGTACGATTATTACAAGGACTCTCGTCATTGGTATTAATCCCAAACATTTTCTTCTTTTCAGAGAGTTTTCCACTTCTTCTGATCCTGTTTGGGGTTATTGGAGGCATAGTTGTTATTGTATTGATCACTATGGTCATCATCCTCTGCCAAAGAAAAGTTAAGAAACCCCCAGGTAAGTTACCGCTGAAATATTGTATAAGTCAATTACATTCACTTTTTCACTCAATTTGATTTCCACAGTTGGAGAGTTTTTCACTCGAAAAGTGCGGAAATCCTAAAGATTTTAAGTGGTGATAAGTTTTTGGGGCCAAACCTGTTGCGTGCTCCTCAGGCCAAATTTGTTTTCAAGCCAGTCAAAGCTGTCAGTGATCACTTTTGAAAACAATAAGGTCGTCCTGTAATTCCTCCGAAACTTTGAGTGATTCGGTATTGCATTAACGGTATCCGTTGCGCATTCACAAACATGCTATCGCATCAACTCCAGTACCATTTAAAGTTTTTTAGTATTGCCCGTATCAATTCCAATCAAACCGGTAGTAACCTCATTGCCGTAGACGTACAAAAATGTAGGAAAATTGGAAATTTAAACTTGAATTGGTGCTGTACGTCACGGAAGAGGAAAATGTGAGGTAATTGGGAATTTAAACCTAAATTAGCGCGTTACGTTAGGGGAGAGGGAAATATAGGGTAATTGGGAATTTGAACCAAATTTGGTGCCGTACGGCACGGGAAACGGAAATGTTGTGTAATGGGGAAATTAAACCCAAAATTAGTGACACCCTCCACTTCAGGAATCAAGCACAACGCCCTAGAAACGTGACACTTGATCAAATTCTTGACAAAAATCAACACAAATGCTTAGCAACGATAGGTTGTGAGTGAAATTCATCAGAATAGACTCATCTGCCACTGAACGTGCGTGCGTCTGGTTAACATGAAACTATTATATAAAATCTGACGATTCCAACGAGCGGCGAACGATTACCGTGCGATGCACACAGACGCAGTTACAATAATTGTAATTAAAACTCGTATTTAGTTATGGTTTGGTTGTACGTGAAAAAGATGATAAATCAACTGTAACGCTTTTTCATAACGTAACGCTTTTCGAGTCCATGTGCCAAAGTAAAGACATAAAATGTCAATTTGTGCCGTTTGGTAGGGGAGAGGATAATTTTGGGTAATGGGGCATTGGGACTTGAATTGGGACTTGTTGAGTAGTGGAGCAGGCAATCAATCTGGTAGTAACTGAACTAGGTAGTAACCTTATCTTTCTTCTCATCATGTTTTTTATGAAATGTCATCTCATTTTCCAACTTGTATTTTCAGGGTTCACCGTCAACGATCAAACTGACGTTGAAAAACAATGCAAGGAGTCGGACCGATCGTCGAACATCTCGGACATCAAACTCGAAGTCCGGACGGGATCGTCCGTCTCCAACGTCCACTGCGAGCTGGACTACGGAGGCGGCGGTGGCGGAGGTTCCGAAACCGGCTCGGAATCAGTCGTTACGAGGGTCGGGGTTCCGTTAGCGGGTCCAGTTCCGATGGAACAGATTCACAGATACTCCAACAACCGGTTCTCCACGGGAGATTATCCCGACCCCGTCCTGCCTCCCAAGGCTGTGAGTTACCAGGCCTATCTAGTCTAAATACCTTATATAGTTACCTACCTCTAGTTAGGTTGATATATTACCGTAAGGTTGGTATTTGTCGGTTGTTTACGCGTTTTCCTCGGGCCTTTTTCCTGCAACGGTCAAAAATCGGTCTCAAATTGTCACAAATCCAATACCAGTATGAATTTTAAATTATTCCCCGTCATATTTGTAAATGAGAGCAAACGGCCTCATTCAGTAACAATTATACCAGTAACTTGAATAACTGATGTCACCTAACTCACACGAAAAATAATACTTTTGGAAGATCCATTTGATCAGAACAAGCGTCTAATCATCAAAACTCGTACTTAAGGGGCTTTCACACTAGCGCGCGCAGAAAAAAAAAATACGTTAAATATTTTGAGCAAAAATATCGTGCAAAATATTGAATGATCGAAAGCCCTCAGACACAATATTTTACTGCCGATACAACTCGTGATAAAAATACCTCACACCACGCTCCCTACCTAAAAAAAAATGTCAAATCTTCCAGACAAATATTGAGCGCCCTTTTGTGCTCAATATTTCTCCTCACACTTTCAATATTTTTGTGCAAACACGGCATTTTCAAAATTCTGTGCAAAATTTTTGCTAACGTTAGTGCCCCCTTAACATCCGCTCAGATGAGTTTGGGAGTTCGAGATCTCTTACCGAATCGCCCCTGGAAAACCACTGTCCAATTCATTCATAATATCGATCGATAGCCTTACGGAATATCATGGAGTAAATAAAAGTTCTTTGTGTGATAATCAGCGATTTGTTTGGGGTGTTAGAGGGGAAATTTCTTATTTAAAATTCGTCGGTCTAATTTTGTTTATCTTAAACGGGAAAAACGACGAGTCTTCCATTTATGCCAGTAACTCTAGGCTCTAACCAATTGTGCAATATACAATTACGAAAGTTTGTGTTCACAAAGGAACATCTTCACGATTTCATTGGGGGTACAATTTGTTTGTGGAATTATTTAAATATTAAATATTTAAATGTTGTACAAATTTTGTACAACTGATTTTGACAAAGTCAACGATTGATTCTTCCTTATATGCCTTCATTTATCCTGTTTATTGAATAAATTGTTGTTTGTGTACCTACTCTCAAGATTTTCAATGCTATTTAGGTTGCATGTATAAGTGGTTGTACTTAAAAATATTCAATGTCTCAAGATTTGATCATTATTCATTTAGTCCGGTCAAGTTAGACAAGAAACGGGTAGTCGTGCATGCAAAAGGTCGCGTAGTAAGAAACCAGAAAAGCAGCGATTAAAAACCTGTGCGACCGAAGTAATAGCCAAAAGCCCACTAAATTTTCGCACTTTTTTCGGTTTTTGCTCAATATTTCATTAAAGGAAGGGTCCGACGGGTATGGCTGGGTAAAGGGTCTCAAGATACGGCTCTTCAAAAACTGGATCCTAGTTTTAGACAATGAATTTTTGGGCAAATGATTTTAAAAGCAAGATAAATACGTTGAACTAATTTTAGGGTATGAATGCTGTTTGGATTAAAGTGGTCAAGTGCAATTTTCTAAATCCATAAGTGAATTTCCGAGTTGGCTACTCTTACTTTTACACGATGTGTAGGATACCGGTATGAGTGTCCCAGAGTTGTCTAATTTTGGACAAAACTCGACGTTTCAGGGACGTATCCAGACTTTGACCTTAGGGGTGGGGTGTCTCGAGGTTCCTAACCTAACTTACATGGACATATGGATTGAATTCTACAGACAAAGTTATTACTTTATATTGCATATGGAGGGAATGAATGACTGCCAATAAATGAATTTCTACCTCAGTATTACTTGTAAATCGCCAAATCGATGTTTGAATTTTTTTAAACGCCTTTCGTACGCCAAAGACGTCCATGTTCAAACTCAGCCTTAGTATGGATCTATTGAGCAACCCTTCGAAATATGGGAAGGTGGCATTATTTTTAAAATCCAGATATCTTGCCGCCCAACGTTGCCGATTTTTGGCTAGGGGGGGGGGCTGTAATATAAACAAATCCATGACTATAAGATCCAATTTTCGTAGAAATGACTAGTTTTATGTAAAATGTCTCCTTATTACTGGTTTTGTAACAAATTTGGTTTCCATTTTTTGCCGAGTAACACCTCAGTTTATGGATTTTTCAACGCTGAACACGATGGTGAAGTCAGAATTGCAATATCTCATTCTGTTGTCAGATTAGAGCAGGTGAACCCTGAAGAACACCTCAAGTAACAACCACGTTTCTTCAAGAACGGAATAACATATCGCCATACTGACTTCACCATCGTTTTGAATTTATGGTTAATTTCCCCCCTCCCCAAACACCCCCTTAGAGTGTCCCGATTCTGGTCACCTACGAACTTAGCCTTTCGATTGCCAAGACAGATTTTTGGTTCAAATTTGAACTTATTATCTCAATTCATTCGACAATTCTATCTGACATGACAGATACATAATTCAGAATTGTCTGGAACGGATTTTGGTATGAACATTTTTCGGAAATTCGGAATTGCTTCCTGTTCTTCGAAGATTCGCTAAAAACATGTTATATTATATTTACCCTCTTTCTTGCGGTGAAACAACAAAATCTTGAGACATTGTAGGTACTTAACTGTGTCAATATAGTTTGTATATGGATGTGGTTCTTCAGCTAACTGTTAATTTTATGTGCATGTTGTGTGCTTCTTTCTGGCTTTCCAAACGACGAAACTTTTCAACTGTTCTTTGCATGCGTTCGTCCATTCCCTTCAATAACACCAACCGCGAGCTTTTGATTCGTTTTCGCTTCGAAACTTCCGGTTCTTATCAAACTAACTGAAAACCTCCTGCGGCACTGCTACTTGACTGGTTGAGGAGTTGGCCTTGTGAGAGCGTTATTTTATTTTACAACTTGGAAATGTGGCTGAAGGATGCTTATGTGAGGAGTTTGTGGTCAGTACGGGTGTATATGAAGCTTTAGTAGTTCCATATCATGTCGTATTGATCATTTCGTTGGGATGAGCATTCTTTTGTTGTGTTTCCGTGTTTATTTAAGGCTGCAAAAATTATGCACTACCCTGAGCACTAAAGCATCCGGTTAACATTAGCACTATTTCTTAATTCACTGCATGGTGTGGCGGTTTGGAATTTTTGACAAAAACAAAACATGAGCATGGTCCACAAAAGACGACACAAAAAATCGCATGGATGAGGTGGTGGCTCTGACAGAAAACTGACCTGGGGATCGTCATTTTGTTCAGGATGGGCAGAATAACAACGGATACGTCCCGTACGTCGACTACAGCCGGGATTACACGCCGCCTCCCGTCGTGAACAGCCCGGGAAACGTGGACCCGACGTATTCGGCCGTGTACGGGAACCCGTATCTGAGAGCCGTTCAACCTCCTTTGGCGCCCGCGCCGCCGCCGTATTCAGCGCGGAACGGCGTCATCGGCGGAGCCGTTCGCCCGCCGCTGCAAGTGTCTCCGACTTCGCATCACACTCAACACTACATAACTGGGCCGCCGATGAAAAGGGCCTCGTTAGCCACACATGTATAATATCAGGACTTGAAAGAGAGCTTTTGTTAACTCGGTGCCCTTAGTGCTTGCGAGATAACGATATTGTCCTGTGATACGTTGCACTGCGTTTTGCCAGAACACTTTGGGGACCAAAATGAAATTAGATCAAATGAACAAAAATCCATTTTTCTCATTTCGTACATATTGTACAGCCTTTGCCGTCAATCACACCACAACCTTACGAGTAACCGAAATATCCACATCTTGCCTTAACTCAAATAAGAGCTTCACTTTATCATTCGGTTTGTTTCTACATTTACCCTGAATCAACCCTCACAGTACAGTATACCGGCTGAAGATCTACGAAATTGATCACCACCACAAATGATCTTTGCAATTTATTAACTGAATAAACGACGAACACTATCAACACTATTAAACTACTATTTCTTGTAGCTTTCACAGAGCTGATATGATCACCATAAATGGTAAGAAAAGTACCTACTTCTTAGGGGTAGGTACCACAAAAATCATTTCTACTTGTAGTGATTTGTCCGTTTTCAACTCCTCTTGGTGCAACTGGCAAATTGTGTAGATGCCGACAGTCGCTCAATATTGAAAAGTTATCTCGCGACGCACAATTTTTGGTTCTCGTTTGTTTGAACGGTGCTCCGCATATTGAGCAGATTTCGTCTGTTTTGGTTCAGAAACGAGTGAACGCGACTTCTAATTTACCGAGTGGCATTCTATTACTGTCTCCTAGTAGATAGTCAAGACTGATTTACACTAGAGAAAAAACCCCTTCCGCCCTTCATGGTATTTGTCGCCAATACTATCAATATTACCTTCAATGACAGTTTTTTTGGATACACAAAATCATTACTTTGTGTGATTGTTGATCCTAATTCATTGTGTGAATTTCCGATCTCTTAAAATAGGTACAGTTGATGTAACCAAACTACCTCCACTTGCTTCCGCTTTAGGTTTTTACATCCAAACCTTGCTCACACCCGTCAAAATTTATTTACTTCCAAAGCGTTTTGAACATCCAAAATCCCTCATACATATCTGAAACATAATCAAACTATTTTTCGATCGATATTCCGTTTGCTTTCGAAATACCCCGGTAAATGTTGCATATCCCCTTTAGGAACCGAGAAAATCCACGTAATACTGGAAGAACTGTCTCATGTATATACACTTATTTCAAGCTGAACTTCCTTCAAATGATACCTAAATCCACTCAAAACGTGCATTTTTTCAAAACTTTACGAGTAGAAGGTAGGATATTATACATTTTGAAATTACTAAAATGGACTCAGTGCTTCTAGAATAGTGTTTGTTATAGTAGTTTAATGTTCAATGTCCCTTGGTACATTATTACGATGCACTCAATGAACCAACCTGAATGACAGGTCTGCTCAAACTTAACTGTTCATTTCAAAGTGGGTCGCGTATACTGAATTTCACTTTGTGTTATTTTGCCTGAGCATTGAAAAAAAAGTCTGATGCTTAAAGTCAATTTATACGAGGATATTGTTTAAATGAGTACGATAATCGTTTCAAGAAGGAAAAAACCGCAAACAAGGAAATAGAAATTCTGTGATACGAATTCAATGGCTTCGAGGTGATTGGCCTACACCCTCCAAGTTAACTGGCTCTCTTCGCCATGGAAAAAGTTTCGCTCATGGACATAACTAAACCCAACTTGGTTATAATTCTTCGCCGGTGTTATTGGCACGAAGAATACTAGCTTTACGTCTTAGGGTTTTTATATTCCACTTCATGAATTATATCCGAGATTTTCGCTCTTTGAGACTGATTAAGTGTAAATTCACACTTTTAGGTAGGATTTTTTTTTTTTTCATTTATATTGTGTCCAGCTTTCTTTCTACACGTGAAAGAACGAAAACAATATCGAGAAGAGGAAATTTTGTTGTTCTCACTGCAGTTCTCCAAATTGGTAGAAGTCGCTTTGTAAGAGTCTGCGGTGTTGTCCATTTCGCCCATTCGGTTTTTATAGGAGCGGCTTTTTGGATGGAAGTGTTCCGTTTCAATTAGAATGTTCGAATCCCCGAAGGAAGCACAAACATTGTGTAGGGATTTTTTTGTAAAGTTGTAAAATTGTTCTTTCAGTCCATACAGGCAGTTGTATTTTTGTATAAAAGAATTACTTAGATCTCTCACTAGATGACGCCAAAGATCATTTCGAAAACAATAAAATAAACACTTGAATGAAAAAAACATAGTTTATCTGACAAACTAACCGTTCACTGTCTAGACTTGTATTACATATCAACGTAGTGTATAGCAACTGCAAATTCAAACTTGAAAATTTAACCAAACCGTTGATTCGTACAGTTCTCTGTTTTTCCTCCTGTATTTATTTTCTTTTGGATCCAAAAAAATGTGTAAATAATTATTGTAAATACTTGGAAAAACTTTAGATTTAAGGTCGATGTAAATATGAAATCGGATTTGCATTAACTGCTGGTTTTTCTTTTTGTAAATGTCCTCAATGAAAACCGGCTTGACGAATCCTTGAAAAAAGTGGCAACTGTGATTTAAATAATATTTCAAAGTATTTCGAATACATTGTGAATCTTAGTTTAAGCTTCATCGAAAAAATGCAAAAAAAAATTTGTACAAATTGTTAATAGAGTGTAAATGTTACTCCCCTTTGTATATTGTAATAGATTCTAATCCTTGTGGAATATGTTGAAGTTTCTTTTTTAGTACATGAATCTCCAAGAAAGATGTGTTGTCCGTAGTTACGAGCGGTCATAGAGCGGATTTATTATTACTTCTACTTTTCGTTAGTTTATTACTTTTAAATGCAGTTGTTTCCTTTATGTAAAATTCCAACGGTAGATTTCTAAATGTATTTTTTTAAACGATGCAAGGGCCTAGCTATAGTGTAAACAATTATTATGTATAAATGATTTTATAGTCTATACTTCACGTTTATGAATTGAGGGAAAAAAAGAAATCTCGCTGTTGTATTACTCTTGCTCAACTATGGCCGGGTGATGCGTCCGAAAATTAAAAAAAAGAAAAGTCGTATCCTGTCAACATTTTGTATTACTGAAGTTGAAGAACAAACCTAAAAAAACTCTTATTCTCGCTCTTCTTCCAGTGCCATGTTTTCTTGTTACTCTTGGAACTTACAGAACGTACGTAAGCGGCGGGTATGAGTTCGTACTCTCCGCATTTTGTGAAGAGCAGAATATTGAATTTGTAAAAGAAAAGTAATTTATTACACTAAGCGATGGGTGTGTACATGTGTGCGAGGAATGTTTTCTTCTAACAATGCCACTGAGTCGTTGAATCAAATATCTGTACGTTATCTTTCTAGGCCTAAAAGTTTATTTGCAGTTGTGAAATAAATTTTCATTGGTCGATTTTCCATTACTGGTATTTATATGCAAATATTGTCCTATTGCCCTCACAGGGATTTTCCTTGGAGAAATCCATTTGGTTAAGATTCAGCTTGAAACCGACAGTGGCATAGCTTGGAATTTCTTTCGTGGTGGTGAGGGGGGTGTAAGGGTACTACCGCGTGGAAAATGGTTGAAAAACAGGGTACTAAATAGAGGGTTTTAATCTAATTTTAACACCTTTCATAGGTAATAAAAAACACTTAATTTTTCAATGAAATATTTTTTTAAATTCATAATATTAATTAAATTTTAAGTGTCTCAATATTTCGGGGGCATGGACCAGACCCTCCTCCCTCCCTCGCTCCACCACTGGATACAGAATAGTTGAAATGGATGAATAGGAACAAGTTACCATGAGAATAACCACACTTTTGATTGATTATACTGGCCAACGAAAAAGGATCACGAATTGGCTCAATGTGCAATGTGGGAGAGCTGAACGACGTAATGCACTTCATGAGTAGATCTCTGAATTCGAAAGAGTTTAGAGACTGGGTCTAGAAAAAAGTAGTTGTCACAACCAACAAGACCCTCGATCTCTCACGAAGTCCCAATACTTCGAGGTTCCTACTGTCAAGAATCATGGCAGGTAAGGAGTCACCAATGAAATCAAGAAATCTTAACTAGTTTAGACTGTTGAAGTATTTCGTGATGGAGATTGGTTTCACCTCGAGACGTATGTTTTCAAGTCGAAAACCAGCAACAACTTGTACATTTTTTTTCGATTTCTCCCTTCCTCTAAACTACCCTTAATAAGGCGTAGTTTAGAGGGAGGGCAAAAATCCGATCCCTAATCCGATCTTTAAGGCGTAGAACGTCAGCCAAATAGATTCCAAAGGGAGCCTTCATACAAAATTTCAACACTCTAGCACGTCAGGAAGTGTTCCAAAATACGTTGCATTTTTTTCGTCACAAGATTTCAGGGGTTTTCAGTGTGCTGAATCCAAATCTGAAACCCATTTTTCAGATGTCGTTTTTGACATAAAGCTCTTCGAGGGTGAAGTGGCAACAAGGCCTACCTCAAATGGGGCTGAACAACAGGCCTACCTCAGATAGGGCTGGTCAACATGGCCTACCTCAAATGGTACTGTACCACATGGCCTAAGTGTTTTTATTAAAATTTACAGGGGACACAAAAAACTGTTTATTTCTACAGTTTGCAACTATAGACACTTCTGGGAGCCACAGAAAACATACGGGATGAGGAATAATTTTAATCGGAATCCCGCTGAATAAAAAAAGGCAATATGCCCAAAAATGTCAGTTAGGCCATGTTATTCTGTACTATTTGAGGTAGTATAATATATTATAGTAGCCCTATCTGAGCCGTGTTGTTCAGCTCCATTTGAGTTAGGCCATGTTGCCCCTTCACCCTCGTCTTAATACATACGGTTGAGTGTTGAAAATAGCACTTCAATAAATCCCAATTAATTTTTCACTCTCAACCAGTATTAAATAGTGGTAGAAAATATGTACATGAGCTGTATCTCAAAAACTACGCCTGATCTCCTCTTTACCAAACATCAAATTTTTGACTTGGATAGAGAGCAGAAAATTTTTCTCGGCCGATTCCTTGATCCTCTGTACGTACCATTTTCGTTCGATTTGAAGTGGTGCCATGATGTTGACCCGTCACCTTGGAAACCGTCCACTGACTATCTCTTGCCAGCCCTACCACCCCTTGTAGCTTGATCGAGGTACTCGGTTGGTGTAATAATCCGAATTTATAACTCAATTTCAGCTATATTCTTCCATTCCACGGAAAATAGCAGTGAAGTAGACAAAGTTCAACAGAAAAAAATTATTTTACACTTTTGTAAGTACTTACCTACTTAAATGCTTTTTTTAAAACGACGGCTGATAGAAAAAAACCCAGTTTTTATACAGTAAAGAATAATGACGTTATAAACTTATCTGAACGATTAATTCAACAATTGCCAACAAATATGGCCCGGGAGGAGCTTTTCAGGTGGTCACAGCCGCTAGACTCTATGAGGAGACCATAACCATGCAGGGCTGCGCAGTATGTGACTGCGCACGTGTGTTTTTACGCATCCATGTGAATATTCTGCACATTGCGCAGTCCTCACTACCACTCCTTGAGTCCCCCCCCCCCCCCCCAACCGACTACTTTTTACTTTGCACTACGCAGTTTCAGCATCCATGTGAACCGCTAAGTAATACGACACCTTGTTTTTCCCATCACGTGCCGTTGTTGTTTCATCGTCCTCTGAAGAAAGAAGATCAATGGTATGCAGCTAGAAACCAAACAGAAAATTAATTTTTCTATAATAAACCAAAAACCGGACTTTCCTCTGAAAGAAACGTACCTCAGAACAAACCAATGTAAATGCTTGCATACAAGTCTGCAACACATTGAGACATTTTCATGTCATTCGTGTCGGAAATCGACAGAAACTCATTCGGGACAATTTTCGTAACGGTTTTTGAGTTATGTGCCATATGAAAGACATGAAAATGTCAAAAAATCTAATTCCAGAATCGGATTAAGCATGTAGAATCCGGTAAGAATTGCTCTCTTTTATTTGTGTATTTGCTTTAATTGTACAAAGTGTAAGTCCTATTTGAATCTCCACTATAAAATTCAGCCTAAAATCACTTATTGTTGGTGGGGGGGGGGGGGGTAGCCGCCCCTGGTGGTAAGTCTTTGCTCAATTCCACCGAATTACATAGTGTTTGGTTTACCTTCACAACATGATTTTTTGGTTATTAGTCACAGAAAAAAGTCGATTCGTTGGTTTGCGTTTCAATAGATCATGCAGTCAAAGTTTATATTTTTTTCTCACCCATCGGTGAGCTAATAGAATTTTGGAACTCAACATGATAATTTAAATAACCAGGTACATGTGGAATGACATTATAATGTCATGTAGTGTCATTCCACATGTACCTACCTGTTAATTTAAATTATCAATCTGTTGCTATAGAAACATATATCATATATATAATATAATAATATTATACTTCATTTAATTTTTTTTCGGGACACTTTAAGAACAGCGGTACATGTTCAAACCGATAAAAGGTGAGAATGATTCAAACTGTAAAACTCCACTACGGATAGTAGGCCAGTGGAGGATGCGGCTTACAGGACATTGATATACACAGCACATAATCTGCTTGTTTATCTAACAAGCGCTATAGCTATTATTTAAACCCCCTGATGGCTTCAGCAACAAATTCCATTATGTCTACTACGCGTAACATCGTTATGTAACTTCAGCTTTAGCGGATGACCTCCGAGGTGCCTTAGTTATGTGACTGTAACAGTAACTTCTCCCTTTCAAGCCCTCCGGCATGGAAGCACCCAAGTTTCCTCGCGACCTAGTTCTCGTTTTCCTGTCCTCTCTCTCCCCTCCTATAAACCTACCGCTTTCCGCTTCTCAAAGTTTAGCCTAAATTCATTTCCATCGTGCGCCGCGCCGTGTCAAATTCCGGGGTGATTTCACGACTTATGATGGCGGTTGTCGGTTACAAAGTTGTTTCTCAAGGCCGACTTTATTTTTCCTTTTCTGTCTGAACTGTTTACCCTTGAGTCTCCCAGGATGCCGTTTAAATACAAGGGAATGGAATTAAGCTGGGTTTTCGGGGTAATCTTTCGTTTCGGTAGCAAGAGACTACATAATATGCATATTACGCACTGACTCAACTCATATGCAGACCAGAATATTGGTTGCCACTTGAATCAATCTGAACTGCATGTCGCAACAACTATACCACTGGCTTACATAGTTACACTAGACATACTGTATAAATAAAAATCCGACTTTTTTCACTTTTAAGATTCTCTACGAGGCATTTTTTGTTGAAAATTACCTGCAAAATCGATTCCCTGAGTTTGTTCCATAGGTACACTAGACACCCTGTACTTATATCGTTACCACCACACCAAAAGCGCCAATCTGCTATTTTGGCCATTAACTAATTTAGTGCATTTTTGGATACCCTGAGTAGGGCACACCTGCTAGAGACGACTACGTAATTTCTTGTGGTTGGTTTTCCAATTCAATTCAATTTTTATCTTTATTCAAGAAAACAGTACACAATAAATAAAACAATACTTTTTTTGAAAAAGGTCCAAACATGAATAAAGGTCCAAACTTAAGGTGGATTCCTGAGCCTAAGGTCCTGTGACTGGTCCAGGCTAGTCCCTTCCCTGCTTTTCAGTAAGTAGTACAAATTATACATCAGAAACGCTTATTTTATTCTATTAGGTGTTCAATGCAAAAATGTAGGTACGACATTTACCATGAATTACTCTATTAATCCTAGTTATCCAAAATGAGCTAAAATCTAATTATTCTAAATTTTGCAGTTCCTATATCTATCACATAATAATTATATAATTATTATTATGTGAATCACATAATTTGATAGATTTAGGAAGTGTAAAATAGTTATCAATAACGTGATGTGAGTTTATTACGTAAAACAAAGAGTGTTTAGTGTAGATAATTTAAGAGTTTCTTTGGTACATGGTAACCTGAATCCCCAAAGTGGTCACTTAATCTAATACAGAACACTAGAGCGATTTACTGGAGAGATATTTATGGCAATGACTAGAAAAATATCACTATGCAAAAACTTAGGTACGACATCTACCATGAATCCTAGTTATCCAAAATTAGCTAAAATCTAATTATCCTAAATTTTACAGTTCCAATACCTATCACATAGGTAATAATTATATAATTATTTGGTTCAATGCAAAAATCTTATGTGACTTGGATATCCTGAGTGAGCTCCACAGCCAGTCTAGTCCTCCAGAATTCCAAAAGTGGCTGGAATTCTCATCAAGGTGCTGTCCATGCAGTCATTCGGGGAAGATTTGGGTTCAAACAATTATTTGCTGACATGAAGACTGCCCGAATACCTACATAATAATATTATACATTACGTAAGCTTATGTTATATTGCGATCGCCATATGATGGATGTCCAAACGAAGAGATTTCATAGTAGTGTAGCGTTAGGTAATCCTTTAAAAGCAACTCATTTGGAGCAACTCCATGAAGAAGCCTCCCTAAGGTAATCCAATAACCCAGATGACCCAACTAAACTACGATCAGTACGTGAATACCTGTCGAACCCTCCAGATCTCAACGAAGTGAAAAGTCCAGAGAAACGATGGCCGGAGCTACCACCGGATCAGCTAACTCATCAACAGACGGAGGGGAATCAGGAGGGACAAATCAGGAGGGGAAATCGCCTCTTATGAAAACAATGATACGTTTCATCACCGTGGGCGTCTACCTCTCCGGTCTATTCGGCGCAGCTTCAATGTTGTCGATATTTTACATATTTTTTTGGAACCCTCGTCATATCCAGTTTTGAAGTTTATGGCTTCATACTTCCAGGATGGCACAAGCAATATTACGAAGGACCTGCCTAGGTAAGTGTCGGCACTATTTATTTATTTTTTCGACTGCTATATTAGACCTATTTTCTCTTATAATAATCTAATATCATTGCTGATTAAAATTATAAGTTATACAAAAAATAATTCAGGTTTCCACACAAAACCCTTGTCGCAACCAGTGCGTTGCTACGGAAGTTTATCTTCGCCATTCTTCATCGTACGAAAACCGTTCACCACTTTTTGGAAACCTCTCGATTAAGGTGAAAAATATACACACCTCAAGCTGCTAGTTTCCCCCTCCTCACATCCCTGGAGTTACTTTTCCCCAGTATAGTCACGAGCGTCATTGTTTACTAGTGCGACCAAAACGTCATCGATGTAGGGGAAACAGAAATCGAGGTCACGAGTGACTGTATGGATGAAACGTTGGTAACTCTGGGCTGCATTCCTAAGGCCAAAAGTCATTACTGAAAATTCAAACAAGCCAAACGACGTAATAATTGCAGTCTTGGGGATATCAGCTGGTTCCATTGGGATTTGGTGGTAGGCCTTGACCAAATCGACTGTACTAAAAATGGTTTTTCCAGCGATTGTGTGGGCAAAGTCGTGGATGTTTGGGAGAGGATACCGATCTGGAATGGTGCAAGCGTTCAAGGCGCGATAGTCTCCGCACTGCCTTCAGGTACCGTCTTTCTTAGGAACCATGTGCAGAGGGCTGGACCATGGGCTGTTGGAAGGTCGACAAATCCCTTGTCGACAAATCCCTTGTTCAAGCAAATCATTCGGCCCGTGCTATGGCCTCTTTCTCTGGAGATAACTTCCGAGCTCGTGCACGAATTGGGGGTCCTTCAGTTAGGATGTGATGGGTGACAGAATGTTTAGCAGCGACTTTTCCAATGGAATTTGGGTTTGTCAAATCGGGGTAGCGATTAAGCAGTGCAAAATAAGGAGAGTCGTTAGCTGGCCCTACTGAGAAATTCCAATGCATGAAACGTCTTGTAGAATTCCAGAGACATGGAGAGATGTGCAATTGTCTACTAATCTCCTACCTTTGATGTCTACCAACAAGCCGAAATGATGTAAAAAATCGGCCCCAATAATCGCTTTGTCGACTGCAGCAATAATAATTATTGTAAAAGGCCATCGGAAGGCCTCTAGCGACGACCCTGGAAGTTTTTCCGGAGGATCAGCGAAACGCTGTGAAGCTGCGGGAGTGGATTTGGCTGAAAAGGTACAAGATGTGATGCAGTTATACGACCTATTCTTGTAATGGTGGTGGTATTTGCACACCCCCACGTAGTGTGTTTGCTCTTCAAACTTTCTGTGGTTGCATGACCGACTCCGAGGTCTAGATGTTCGGTTTTCTAGGCGACTGGACAAAATTTTGAGCTCGTTTAAAATGTGGGCGAGCGTCTCGCTATCCGATTTGTTTGTACTGCTACTGTGTTACAGTACGGATAGTAGGAGATGAAATGGAGAGGATCTCGTTAATTTATCGGTCATAGTAGTGAGAAGAATCTGCGTGGGTAGGCGCTGTAGCCAGAGAGACTTAAGAAATGCGTCACTTACTTTTCCACCTGACAGATCTCTCATCTCGCGTTATAGTTGCGAAGGGCGTCGGTCCCCGAGCTCGAGGTCGCTGAGGAGCTTCCGAAGTTGTTTCTCCTCCGAGTCGGAATAGTGGTCTTCAAGTCGTCGTCTGAGGGTGGCATAAAGGTCCTGTGTTGGTGGTTGCAAGATGATGTCGCTAACGCACGCCAACACGTCGCTCTCGACAGCTCCAACTAACGTGTGGTACTTCGTGACGTCGCTGGTGATTCCCGAATTGAAAAATTGGGAGTCGAGTTGTTGGAACCAAAGTCTGGGGTTAGCCTTCCAAAAAGGCGGGACCCCTACGGCTACTCGACTGACTTGAAGTGACGGAACTGTCGGAGGCTGAGATTCGGACGAGGTTCGGGATTCCATATCCGTGGTTCAGTTGATCACACCGGGGTCACCAGTTTGTAGTTAGTATTGCGTGTGTGTGTGTGGTGACTAACTACAAATGATGAACTGAATTAATCTGACTCCAAAAGATTTATTAACTGAACTCACGAATACGAAAACGGTTTTTAGAAACAAACAATCGGAAGAACACTTGAGAAAAATTTTGTTGCAACTCTCAATTTTGGTTTATTATCCACAGAAAACCCTACTATACTACGTATTATGTTATGATCTTCGATATTTGAAATTGATCTGAACAAATTTTTGGTAACGTATGATCAAAGTACAAATTTTTGTCACCAAACATAAACTGTAGTGTCGCTACACTAGTTTACCTAGTGTCAAGATGAAGCTTGTAAAAAAGTCGTATTTTCGCTCTCCTGGAGGGGAAAAATTATAATTTATCCACTTTTGACATTTTATGTCTTCACTATGGCACATAGCTCAAAAACACCTCGATTCGATATGAAGTCGACTTTTTTTGTTATGTTCGATGTATTTGAAGCGACAAGAAGAGTAATTATTACTCTTCTTGAAGGTCCATTCGAATTCAAACGAAAACGGTGGGTACAGCTTTCGTACAAGTATGCAACCACGAGGGACATTTTATGTCTTTGCGCCCCCTCCCACACCCACACCACGTACCTCGTACTTCAATAATGATAATATTATTATTATCATAATATTATTATGGTGAACTTCATAAATACCTGTGTGTAAACAATTATTTAAACAATCACGCTCATACCGCAGCTTGTCGGCCACGCACTCCGAAGTAGTTAACGTAATATGGTTAGGTAAATCGAGAGCTATCCAACGAGTGGTGAACGATTTTTGTACGATGATAACTGGCGAAGTTGAAGTTCCGTAGCAACGAATCGGTTGTACGTGAAAATCATTAGAAATGTTTCATAACGCTTTCTTCGTCACACCGTCACCGTCACAATGTCACACTTTTTGAGTTATGTGCCATAGTAAAGACATAAAATGTCAAAAAACATGAAAATGTCTCACTATGTTCTGGACTTGAGTACTTGGAAAATGAATGTCTGATCCCTTTGTCCGACTATCAGTGGGAGGGAGTCCCAGTTTAACCCTCAAGTACCAATTCGAAAACCATCCGTTCAGTTGATTCGTCTACTCGATGTTCAATAGAAATCAAGTCGGCATACCGTCTGTTTATGTATATTTCAAGAAATAAGTATCTTGGTTAGTGCATCGATCAGCCATTTTCGAAAGTATCAGAAATCTCACCATCGATGGAAAAACAACGATGTTTCGATATTATGGATCGTTGAAGGCCATCCCTAACTGGGAATTGTTCCTCGAGAAGTGGGTATCCACGTGACCAGCGTGGATACTACCACCTTTCTGGGAAACTCACTCTCGATCTTTCGAGCCTCCACCTGTGACGTCATACCGGCCTCGACTAAGATCATACTTCTTGAAACCATGATGAGGAGATGTGGTGCTGTACTTGTAGCGTGAGGCAGATACCTGAATATCATGGATGACCGTTCAGTTCTTTCATACTTGAGAGGACGTGGGTAACGTGCTTTTTGAGTGGTCCTAATTAAATCTGATAATACGAGTGACCGTATAGTGAGTTGTGATACTGACTAAATTTCGATACTCGTACTGGAAACTAGTTTTAGACGGCGCTTGTAAACTGCCACCCGCCGCTCCTAAAAGTTGACAACTCCCACTCCGACCAAGAGTGTAAACTGCCATTCCTATCCAAAGTGCACACTGCTACCCATTCGACAACACATGTTTGATGAATTTGGATGATCACCATGCTGTTAAATTTAGTTGTTATTCAGTCAACTAAATTTATCTGTCCTCTAAAAGTATACGACGATTATTAGATACCCCTACTCGACCTAGTATCGATTCGTTTAATCGATACCACGCGTGTATCGAAAGCAAATATTCGTTTGTCTGTGGATAACATCAATATTGGTTAAACACTCGATGACAATTTGAGGATTTTTTTTCCGATACTACGAAGAGTACTCAATACATTTCAATACCAAAAGTACTCGATATCGAAAGGAAATACTCAATACTTTACTCAAATAGATTGGTATCGCACATCACTATGTACGTAAGAACAATCTGGTGCGCCTTCGTCGTGAAATTACGTACATAATAATAATTAATATAACTATTATGTTATAATTATTATAACAATTATTGCTATTAACCCACTTTAGGTAAATACTCAAAATTATACTTACCCCAACATTATTTAAAGTATAGACCGTGTCCGATAGCTGCAATGTGAACATTTTCAGATCGATATTCACTTCGCATCCCATTAAAGATGAACTGTCCAGAAATGTTGACTATAGGGCGCGTATGGATGCCTACGGTACGGAGTGTTGGCTTTATAAATGGTTAATTGACAGTAACTTATAACTCTTAACTTATAACTTGTAACTCTTAACTCAGAAAAATGAACGAATGTTCTGTAATAAAACCTAAATCTGCAAGAGGACCCTAATAAGCGGCTCCAATTTTCTTAATGTTCAACTAGCCTATCTCACTATCGGTAGTTTTATTCAGAAATAATCTGTCGAGCAATACTCGAACAAGTTGTTCAGAACTACTTATTACCCAATTTTAGTCGTTTGATGTTCATTAGTCGATTGTACCACTACTAGTTCCTGAAACCAATGGAAGTATGCTCGCCCGCAATACAGGACAGTGTGCGTTGAGCATTCACTATATTGTAGGGGTGGATCTCGAAGTTCCATCTGCATCTCGAAGTCGTGCATCTTGAAATCCCCAAACATTTTGGCTTCAAAGTCAACCACTCCCCATTCTAAGTGCCTTGGAAAAATGTCAATTTCAAATTACCTCATGCGAAATTTGCGCTTTTTAAGAGGTACACACCTGCCCGTGTGATTTCCGTAACTAAACGAAATAATTGGAGTAATGAACTTAAATGTTGTCAGTTGGGATTGTTTTGAGTAACTACCCCACCGATAATCCAACTAAATTTCGGGCCGATCTAATGATGATTTATTAAGTAATTATTGATATAAATATTAATGTAATGTATTTGTTAATATAGTGTATTTGTATGGGTGCAATATAATAGTGGTATTCACTTCTACTTGTATCACAAAACAAGGTATGATCACTAATTAACTTCATTTCAATAAGGGAGCTTTTTCATCATGGAACCTTAAATCAAATAAAATTATATCGCCTTGGTGTAGCCAAATTCTTTGCCTGCTGATGATAACTGGTACCATCGGAATTATTCGTACTATTTCGGAGCCATTGGAACGATTTAGAATTAAGATTTAGTATTTATTCCTACCTTTAGGTGATGATTGCTTGTTTTCCTTCATTACTCATTAATACTGTGTATGGTTTTCAGTCGCAGACTTCGAGTTGAAGATCTCGGGATTGAATGCTGCCGAGATACATAATTACGTCCAGAGATACTTACTATACATCCAGCAAACGTTTCAATATTCATATTGAATGTAAAAAATTCGATCAATGTTCCAAGTGCGTTTCAAACGGACTTTACGTGACACATCGTCAAGTGAGCGATGTCACCGAAGTGTACAGAAAATGGTCCTACTGCTGTAATTTGAATGAGCAGAGATTCTTTTTGTATTCGTATCAAAATTGTTGATTATGATACACCAACTATCTTTGTATAAATGATTTTACACGATTTCATCTTAGTAAGATTTTAAACGGTTTTATTCTAGTAAAATTTGACTTGATTTTATCGTTGTAAGATTTTAAGTGATTTTATTTTAGTACGATTTTACATGATTTTGTGCTAGTAGGATTTTACACGGTTTAATCTTGGTAGGCACAGCAGAAATAATTATACACTTGTACAGTATACCTACTAATCTATTACGTATGTAGTATAATAATTATATTATATTTATCTAAGTGCAAATATAGACTGTGTGATGGGGATGGGTATGATGCAATTCATCTACCTTTATTTCTTGGTTTAATTCCACTGGCTTAATCTATTATTCCACCTTTATAAATTGAAGCTCAGATCAATATTGGAAGTCGAAAAATGCTTTGAATTGATGTTCGCTATCGGTTTGATCTCGAATTTCACGAGAGGCGTCTCCAGTATATACATGTTCGTTCCACCTGTGTTAATCACTGTGAACTCGACAGAAGTATACAAATATTCATCCAAAGCTACATCGATTGGTCGAAGTATCAAAGTTTTATCAGCGCGCAAAGCATTAAATTACTGTTTATAAACATTTTATTGAGTGTAAATTGGCTAATTTAATGACTTCATAAACATGATCAAGGTAATTTTCATGTAGACGGCGGATGGTTACGTAGGACTGTTTATGTATCACATAATACGAGTATATCTCAAATCAAGGAATCGAAATATTCAAGTGAGTTGAATGACATGAAAGCTTTAGTCCTGTCATAATTGTATACGTTTTTTATATCACATAGAGTTCAAGACGTTGGGGCTCAACCCCCCGAGGACGATATTTAGTTATTTACATACATATTCTCGTTATTTATTTATTTATATACACTTTTTGTGGGACATTCAATGGTTTAGAACCCACAGTCATGTTCCGTGTAAATGAGGTGTACAGGCCTACTATAATCAATGAAAAACTAACAAAATTGTAATGTTATATTTATAACAATAAAGTTTACATTATTTAAAAAAGAAAAAGTCCGCCCATTAGGTTTTTGTAATGAGCAATACCAAAATTTGCTAATACGTTTGGAAAATGATCAAATTTCTTCTTGAGACATTAAAAATGCCAAAAAAGTAATTATAGAAATGGAGCTGAATTTATATTTAAGCAGCCTAATAATATGCAGTTGGACCCTCATTGGTTTAAAATTTTCGGGGGAGCTTTTTTGGGAACTCCCGTCTGCCCAACCAGCCCCCTTTTAGCTAACCCCCCGCGAATTTTCTAGATCCGCTACAGAAGGTAAGTGAATATGATGTCAGTTACATTTTAATGGATTCGGATCAGTTCGAATGTTTTATTAAACTGAAGTAAGTTCTTTCGTGTAGATAACTCAAACCTTGCTGCAGGTCTGTCCAGGAAGTTTGGTAGCTGAAAAATCAAATTATTGAGTCATTTGAGAGATATCAACGTGAAATTAAGTTGTTCTACGTGGGCTGAATGTGGTGAAAAAAATGATGTTTTACTACGAATAATGAACAAAGCATCTCCACCCTGTAGTTTTTCAGGTTTTACGTCGGCCATCAACTAGGTAGTCTAATCTGACTTGAGCTAATCGAGATTTAGTAGGGCTGAAATTTATTTAGAAAAATTTACCTATTCGATTAGCAAAGATTAAAAAACTCTGCAAATTCTTGACACAACGGTTCATTATCTTCTTTGTACAGATCACCCTTCTGTCTAGATCATTAGGTCTAAATGTCTAGATTAATTATTACTATCAATTATCACTAATTATTAACAATTTTATCAAGTACCTAGTGAAAATTATTATAATTTAATGTTAGGTATTAATAATTCGTGTTTATTATTAATAATAATTATTATTAATTATGATTAATTAATACGATATAATTCTGGGGTTTTTAATACTACGTCGGTAATAATTTTTCTATAAAAGAAGTACCTACCAACAAACATTCGAAATTACCTTCATTTCCGTAGCACGAAACGCACCTCAGAACAACAAACTCGACATCTCTTAAGCCATATGATGTTCCAAAGAGCTTGTTAGTATGAAAATGGACCTGTATTTCAACAGTTTGATTCACGATCGTGTTGTGAGGCACAATCTTTGAGGGTGCCTTGGGATTCCGTCCCGGGAGCAGGTAAAACCCACGCAAGATTAATCCCTCGGCTCGGGCGAACCTTGGATTTCCGTCCCGCTCTCTCTCAGCGTTGATTAGAAGTCTTTGTGAACAGCCAACATAAACACGTTACTTAGTTTCACGGTTTTAAGTGAAGATCAGGAATGGCTAGTGGTTCCTCCGATAAACCTCCCCTAATCAACTGATTAGTACCATATAGATTAGTTGGACATATAGATCAAGTGGACGGGGTTGCGGAATAAAAACATTCCCTAATCAACTGATTAGTACCATATAGATTAGTTGGACATATAGATCAAGTGGACGGGGTTGCGGAATAAAAACATCCCCTAATCAACTGATTAGTACCATATAGATTAGTTGGACATATAGATCAAGTGGACGGGGTTGCGGAATAAAAACATCCCCTAATCAATTGATTAGTACCATATAGGGTACTGTCACAACTGGCCCTGCGTGTATATTATATTATTATTGTATATTATACGATGATATGTTTCACAATATCTGTAGTTTTTTTTACTTTCCTCAGAACGGAGTTCCAAGGTTTCAGTAGGCTGGGTCCAAGTTGTTGGGACGGAATCCCAAGGTGCCAGTGAGCCCCACGCTAAAGGTAGGGACGGAATCCCAAGGTTTTCTAAGCCGGCTTAATATTTTAATGAGGTTCCGGGACGGAATTCGTAGCCGCCCATCTTTGAGCCGTCATTGTGAACGAACGGCTGGTCGTACAAAGCTGCGGATGGTCTTAAAAAATTCTACGGAACAAACTCTATCTAAATATGAAATAAAAAACATACGTTTTCAAAATTCGTTTTGAACCCCTTCCCCTTGACCTAGGGTTATGAAAAGTTTCGAGGATCATTGTGGGGCTGGTCCAAACCCAGAAACCAAATTTCGTAATTTTAGCTCAACGTTAACTGGGCAAAGTGGCGCGGACGGCGTACGGCGGACGGACGGATTTTTGGTTTATTATCTTCGATAATGAACCATTGGAATCGCCCAAAGAAAAAAAATTTTTAACCCCCCCTCAAAATTTGTTGGTTTACGTTTCAAGATACGTAGATTCAGAAAATCGAATAAAAAAAAATCCGTCCGTCCGCCGTACGCCGTACGCCGTCCGCCGTCCGCCGTCCGCGCCACTTTGCCCAGTTAGCGTTGAGTTAAAATTACGAAATTTTTTTTATGGGTTTCGACCAACCCCACAATGGTCCTCGAAACTTTTCATAACCCCAGGTCAAGGGGAAGGAGTTCAAAACGAGTTTTGAAATTTTGAAAATTTCATATCTCGAAAAATTCATATAGAACGGTATGTTTTTTATTTCATATTTAGATAGAGTTTGTTCCGTAGAATTTTTTAAGACCATCCGCAGCTTTGTACGACCAGCCGTTCGTTCACAATGAAGGCTCAAAGATTGTGCCTCACTAC
Source organism: Stenodema calcarata (assembly GCA_963920205.1). Classification (NCBI taxonomy): domain Eukaryota; kingdom Metazoa; phylum Arthropoda; class Insecta; order Hemiptera; family Miridae; genus Stenodema; species Stenodema calcarata. The sequence goes on along the minus strand of OY986049.1, from coordinate 25,013,076 downwards.
AGGATCGTGAATCAAACTGTTGAAATACAGGTCCATTTTCATACTAACAAGTTCTTTGGAACATCATATGGCTTAAGTGATGTCGAGTTTGTTGTTCTGAGGTGCGTTTCGTGCTACGGAAATGAAGGTAATTTCGAATGTTTGTTGGTAGGTACTTCTTTTATAGAACAATTATTACCGACGTAGTATTAAAAACCCCAGAATTATATCGTATTAATTAATCATAATTAATAATTATTATTATTAATAGTAAATACGAATTATTAATACCTAACAATAAATTATAATAATTTTCACTAGGTACTTGATAAAATTGTTAATAATTAGTGATAATTGTTAATAATTAGTGATAATTGATAATAATAATTAATCTAACATTTAGGATCTAGACATTTAGACCTAGTGATCTAGACAGAAGGGTGATCTGTACAAAGAAGATAATGAACCGTTGTGTCAAGAATTTGCAGAGTTTTTGGTTTATTATCTTCGATAATGAACCATTGGAATCGCCCAAAGAAAAAATTTTTTTAACCCCCCCTCAAAATTTGTTGGTTTACGTTTCAAGATACGTAGATTCAGAAAATCGAATAAAAAAAAATCCGTCCGTCCGCCGTACGCCGTCCGCCGTACGCCGTACGCCGTCCGCCGTCCGCGCCACTTTGCCCAGTTAGCGTTGAGTTAAAATTACGAAATTTTTTTTATGGGTTTCGACCAACCCCACAATGGTCCTCGAAACTTTTCATAACCCTAGGTCAAGGGGAAGGGGTTCAAAACGAATTTTGAAATTTTGAAAATTTCATATCTCGAAAAATTCATATAGAACGGTATGTTTTTTATTTCATATTTAGATAGAGTTTGTTCCGTAGAATTTTTTAAGACCATCCGCAGCTTTGTACGACCAGCCGTTCGTTCACAATGAAGGCTCAAAGATTGTGCCTCACTACAGGATCGTGAATCAAACTGTTGAAATACAGGTCCATTTTCATACTAACAAGCTCTTTGGAACATCATATGGCTTAAGTGATGTCGAGTTTGTTGTTCTGAGGTGCGTTTCGTGCTACGGAAATGAAGGTAATGTTTCGAATGTTTGTTGGTAGGTACTTCTTTTATAGAACAATTATTACCGACGTAGTATTAAGAACCCCAGAATTATATCGTATTAATTAATCATAATTAATAATTATTATTATTAATAGTAAATACGAATTATTAATACCTACCTAACAATAAATTATAATAATTTTCACTAGGTACTTGATAAAATTGTTAATAATTAGTGATAATTGATAATAATAATTAATCTAACATTTAGGATCTAGACATTTAGACCTAGTGATCTAGACAGAAGGGTGATCTGTACAAAGAAGATAATGAACCGTTGTGTCAAGAATTTGCAGAGTTTTTGGTTTATTATCTTCGATAATGAACCATTGGAATCGCCCAAAGAAAAAAAAATTTTAACCCCCCCTCAAAATTTGTTGGTTTACGTTTCAAGATACGTAGATTCAGAAAATCGAATTAAAAAAAATCCGTCCGTCCGCCGTACGCCGTACGCCGTCCGCCGTACGCCGTCCGTGGCACTTTGCCCAGTTAGCGTTGAGTTAAAATTACGAAATTTGGTTTCTGGGTTTGGACCAGCCCCACAATGATCCACGAAACTTTTCATAACCCTAGGTCAAGGGGAAGGGGTTCAAAACGAATTTTGAAATTTTGAAAATTCCAAAACTCGAAAAATTCATATAAAACGGTATGTTTTTATTACATATTTAGATAGAGTTTGTTCCGTAGAATTTTTTAAGACCATCCGCAGCTTTGTACGATCAGCCGTTCGTTCACAATGACGGCTCAAAGATTGTGCCTCACAACACGACCGTGGATCAAACTGTTGAAATACAGGTCCATTTTCACACTAACAAGCTCTTTGGAACATCATATTGCTTAAGTGATGTCGAGTTTGTTGTTCTGAGGAGCGTTTCGTGCTACGGAAATGAAGGTAATTTCGAATGTTTGTTGGTAGGTACTTCTTTTATAGAAAAATTATTACCGACGTAGTATTAAAAACCCCAGAATTATATCGTATTGATTAATCATAATTAATAATTATTATTATTATTAATAAATACGAATTATTAATACCTAACAATAAATTATAATAATTTTCAGTAGGTACTTGATAAAATTGTTAATAATTAGTGATAATTGATAATAATAATTAATCTAACATTTAGGATCTAGACATTTAGACCTAGTGATCTAGACAGAAGGGTGATCTGTACAAAGAAGATAATGAACCGTTGTGTCAAGAATTTGCAGAGTTTTTTTTTATTCGATTTTCTGAATCTACGTATCTTGAAACGTAAACCAACAAATTTTGAGGGGGGGATAAAAAAATTTTTCTTCGGGCGATTCCAATGGTTCATTATCGAAGATAAAAACCAAAAACCAAAAACCAAAAACCTATCAATGTATGCAAAGAACAAATTTTTCATGCTCTTGATGTCGGATGAGTAGCCACACTAAAGGCCCACTCATTACATTAGTTCTGCAGTAAGTAATGTGGTACGAAACATTTTAAGTTCATGCAAGTGAAATCGTTTAGTAACAGTCTTTCATGGTTGTTCGTTAGAATTTATTGTTTTTGACATTTTATGTATTTACTCTGGCACTCGAAAGACGTCACACGAAAAGCGTCACACGAAATCGTCACACGAAATCGTAACGAAAATTTCTGATGATTTTCGCTTACAACCGATTCGTTGCTACGGAACTTTATCTTCGCCAGTTATCATCGTACAAAAATCGTTCACCACTGGTTGAAACCATATTACGTTAACCACTGCGGAGTGCGTGGCCGACAAGCTGCGGTATGAGTGTGATTGTTTAAATAATTGTTTACACACAGGTGATCATTCTCAATAATTTATATTGTCAACACGAATGCAAGCTTCATATAAGTTTCTGCAAAGACTTAAAATGTCCCAATGTGTTGCAGACTCGTATGCAAGCATTTATTTATATTGACATTTTAACTCGAAAAACGTCACACGAAAAGCGTCACACGAAATCGTAACGATAATGTCTGATGATTTTCGCTTACAACCGATTCGTTGCTATGGAATTTATCTTCGCCAGTTATTTTTAGGTTGTTTACCTATTTAAAAGGTATTGTTTACACAATTTTACAAGCAAGAAACCGATTGAATAACATTGCATTGTCATCCATCCTCGACATTTAGTGATCAAGACAGAAGGGTGATCTGAACAAAGAAGATAATAAACAGTTGAATTTGCAAAGTTTTTTTCTTATGAGTAGTTTTTGCGAGTAGGTACTCATGTACCTATATCGATACTTTTGATTCGATATTCGAGTAGTATTCAATCAATCAATGTTTTATTGACATAATATTGCCCATCAGGCGACTATGGTGCAAGCGTTTAAGTAGTATTGAATTTGCCTATTTCCTTGCTTGCTGCTTCAAAACACCTCCTAGTGTTGGCCACATCATATAATCTGTTTTACCGATTTATTTTCGTCGTTAAACTACGGTATGGTCATGGGAAATTTACTAATATTGGCAAGCGAAAATATGAGCGTAGCCAATGGTCTAAAATTAGCCTAAATGCATAAGGGTTCTCAAAACAGGGCCCCAGAGATCTGGAATAGAAAATGATCCGTCTTATTCACTTATTAGCTAAAGAGGGTACTTACAAGCGATCGCTGCCTGGATCCAGGGAAGGAAATGAGCCACGTCAGTGTTGACAGCTGGGGATTTGGAAGCACAAGCCTTTCCGTAGGACACCAACGCAACTTGAGTGTAGCGGTTAGTCTGTGGGTCTAACCAGATCAGTGGGCCACCAGAATCTCCCTAGAACAAGGATAACGCCTAAATGCAATACCTCACTAAACAATTGTCAGGATGCAATGACCGTGATATTTGAAACAGTAAGACTGTGCTAAACACGGGGGGCTACTTATAGCTCGGGTGATCTTTTTGCTTCATGTACCTATTATTTGTGACTCCACCGAACATCCTACTGGAATATGTTGAAAAGACAACGGGCACTACTCCTAAAAGTGGCACTCATTCCACAACTTCAGAGCTTTCTACGATTATTGTGGGTACTTTATAGTCTAAATGTATCCGAAATCTATTGCCTGATTGTATACCATCAGGTGTAACGTTTTTATATACCCATGGGAACTACTACTGAGCAGATACCCCACCACAAGTCAGAAGTGATGTACTGCTGGGTGCTAGTATTAAGCCAGAAATGTTCACAACTATATTTCCCATATTGGTTCCAACATCTTTACCAACCTTTATCTGTAATTGAGTGGGTGTATTTTGGATTTCCACCATGTTTTGGACTTACTTGACAAGAGTCCTTGTTGTTCCTGAACGTACAAATCTGAGTGGGTTTATCAGTTTCAATTGGCCTGATGTAGGATTTGGCACACGTGGTGATGGGGAAGACTTTGAGGTTCACCTTCATAAGGACATCAGAAGTGGCGCCCTTGTGCTTGAGACGGCCCCAACCTACGATAGTAAAAGGTGAAAAGTGAATTCCTCAACAGAAAGATACCTACTTTCTCAAATTTCGTCTCCGATATAGCGTTATAAGGAAACCTCTTCGCCACAGCCGCCCGAGGTAGAGCTTACATTAACATTTAATGTAAAATGGCTTATTTTGCTTTATTTAAAAGATATACTTACCGAGGACCTTGATCCACTCGTTTTCAAGAGGAATTTTAGCGGTTGGCAAGCACACAGGACCAATGTATTGGCTGAATTTCAGTTCCTGGGCGAGTACAAGGAGAGCTATGTCGTTGAAGAAAGTGTCTTCGTCGTACTTCTCATGCTCGATGGTATACGCAACATCGACCGTCATCTTGTTAGGATCATTCGCTGTCAAGAATTAGAAAATTGAAGAATTTCTTTTATAAATAAAATTAAATGTAAAATTTACCTACCACCAAACATTCAATCAGTCAGTTTATTCACAATATTGCCTGGTAGGAGGAAATGGTGATTGTGGAAAGTGAGGGTTAACCCCTCAAAGTCATCTCTTACAACGTTCACTTTAAGACGAGGGTCAGTTTCTAACATCCGTCTAGCAGGCGTTATCCCCCATAGGTCTGAGGTGCGCTACTTGGGTTTGATCCTGGATAGGAGACTCACATGGAGACCCCATATCCGTCGTGAAGCGAGGCGTCTACCAGCTATGGCCAATGATCAACCCCAAAGCAAAGTTGGATCTAAGCAACAAGAGGCTCCTGTACGCTCTCATGATTAAGCCCGTGTGGACATATGGATGTGAAGTGTGGGAGTAGGGACGGTGCAGGAGCGGATCAGAAAGTGCTATGGAGTCCTGCAGACAAGAGCCACTGACCATCCGAATCCGGAAGTTGCGCACATTGCTGGTCCAGCGCCGCCTCATGGTGAACAGTCCTGAGGGACAACGCACCCACTCTGCTGGACTAGGACTAAATCCCCCACAGTACCCTCTGATCAAGACGAAGCGACCCATAAAAATTACAGTTAACCATACTCCCCCAAATGGGAACCAATGTTTAGATACAAATTGGCCTTGCGCACGACAATATTGGACCTTTTGGTATTGCTCTTGGCAACTGGACATATTGGAGCCCCCCATATTGGACTTGAAAAGAAATAGACATTGCTCACAACAACGATTGGAGAATATTGATTTATATTGCGCAAGACAATAGTCGACACGTCGAAAATTATTGGACTTTAATAAGAAAAGACCCTATTGCACGACAATGAGTTACTGAATCAAGAAATTTCAAGAAAAAATTAGGAAAGATAGATTCATATTGGATTGATTTATATTGGCACAACAATTTTTTTTTTTTTTTTTGACATTTTCATATGGCACATAAAAAAAATCGTCATGAAAATCGTCACGAAATTTGTCCCAAGTCGCCACAATGATGATTATGACCATCAGAAGTGAAGTTGTTCGTTATTGGAATTAGGTAGGTACTTTACAGTTTGATTTTTCTGGTGATTTTCGCTTACAACCGATTCGTTGCTACGGAACTTTATCTTCGCCAGTTATCATCGTACAAAAATCGTTCACCACTCGTTGGATAGCTCTCGATTTACCTAACCACATTACGTTAACCACTGCGGAGTGCGTGGCCGACAAGCTGCGGTATGAGCGTGATTGTTTAAATAATTGTTTACACACAGGTGGTCATTCTCAATAATTTCATTCTCATGGTCATTCTCAATAATCCACTCCACTCGTGGTCTGCAGGACTGAGGTGGGACAGCCGTGTTCTACCGAGCGACGAACTCCCACATTGGATCATCCCCAAGATGACGAACATTCCCCATACTGACTGACACAAAACTATTACTGACACAAACACCACTCCCTCCCCACATTAGCCTACCAGGCAATATTGTGAATAAATGAATTGAAATTTAAAAAAAAAAAAAATAATTTATATTGACAAAATTATGACCAACAGAAGTGAAGTTGTTCGTTATTGGAATTTTTTTTTTTTTCAATCAATCAATTAATTTATTCCACAATTTTTACCTCAAGGGCTGGTTGTGGGGATCAAGGGGAAGTATGGGACTGTAATTTTCATGGGTCGCTTCGTCTTGATCAGGGTACTATGGGGGATTTAGTCCTAGTCCGGCAGAGTGGGTGCGTTGTCCCTCAGGACTCTTCTCCTTAACCTACGTTCACTATTAGGCGGCGCTGGACCAGCAATGTGCGCAACTTCCGGATTCGGATGGTCAGTGGCTCTTGACTGCAGGACTCCATAGCACTTTCTGATCCGCTCCTGCACCGTCCCTACTCCCAAGTCGTTGTGGAGCACATCGTTCCGTACAAACCATGGGGCGCCACAAATTAGCCGAAATATATTTCACCGCGTAGTTCACCGTTCACCGCGTAGTGAACGAGATAAAGCGGCGTGTCTACCAGCTTTGGCCAATGTTGAACCCCAAATCAAAGCTGGATCTGGCAAACAAGAAGCTGCTATACACGTCGCTTATCGAACCGGTTTGGGCTTATGGGTGCGAACTCTGGGGCTCGGCATGTGCCACCTCAGTGAACAAAATTCAAATCCAGCAAAACAAGATATATCTTGTTTTGCTGGATTTGAATTTTGTCCCTTTTTGTGATATTCACCCATGGGTGAATGAAAATGTCCCTTGGGTGAATATCACAAAAAGGGACAAAATTCAAATCCAGCAAAACAAGATATATCTTGTTTTGCTGGATTTGAATTTTGTTCACTGAGGTGGCACATGCCGAGCCCCAGAGTTCGCACCCATAAGCCCAAACCGGTTCGATAAGCGACGTGTATAGCAGCTTCTTGTTTGCCAGATCCAGCTTTGATTTGGGGTTCAACATTGGCCAAAGCTGGTAGACACGCCGCTTTATCTCGTTCACTACGCGGTTGATGTGTGGCCTCCAGGTAAGTCGGCGGTCCAAAAACAGTCCCAGATACCGCACTTCTGGCTTATGGGGATGCAAGCGTTTACTCGTATGCAAGCGTTTACTTTGGTTTATGTGCCATATGAATTTCCCCTAATCAACGATAATTTTTCTTAGAATTTTTAACAATCAATATTGCCTGGTAGGCTAATGTGGGGAGGGAGTGGTGTTTGTGTTAGTAATATGTTGCTTGGATTGTGTCTTGATGTGTTTATGGGAGTGTTGTGTCGGAGTTGTTGTCCCTCAGCTGTCTCCTCTTCAGCCTACAACTTTCAGTTGGTGGAGGGCCCGAGAACGCTGCGACTTGAGGGTTGGAGTGTCCCACAGCTCTTTCATGGAGTGCTCTGTAGGCCACCTCAATCTTCTCCCTCACCGTCTCCATCTTCAGGTCCTGATGGAGGACCTCATTCCGGACGAACCATGGTGCTCCACAGATTTGCCTCAGTATTTTATTATTATTGTAAACAATAAATCAATGTTTTTATTTTCATAATATTGCCCATTAGGCGACTATGGTGCAAGCGTGTAAGGTGTTTTAGTTGGGTGTGTGTGTGCGTGAAGGTGTAGGAGAGGAGCTGGTCAAGTGGCGTCCACTTCTGAATCTTCTCGGACGTTGTTCCGCAGCGCTCTTCTCTTGAGGCGTTTTCTTTCATATGGCGATGGTCCCGCGATCGCCTCCACTTCCGGGTTGCCGTGTCCTGATGATCTTGTCCGCAAGGCGCTGTACGCAGCAAAAATACGGTCTTGCACCGATTCTAATTTAAGATCGCGGTGCAACGTCTCATTACAGACAAACCAAGGAGCACCGCAGATCTGGCGCAAGATTTTGTTTTGCATAGTCTGAATCTTTTGGATAGAGCTCACGCATGCAGAACCCCACACTTCACATCCATATGTCCACACGGGCTTAATCATGAGAGCGTACAGGAGCCTCTTGTTGCTTAGATCCAACTTTGCTTTGGGGTTGGATCTCATTCACAGTGCGACGGATATGGGGTCTCCATGTGAGTCTCCTATCCAGGATCAAACCCAAGTATTTTATTCTGCATGGTTTGCACTTTTTGGACCGTTGTTGCGCAGGTGGAGCCAAAGATTTCGCAAGCATACGCCCATATTGGTTTGATGAGCGACGTGTACACGCCGCTTCATCTCACTCACAGTGCGGTTGACGTGTTCTTTCCATGTTAGTCGACGGTCCAGCAGCAGCCCCAAGTATCGCACTTCAGACTTGTGTGGTATTGAGTCCCCGGCGAGGTTGAGGTTCAGCTCCTCACCTACACCATCACGCACACATACACAACTTAAACACCTTACACGCTTGCACCATAGTCGCCTGATGGGCAATATTATGTAAATAAAACATTGATTGATTGAGAGCGATCCTCGGCGGAGAGTGAAAGTGATCAGTGATGATTTTGCTGAGTTTATCTTGACTTTCCATGTTTGACACCACTGGCTCACTTCATCAAGATGATGTTGCAAATATCCCTCCGCCTCTCGCACTGTGTCCCCTGCTGCCAGAATAACAGTATCATCTGCATATTGAGCAGTAATTGTTGCCAAGGAGACAGGGAAGTCGTGACAGTAAAGACTGTACGACTATGCGTCTACCTTTCTGAAATACGGCGTTTTCTTCAGATACTACTTCAGATTGTTAACTCCTGCACTTGCCCCCTTGAAAGTGCGGTTGCTGAGTTGGGCAAAAATTCATTCAGCTTGTACAAGAGTCCATTGTGCCAAACCTTGTCAAAAGCCGCTTGCACGTCCAAAAACACTGCACCCGTGTACTATCTTTCTTCGTAGCCTTGCACCACTCTGTGCACCTGCTGGGTTGTTGAATCTTGAGCCCAAAACCCAAATTGGAAATCTGGGACACATTGAGGACCTTGATGATTCGCAACAAATATTTAAATCAATCAATGTTTTATTTACATAATATTGCCCATCAGGCGACTATGGTGCAAGCGTGTAAGAGTGTGTGTGTGCGCGTGATGGTGTAGAAGAGGAGCTAGTCAAGTGGCGTCCACTTCTGAATCTTATTCACAATATTGCCTGGTAGGCTAATAAGGGAAGAGAGTGGTATTTGTGTCAGTAATATTTTTGTGTCAGTCAGTATGGGGAATGTTCGTCATCTTGGGGATGATCCAATGTGGGAGTTCGTCGCTCGGTAGAACACGGCTGTCCCACCTCAGTCCTGCAGACCACGAGTGGAGTGGAGCATTGACCAACAGTACGGTGGTTTGGCTACAACTATAACAACAGCATGTCTCCAGACCTTTGGGTAGTAACCCAACCTTAATAAGGCATTGTAGAGGATTGTGTCTTGATGTGTGTGTTTATGGCTATGTAGTCTACCACCCGATGAACTTGCTGCACAGTAGAATGAGAGCTTCGAAAGCCAAACTGAAAATTTGGAATTTGGGGGGAGACGTGAAGTACATTATTGATTCTTGCCAGGAGGATGTTGTCAAATACCTTACCGAGCACTGGTAACAAACTGATGGGACGGTAGGATGCAGGATGTTGGGAATTATAGAGACTGAGAAGAAAAGCTTTACCTTTCCTTGGGAGCCGCTTTACCATTCCAAGAGTCACCAAATCATACCCTGGAGCTTTCTTATTTTTCATTTTCTTTAGGGCCAATTGTAACACGCTTGCACCATAGTCGCCTGATGGCCAATATTATGTAAATAAAACATTGATTGATTGATTGATATTAATGTTCAACCTTTCGCCTAATGTTCGTCATCGTGGGGATGTGCCTGAACTCGGGGATGGTCCAATGTGGGAGTTCGTGCTTGATTTCTGGGCGGACAGTCCATTGAATCGTCCATTGATTTCTTGGGTAAAACGCCAAGGGCCGACCGAGACTCCCGACAGACAGTCAGTATTTCTTGGCGGTATTTGTAGATCATTGTCGTGTGCAAGGCCCCTCTTCATTATTAAAGTAACAAACTACCTCCGGTACCTCCTCAAGATTGATATATCGAAGTCGGTACCGATGAAATTCAACCTACTGAAATGAATTCACTTCAATACTTACAGTTGGTAAGATCGTGGCCTCCAGCAATAAGTTGTTTCGCATCATCTTTGGTTGGCGTAGTGCAGTGAGCGGCAGTTAGCGCGTGGCGGGTGGTCAGAATACTCGCTCCACAGAAGGCAGATCCATCCTCTTTGAAAACGAGAGCCGCGATCAGAGGGTACTCGTTCTTGAGGGTTTGGCGCCCTCCGACGATACGTTTCTAAAGTTTATGATAATTACGCGTCAATGAGTTTGTATACATCATGTTTATACGATTTAATAGTAGGTATGCGTCTACCTTTCTGAAATACGGCGTTTTCTTCAGATATTACTTCAGATTGTTACTAGAAACCCCACTGGGACTGTTCAACTCATGAAAATTTTCAATTACATACTACTATACTATACTTCCCCTTGATCCCCACAACCCGTCCTTGTATACTACTATATACCTTAATACCGTTGTGAAAGAGATAGCGGCGGCTCGTATTTACCCTAACATATACCTGTGGTGACCTTATTTACTCACTTTGTTAGTCCATCCACATGAGCAGTTAGTGGACCTTGGACCTGGAGCTACTCCTTCTTCGGTTGAGCTTCTCTCGTCGGAGTTGTAGGCCAACCGGCTGAACTGCGGAACTGCTACGGCCAGGGCAATGCCCCCCAAAATTATCAACAACTTCATCCTAGCAAAGAAATTATGTCTTTCATCAAAAGATCCAAGTGAGGAAGTCAGGAAGAACTAAAATATGAATGTATGATAAACACATTAATGGGCACTGAGTGGGAATAAAACCCGCATTCTTGGGTCTCAAGTGCATTTACTTGCGTACTTGGTTTTTCATACACTGGAACTTGGCACAAATGATTTGGAAAAGTGACAGCAGGTCAATCATCTATTTGTGGTGAATTTATAAACCGCGTCACTTAGGTTGTGGGATTTCTATGAAGCCTTTGAAAAAGCTCCCACCAACAGCATTGAAAGAAGCGAAAATCTCCCTGCCGGTGCAACAGAGGAGTGTGAAAGACAGGGAACAGGAAAACATTGGTGGTGGTGGTGGTTAGGGGTAGGAGGATCAGGTTCCTATATGCAGACTCAACAGCAACGTATATACGTAGGATTTAAATTATTTTAAAAAAATTTTGAATAAAAAAAAAGTTTGTTTTTTTTGAAATTTTGTTGAATTTTTCCTTGGGAATTATGCAAATTTTCGTTGTTGAGAATCATTCTACTTGTAATAATAATTAATCTCTAATCTCTTCCACACCAATAATTATTATTGGTGTGGAAGAGATTAGAGAAAGGTTGCTGAACGTAAAACCTACGATTTTTAACCAAAATCCGCGAATAACTCGAGAATAGTGTTTACACTCATTCGAAAGCCCATTAAATTTCCTATCGATACTTAAACAGGCGTAACTCTACAATAATTTTTCTGACCACCGTTCAACTTTGATGTTTTCGGAAATTTGGGACACCTAACGACCATAATTTTGTGTGCAAACAAACTTCGTGTCAAGTCATGCGCATATCTCAGATTTTTGAAGGGAGACAACCGAGTGAGAGGAATGTATTCTAGTTCTATAAATCGAGAGGTTTCCAACGAATGGTGAACGGTTTTTGTCCGATGACAAACGACTCGGTTGTACGCGGAAATCGTCAGAAACTCATTTGGGACAATTTTCGTAGTCAATTTTCGTAACGGTTTTCAATTTTCGTATTATGAAAGACATGAAAATGTCAAAAGCTAACAAAATTTCGTAACGAAATGTGGGACGTCAACATGGATACCGATGATACCATGGATACCGATGATACCTGGTGTAACCTATGAGCAGTCAATATATCAGTCGAAAAAGATTCCAAAATAATTGTTATAATTAATTATTATCACGTAGTAACGGTTTCGTTTACCATCAAAACAGCTACTCGTTCTTTACCATCTGTTATGGGGTTCTTTCAAATAATGTTGTAATCTCAATAAAACTATAAAATACCTTCCTATCTGAAGACTGACTTTTTAAAAGCCTATCGATGATACGGAACTAAGGATCGTGTAACCTGATGTAACCTATGCGATATTTTGTCATGACGCGGTGAATATAATATATATCTTATATCTTATATTATAAGATTCTGATTTAGTGGGAGGAAAATAGCGAAATTCTGATTTTGACTGACCTAAAAAGCAACTTTCCTGCGGGTCCTAACAACAAGTTTCAATAACTGCTCAATAATTTAAAGTAACATTTCAATATTCGAAGAAATATGAAATGATTTCTTCAACCCAGCGTTCCCAGGCTGGAGTTAAATGAAAATCTAGATGGTGTATCCAACTTACCTCTCAATCTCGCCAACAGCAAGGATAATTATGGTGTCATATATTATTTGTGGCAGGCTATTATACATGTTTGAATGGCCTTGAATCCCAATCAACTCCAATTAGACTCAAAGTAAACATAAACTACCCGGACAACACCTACGCAAATCGTCACACGTAGGTATGTGCCTAGACAGGCCGTATGTTTTCCCATGAGTTTTCATTAGCTGGCAGGCAGCAGGAAAACGTTTTTCATCAGATGAAAACGTTTTTCATCAGATGAAAACGTTTTTCATCAGTTGAAAACGTTTTTCATCAGATTCTGTTGGTGTTATATTATTTAATTAAACCATGCAACAAATTGATCCAACATGATGTTTACGATCGGTACGTGAGGTCGGTACCTACTGATTTATGTTTAAAACTTAAAATCAGTCGACACAGTAGGCACAACTGCCACTGTGGGCATTCTAACTGACAACCACAGGGGTCTTTGGGGTTCTTCCGGAAAAGCTCCTCTAGAGCTCGCTGTTAGTCAAGGGAGACCCACGGGTGACGGCTCCGTCATTTATAAATAATATTAAATATTATTTATATCATACATTTTATAACATAATGTGTATTATTATGTTTATTCAGTTCGTGGGTTTTTTTTCCATTACTCGATTTTTTCTCTGTTTATCCTGTTACGAGTGGAATCGAGAGTAGTAAAAGTGGATTGATCAACTCGTTCGATCCCTTCCGAAAATTGCTGAAATGTTTCCACTGCATCCTACTGCTCACCGGATCGGGAACGGTACTTGGAACCACTCTTACCTTCTCCAGAGTACTTACCTTGTGATCTGTTTTTATTCTTCAAGAATGGTACTGAGAGTGCTCCTGGGTATTCCCTATTCGATCTGGGATTTAGGGTTTTCATCCCTCTCGATTTCGCGCAAGATCTTCAATTTTAACGAGTTTGTTAGGTTTCCCGTTCGTCTTTCTGCCTACGAGTCTACAAGGTCCCAACGTTCACCTTAGTGAGCCTCAAAGTTGAAAAACTGGAGTTCGCCTTATCTATTTAGGTTATGCCCATGTACAAAGTAGAAGATCCGGACATAAAAACAAAAACTACCGGTCCGATAAGCGTGGTGCCTTGTGTCGCTTGAATAATAGCTAAATGTGTGGAATAGCAGTTGCTAGATAGATATTCTAATAATATTCTAACGACTCGTTAGTAACGAGTGCCCAGTTTGAGTTTGGAAGTGATCTTAGCAGCCGAGATGCTACCTGCGCCCTCTATAACTTGATCGCAGAGGACATGTTTCGTGGAAAGAAGCCGGTAGCTATATTTTTGGACCATACTAAGGCCTTCGATACAATTTCACATGAAGAATTGTTTAAAAAGATTGAAAGTATGGCATTTAGCTTACTAAGTACCAGGTTGGTTTCGCAGCTATCTGTAAGACCGGAGGCGTAGGTATCGTGAATTTAAATGATACTAGAAGCAATGAAATTACCCTCGAATCGTACTCTGACACCCCCCCCCCCTTGTGGTTGACTCTCCATTCCGATAAAAAATTAATTGTTTTTGTTCAGCGATGTTAAAAATGTATCGATATATCAAAATACCGATATTTTTTGGGCGATATATATCGATGAGCGATATTTTTTTCGATATATATCGATACGATTTATTACATCCCTATCAATGTGTACTGTTCCAAGTCTTGAACGAGTCAAATTGCCGAAAGTTAGAACACACTACGGCTGTCAGCGCTTCTGGCGGCAAAGGTTCGTTGTCGTTTCTCAAACATTAAAATCTGTTCTGATGGCAACCCTGGAGCTCTCTGGATTGAGGTTTATCACATCCACGCCCCAGTTGACTGCCACTGCCACTTGTTTGAATCCGGGCGGGGGATATCGTTAGCACCGTCGGCTCTCCCAAGACCGTCAGTTCAGTGGGGGCGCATGAACGGAACGACACAGGGCGAGGGGGACCTGTGGCCAGTGGGAGCAGTCCCTGCTCATCTATACTTTGTTTTTGATCGGTCCATGTATTTTATATGCTTCGAAAATGGTTCTAAGGAAGGCGAGATGCGGCGGAAGTAAAAAGTTTCCTTTTGTGAACAATGACCGAGGCTTCTGAAGAGTAAGTAACCCACCACAAGTTTGCCTATTATTTTGATCCCGTAGTTTT
This sequence comes from Stenodema calcarata, assembly GCA_963920205.1. Classification (NCBI taxonomy): domain Eukaryota; kingdom Metazoa; phylum Arthropoda; class Insecta; order Hemiptera; family Miridae; genus Stenodema; species Stenodema calcarata. The sequence continues at coordinate 24,998,072 of OY986049.1, read as the reverse complement.
ATCAATACCCAACCTCCCACCTTACCTCCTGTGTTCCTCCCGTTCCGGAATGGGCGTTTACTCCACACAAATTATTATTAAATCGTCCTTTTAGAACTCTTTATTACTTTCTCACTCCCAATTTTTAATTAATTTTGAGTTCACTTCCTGTTATTACATTCCCAACTCGAACGAGTCAACGTTTCCCAACCGTGACGTCCACTGCACAGGGAGCACTCCTCTTTATACCGACTCAAACTTGCCTTGTTACCCAAAATTGACGCTCCATGATGAAAAATAATCTCCAATTTCCCTCTCGTCTCAAACATCAAACGACCCCAACGTCTAACTGTGCTCTTGGCCCGAAAAAACTCCAAAAACCGTCATATTCCGACCACCACAACGATTACCTGGCCTAACTCATCTCCGTTCGTTAAATAGGTGTCTTATGGTTCCCAAATTTGTCATAAACATTTCCACTCGCGCTTCATGTAAATGTCACCAACACCTCTTTTCCGTAATCTTGCACGAACTGTTTCGAATTGCTATACAATTTCGCCCTTCAGTGTGAATGTTGAGGCGATCGATTTTGTTTCGCTTCATTCATCTTGGTTCCGTATATCATTTATAGCTGACCTGTTGTGTGTCAGTAAACGGTGAATGGGTTGGATGTTTCCACCCCGGCTGCAGCACCCGCAATAGAGCCCTTTCACAAACCAAAAATCTAGAGGATATCAACGAACAACCGTAAATTTGAGTAGGGTGAATACCTTCAGGTTAATAGGTTATGGTGGTCATCTACGTTATACACGTACGTATTATGATCAGAAGTAAATTTGAAGACCGACAAATTACACTAAGTTTAGAAAACTTGAAATGAAAAACCAGTGGTTTTAAGGCTCCCCGTCAAGCTTGCAGTGGTACATAATATCACATAACCTATTTTAATATCATGCCATTAATTTTAATCATATCATATCGTTGATATCGTTCTTCGCCCTTCATCATTATTGATATGTATAAAATAATATTATGCCTAAATCCACCGTGTAATATTAAGATTTTAACCCCAGTTCTCCAATGTGCATTACATGTGCAAAAAAAAATCCACACTCATGCAGCTTGGCTATAAGAGCAATTTTTTGAACAAAAATGGTTTCATGTAAAATGTCTTCATTTTACTGGTTTTATAACAAATTTTGTCCAGTAACTCCTCAGTTTATAGATTTTTCAACGCTGAACACGACGGTGAAGCCAGAATTGCGATATCTCATCCTGTTATCAGATTTGAGCAGATGAACCTTGAAGAAGTATCTCAAGTAACAACCACGTTTCTTCATCTTCAAAGTGCTCCAGTTTGAGAACGGAATAAGATATCGCAATTCTGACTTCACCGTCGTGTACAGCGTTAAACTATCTCTAACTTGAGTTGTCACTTTTCAGACTTTGATTTTTGGAATTTATGGGTGTTATCCCCCTTCCCTTAAAATCCCCCTAAACCCCCCATAGAGTGGCCCTATTCTGTCCATCTACAAACGTAGCCTTTCGATAGCCCAGACAGATTTTTGTGTGCAAATTTGAACTTTTCGAGACTTATCGTCTGGAATAACATACCTACATAAATATACAGTGAGGATGGTCTGGATCGCATTTTGGTATGAAAACTCTTCCGAAATTCGAGTTTCAAAAATTTTGGACCGAGCAATAACAATTCCTTTCCTACGAAAATTCGCTAAAACCAGTTTGAAAGATCAAGGCCAACATTCTGAAAATTAATTTCAAGCTCACTTTCTTGGACTGATTTACTAGATCATTAAATGATTTTTGTTTCAATGAAAACTAGTCGGTATTTAATAACTAGGCAGTTTGAGCAGTTGGTTTAACAGAGGTCATATCTGCAACAAGTGCCTTTAGTTTTAACGAGTCCACAATTGCAGTCGCAGAATGACACGATACTAGACATGTAGAAACGTATCCAACCACCTTCGACGAATGAAGTTGGCATTTCTCCATTATTTTGAACATGTTTGAAATTCGCGTTTGTGTTTCTAACTATAAAATTCTTGTGGTCAGATAACGTCAGCACTCTCCTACGAAGATTTGTTGGTCTTCTACGATTTTTTCAAGGTTTTCAGTTTCACCTCGATTCTACAGTCATTCTTTGCTCGACTAGACCCTTCCAATTTTCCGTAGAAATTTTGAACTAGGTGAACCTGAGAACATTACACAGCCTTCTTGTTTCCGACTTTCAGCTGCCTTCTTGAGAATTTCACTTTCCCTAATGAACCAATTCAAATTGTGGTAGTAGCGTGATTACATACATATCCCTACCTATGTATCTATTTACAAATGAATCCTTATTTATTCTTTCCAAAGTTTTACGTCAGATGTCAAACACACTTGCCAACCAGAGCTCGTAACAAGGACTGGTAAAAACAGTGTAGGTACGATATATCGTCGGCCTATAAGTGATACCTCTTAAGTGAGAAAAATGCTTTTTTGGGTTCTTAGAACCGTTGGATTCAGGAAAACTGGCCCGTCGATCTAACGAGATCTCGTAACTGTGGATAAATTCCTCAAGTCTTTAAATGCTATTGTAGCTCTAACTCTATTCGGCTAACACTGGCCACTGTAACACTGGTAACTGCTGCAAGCAATTTTTTCCTCGAAAATGAACGTATTTTGCCTCAATCAGGGTTTCCTCGTTATATTACTATTGTGTCCTGGAGAATACTACTGGTCAGATTATTAGGATAAAGAATATAGTGGTAGGTTGAAGCTGAAACTACTATAGTCTCGACAACTCAAACATTCAACTCAAACAAGTCAATTTGTAGATTATCAATTTTGCCATTAGGCATTAAGAGTAAATTAACATGGTAAATGATCTTACTCCTGTCAAATCTTTCAATAAATTTGAGATTTTGCATTTTTCTAGCCATTTCCACGATTATGTTATCTTTTTTTAGGGGTTTCTTTCCTTATAATAGATTCATTGACGTTCTTCTAAAGATGCTTACTTCTATTTCGAAATCCTAGTCCTCTGAAATTAGGGAAACTATCGATAACAAGAATACTTTGGTTTATAGCATAAGCAAGAGATTTGAGGCTTTTATCCGCAATTAAGTTTTCGCTTGTCATGAAACTTTTTGCTTGTTCAGTTATTACATTTGAATACTTATTTCGTCCCCAACTTGGAATCTTGAGGACTGACTATAATTTGATCAGCTCTCAACATTTGATCAATAGCTCAGTGCTCATATTCTACTACTCTCGCTTGTGCTGTATCTTAATTGTGCAATAAAATACATTGTATAGGCTTTCAACATTTGAAACCAATCATTGATTCGTCCCTCCAGAAACTTCTCTCTTTAGTGAAGGGCAAAGCCGCTGAAATACCTACCACATTCAGAGGTTGAGGGAGCAAGTAATATTGAAACCTGCTGATTGAATAATCCTCTAACTGACCATGTAGAATAATTCTAATTATTAAGACAGTAGATTTGGAACAATATTGTAAAAACTAACACTCGATTTTTTTTCTTCTCCGAATCAAGTACCTGTTTTGTTTCTGAGTTCTAAGTGGTAATTCATATTGCTGACAAACTCAAAACTTTTCAAAATTGCACTATTTCTTCTCCATAATTAAAATTTTAATGTAGATAATTTCCCGTTAATGTCCTGTTTTATTCACGTTTACATGGTTCATTGAATGGATATGACATTATTTTAGTTCCTAGTTACAATCAAAATTCTACGAGCCTAGTCCCAATTTGAGAAGACACTGAGAACGACGAAAACCAAAAATCTCTTTATAATTAAAAAAAAATGCGCCCTACTGGAAAAAACCTCTGTCATGGAGATGTTTGTTTTTCGCAGTAAGGGAGAAATTAAATAATTTGCATAGAGTCATAGACAAAATAATGTAATATATTATATTATATACATAATATTATTATGTATAAAAATCCACTCAGCTGATCTCGACCGTATGCTGCTGAAAGTGTAAGTCCGAAACGGGGCTACATACCAAATCTCAAGTCTCTACGACCACGGGAATTTCGGAATGACCTCCAGCCATGTCAAAAAAATAAAATACAAAATGATACAATAAACCACCTTGAAATAACTTTTTGATTAATTAATTTCATGGTCGCTTTTTGGATTACAACGTACACACGGTTCTCGTTCGTGATCTTGAACAATCCATACTGTTTGTATGAGCTTTCACGAAGTGGGTATTATTTTGAATGGCATTCTTCGAGTAACTTCGTGGCCTCACGTGTTATTTGTAGTGAATTTTCGCAGAAAATAAGCTGTGCCATGGCTTCAAAATTTCAGTTTACATAAAACTGTTTTTAGGTATTCTAAATTTAATTTAATTTAGAATACCTAGAAACATATAGGGTTTACCCTATATTTTTTGCACAATATCGCTTGAAACAAAAGCAATAAAACTAACATTTTCATGGCTTTTTGTTAGTTTTTACTGCAAATTCTCAACCCTACGTGAAATTGAATGAAGGAGGTTTGATGGGACGAAACTTTGCTGAATTGACTAAAGATCAACTCCTAGGATGTTTTGGAGGTTGACGAATTAGACTACATAATATGTAGACTACATAATATGTAGACTACATAATATGAATACATTGATTCCAAGTTATACTACAGATATTATCTGTAGTATAACTTGGAATCAATGTATTCATTTGGTACTTAAAATGAATTCTCTTACTTGATTTAATTGATATATCATTTCTTCGTGATTAATTATTAACACGCGTTTCGCTTTGTTAGGTCGTGGGGACGATCAATACATTTCTTAGTAAACCCGTGTCCCACACTAGTTGACAGGCGACTTGTTATCCAGTCGACTCAAACGCCAACTATCGTTGCATTTGCAGTTCGTTGCAAGAGAAACTGCAGAAGGTCGCCTGCTTCCATGAATGTAAACAGTCTGACTCTTCATTCACTAGGAAGAACCCATTCATGGGGGGGACCTCCACCCCTAGCATCGCCTCTCGCCTGCATCACTAATCGATAAAACCTACTCCGTTATGTTTTCTTTCATCAGCCTAGTAGATTTCCAAGTAATATACGCTTACGTTCTCGTCACCTTATTATCGATCGATAATGAATGTAATGTTGAGTGTTTCATTGAAGGTTTTAAGCGTGAAATCCAGGAAGGAGATAAGTAGGTCAATGCATCCCTTACCTCGACTTGTACGTAGCTTATAGCGAATTTCCGAAAAAGAGGAAGCTATCGTTCTCGGTCCAAAACTTTTAAAACTCGAATTTCCGAAACATTTGCATACCAAAATCCGTTCCAGGCCATCCTGAATTCAATTCCAAAAGACATTAAGAATCGTTTGATATCGTATATATGATATATATTTATGTATTAGTCATTCCAGACGATAACTCTCGATAGAATTGAGATAAAAAGTTCAAATTCGCACATGAAATTCGTAGATGGGCGGAATCGGGCCACTCAAGGGTTGTTGACACCTCATTTTAAAGAGTTTTTTTTCAACGCTGAACACGATGGTAAAATCAGAATTGCAATATATTATTCCGATCTTAAACTTTGAAGATGAAGAAACGTGGTTGAAAAATCTATAAACTGAGGTGTTACGTGGCAAAAATGGGAACAAAATTGTTATAAAACCAATTAAATGGAGACATTTTTAGCTCTTCATACACACCACCATTTCATCGAATATTACGAATTGAATTTTTCAATTTCTAAGGGGAAAAAATGAGACGTTGGTCATGCAGCTTGGCCTAGTGAGCGAATTTCCAATGTAATTTCCGAAGTGAAGGGGAGGTGCCACCAAGTGAAAGGAAACAGCTTCTGATTGGTTATTAGAAGTGAAGGGATTGGGAGTTATTATAAAAACGGGCGGAACAATGGAGAAAAACTTGAAGGAATTACATTATTCAAAGATTTGCCTCACCCGTAACTTTCGATAATTTCGAATTTTTCAAGTAGGTACATCCAACATGCTCCCTCTCGAGCGAAATTAGCGAACTCAATAACTTGCCTGTCCGCAAGATTATGATTGAGGTAACTAACTTTTCTTTGGCCAAACTTTCTTCGCCAATGTTACATCCACCATGTTCTACAAGTAGATCTAACGAGTTTTATATGTACAAGGTTACATGCCCGAAATTCTTTTACTTTATGATTATCTGAATATGTTCCGTCTTGATAAAATAGAGGTGTTACGATTGTGGGCGGCGTCTATGAAGACTCCACACCTGCCTTAATAAATCTCAAAATTGGTTTTCGATCAAGTGTGTTCTAAATTCCGAGTCTCGTATTAAGACATTTCCGAAGGTTGCGAATCAAGTTATTCGGTATCAGCCTTATAATTTTCATGTGAATGTTCCTAAGTCTATTTGATTAGTATCCAGTCAAGTCGAACTTTCCTTCCTGCCTTAAATCCTCCATCACGTCGAATATCTCGATTCGATTGTTGGGAGTATCTTAGTGGCATGTCAAAACTTTATTTGATCATTTGGTTCAGAGAACAGAGCGAAAAAGATTTGCTGTAGTAATCCCATCGTTAGTCCTAAACATAGAATTTTAAGTTCCTCAAAGTTAGGGAATATTCACACGTGTGTAATTCACGTTTCTCTCGTGATTTTGTTCAATTTTTTCCAAATTATATGAACAATTATAAAATAAATACAAAAAATCTCTAAACTGAGAACAGTGAAACAATGTACCTATATTGTGGACGAAATTCGGTAATTTACAGGACAAAAAATACGAATTTTCAGTAAGTTAAGAATCAACTATAAGGTTAAGTTATAGTCGTTGTTGCACCCTTCCTTATTGATTTATTCAATCGATTCATTTACAAAAGCGGGCGGAATACAAACTTGACTGACGAAAATCACTGATATTTGGAAAAAAAAGGCCTCAATTCAGTCCACGTCTGGCTGGGCGAGGGGGAGTAGACATTAAAGGTCCTTTTCTTGAATCGGTGCTTTTCTCGATTTTTTTGGTTTTGCGATATTTTAATCGATTGACCCACGAAAACTGACTCTATCACCGGAAAGAACGATTGTCAATGGATCAGAATCGATAGACATGAAATTTTAAGAAATCGATATTTTTGATCTTTTCATAGAAAAATTAGCTCCTTTTCCTATGGACAGTTCCACATGATATAGGTAATAAGAATACAATTAATGTAGGGCATTTTGTTCATAGAATAGAATCTACAATATGTTATATGGTTAGGTATTTGAGACATTAATAAAACTTGCCAGAGATATTTGAAGGGTTACTGATAGTATCGTGGAGTGTACAATGTTAGAAGTGACGGTGAGTTTAGGAACATAAGAGGCGATATACTCGTAAGAAACTGTAACTGTATAGTTGACAAAAATCCCAGATCTGTTGCACCTCTGGACCATCGGTGAACCATCTAAATTTAATATCGTAGGGTTGTTTCTTTCAGTTTTATTTTGACAAGTACGAGGGGTGTTCCAAAAGTAAGCTCCGATATTTTTTAAAATCGGCGGGAAAGGTCGTAGGGGAAAAATTCCAACGGGGATATTTTGTGTTGGAGCTCAGGACAACACTGAATTTTTTCTTTTGCGTTATCTGGTTGCTAGGCGCCGCAGTTGATAACAGAAGATGGAGCTCCCTGATGAAGCGTACATCCCATTTGAACTGACGGTACAATCAGCTCTGGCTTGGAGCTTTCTGGACCACACTTACTACTATGCTGCCTCATTGAATATTCAGATACAGCGCCCATGAACTTTAGTAATGCCCTAAGAAAAATAACGAAACTCACTCTTTCTGAGATTGTGAATTGTTCTCTTGAGCTTCTCTGAATATTTAGGTTTGGACAATCTTTTCCATCAGTTCCAAGTAGCATTGCACGTACAGTCCTGATTTCTGTCGTCATACGAACACGAATTTCTGTGGTTTGACCAAGTCATAAAATGAGTGGCAAATCACGGGGTTTTACACCGTAGGAGGGTGTGTATTGATTCTTTTAGGCACTGAACCGAATGAAATTTGTCTCAAGCCACTGCCTTCTCCCGGCTTTTGAAACTACAGGCTCGACTCGCTAAGCCATCACAGTTTCGTACCTTATGGGTTTAGTTAAAATTGTCTATGAAATTCTTGTTCTCGTATTGTTTTTTAGTGCCAGTGTGAGAATGACTGAACCCTCTTGATTTACGGGTCCCTTCATTTTGATTAAATGTAAACCTTCAACCCTCCGTCGGAACAAACTTGCAATTTATCCTCGCCTTTTCACATGGTCAATTCTGTCTGTTTTCCATGGTAATCAATATTCTTCCTTTGAATTCCATAAATACAGAATTTCGTCGGAATTCCTCCTTAATTCCATGACATCAATATAACTCCTACGTAATTTCCATTAAATTCCTTATGTATTCCATTTATTTTAAAGTTCCTGTCGTTGATTTTGATCTATTGTGAATCGTAGTAGAAACGCCATAACTACTAACTTCTTCTAATCACGAGAGACAGCCAAACTGTAGGAAAGCTCAGCAATACCAGGCAGTACGTACTGTCACGTTGTACTAAACATACTGTCAGGTCTCTGGCAACCGTCCAGAAGGCCTAACCAATTCTGTCTTGTTACAAAATCTAAACATCGTTCGAAAGTAGTATAAAATGTAGCAGAAATTCGGCTATACTGGCAACATTCATTGAGGCTCTAGCTGGGAGTGAGAGTGGCGCGTAACTGATTCACACGCCGTCGTTTCACAGTTGGATAACTGGACTGAAGAAACGAGTGTATTCGGATGTCGGTTACCTCTGATTGTAAACAATAGGGGCGTGCACTATATATGTCGTCTTTAGGGTCCCTACAACTTTCTCACCTCCGTGGTACACATCAGTTCACGAAAGCTTGGTTTTAGTGTCCTTTTCTCATTCTTTACCCTGTAAAATCTTTCATTATCCTTATGTTCATGGGTCAAATCGTCGTCCCCTACCCACCTGGATATCTCCCTTAAGACTTCTTGCCATTTATGTCGCCTCATTTCCTTCTATCCTTCGATTAAGAGCCAAACTAATCCAGTTACGTTGTAGCCCCATCCATCACGCTCTGACGGTTTGGTTATTCATTAATGTAGAAGTAGTACATTTTCGATATTATGAATACCTAGCTAGTTCCTTGATGGTCCGTTGTTACACTATTTACCCACTCGCACTCACAATACCACTGAGCGCTGGTCCTACGCGCTGGACTCACCCTCATCCGTTAGTCGCTCTATGGCCTAACTCCTCTCATAGTTTCCAAAAGGCCCTGTGCACCACCTTAAACTCTTTTTTTATCCATATCGGCCCTTCTATAAGCTTTGGCCTCTTGGGTATAGTCCCCTCTCTCGATCATCCTGAGGGCCCTAAAAATACTAGGTACCTACCTCTTTCTAGGCCTACCTACTCCATATTTTACTTTGTAGCGCAGCTACACTACATTTCAACTCCCTGGCTCAAAATTAATTCTTTTGTCTTTTGTTTACAGACAACCAGCCAAATTTACTCCTCGACTCAAAAATTCTTAATTGAGGTTGTTTATTCAAGTGCGTTCCAATTGTTCATCATTTATTAAATACCCGTTAAAATTCTGCACCTTACTCCTTAGTAGGGTCAACTGGCGACCCTGCCAGGATCCTAATCAACATGCAAGACGCAGCCGCAGGGAGTTCGGTAAGAAATGACGAGTTACCAGAGATATGCCGAGTAGCAGTTAAAGTTCCTCCGTTTTGGGAAGCAAATCCAAAACTATGGTTCCGGCAATTGGATTCGCAATTTTATAACGCATTCATCACGAGCGACATTACCAAATTTCACACTCTGGTAGGCGTTATTGAAAGTGAAATTTTGACGCACGTTAGCGATATCGTCTGCAACTTTATGCAACCTCTCTGTGTAAGGGCTCTCCTCCCGCTTGTACTGTTTAGTACTATTCCCCGCTTGTAGTATCTGAACATCGATAAATCCATATTGCAACCTCTTATATTCATTGAACTGGTATTAGTTTGGTTGAATAGCATCTATGCACTCCTCTTGTACTTCTTAGGTACTAGTGCATTATACGCCCGGTGAAGTCGATTATCGAGATAATCGAATGTTGCGATTATATATTGATGATGTCAACATTCGATGGTAACAGTTGTGTAGCCTTCCGAAAAGATTTCCATATAATATAATAATGGACATATTATGTCCAACTAATCTATATGGTACCTACTAATCAGTTGTTTGGGGGATGTTTTTATTCCGCAACCCCGTCCACTTGATCTATGTGTCCAACTAATCTCCAAACAACTGGTTAGTACCATATAGATTAGTTGGACATATAGATAATGTGGACGGGGTTGGACATATAGATAAAAACATCCCCCAAACAACTGATTGTAACCCCACATCGATTGGGAGAAACAAGTGAAATCGATATATAATCGCAACATTCGATTATCTCGATAATCGAGTTCACCGGGCGTATAATGCACTAGTTCCCCTTCCTATGACTCATGATAGTATCACGAACATTTATTTATGAAGAAGTGCTAATCTTCCGAGATAGAAATGAAAATGCAGGCTTTCTACATTGATACTGCTTACCTAGGGACGTCACAGCCCACTCAAATAACGAGGCATGCCTCCAATAGAAGTATGAAAACATAAGAACTTCTGACATATGCAACATCATTGAAACCTTCACCACCACTTAGCTCTGATGGATTTCAACTAGAGAGGATGACATCGCTCTTGGTAGTTATGCAGGAATTAATAGTAGTTGTCATTTTACTGCATTTTCCGCGCTTTGAGGCCAGTTCAATACAACGACTTCAGAGCTGAGTCTGTTCGGTTCTCAAGTCACACAGTTGGAAAGCAATCGCGTGCAATTACGTTGCCACTCCTGTTTCAAGCGATGACCTGCTTTGTCCATCTTGTTCGTAAATAATTGCGGGAATTCAGAGGTCCCACGCCGCGTGCTGTTTGGAAAGAGTTCTTGTCAGTGGAGAAATCAAAGCAAACCACGACTTCTTTCTCTCAAGCTCCAGTTTTGATGGGTTGGTTCACTATGTTTGCTTCGTTCTAAATACGCATTACACGTATGTACTGGGTAGCTCTCATCACACTTCATCCTAGACAGGGTCATCCCTATTTAAACAATTTAGTAATTTTCCTGAGTAGGAATGATATTCAGAGCTTGAATTAATTGGGAGATTCCTCAGTCCTCCATAGCTTGAAATACTTATAATGAATGGTACTCTTACTAAAGATTCTTTGTGACCTATGGGATGTCACAAAGAGCTTAAAATACTTGTAAAACGGTTTTAGTGATCTTTCTAAGTTGGAAAAATTGCTTAACTGAACTGAAGAAACGAGTGTATTCGGATTTTGGTTACTTCTGATTGTAAACAATAAGGGCGTAAACAATTTGCTTAAATTAATTGCTCAGCTCTCCAGAGCTTGAAATAAATGTAACGAATGGTACTCTTACATCATATAGTGATGTATGGGATGTACCTACAATTGAATACTTGCCCCATCCTGGATTTACTTATTTGGGCTAGTCCGAAGGCCATCAATGCCGTATTATCCACCGGCTCCACTATCCAACTGAAACATCTACTCGGAATATCGTTGTCGAACAAAGGTCATCATCATCATTTCAAGTTTTCATTAGTCTTACGCTCATTAGCCTTTGCTCCTTCTTCTCCCACAAATTGTACTGTTTCATAACCATCTTGTGTTTCAGTGGTAACTACTTGGTACGTGTACGAGCACAGGTGATGGTGCGCGATGACAGCACGGGCGGATGGGTTCCTATGGGCGGCGGCGGCCTTTCCTCCGTGTCTGTTCGCAAAAGAACTGTACTATCAGCTCCCCAAGACACCAAACACGAGTACCTCATTTTCGGCCAGAGGATATCTGACCAAACAGTAAGGTTATTTATCGTTATAGGGTTTCCAATATCATTTGCGAGTTTGTGAATTATGGCAAAATCCTTCCTATAACCACAAAAAGAAGGAGGATTGATTTTAGCTTCGGCGAACAAGTTATAATGGAGAAGATGATGACTGTCTTGTAGAATGTATTTCGATGGTATTTTCAGGTTTTGACATCGACTGTCAAAAATATGAGTAATCAAATTTTTGTGTGATTATTTTCTCGTAGAAGGTGAATTTATATTATACCTTACCTACATAAGTAATGGTAGGGGAGAAAAAACTATAGATTTTGTGTGACCTTGGATGTTGCTTCTAACCTTACCCTATAAGTGGGATAAATATTGATAATAGATGATGTTGAGGGATGTCGAGGGTCGGTCAACATCATTCTTACTGACGGTCAAACTAAATCACACACACTTATTGATAATAGAATGGGGTCTGCGCATGATTTTATTTAGAATTTTTATTGATAAAGAATCGCTTTAAAACCCTGAAAATGGCAACCATCCGTCAAAATTGGTTAACCCTTATTTTTACGGATAAAGAAACATAATCATGTTCATAAAACTCTGCAAATTCTTGACACAACGGTTCATTATCTTCTTTGTACAGATCACCCTTCTGTCTAGATCACTAGGTCTAAATGTCTAGATCCTAAATGTTAGATTAATTATTATTATCAATTATCACTAATTATTAACAATTTTATCAAGTACCTAGTGAAAATTATTATAATTTATTGTTAGGTATTAATAGTTTGTATTCATTATTAATAATGATTATTATTAATTATGATTAATTAGTACGATATAATTCTGTGGTTTTTAATACTACGTCGGTAATAATTTTTCTATAAAAGAAGTACCTACCAACAAACATTCGAAATTACCTTCATTTCCGTAGCACGAAACGCACCTCAGAACAACAAACTCGACATCATTTAAGCCATATGATGTTCCAAAGAGCTTGTTAGTATAAAAATGGACCTGTATTTTAACAGTTTGAGTCACGATCGTGTTGTGAGGCACAATCTTTGAGCCGTCATTGTGAACGAACGGCTGGTCGTACAAAGCTGCGGATGGTCTTAAAAAATTCTACGGAACAAACTCTATCGAAATATGAAATAAAAAACATACCGTTCTATATGGATTTTTCGAGATATGAGATTTTCAAATTTTCAAAATTCGTTTTGAACCCCTTCCCCTTGACCTAGGGTTATGAAAAGTTTCGAGGATCATTGTGGGGCTGGTCCAAACCCAGAAACCAAATTTCGTAATTTTAGCTCAACGTTAACTGGGCAAAGTGGCGCGGACGGCGGACGGCGTACGGCGTACGGCGGACGGACGGATTTTTGGTTTATTATCTTCGATAATGAACCATTGGAATCGCCCAAAGAAAAAATTTTTTTAACCCCCCCTCAAAATTTGTTGGTTTACGTTTCAAGACACGTAGATTCAGAAAATCGAATAAAAAAAAATCCGTCCGTCCGCCGTACGCCGTACACCGTACGCCGTACGCCGTACGCCGTACGCCGTCCCCCGTCCGCCGTCCGCCGTCCACGCCGTTTTGCCCAGTTAGCGTTGAGCTAAAATTACGAAATTTGGTTTCTGGGTTTGGACCAGCCCCACAATGATCCTCGAAACTTTTCATAACCCTAGGTCAAGGGGAAGGGGTTCAAAACGAAATTTAAAATTTCGACAATGTCATATCTCCAAATATTTAACTGAACCGTGTAATGTTTAGTTCACTTTTGAATGACCTGAAAAATTACGAATCTTTTAAGACCAATTGGATTTTTGTGCGACCAGCTGTTCGTTCACAGTGAGCGCGCAAAGGTTTAGGAAAAACACTAAACTTTCGCGTCGAAAAACGGCCGTTAACCCCCAGACGCCCGGAATAAAACTACCTTTTTTCATCTTCCCGGTAAACTACAGTCTAGAAATTTTAACCGTGAGTCGGGGATAGACCACATTGCAATATTTACTCGGTTTCTCATCTGTAAAATTGTTTAAATAATACCTTTTTGTAATAATACAAATTAAATTTTGATGATGAGCTATTGACTTGAAATTTTAAAAATAGGTTAGAACTGGATAACAATGCAATATTCACTCGGTTTCTTGTCTGTAAAATTGTTTAAATAATACCTATTTGTTTAAACAAATTAAATGTTGATGATGAGCTAGATACTTGAAATTTTAAATATAGGTCTGAAATGGATGACATTTCATTATTCACTCGGTTTGTATGACATGGTATGAGTATGGTATGGTATATTATTGTATGTATGATTTGGTATAATACAGTATGGTATGATAGGAAAGAAATTCGTATGGTATGGTATGAGTACGGTGAGAATATGGTATGGTGCCGATTTGCAATACAGTCTGGTATAGACAGAAGGGTGATCTGCACAAGGAAGATAATAAACCGTTGTGTCAAGAATTTGCAGAGTTTTTTTTATTCGATTTTCTGAATCTACGTATCTTGAAACGTAAACCAACAAATTTTGAGGGGGGGTTAAAAAAATTTTTTCTTTGGGCGATTCCAATGGTTCATTATCGAAGATAATAAACCAAAAGCGAGCGATGACGTCAGAACCGCTGAAGCATCTTTGAGCATCCTAAATTTAATCTTATTTTTCCCTTAAATTTCGCATTAAAGAGAAAGTGAGAGTGTTATTTTTTCAGTGAAAAAATTAAAGACATAATATGTCTTATTATTATCTTAATATATTATCCATGATCTTAAAGCTCTTCCATGAGGGAGATACTTAATGTCGACTGTCTTTTAAATGCAAATCTACTGTGTGGGCGAATAAATTATAGGCCAGTCAGTAACTGACTTCACCCATCCGTTCATTTGGAGATGATTTTCAGTATTAAGTTGGGAGTGCCAAATAATTTAAAAGTAGAGTTCAGCACTTGTAGTTGTAGAGCATTTCAAACACTCTTTCTTGTCATTTTGCTTATTGAAAAATAAAAAAAATAAAATTCGTTGAAAAATATGCTGAAATGACAAGATTCGAAATGACGATCCTTGGGAAAGTTGACGTTGAAAATTGAGTAAAAGTTTTGAGGATCTATCTCCCAATAAATAAAAGACGAACCTCTTTGGACGCCTTCTACCAGCATGTGCGCCAAAATCTCTTTCAGCCGTATCAGCGGAGTACCGAAATTATGATGTGTCGTCACCCATTCAGCAATCGCGTCTAATCAATGTAATCGTTCGCCCATTTCCTTCCACAGTCAGCAGCTTAATATGCCTTATCATTGTTACTCACGTTTAATCTATTCATTCATTCTCGCCATGAATGGCTCTAAGAAGATCGGATCGCTGCTTCCTAATAACATCTTCTATATCAGAAAAAAATAAAACGATGATTGAATTTGCAGATTATTCTAAGCTGCGTTATCAAGAAAGATTTCGAATACAACAAGGTGATGCCAACGTTTCATCATTGGAAGTCGGGAGATAAGAAGTTTGGTCTGACCTTTCAAACTGCTGCAGATGCGCGTGCCTTTGATAAAGGAGTAAAGACTGCAGTAGAAGAACTTCTGGATGGTAAGTTGACCTTTTATTTCAGCCGCCTTTGCTCTGTTTTCGCTCGATTCATGATCTAAGTTCCCCAATAAATAATTAGTTTATTTATGTAATAGATTACCAAAACCAAATTGGGTTTAGACAAACTGATTATTGGTTGTAGACAATTGAACTCTGTGAATGAAACCAAAGCCTCCTCCCTTGCTTAGTAACCTTAAAATTGTACATGAAGCACTAAGTTTCTCGAAAATTCTTGGACAAGTGTTTAACAATTTTGCTGGTGATTTGACTCAGAATTTTTTTTTAATCAATCAATTGAATTGTTATTCAAAGAATTGAATTGTTTACACATTTTCATACGATAAAAATAATTTTGTTGGTTCCAATGATCCAAAATGCAAATTTTCGACGTTTCCTGTAGTGTTACGTTACTAATTAGCTATTTCAGGTTTACGTACATGGGTTACCTCCATTTGGACTTGGCACAAAATTTCCATTTAGAATGGAGACGAGTATCATTTTTTCCTCTATTCTGGAGCTAAGATGGATAAAGGCGAATTTATTTATAAAGGCGTATACACGGGTTGGGACTATGGTATCATCTGAAATGCGTAATGTCCAAAAATGTTATTAAGATCGCAGGTAACAGCCAGTTATTTTGAGCTAACTGTGGTACGTGTTCTACCACTGCGATGAGCAATTTGCCCTCTCCCCCAGTAAATTCAAGTCGTATTTCCGTCGTCTCGACCACCACTTGTTCAGGGTGATCAGTGAACAGATGGAGTGAAATGCCGCCTACCCTATAAGATTAGTGTACTTTGATTCTTGAGAAGAACCATCTAATGACCATAATAGCTGCTCAAACGTAGACGAATTTGGGAAAATAAAAATTCTGAAAATCTTTAGAACTTCTTAAACTTTTTAGTCTTCCAAAAACAATCTTGAAAAGGCGCAAATCGCATGAGAAATTCTTTATTTAATACGCTTTTCAACGGAATTGTAAACTATCAGATAATCTTGTTCCTTCAATAAAAAATTTAAATTAAAATGCGAATGAAGTTAGACGAGTTAAACATGGTCCAAATAGTCTATGGTCCAAAATTTGCGCACGACAAATTCGTGCATCCACCCGTTTGAAAAAAACAACGTTACTTTTTGCGTTACCATTTTTTCGACCCTCTGATAAAACTCTCCCTTTTAAATTTCCTAACTTTTCTTGCGTTTAAACCTAAATTTTTTATCGAAGGAACAAGATAATCTCAAATTTGATAAGTACCGTTGAAAAGCTCATTGAATGAAGACGTTTTCGTTTCCCAGGAAGTTCTTGGAATAGTAGTAGCGTTCTATAATGACTTTCAGAATTTTTATTGTTTCAAACTCGTCTATGTTTGAGCTGCTGTTATGGTCATTAGATGGTACTTCTCAAGAATCAAAGTACACTAATCATATTGCACATTTAACGCACACTCCAAAACTGTGGTTAAAAGTTGAAATTAAATGGAAACAAGTAAAGAAATTTGAGTTCAAAAGAGGAAAAACCTTTGAAAAATCATGCATGATATACAATGTCATGTTACATCATTCATTGACATAAAAATATAGGTTTCATTCCACACGACGGCATATCACTCCATTTTTATGTTGTTATACGCAAACAAATTTTGCATCTACGAGCAGATCACCTTGTATACCATGTATAACTATCATACGAACACTGCCAACGTCTGAATGCTCTTCCTAGTGCATTCAGACTGTGTAACAATTAAAACTCCAATTGAGGAAATTCCGTTAAAACGCTGTCAGGATTGGAAATGACCAATTTTAGTACACCGCGTGTGTAAAACTATCCATTATTGGTTGAATTAACCAGTCTAACCTACTTTTCACTAAATGTTGATATCCTGTTTACATTTTGCGGTGAAGAAGTAAATGCTGAGTATTTTGGGTGCCTAATGGTTGGTATATCGCGGAAAAGAGTTAGTATTGCAGTTTTTGTAGTTGAACCGTCAGTTCATTGGACTGACGGTCCTATGTTTTCTCTGTAGTCTCAAATTTCGAACTTGTACGGGATTTATTTATTTATCTCAACTGTTTAGCAAAGTTTGACGGACGATTGCGGTTGGACGGTTGAACCGATTTTATTGTTTGAAAATACCTACCCGAATAAGGTCCTTGTATTTGAAAACCCAGCAAACATACCCTTTATCATCCACAAACAATCCATCAAATTTTCATTTACTTTGGAATTGAGTCCAAATAGAATGTACATGGCCTCCTGGACTACAGGGACAAAACATTTGTCTTGTGTTTTACAGGAATGACAGATTTGAACAGTCAAATCTTAACGTCTATCATCGGTTTACTATATGAGTCATCACCCTCATTTTTCTTCAAATCCGCTTCTCCTGAGTTGTCGCATCCCTCGTCACCTTGTATTTTAGATATTTTTCCATTTTATTTTTATTTAGATTAATGGAACTGTAACTCTTTTTACGGTTGATGAATTATCAAATGACCTTTTCCTCTGGGAAGCGGAGGCAATTTCTTCGGTATATTTTACATTGTTTCTTTGTATGCATCAATTTAAATTTTTTTCGACTTATATAAACATGCTTTCTCGTGTGCGATAACATCTAAAGAAAAATTCCTCCTTTCTCTTTCCCTCCCTGCTTCTCATGGATTTTTTCAACCCTGCTGGTGAGTCCCATTTATTTGTTTGATGAGACTGATCAAGTCAAGTTGTATCGAAAGGAGTTACATTTCTACTGTTTGATGGTTTAGAATGGTTTATTGTCACTCGACACCATTATAATTTTATACTTTATCGCCTTTTTCGCCATGAATTAATTATATCATTTTAACCAGCTAAAAGAATGACACTAGCCAGCTTTTTTTAGGCAATACAAACTTAAATAAGGTGAATCTTATAGTATTTTCAACGCTCAATTTCTAATTGAAGAATGTGTAAATGCCTAGGCAGATGGGTAAATTTTTTGACAAGCTCGATGTTTTTCTATCTGTTTAGGCACATACGTGAGTGCCAAATAGATTTAGTACATGGAAGAATCCTTCTTCCATGGATTTAGTAGTAAAATGGGAATCATTTTAGCCTCGACCTCCGTGATCTGTGGATCTGAGCTTCAACTGTGATTATAGAATTCTACCGTGATGATAAAATTCTCGGTGAAGGGTGAAGAAGCTGTTTGTATTCAAAGATCATTCGCTATCGTTAATCGCACTATCTTGCCAACGAGCACCTCATTCACTTGCACTTATCATCTCTCTCACCACAAACGTTCGAATCAATGATTAATATTTACCTATCAGCCTAAACCACAAGGCATGTATGGGCCTAGGCGGATAGAAAAACATCCAGTTTGTCGAAACATTTACCTATCTGCTTAGGCATTTACGTAAATGCCTGATTTACTTGTGTGCCTGCGACATTTATCTAGATTAGTAGTGGGCAAGTGGATTATCAAGTATTTTTGTAGCTACTTCTCAAGTATGCCAATCACTGGGGTTTACCATACTTCAAGGTCTTGAGAGTTAACCCACCCTGGTCACGAAAGTATAATAATGAATTAGGGGTTCCTAAATAGACCTTGACTGATCAATTCCCCCAAAATACGTTGAAGTTCGCCCAAAACTGGCTGAAGTTGCTGAAGTCTACAATTTATATACTTAGATAATTCACCCCGGGACAACTAGAAAGTATTGTTTTCTTTATCTACTCGATTCCTTCGCACATGCGGACGATAACTCCCGTTCATACGCTCCGCCATTACTCAGCTGCTCTCGAGAACAAAACGCGCAAACTCCAAATACTTCTCGCTCCCATGGCAACCTTGTCAAGCGCAAATCTCAAACCCAACTTTGCACCCGCAAACTCATATCCGCCGAACTACTAACTCGGCCAATCCTGACAATAGCTTCGCCCTCGAAGCACTAACCCATGATTTGTGATCATGACAAACGGAATAAAAATCGCCAATCACATGGAATAAATCATCACATGAAAGAGTAGAACAGTTACAAACCAGTTTCACCTGAACCCATACAGTACGGTAATAGTTGCAGATTGTTTTCGAGGAACATTCACACGTGTGACGTCCAAACCACATAATCATGATACTGAAAGCAAAGAACCGTCGTTTCTATGCTTATTGCCCCTGGCTACACCGCCAGCCTGATACACAGTCAAAATCGTAACTTCTGGCATTACTGCCCCTGGCTACACCGCCAGCCTGATACACAGTCAAAATCGTCACTTCTGGCATTACTGCCCCTGGCTACACCGCCAGCCTGATACACAGTCAAAATCGTCGCTTCAGGCCTTAACTGCCACTTGTAAACAAAGAACTATCCAAGTCTGTATTTATTGCTCAGAAACACCCAAAATAGAAGTGGACGAGGTTTATTTAGGACTTTAATGACACTTATAAGAAGTGTTATTTGCAATAGTCCCCGGATTTCGCAAAAAATTCGACATTGTTTCGAGTTACAATGGTAACGTCACCTCAAGTAACAACGGTTAAAATGATAATAAGTAGGTAATATTATTGGACAACTGTGCATCTGGGACTGTTTTTCTGTAGTCCTCAATGGTGTTCCACGCTATAATTTTGGTAAAAATCCAAGGGAAAAGACGTAATGTGAGGGAGGGAGGGGGGGGGGGATATTGAACGCTGAGAAAACAGTAAAAATTAGGTGGTTTCAAGAAAATCTTAAGAGATATTTTTTGTAGGAAATCAGTTAATATTTTGGTTATTTTTTGACGTCGTAAATATTTATATCCAGTGTTGAAAATGCTATACAGAAACCTTTGGTTCTAGTCCAAATATTTCAATTTTCCCGTTGGCTAGTTGGACAGTAGCGTTGTATATCAACTTACATTTCGCCTTATTAGACTTGAGTTCTCGCGTTGTTGTCGCTTGGTAAATGAATGTAAATAACCTTTCTGAGCCCAACTTGTCTTGTTTGTGGTATGAGAGCTCTGCATGATTTCCTCTTGTCATATTCATTCATACTCATTCATTATGCTTGGAGATATTTCATGGTATCTATCGTATCGTTTAATTAAAAACCACGTATGATTCACACGTTTTGGACGTCGTTCAATATGCTGTTGGTTATTGAGATCAGTTGGCACTGAATGACTTCGTGGTGGGGGAAGTCGGCTTTGAAGTAACAGAAAGCTGACGTTCGTGATGAAGTTATTGAGGTTTGGTTTCCTGGTGGGTTTCTCACCCAGTTTGGGGCTACTTACAGGTGACTGTTGAAATAGAAATCCAAGTACATGTAGAAATCGAACTCAAGTACATGGGAAGGGACCATCCATCGGGCATTTCCTGTAGCCAACTTTTCACTGTCATAACAATTTTCACTGTCAGTTTTTTTCCGAATCATCAAACATCACTATGCTTATTGAGTTTTCCTCCACACATCCTACGGTTTTTATCCAGTCCTCCCGTTTTTATAAGTCTTGTGTAACTTGCCAAGTAAATGTTAGAAGATTCCAGTACAGTTATCAGACCTCGTTTCATCACTACCGCCCCAACTGGGGAGTCAAATAAGAATTCACACTATTCTGTCCTACGTAATGTACGCCACAATTGCTTGACAGACGCCCAAGTTGTAAAGCAAACCTGTTGAATGACGTGCAAGTGGGGAGGGATCTTTGAAAATATGAGTAGCAGTTACCAACAAAGATACTCGTACTTCTTCATACGATTTCTTACCATCTGATTCAATCTACAAGCTTCATTTGAGTAATACGATGTTAATAGAATGTTGAGTACGTTCTTACCAATTACTACGTATGAAATTATATCAACTGCAACAGTTTAAATGTTGATTTATCTGTAAGGAGTTTTTGCATGTTTTGCAAGGGTTTCGATTCGTAACAACGTTAATCCTACTATCTAATGATGCTTTTCACACCTGTTAGTTTCACTCTTAGACACTTTGGCACTCCATGAATGATTATAAAACTCGTTAAGTACAAATTGTGATCTGGTTAGAAATAGAAAACGAAAAAAAGTCTACTTCCACAAAAATAATCCACTGTCAGCCGATTTTGGAAGTTACATCATAATCAGTACAACACAGAATTGGTGCAGTGTACCATTGATTTTTAAGGACTTCTTCGTTTTTGTATCTCGTCTTATTTCCACTGTCGCCGCACCCTCCTTACGTTACATATCTGGTTATATCCACCTACATTTATGTTTTGTAAAAGCATCTGGCTACCAATAATGGTCGTAACGCCTCTGAAATAGGATTGTTGTACCCTGTGTCCTTGTGTCGTCCATTTGGACTTCAAATATCAACCTAGTTTACTGACCAATCGGCTAAACAATCACTAAAATCTGGATTACTTCTAAATTTAACCTACCAAGTGGGAGTGGGCGACACAGTCATCACCAACAGTACTGCAGTTAATAGGACTAAGTTACTTTGATTATGTGTACACCGCAACACAAATGACTGGTTAATTCGTATCCTTATGGTATTGAACCTTTCTCTGGGATGGTTTGTGTGAATTTCTAAACCAAGCAGGTCCGCAAAATTTTTAATTTTTACATCAATTGTAATAATGTGTATCACCGCCAATGCTGTTGCTTACAACTGTGTGGAGTGTTCTGCATGTATTTTGTTCATGTCAGTGACTCTAGTTTTGAGCATTTGTTCTTACGTTCTCACAACTAATCATCACCGTTTTCCCAGGTCTTTACTTGGACTACCGTCACCTTCCACCACCCCCAACCGTAGAGGACGTCGGAGATGATGACGACGTGTTCATGGTAAGGCATTTTGGTTTAATAGTCTGAGCCAGTGATTTGGTTGTTCATTTCCCATACACCTCAGATGTAAAAATAATAATCTAAGCAAATGAAATTACCTGCTGTTGCACTGAATTGTTGAATCAACAAAAAAGGACAACACCAGGTTGGAAACAGTAAAGAGGTTCAGCAGCAAATTTGAACGACTAAGATGCATTAGGGGATGGTTACTGATTGGAACATCATATTTTAGGCCTTGTTCTATTCGATTCTCAGATAGTTATCAAACCGTCAGATTTACCTTGATGTTACTTTTGTAGGCTCAATTATGTAACGCCTCTGGCCCGCCACCTATGCTGGCCATCACCACTAGAAGCATAATTTTTGACGTTTTCTTATGGTTGAATTCGTATTTTCAAAATAAAACACATTGCAAGGAGTTGCATACAAAATGACATGATAATACTAAAGTTTAGTATTTAGTATTATCATTCCCGTCCAGCTGGTACCCGTCTTTGTTGATTTGAAAATGTTGAGTTCTCCCACCAACATCACTAGTAGAAAAATGTGTACTAACCACTTAAAGTGATGAACATGATTGTGTACCTGATGGAAAAACGACGATTCAGAAATCAAAACTGATCGAGGATCTCACCCTAAAATTCAGTCGGTAGGGCTGTTCTTATTACCTACGAGGCAATGAAAAATCGTTAGGAATTATCTTAGGCAATCTCAAGTCACATTCACTCACCCCCCTCATCCCATCCTGATAAGATGGCATCCTGATAAGATGGCATGATATGGGGTGACGTAATTCGATTTCTCGACGAATATTAAATAATTACATTTTAATTTGTTTTGAGAATTTGGACTAAAATCCAATCAATACTTGAAAATCTGTAAATGGCGACGACTGTAGATGCCTCAAGCTCAACTTCACACATGAAGCCATGACTCCAATAACAATATTTACAACAATTTGTGCATTTTTGAAAGTCGCGAGCAGTGAAAATGGGCCTTTGAATTCAGTTACCAACTTATGGGTGTGACTGATCTGATATCACTCGCAGAGAATTCGCTTGTGAACTGAGTAATTCTTCTGCTGGAAGAGTAGGTATATAGTGTTGTGGTCCCTTAGCTGTTTCTAAGACGATCAATAAATTCCTGAAAATCAATAAAGACCAGACCATTAAGACAGGAATATGGGGAACAAGCAGTGCGATAAACAAACATAAATACTGTAAGCTTTCAACACCAAAGGTTGGTTGACCAAGTTTTCTAGGGCTTCTAGGGTCTCTAGTACACTAGCCGTCTGGTAATAGTGTTGATTAGTCAATATTAAATACAAATTCTGTAGCTACGTGCAATCAGTCATGGAAGAACTCAAACTGTAAATGCGGAAATACGGATCAAATTCCGATCTTCTCAAGAGGACAGCTGATCATGTCTGTGGCGCTAGCATTCGACCATGAAGCCCAAGCCTGAAATTGCTGTTAGCTCTAGGCACTTAAGCTACTTGAGGGATTTATCAGTGGTTTCTTCAAAATAATTTTGAAATCTACGGATTGACTTTCTTGGGAAAAGGCAACTTATCTACGCGATATGCTATGTCTGTAGATGTTTCTGTCTTGGCGGAATTGCACCGTTTGGGGTCCAAACCTTCATTCGATTGATTGAAAACCACAGTTCCGCTCATGGGATCAGAACTTCTTGGTTTATATGAATAGAAAGAAATTCAAACTTAGCTTTTGGAAGGATTTTGGAACCTATCCTCCAATTTGTATGATTACTGTAATTAATAGAGTGCAAGTGTCTTGAGCTAATCTCGAATGGTTTTCACAGACGCTCGACCTCCCTGTCGAACGAGAGGATTCACGCTCATCATCAGACTCCTCCGCTGGGAAAACTCCTCCTAGTATCATACCCGCTGCACAGCCACCACCTCCTCCTATCCCAGAAGTTGATACCAGTGGGGTAAGACCTTGATTTGTGTGGTATGCTATGTGCTATAGTAAACGGAATGAACACATCCACTGTTTGCCGAATTACATTGACATTACTCATGACATCAACTTTAAAACTCCAAGTTGATACTGACGTCATGAATTAGCATGGACGCATTACAGATTACACTCTTGAACGATGTAATCAGTAGTTGTTGTTCTAAAATCATTTAAAAAATAAGGATGGTC
The DNA here is from genome assembly GCA_963920205.1 of Stenodema calcarata. Taxonomy (NCBI): domain Eukaryota; kingdom Metazoa; phylum Arthropoda; class Insecta; order Hemiptera; family Miridae; genus Stenodema; species Stenodema calcarata. The sequence goes on along the minus strand of OY986049.1, from coordinate 24,973,603 downwards.
TTGAGAAATGTCGGTCATTTGTGTATTTCTTGATTGCTTGAATAGTTCCGCTATTGTTACGCCGTAGTATAATTACAATATACCATTGGTTCTGTATCCCATCAAAGTTTTGTCGCTGTATTTACTTCAATCTATTCCATGTACATAGCAAATTTAATTTTTTGTCTTTTCTTAACTCTTACTGTAATGTTAGTTACTGGTTCGTTCTTTTAATAAGTTTTAATTTAGTTGCAACATTAGTGTGAAACTTATCGAATACTTAACAATGTTTTTCACTACATTGAGAGTTCCATTTCTTTGAACTTGTTGGTTGCACATGTTTCTTTAGTAAACCTAAACATTCTTTTTGGTTATTTTCGAAGATTATATTATTAAATTAGATTACAGTTGAAGAAAAAGACCTACTCATTATGTCAATACCCAATTTCTAGGTACCAGTTTAGTGTCTTCCTTATATAACAAGATAACAACTTGGTACTGGTTGATTATACTAGTTTGAGTAGTTCAGGATGTGAAGAGATGATAGCAGCTAAATGCTAGAAACATAGTTGAACAATGGTTATGTATGGTAGGATAACGATAGCCAGGGTGAGAAGTGTGAGCCAGGAGCAGTAACAAATTAAATTTCTACTCAGTTGAGCCGTCAGTTCATTTTGTATGAGTTTGGAATTAAACCCGTTGTGTTAATGAAGTGAGTTCTTAGCAGATCAGGTTCAAGAATGGTTTTGCTTAATGCTTCAGTCAGTCTGAATTCTGGAATCGAGTTCTCTGAGTTCATGAGGTTTCCCAGAACCAGGGGTTAATACTGTAGGAATTGAATGGAGCAGTTTTCGGCTTGACTGATGTAGTGAGTCGTTACATCCTGTGATAAATTAGCTGGAGCATGAGGCATAAGCCATGATCTTGGCCCAAAAATATACAGGACTGAACTGAGATTTTTCCATTCCTAGACTCGACAGGGAAGAACTCTTTGTGTAACTATGGATGTATTTCACGAAAGCACTTCAGAAATGAGGCCCTTTGAGATCTTATAATATTTGCGAAACTATCAGAAACGTAGCAGGTTTACTCACGGGTTGTTTGCGCCTCAATAGTTACAACCTTTTTATAGAATCCTGTGACAGATGTAAAAACAGAACTTAATCAACACAACATAAGATTTGACCAAAAACGCCCAGTATACCAGGAATGTCGAATCCAACATGGCTGACCAGATGGTGAGCAGTGCCCTCTACTCAGATTTAGCTGGCTGCAAATAGATTGAGATCATGATTTAGTACCTGTGTGTGGCATTGGTCAGTATGATTGCTGAATACATTGCTACACTGGATTTCCACGCTGTATGAATCTAGCTCACATCTGAGCCTTGCACTCAGTCAATCTCGACCAGATGTTTCTATGGAGCTTGTTTGGAGATGTTTCTATAGTTTCTTGTTCCATGGCTTCATGGCTTAGCTGAGATAATTGTAACGTCTAATCCTCTGGCAAGTTGCGATCATCTCATCACACCTGTAACGGTGTAGCTCCAAGGCGGATCTCGTCCTAGGAAAAGAGAGTGGATTGATTACAGTTTAGGACTCAACTGGTACTGTGCTAGTTTATATGAGAACGACCTGTTTCAAACAAGATATAAATTTGGTGAGCAAATGGTACCTAACCAATACAACCCAAGAGTTATTAAACGTCAGAATGCTCTGCTTTGCGCTACTATCTCAGAAATGACTGTTATGCTTGCTGAATTGGTTAGCGGAGAAACAGTAATGATTTTCGCCTTGATTTCAGCAGGTTACTGATTACATATACCCAGTGATTGAAGAAGGCAAAGTCGGGATCTCGTCGGGAAGGCGAGACTCCACTGGAAGCCTCAAGCGGCGCAGCCCCCTCGGCCAGAGACCGCTGAGCGGCCTTGGCTCGAAAACCGGCAACGGAAGGAAAAAAGAGCGATGCCGCCATTGCCAAGAGCCGTTCTACCTCGAGAACAACAAACGCGGGAGCTGCGAGTACGCTCCGGACTGCGCCAAGACAAGCATCAACGCCGTTGCTTGCATCTCCTGCGCCCAGTGTATGCTCTACCACTGCATGTCCGATCCTGAGGGGGATTTCGTACAGCATCCTTGCGAATGTAGCCCTTCTACGGACGATCAGTGCACCAAGCGGTGGGTCGGCCTCGCGCTCCTTTCCCTCGTTGTCCCTTGCTTGTGGTGCTACCCTCCTCTCCGCGCTTGCCACTGGTGTTGCGTCTCGTGCGGCCTCTGCGGCGGTAAACACACACCCGCCTCATAGAAAACCCACAAAAAAATTACAAAGAAAAAATGATTAACTAATATTCAAAACAAAAAAAAATTAATTTTTTTTTGCTGCAACCTCAAAGGAAAATATTATAATATTCACTATTCCTTCGAGTTGGTGCTGCATTTACCAGTAATGCAAGACAACATTTATACGAGAAAGCAGAGATGAAATGAATTTCAACTGAAATAATGAGATGATAATTTTTATTAGTACTTGTTAAGGAAATTATTCCTTCTAAGTGGAATAATAATCGTGAAAAAAGTTGATTCTTTGTGTATGAACTCGATCCCGCTGACAAGTATGGGGATATCCAGTTTTCTTCAGGGCTCAGTAGAAAGTTGGAGTATCGCTTATACTTCGTCATTCTTGTTATTATTTCCCTTCATAGATTCAATGTGTTATTGAAATGGAAACGATTTAATAATTTAATGTGCATTTACAAATCTAAGAAACATCCCTTGCTTGAAATTACGTTGGACACTATAATTAAAACAAAGTGCGATACATATGCTTTATAATTGTTCTCATGTTCAGAAACTCCATAATAAGATTGTTATTGTTTATACATTGATTTTTATGACAGTAGTATTTATTATTATAACGTTGAATATTTTAGTCTTTTTTTATTTTTTATTTTTAATATATTTTAGAACACGTTGTTCCATTCATTTAGCTTGTACACGAAACCTTTTACTTTTTCTATTCTAAGTGTATTTATTGTTTATTTAAGGCTTTATGTTGTAGGTTGTAAAACTTCGTTATGTATTTATTGATTTAAAAATAGAATTGTACCATCCGAAAATTGACCGTTTGTTTTCGATTCTCAACTTTCCCATTTGAACGTTATCAATCGGGAAAGTTCTGTGAAAGGAAGAAACCTTTTTCTTACGAGTTACTTAACCTACGCGCTTTCAAACAACATTTTTTCACAATAATTATTTTGTTCTGCAGCTATTATAATGTCTTATATTTTTTTCATTTGAAACACTGTATGAATTGTAAATATATTAACATAAAATCCCTTCTTGATCATGACACTTATTTTTATGTCATTTGCCAAAGCTGATTACAGTAATGTATACTAATAAATGTTCAAGTGTTGGTACGGTTCGCTCATTTATTCAGATAGGATCATTGATTATCACTAGTCCCGGAGGCAGTTGAAAGCTGGAAGTCTTCAGGAGGATTTATGTTGGTGAATAGGTTTTCCAGCGGATTTTCTATGTTCACTTCATCACAGAGCTTCTTTTAAGCTTCAGACTGAGCCTTTTAAAGATAGTTCCAAAGAAAGTCCCCACCTCAGACAACTCCCATGAAGCATTTTGGCATTGAGCTAACTAAGAGCTGAATCAATTGGCATCCAAAGAAAGATGGGTTCTTGGGTAACTACGACTGGCTATGAGGAAACCACCCGCCCGGAGTTACTAACTGTTGATTGATACTATTCAGGTTGATGAAAAAACACCCCAAGAAAAATCCCCCATGGACACCCTTTCCCCTCACGTTTTGAGTCTTATGGCTAAATGTCTAAGCATGGAACATGTTTTAGCCCCTCAGCTGATCCGAGGCCGGGCAGTGGCAAGTTAAAGTCCTAAGGAGACTTCATACCAAATAATCGTAGCTTCATAGAGTGAATAACATCGAAATTAGCTTTAGGAGCCACTCTGTTGATCACGGCCCGATGCCGCTTAAAGTCCTAAGGAGGCCAAATGCCAAATTATAGCTTTGTAGAGTGAATAACATTGAAATTAGCTTTAGGAGCCCCTCAGCTGACCCGAGGCCTGGGCAGCGCCAAGTTAAAGTCCTGGGAGCCTTCATAGTGTGATTAGCATAGAAGTAGACTAGCGTTACGGACCGTTTCAGCCAGTTAGGTGAAAGATAAAACATGTTCCATGTTAAAATACCCGATCTCTCAGATGTTCTTATTCATACAAACAATAATTATTGAGGAGTGATCTATCAAAAGAAAACATCCACTTTTCGGAAAAACTATTTTTTTTTTTGCATTTTCTGTATATTTTAGATGGGCTTGATTGAACCCCCCATACCAGGCTCTAACACTTCAAACGGAACAAATCCTAGTTTATTTTAAACGTAAAATTTTGCTTTTCAACCAAGAGGTAACATTCCCATTCCCTACAATTTTTTCTGGAAATTTTGATCAAAAGGGATTACATCCAAAACTTTTGAGATCCCACCTGGGTTGGGTGTTCAGAGATTGGCTGCAGATCCGCTAGGTTAGCATACTTGGATTTGGTGGTGAGGGAAAATATTGGCGTTTTGGAGGAAATTTTAGCTTCAACATTCAGCTTTTCTTTCAAAAGGGGGACATAACACCGATTTTCCATCGAAATGGAACGTATCCAAATTTAAAATGGCGATTCCTCCCAGAGTTTAGGTCATAAATATTCTGGGATGCCTTTGTGTTCAATATATTATCCAGAAAACACTCGAAAACTATTTTGCGGGTAGCGGAATTCGTTTTTCTCGCCTCCAGAACAATTTTGGAAAATGTTATGTTACCTATTGATAGATCACTCCTCAATTATCGAGTCCAATAGCGTGTATTACTTCGGATCCGGTGACCTGGAGATGTAGTATGATATACACAAGAATTAGATCATGACTAACATTCGTGAATTTAACAAAGATAAGGTCGGAACCGGCCCTGGTCTCTCGATCCTGACAATTTTAACTCGTTATCAAACATCTAAATACTTGAAACTTTCTGTACAGTTGGGTAATAGTGGGTTCCTTTGTAAGAAAACCGATTTGCTTGGACGAATACAATTTGAGCAAACAAAAAGTTGAAATTAACGTCACATTCGTATTTCCTTCACCAGGAGCTAAGAAACCCTACAATTCAAGTACCTACCTAATATTCGATCCTTACAGTACAGAGGAGATCTTGCCACAATTGAAACAACATCAAAATTGGTTTCTGGCTGGAAATGTTCACTGCAACTATCGATTGCACAGAATAAGTATTTACTTGAACCGAAGGATCCGAAACATGGCTTGATTACAAGTCGAGAGGAGCGAACTAGGCACCTCTGTTTACTTGCAAAGCTGACCGATGTTTATCTTGTGGAACTCGCGATTTTACTTTCAGTATCCTCTTATTCATTACAAAGCCCCGGATCAATCTCTACCCGGTGAATCACTTTATGGTACACTTTGTGGCTGAGGTGGTGAACCTTTGCCGTGTAGGTAACCTTTGAGAAGGTAACAAAATGGTGCAGACAAATTAGAGAAATATTGATGTGATAGAAAATGTGCATAAATTAAATAGTGCTCGACATGGTAGCCCACATAATGGTGAAGTTGGACCGCTGCCAGATACAGGAATATCAACTCAACTTCCTCTCGGTAAGAGCTTCGTTTTAAATTTAAGACCAAATAAACAAGTTGACCCTCTCGCTAAAGTAGCGTTGAATTGTATCTAATTGACAATCCCACTTTCAACGCTCACTGGAAGACTCATATGTTTTCTCGAATGAATAAAAACTTCTTCTGGAGTCAGTAAGAGGACGTTACAAAACCATGCAACCTTATCTACGTAGATCCCTCGTGATGTATCAATCCAATTACGCCCTCAGCACTACATCAAGAGAAAAATCAGTTCTTGAACAAAATAAGTGAATAGATTACTCTCTTCAAGTTGGCTTGAGAAATGTGGATGTGGACAAAGAACTGACTGCTGGGCTTCACTAGAGATAGTGACAAATTTATTATAATGGATTAGGGAGGGAAGAGGGTTGGGGAGCTATCCGTGAGTATAAAAAATGAGGCGTTTCATTAATTTGAGTCTGTTGTATTTCAACCACCTGTACCAACCTGATTTTTTTGGTCATTTTCGTTTTAGAGCATCTACAAAATTTGTAGATTTTTTTTTCTTTTTTTTTTCAGTATGTAAATAACTTTATTGTTCTGTTGTTCTGTTGGGAACATTTCTGTTGTGATAATGGGGGGGGGGGGGATATAGTAGAGGAGTCCTCTAATTGGCGTGTGACGTGATGAGAGGGTACAGTCCATCAACTGGCCTCTCTGTTGGGTGTGGGTTGAGATGGTGTCGAATCAAAAGTGGTGGCTGTGCTACTTGATCATGTTACGCAGGATGGTAAGGAATCTTGGGGTCTTTTTCTCTTGAGTCGTCTTCTGAGGCGTGGTTCCGGTGGATTGTTGACCAGGCTGGTAATTAGCTGATTTGTGTGATGTGTCATAGTGTGGTGAAGGTTGTTATAGTTGTGTTGGATGACTTCGGCTACATAGGGAATGTTCAGATCAGTATGTAGGGTACTGCCTCACACATACCATGGTGCTGACGTGATTAACCGAAGCACCCTGTTCTGAGTTACCTGTATCTTATTTATGTGTGTACTAGCAGCGGCTCCCCAGATTCCGCAAGCATAGGCCCATATGGTCGAGTGAGTGTTAAGTAAATCTGTCGTTTGTATGAGAGAGGTGGAGTCGATCTGTGGTCCAGGAGGTGTCTGAGGGTTCAAATTCTGTCTCGCACTTTACCTACCAGGTATTTTATGTGGACTGCCCAAGTCAGACGTTGGTCCAGGTGTAGCCCGAGGTACCGGACAGTGTTACAGAATGGTAGGATGTGTCTGTTGTGGTGTATACTTGGAGTTTGTGCTGATGTTCGTAATGTAAACTTGAGTAATGAAGATTTGTTGGTGTTAATGTTCAATCTCCAGTGTTGTGTCCAGGTGTCTACTCTCTCCATGAAGTCTTGTAGAGGGATTTGTGCTCCTTCTGTTCCTCTGGCGACTGAAAGAACGGCTACATCGTCAGCGAACTGCGCCGTTACTACTTCTTCTGATGAGGGGAAGTCGGACGTGTAGACCAGGTATAGAAAGGGGCCAAGCACACTCCCCTGGGGGACAAAAATGTTCTCTTGTTTAGGTAGGATTGTACTAGTAGATAGTAGGTGTCTGGAAGGAGACGTTTTAGTTTGGAGAGGAGGCCGTCGTGCCATACTTTATCGAATGCCTTTTCTGTGTCCAGGAACACTCCAAGACAAACTTTGTAGATGCTCTACAAATTATTTAATACGCAAAACGATTTTCTTATTTTTCAAAAAACCCCTCTAGAAATTACGTATGTCGGCTCTGGCATGGTTTGCCCAACTACCCAAAAGTGCACTAAAACGAACGGATTGGCGCTTTTGGCGTCGTGGTAACGATAGTATAGAATTAAATTGATTTTTCAAGTCAAATGTTGCAAATAGAGAGGGTGATTCAATTTTGATTTTTTGTTACATGAAGTGGCTTGTAGATGTACAATTAACAACTACTTTTCTTGGGCACGGCTGCAGTTGGGAAGCTGGAAACCTCTCACCTGTGAGAATTTCTACGTCCATGCTACGTATATGCACATGTAGCTCTGGATGTTTTCCAAAAGAATAATAATTAATGAGCGTAGGACGTACTGTCGATCTTCATAGTGGGACCGTAGGGGAATGAGCCGGGCAATGGGGAACTCGAAGGAATTCTCTGTAAGGGTCGATGATACGCTCCACTATCACGCTGAGGGAAAACCGGAGAACGAACCTAACCGCATAAAGAAGGCCTACTCTGAATACTGGGCCGCCTCATGACCAAGTTAACGGCTTCCCGCTTGAATAATCGTCGAGGGCAAAGCGACGGCCTAATAACAAATAGAAGCTTGGGGAAGAATAGATCGTTTCATTGTTCGAGTGGAAAATCTTTGCTACCCTTTCTCCAATAAAGTGCCGAATCACCGACGATCTCGAAGGGAAAAGACAGGTAGGTGTGCTCCATCTCCGATGGAAATTAACAACGAAGAGGCTGCACAATAGGACACTTATTCTGGAACAAGTCTGAATGGAATTTATATGTAGGGACTTGGAAACATGTCAACTTGCTTGAACAATAATTGGTTTACCACGTGTTCCAATTTGCCCCAGAAACCATAATTTCCGATATACCTACCAACAACCTAAATAAATATCGAAGGGCGCAGGAGGGTCGTCTGCCCATGTTTCCCAATAGTTCTCGATACGTTACATCAAGTGTGGCATTGACAACGAGATGAACCAGGTTTCTGGAAATATTACAAATGGCGATTCATGAGGCTGCAAGAAGAATGCAACGTTTCATACGTGATTGAAATAGGTCTTATAGTACGAGGTAAAGTACCAATGGATATACTAGTATCCTGGAAGCTTGGGAGATTTTCACTTCTTCCTGTTACAATCCTTCCTGCCAACGTTTTCCCAGTAATGTTAGTATAAATCTACTGGTAGTGAAACAACGTCAAGTGTTGTGTGGAGAGTTTGGAAATTCCAATCGGGATAATCAAGAGCAATGGTGTTGTGATAAAATCTGTACTAACTTGAAGATATTTTTAGAAACCCTCCAGTGTTCCACCTTTATTCCATACAACAACTGAAATATTAGCTTCAATAAATAATCTTAATTAAAGGATGTAACATGTTCTTAGGATGACATCTTCCAAAAGTCGTTTCGAAATTAAATCCACAAGCTAATTTCTCTCCTATTCAACCCAAACATGGATCAGTGGGTCTAGTTTTATATATTTTTATTTATTTAAATTAATAATTTAATTCCAACTGATTGGTAATATTTACCTTAAGGTTAGAATGAGGGAACATAGGGATGATGTTAGGCTTAGAAGAGGCAGGGAGGCATTTGAAACCCTATCAGTTGAGATAGCCCATAATTTTAGTTAGGGCCCAAAACTGTATGCATTGGAGTTTTTGGAAATTCAGAGGATTCAGAATTGGGTGTTCCTGTAACTGATCTTTTCCTCCTTAGCCAATCCAGAAGGCACTTGTCACACCCAGCAAGTTACTTACATTTCACTTTAATCTTAGCCAAACAGAAGGCACCTTCACTTTTAAACCGCATATAAATAAATGTCCACTCAATCGAGAAATAGTTTTTTTTCGTTTTAAAACTCAGCGTTTATATTTCTATTGCTTCTGAGCTTTGTAGCCCCACAGCGGCGCTTTACTAGTTTATACTGGCTTATTCTTGACTGCTCAGTCTGGAGATATTTTGCTTTCAGTGCAGACATTCACTGAAACCCTACAAACAACAAATTTGTAAGAGGTCTGGAACTGTTTTGGAAGCATTGGATGGCATTTCTATTGCTCTCAGCTGTGCAGCCCCCACCTATACGCTTCATAAGCCCCTACATACTGGCTTTAAGACTTGATTGCACAGGGTTAATTAGTTTTGCACAGACTGCTTCGATCGTCTGTCCAATAACCAGCACACTTGGCAGAGTTTGAGTACCAGCTCTGAATTAGTGGGACCAGTGTGGGAGACAACCCGATCTCGTCTTTGTTAATCAATTTTACTGCTCAGTCTGGAGATATTATGCTTTCACTGAAACCCTACAAACAACAAATTTGTACGAGGTCCTTTAACCGTTATTAATTTCATTTATGCAGCTTTTACGAAGAAGTAGGATAAGTTCGTTATGGATTCTTCGAATTATACCATTATTCTGGTACTGGTTATGTAATGCTGTTTTCCATAAATACAAATCTAGAATCATTCATGTGTCAAGTTTTTTCATGAACCCTAGAATAATTTGCTTAAAATGAAGGAATGTTGCTCTTAGAAGTACCAACATACAAAACGGTGTCCCCATGTTGAATGACTGAAGGCTTCATCGTCAGTTTAGTAGAACAAAGAATAGCCCTACTGCGTATGCACTACGACCAATGATTGATGTACCAGCTTGCATTTGGTGGAGCTCGTTGAGTAATTTTACAGCAAATCGAACTGTGTTTGGGCATAAAAATCGAAAACTACGGTTTCTCTGAAGGATTTATTTATACAATTAAAACATTCCATTTATACAACGAACTGGTAGGTTTCTTCACCAGAGAAACTCATTTAAAATAAAACGGCAACGTTCAACATTTGACATGCCCCTATGCAAACGAGGGCTCTTTCCACATGGTGTGAGAGAATGACTACCTACGATTTTTTTTCAACGTTCGGTACGAGTATAACTTAAAACATAATATGTACAAACAATTATTTACAATATCATATACAGACTTTGAAAAGGCACTTAGTTAGCGCTATACACTTTGTACATTCCCTTATTTCAAACAAAGAATGGAAAACGAAAAATTATAGAGCTTGATAGAAGAGTAATGGCAGGATGATATCAAGATTTGTTTTTCGAGACAGACTCATTAAGTTGAATGGATTTCCACATAAGTCGAGAGAATTTCCAAGACGAATTAAAATACAAATCGAAAAATGTTTAAATATAAAAATTCCAGACTTTGACTAAGGTAAAGTCAATTTGTGCTATACCATCAAGAATGATTTCAACTCCCAATTTGTATTTTCGTAATATATTAGCAATTCAGTTTCAAGCAATACGCACCGAGAACCAACTATTCAATCATTCCTACTAGAAAAAGCACAATAGGTCTTGAAATAATTGGGTAGGGACCTATTTTTATAAACAACATAGTAGGTACACAAACGAAACATTATCTGAATGAATACAAATACAGGGCTTTGGTTTAGAACATACTCACAATTTCTTAGAATGAACACGAAAAAAAAAATACTTAAATTTATATCTACAACCAGTATTAATATTAGAAACAGCTAAGGACACTGTCAAGTAGCTACACGAAATTTCCACCTTGGGCCAAGAATAGCACGTAGGTTTTTGTTTGTGGATCGAATGAGTGGTAAGCAAGTTAGGGGTTCGATAAGGCCAATTTCAGTTAGGTAAACTCTTAGTTGTTGGTATAGTTGATTGCTGGTATAATTGACCCGTTGCGAGATGTGGGAGCGACGACCAACTGCGATTGTAAGGAGGTGACCATGTGTTGATTTCGACAGCTAATAAGCTGAAGTTTAACCATCAAATCGTACCTGTTGGGAGCTACGAGGCGGTTATGTCACAATGAAATTATAAGTTGCGGACTCACGAGTATAAACAGGTTGGTAAAATGAAACGAGGAGATAATTTGGACGTACTTGAGAAAATGACAGGGTGAGGGATCGGAGACCGTGCTGGGCTGTACATGCGAATTTTATAGGAGTGGAAGTGTCTCCCTGGTCGTGTACAACACGAAAAAGTAATAAAAAAAGGCTAATAATTCGTGTTACGTCAATACCGGAAGCAAAAAGTCACTGTAAGTACAATGTACTGGGACTGCACTCTATGAGTATCACTTGCGTTCCGCCAATGCTGACCACCTCTTGCAGATCTCACATGTACCTATACAAGACAGTGCCTAACGAGGCATTCAATACCGCAATATTCGTGCCCATTGCAACAGAACTAAACGCAAATGAGTACCTAATAGTATAGTAATAACACATCTTCAGATTCATGCGAAGGCATTATCAGTTTGGAACACTTGGGAACAGTTTGAGCATTGAACGTATTGGATAAGATACATTACACAGGGATTGGACGTATATAAACCACAATGAAACGCTTGGTCGGTATTGCCAGCGGTTATGATGTAGTCAATATTATAAAAAATAAAACATTTAGGTCATATTTACATAAACATTCTGTGACATGGCATGGTCGTGGATAGCGTTCAGAAATTACTGACACGTACGTTTGTTAGGAGGGACCAATATTTAATGACAAGAGCCCAAAATGCAGAGCTCACTCTTTTTTTCCCTTTTTTCATTCAAATTAAAACATTTTCTTTATTCCAGAGGCGCTGCAGTTAAATAAACTGAATGAGGTCGACAAATGAGAATGATGTGACAGTTAACTATCCAACAATTTAGATGCCTATCTTTTCATAGCTGTATACATACAGCTGTACATGTACAGAGTAACTCAAGCCGGATGGATTCCACGATTTATAATCGCCATCTCAAATTATATAATTTTGCGTCATGTAATTTGGGGCGTAGTGGGAGTGTGATGTTATGGCTACCGCATTTATAAAATTGTCCTCTTCATAAGCATCTATCCAACTTATTTTTCCTAATAAACAAGTCACTTAGGTACATCAACAGTTGATGTATTACAGTTACTGTATTAACTACATTCTGTCGAGTAATTAAGAAGTTAAAATTATTGAAATAGTCACATTTGAAATTGAAAAAAGTTTATCTAGTCGGGTAGAAGATAGTAACGAATTGGACCACGAAAAAATAACAGGTTTAGGTTCATTATTTCCAATAATGAATATGCAGCCATTTGCTGAGCATACAGTCAACGTTTTAAATTGATAGAAGGTTGGCCATGGATCCGTGACAAAATAGAAATACTTGTAGAAAAAACGTAGACTACAAGTGATTAATGTAGAAATATTCCAGAATAGCATGTCCAATTACGTACACAGTAGGTACTCAAAATATAAGACTATACAAATCCAAACTACCGTCTAACCAGCTGAACGGCTGTTGCGAGGATACTATACATTTTTATTACAACGAGAAAAAAAAATCAGTCAAGTAGAGTTAGATGATATTTAAAAAAAAATGACTAAGCGGTGGTAGGCGGTGGAGAAGCCACCATTTCGAGCCCCTGGTCCGGGTGGGGCATTTGTCACAGATAGGCTTCCCTGGATCGTGAGGGCCGATGGAAGAAACCCTTCCAGGACGCGAGAGTCTTGGGCGACCAAACCCAGAGTGAGGATGTGAGTCCGACCACCAGGTACATGAGGTATTTGATCATGAAGACTTCAAACTCCGGACGCTGCCCAAGACCCCGAGCCCGCTCGCCGATTGGGCAGGGTATGGAGTACGGCGTGTGCTGCCCGGGTTTGGAGCACATCTCCTGGTTCCAAGTCAGCATCCACGAGTCCATGTACGCCTGAACACAAAAATTACAGAATGTGAGACTAAAAACCATTATGACACCTTATTACCTTGTTTACCTTTAATAATTAATTATTATTGTAGACTGGTGGCCTCCTGACATTTTCAAATTTTCCAATCAGTAACAGTAACTGAACCATTCATACATCTGTTAATTGAACATATTAGTTAATATATTTGAAACAATTTTTATAGTGAAAAACAAGGTGAGAAGGAAATAACTATTCGAATGAAGACACCTTTTTTGACATTTTATGTCTTTACTCTGGCACATAACTCGAAAAACGTTACATAAAAAGCGTCACACGAAATCGTCACGAAAATTTCTGATGATTTTCGCTTACAACCGATTCGTTGCTACGGAACTTCATCTTCGCCAGTTATCATCGTACAAAAATCGTTCACCACTCGTTGGATAGCTCTCGATTTACCTAGCCATATTACGTTAACCACTGCGGAGTGCGTGGCCGACAAGCTGCGGTATGAGCGTGATTGTTTAAATAATTGTTTACACACAGGTGATCATTCTCAATAATTTATATTGTCAACACGAATGAAAGCTTCATAATTTATGATGAACCCTACAATTAAGTATAACAACTACACTACTGGGGTAGGTGATGTAGCATTGTTCGAAGGCCCCTGAATCCCTTCTTTAAAGACATAAAATGTCCCAATGTGTTGCAGACTCGTATGCAAGCATTTAATTCTCAACTGTATCAACAACAGGATGGAGGATGATGATACATTCTGTTTTGCATTTTGTCTCCTTAATTCACCTCATCCACGGGCCTCTCAGATAATATGACGTCGCAACACAAGCGACCAACTACGTAAAAAGATATGACATCAAACAGGTGCCACCAAGAACACCTCACAGGATATGACGTACGTGGACCGACATGTGGTGGATGACGTCAGACAAGTGGCCGGCAGGAACACCTCACAGGATATGATGACGTACGTGGACCGGCAGGGGGTGGATGACGTCAGACAAGTGGCCGGCAAGAACACCTCACAGGATATGATGACGTACGTGGACCGGCAGGGGGTGGATGACGTCAGACAAGTGGCCGGCAAGCACAGGATATAACGTACGTGGACCGGCAGGTGGTGGATGACGTCAGACAAGTGGCCGGCAAGAACACCTCACAGGATATGATGACGTACGTGGACCGGCAGGGGGTGGATGACGTCAGACAAGTGGCCGGCAAGAACACCTCACAGGATATGACGTACGTGGACCGGCAGGGGGTGGATGACGTCAGACAAGTGGCCGGCAAGAACACCTCACAGGATATAACGTACGTGGACCGGCATGGGGTGGATGACGTCAGACAAGTGGCCGGCAAGAACACCTCACAGGATATGATGACGTACGTGGACCGGCAGGGGGTGGATGACGTCAGACAAGTGGCCGGCAAGAACACCTCACAGGATATGACGTACGTGGACCGGCAGGAATGGATGACGTACGTGGACCGGTAAGAATGGATGACGTCAGGGGGAGGGGTCAAGGGGAGCCAAATTTTCTCTATGATGACAATTATTGTCATATTTATGTTTGTGATAAGAGATCTACATTTTCATGGTCGATTCCAATAGTCCTACCAATTCCAGAAACTGTCATAAATATGTTTCCCTATGCCATAAAAAATCATAAAATAGTTACAGGACCTAGAAGAATTTCTCCAAGTGCAAATACTGATGCCTACGTAATAAAAGTTACTATGGCAAATCATCGATATGATTATTTAACATGAACTAGATCCAAGGAATCAAACTACATTCTCATCTATTTAAATTAGTGAAGTTCCTCAAATTCAAATATCAAAATTCCAACTCACAATAAATATATGAACTGGAGATAGTAAATCACTTAGCCTCGAACCCATGACAAGATTAGTGGGATTCTAGCGAAAAATAACAACCCACCATAATTCAAAGGTACCTACGCGACAAGTCAAGAATTCCCAGGCGTTTTTTTATTATTTTTTTTTTTTTTACGGGATTCTCGGATGACTTATGACGATATTCATAACGGGAGTCGCTGACGTTTACTGGTGCTACGGATTCTCTGATTTCTCCCGGTTCTACAGACTGGGGCCCTCAAATTCAGATTCAAACGCTCTTTTCAGGATTGAAATATCGTAACTGTAGAGTGGTCGGTGACAAAATGGACATTGGACAAAGTTTCTTCGTGGGTTGGGAAAAAACCTACGAACTACTGGATCTTAACATGTTCTGCACTTTACCAAGCTTCCAAGTACGGTCCGTGGTACCAAATTAATAATCAAGTCAATCCCGCCACGGAAACTCAGCTGCATTGCATCTCGATAAAAAAATTATAATCCGAAGAACTGGAACTGAATAAAAAGAACTATCTCGGGATCAATCTGTTCCCATGATTCTAATATCAGGATATCAAGTTGACACCATCTTATTAGGAAACGTGCGGAGGGGCCATCAATTGAAAAGCTTCACAGGTGGTTGAAGGTTTCTAGTTTCCGGGCATCGGCCTTCTCGCTCCTGTTCCACTAATTATTTTCGTCCGTAATTTTGGTTTATTATCTTCGATAATGAACCATTGGAATCGCCCAAAGAAAAAAATTTTTTAACCCCCCCTCAAAATTTGTTGGTTTACGTTTCAAGATACGTAGATTCAGAAAATCGAATAAAAAAAAATCCGTCCGTCCGCCGTACGCCGTCCGCCGTCCGCCGTACGCCGTCCGCCGTCCGCGCCACTTTGCCCAGTTAACGTTGAGCTAAAATTACGAAATTTTTTTTATGGGTTTCGACCAACCCCACAATGGTCCTCGAAACTTTTCATAACCCTAGGTCAAGGGGAAGGGGTTCAAAACGAATTTTGAAAATTTGAAAATCTCATATCTCGAAAAATTCATATAGAATGTGAAGGTTCACGGGGTTAATCCCCTGAAATAATCTTAACAAATACACTCACCGAATGATCCAAAGACTCCGTAAATTGGTAGTGAGGAATATAACTCCGCAGAATTAAATAGGCAGGCACCGATTATATTTTAGCAAAAGAGCACACAGTATAACAAGGTCGCAAGACACGGGAAGAAGAAGGAAACATTGAGAGTTCTCTAGTTGAGCAGTGATAACATGGCTGCCAACATGATAATACTAATTATAACAAGGTGTCGGATTGTTCGTCCTCCAACACCCCCCTTCAAGACGATACCGCACGAATTCTTCCATCTTAGGGTCTTCATGTTCTTAGTAGATATCTCTTCAGAGCTTCTTCAGAGGTTGGCTTGAGATTCGATGTATGTCGTGGAAGTTGTTTGCTCAGAAGATTTCTAGCGAAGTCTTCTTTTCTTGAGCGTTCGATTTCCACGTAGCTCTGAATTTCTCCGCATGTATTTCACCGCAACATTATCTTCATGTTCACCGTCGTAGTTCGCCGCATTTGTTCTCCGCAGTTATTCTCCGCAATTGTTCTCCGCAGTTGTTCTCCGCAGTCTCCGCAAATGTTCTCCGCAGTCTTTCTCCTTTTCGAGTCTCTTAGGAGATTTCACTGAACAGTGGTTCTGAAATCAACATATAAAACGTATCAGCATTCTTTTAGGAGAAAATCACGAAATTTTACAAATTTCGCACGTATTAGAGGTTTCGTGAGACTGTCTGCTATTTGATTCTCAGTGGAGATCCACTCAATCCTGATATTTCCTTGCTGAAATTCTCTCCGCACATATAGATAACTCAGCCTTACTAGGTGTTTCAGGGTTGAAGAATCATCCACTTCCGCTAATCTTATAGCAGGTCTAGAATCCTCATAAATGGTGGGAACCAGCCTTACTCCGGTGAACCAGTAACATAAGGTTCGGATTGAGGCTAATTCCCTGCAAGCTTGAGACATTGCAACAAATTCACTTTCAGCCGACGAAAGTGCTACGTGGTTCTGCCGCTTGGTTTTCCAAGTAACTGGATTACCAAAAACCCGAACCACGAAGCCCGTGGTTGAAAGGCCTTCCTCCGCAGACATTCCTAGTGATGCATCTACATAACAATCAATGGAATCGGACTTATCCGCAAATACCAACCCCAAATTGATTGTCCCCCGCAAGTAGCGCAACACCCTTATGATGGCCTTCCAATCCGCCCACGTAGAATTTGATTGCTTTCTACTAAGAACGTTCACCGCATATGAAATATCGGGTCTAGTCCCACTCTGTAGGTAAAGGAGAGACCCAACAGCTTGCCTATAAGGAATTTTATTTAAATCTCCTTCTTCCGCGTCATTTTCACCGCTTTCCCCATCTGATAGCATAGGGGTGGACGCCGTTTTATTCGAATTGGGGTCGAACTTCCTAAGCATATGCAAGATATGAGACTTTTGGGTAATTTCAATTATTCTTTCAGACCGTTTTCTATTAATTTCTAAACCCAAATATTTTTGTGGGTCACCTAGCACCGTTATCGAAAATTCACTTTTCAGCATGGTCGTTATTTGCTCTATCATGGGTTTGCTGTTAGAGGCCACCAGAATGTCATCCACATAGAGTAGCATGATTGCCACTGTGCCCCCAGATCTCCAAATGAACAAACAGGGTTGAAAAGGGTAGGGCTTGAAGCCAATCTTATCCACCGCAGCCCTGAATCGTTCAAACCACCGCTTTGGAGAAACTTTTAAACCATAAAGCGCTCGGTGGACTTCACAAACTTTCCCCCGCTTCAAGTCCGGACCGCAACCAAGGTACTCCGCATATCCATCCGGAAGTTCTAAATAAACAAATTTTTCCAGATGCCCGTTCAGAAAAGCCGTCTTAACGTCATACTGAACAAGATCCAGATCAAATTTCACCGCCATAGCAAGGAGAAGTTTGACGTCTGGTAAACGTGCCACCGGTGCATAAATCTCCGCAAGTTCATAATTATGGTTGTCAGCAAAACCCCTAACGACCAACCTACTTCGGTACCTAATTGACCCATCAGCCTCAACCTTACGCCTATGTACCCACCGCGTTTTTAGAAGTTTGACCCCCTCCGGCACCGCGCTCCTGGATATGAGTTTCCAGGTTTCACAGCGTTCCAGAGCTTGAAATTCGGTTTTAATGGCCTCTTGCCATTTTTCTGAATCAGCAGATTTAATTGCCTCCGCATATGTTTGAGGGTCTCCGCATACCCCCGTCGTGTCTCCGCTAAAGAAACATGCATGACCGCTGTCCTCGCTTGTTTCATAAAATTTACACTCATCATTTTCATCAATGAGTGTTTTATCTGCTGATTCATCGAAAAATTGAAATCGATCATTCTCATGAATGAGATTTCGCTTATGGTCGTTCCTAGATTGCGAAGTGTTAGGGTTCAAATCTCGCTCAATGTCGTCATTCATCTCAACATTCTCAGATTGCTCCCTTATAGACTCCGCCTGTGAAGAGCTATCTATTGCATGTGTGACATTTTCATCATGTACTTCCTCCAACCCAAAATCAATGTCCGGCTTCTCCGCAGTGTCTCTTGAATTCAAAGGAAGAGAGTCCGCATATGTTCTACTCTCTACAAAATCAACGTCTTTCGACCGAATTACTACTTGATTTTTGGCGTGTAAGACATGATAACCTGATTCACCGCACTGCAAGAGGAATCCGACCGCAGCTTTTGGATCCAATTTGGCAGTAGGTTTCTTGTCTAGAATGTAGGCTTCACAACCGAAACGCCGCAGAAATTTTAAGGAGGGTAGCCTACCTGTAGCCATTTCAAAAGGAGACTTAAAGCCGATTGATTTGTTAGGAGTCCTATTGTGTACATGGATCACATGTCTCATCGCATAGGCCCAAAAATGAGCAGGAATGCCAGACGACAACAGATTGACCCTAATTTTCTCAAGCATTTCACGATTCAGCCTTTCCGCAGTACCATTTAACTGAGGAGTATAAGGCTCACAGACTGCGAGAGAAATTCGTTCGCTTTCCAGTACTAGACGCATCCCTTCAGTTTTGAACTCCAGCCCCCCATCAACCCTTATCTCCGCAACTTTGGTGTGTTTCCCAGTAAGACTCCTAATTTCCGCCAAACACATTTTCAACGCCAAATGCACTTGTGTTTTATTGTTAATTTCATAGGCGAAAGCATACCGACTCATGTCGTCCGTAAACGTCACAATATACCGCGCTTGTGACCTAAGTGCTGAGGGTTTGATGGGTCCAAGCAAGTCACTATGAAGCCTTAAGAAAGCTTCCACTGCACGGGTTCTTTCCGAGTTGCATGGCTTGCTTCTGGCTTTCGACTGCAAACAGGCTGGACAGTCCAAAATATTCGACCCAAATTTCACCGCCTTTAATTCGGGAAGGGATCTCGCCGCATGTTCCAAATAGGTTTTCGAGGCATGGTTCAACCGCAAATGCCACAGTAAACCTTTATCATCTCTCAAATTAGTCGCAATTTTTGATATTTTTGGGGGAGGCACCGTATCATTTAATGCGAGCGTTCTTTTTAGAGAGATTGATTTTACACCGCTATTTCTTAACTCATTTGACTCCGCATTAAGAGTTATTTCCCCCGGTTCCGTTTGAGAATTATTTGGCAAAGGCCATGTTGACTCTGGTCTCACTTCTTCAATGTGAGAAGGGCCCGCCACCTTTTGTCTAGCACCGAATGACAAATTTTCTAACTGGTTATCAGTCTGGGTGACCAAAGCTTTCCTACTCATCTTAGCCAGGAAATTCTCTACCACCTGCGCGTCCGCATTCAATAATGGGAGATGAAACGTCAACCACCAGAACTTGCCTTCAAAACGCCCAGTTTTCAAAGTCTGCCCCGTATTAGAGTCAACAATTCTCAGACGTTCTCTATCAAAGATGGCTTGAAAACCTTTCACCGTCTGCTTTCTGAGAGAAAACAGGTTTTCCCCCAACTGGGGGGCATATAGCACATCTTTAAGTACACCATAACGTTTAGTTTCTCCGCAGTAATAAACAATGTCACCCGCTTCCTGTATGATCAAGTCCGCATTTTGATCATCATTTGCACATGCAATTCTTACAGGGCTAGGGAGACATGTTAATTTAGCAAACACCGCACGATCATTTACCATGTGATCGGTTGCACCAGAATCAGCAATAAACTTCAGTTGTGGAAATTGCTTACCTCCCAAAAGCAGAGACTCTTGTGAGCTCGACAATAGAGCCCTTTCGTCGCTCCGATTGGGGGACCGCATTGGTTGAGAAGGCGCCGCAGTCCGCTTCTCGTTTTCCCCTCGATCGGCAGCTCTTTGGGCCAATTTGGCCTGGAACTCGGTCAACCTGCGTTGGGAGGGTTGGTCTGGTCGTCGAGTACCCGGTTCATTTCCACGGCCACCGGCACCACCGCGAGCAGACTTTCTTGAACCGCGTTTATTGCGCCTTTTCGGTTCAGAGGCTGGTCGTGTCCTGTTGTCACCGCTGGACTTGGGTCGACTGTCGCTACCCCGCTTTCCGTCGGACTGTCCCTTGTCTCCTCTAACCCTTGTGGACTCATTAGTCCAGGGTCTCCCGCACTCCCGGGACAAGTGTCCGCTGTCTCCGCAGTTGTAGCAGACCTTCTCCCCGGGACGATTGGGACAGAGACTCCTAGGATGTCCCAGCAGGCCGCAATTGTAGCACAGTCCAGGACCCTTTTTATTCGACCGTTCGAAGTCCGGACGCCATGAAGCCTTTCGCTTCTTTGACCTGCCCTCCGCTCGCCTGCCCCCGACAAGGGCCTTGCCAGGCTGAGCTGCCTCGGTTCTCCTCGAGTTTTCAGAGGACAAGTCGTGCCAGGCGTGCATTTTCTCGAAAATCCTCTCCGCTGTGAGAGACGGATCCTCGAGCGCATCAGCTGAAATCTTGGGACACTCCTCCGCAATGGCGTTCACCAAGTGCCTTCTAACAGCTTTTTCTGACAGATCAGCGTCCGGACATTTACGTATGTTCTCCACTAGAGATCTGAAGCGGTTTTGGAATTCAATCACAGATTCCCTCCGCGAATCAAACTTGATGTTAATAATCGCGACCTGGAGCCGATGTTCCTTGGCTAAGGACGGTGGATCAATGACGTTCTCTATCATGTCCAGAGCCTCGCAAGGTTCATCGATACTCTTGATCGCGTTCTCCAAGTCACCTCCGACATTGGACATCAAGTAGGCCATCACCGCAGCCTTGATTCGGGTAAGGTCCGACGCGTCGCAATCAGAGGGGGGCGCCCGAGATGGATCTATCAGAAAGTCGACTCCGCATGCTTTCAGATCCAATGTCACCCTCCGCCTCCACACAGGATAGGAATCCGAGGATAACCTATTCTGCGCGCGAGGAAGAGTGATGTCCGCGAAACGCCTTCGGGACTGAGTGACACTTTGGGGCTTAGCGTCCGACCTCCCCTCATCCAACGACGCGCCATTCCCCGAGCCACCGCAATCACCGCCAACCGCTCCAGTCTCCGCGAAGTCCATACGCTCTGGCGTGTGTCTCCGCATCGACACCAAGGCCTCAGCCCTCGCCAGTAACTCGTCACCGCGTTGAGTCAACTCCTCTATCGCCTCTTTAAGAAATCTGCTGTTTAGCTCGGTGACCTTGGCCATGAACCTCTCCTCAAAACGAGCCAGACTTTCCGCATCCATGTTTTTCTTTTTCGAATGATCGGAAAATTATTACTTCACCGTTTGATAATAACCATTCCACATATTATCACTGAATTCTGTGTTATTTCACTTATTTGTAGGTATGTAACGTTGAAAAGGAACTTAAGGGTATCTGGGGTATACGATCTCCACCCGCTTTCCCCCCTTTAACTTTTCAAACCGTTTACATGTACTCCACCTACATCGTTCATTTTCATCCGTTTTGTACACTCCACTTTACCCCGCATTGTACAAAACGTCTTACTCCGTTATCGTACATAACGTTTTACTCCATTTTGTACACTCCACTTTACCCCGCATTGTACAAAAGAACGTTTTCGCACAGAACCAACCTCCGATCTCCATATCGGGTTTCTGTGTGTACGAATTTTCCATTCGCAAACATGGAAAAACGCGAAAAACCATGGATAACGCTCGGCCGGGATTGCGCAAATTTCCCCCGTAGCCGTTAACCAGGAATGTCATACCATACTGTCTACTTCCGGTACTGTTCCAGACTTAAAAAGAAACTGATACTGAACCGCCTGATCGTCCGGAACTGACGTTTTACATTCGCCGCATAATTTATATGAGCACTCTCCGCAATCAGCATGTATCCAGCACTAAAACAATAATGCACATGCTGAAAATCAGGCAGTCCAGTCGGGGCAGGTCATCGTCTCAGGCCGCATAAGGTTCGCTATTCCCAAATTGCCAGTAAGGTACTATATTTAGCGTAACCTCGTTTACCTTCTTCCCGTCTTTTGCCGCAAAACACCATTTACACGACCCTGTTTAATGACACCGTTATCATAACACCGTTTGATAAAACAGTGCTTAACACCGTAGCACTGTGATACCTTGTAATGTTTGTTTACACCGCAACAACAAACATTCCCGAGACGATGGCAGTACCCCGAAACGTAAACCAATGGATTTTTACTATACGCTTTGTTTGCTATCTGAAAGATCGAGTCTCCGCGAGATCTGGATGGAAGATCTCCTCTCTGTCCTATACCGGTGATTAGTCTTCACCGCCTTCCTGCAGATACACACGGCTCCCTTTGACAGAGAAACGCAAAGTGTTATCAGCACAGAGCCTGATACTGTAAACAGAATGAATAACTGTATCGCCATCAGTTATCACTCAAATTATCACCGCACCGCAATCAGTTACTAAAATTACAGTAAACTTCGAACACGCATTTTCGCAGCGTTATCCGTCGTTCTTACCTCCAGTGACAAGGTTCATGAACATTGACTCCGACCTCCGCAAGAGTACGTTCAGTTAGGTCAAGCTAAACCCTCAGGCCGAATTTTATACTCGCCGCAAATCGCATAAAATCGCGCCACATAGGGTAACCCAGTCACAAAAAGGCGTTTGTCAGGCTCCGTTATTTGCCGACAACTTGATTCATCCGCCTCAGAATCTTTTGCATATCGGGAAAATCGCCAACCAACAAATAAGCCCGGGGAAAAAATCATTTGGTTGGCCTATTTACGGAAGTCACAGGCAGCGCAACCCGTTGACTTCCCCGAACACCGTTTCCCCGTGGCTGGGTCCTTTTCATCAATAAAATCCACCCAATTTGGCCCTTTGCCGTTTTCGCGTCGTCGTCGGCATCGCAGAAACCATCCCATCCCGCAACGCCAAGGACGACAGCAGAAAACTAGCGGCCCACGTACTGACCCATAATTGACACCGCATCTTTGTCAATTAACTCCGTAAATTGGTTATTTCTTCATCTGAACCCCAGCCGCAAGCGCAAAAAAAAATACAGGGTGGATATGTCGTGGGATTTACTTTGGGGCGCCCCTTGACTCCGCCACCTAACACCGATCGCTAAATTTTCCAACCACCCACTCGGCAGGTTAAATCAACTTCGTTCGTCAACGTAGTTCGCAATATTAACTCTGCCCGTATTAAACCACCGTTGTTCTAGTTGGAAAATTCCTAGGGTTCATTCCATGTTGTAAGTGCTCAGTACAACACAACGCAATAGATGAAGAAAAATAACCCCGACTACGATCTTTTATTCAGATAGCCCGAACACCGTAACAAAGCCAATCGATTCATTCCGTCCGCCATTAGGCTCCGACGATTTCGCGAACCCAACCATTGCTAGCATGAAGGTTCACGGGGTTAATCCCCTGAAATAATCTTAACAAATACACTCACCGAATGATCCAAAGACTCCGTAAATTGGTAGTGAGGAATATAACTCCGCAGAATTAAATAGGCAGGCACCGATTATATTTTAGCAAAAGAGCACACAGTATAACAAGGTCGCAAGACACGGGAAGAAGAAGGAAACATTGAGAGTTCTCTAGTTGAGCAGTGATAACATGGCTGCCAACATGATAATACTAATTATAACAAGGTGTCGGATTGTTCGTCCTCCAACAGAATGGTATGTTTTTTATTTCATATTTAGATAGAGTTTGTTCCGAAGAATTTTTTAAGACCATCCGCAGCTTTGTACGACCAGCCGTTCGTTCACAATGAGGGCTCAAAGATTGTGCCTCACAACACGATCGTGTATCAAACTGTTGAAATACAGGTCCATTTTCATACTAACAAGCTCTTTGGAACATCATATGGCTTAAGTGATGTCGAGTTTGTTGTTCTGAGGTGCGTTTCGTGCTACGGAAATGAAGGTAATTTCGAATGTTTGTTGGTAGGTACTTCTTTTATAGAAAAATTATTACCGACGTAGTATTAAAAACCCCAGAATTATATCGTATTAATTAATCATAATTAATAATTATTATTATTAATAATAAATACGAATTATTAATACCTAACAATAAATTATAATAATTTTCACTAGGTACTTGATAAAATTGTTAATAATTAGTGATAATTGATAATAATAACATTTAGGATCTAGACATTTAGACCTAGTGATCTAGACAGAAGGGTGATCTGTACAAAGAAGATAATGAACCGTTGTGTCAAGAATTTGCAGAGTTTTTTTCTCCAAAGCCGTCTTCGGTCCTTCAGTTTCAGTGTGAAGTTGGGTAATAAAAAAGTAAGGTTGCCCGAACCAAATGTTCTCGAAACAGGTTTTCTTCCGACGGTTCGAAGAGCTAGCAGATCTTTTAAATGCGAGGCGAACTTTTCTTTTAGGCGCAAGTTCAATGGCACGTGGGTGGCAGTAAAACGTCAGCGTTTGGATGCTGATGATTAACCGCAGTTCACAACCTGTGGGTTTATTGCACGGAGTTCCACTGGGTCGACTCCAATACAGAGCAGAGGCCCTCAAAATTTATCACTCAAGCGAAGTTTCAGGAAAGTGATCATTTACGAAACATGAAGTCTTTGGTTTTGGATCACAAGAACAGGCACTAATGTACAAAACTATTGCACACCTTGGCATATTAGAGAGACTGACATAGACCGATACGTGGTATCCATACTAAAATGCAGTTTACAACTAACCTATTCAACAACTCAGTTCAGTATGCATCCAAGCTGAATCGGAGGCATAGTGGCAGTTCAAGTCAGCGCCCTAAACTCACGTTAGATTTTTAGCGAATTTTCGAAGAAAAGGAAGCTATTGTTCCTTGTCCGAAATTTTTAATAGGTACTCCAATTTCGGAAACATTTTTCAGACCACCATGAATTCACTGCAAAATGTTCGAATTAGCAAAAACGAATCTGTCTCGGCAATCGAAAGGCTAAGTTCGTAGATGGGCGGTTTAGGAAGATTTTGAGTGATTGGGGGGGGGGGGGGGATTACCCTTAAATTCCAAAAATGAAAAAGTTTGACATGTGATCCAATACTTTAAAGGTTTTTAAACGCTGAACACGACGGAGAGTTCAGAATTCTGATATCTTATCCTGTCCTCAACCTGGATCACTTTGAAGACGAAGAAACGTGGTTGTTACTAGAGATGTTCTTCACGGTCCACCTGCTCTAGTCAAGTAATGGAGTGAGACATCGCAATTCTGACTTCATTATCGTGTTGAGCGTTCAAAAATCTATAAACTGAGGTGTTACTCGGCACAAAAGGAGGCAAAATTTGTTATAAAATCCGTAAAATGAAGACGTTTTACATAAAACCAGCAATTTCTTCGAAAATTTGCTCTTGAAGCCATAATGCAGACAGTTTCTTTCTTTTAAACAACCCCTAGCCCTTACTCATCACTAACTATTGATATTTTGCTAAAGGTGTCCTCACACCGGCTAATGTTTGACATTTTCATGTCTTTCATATGGCACATAAAAAAAAAATCGTCACGAAATTTGTCCCAAGTCGCCACAATGATGATTATGACCATCAGAAGTGAAGTTGTTCGTTATTGGAATTAGGTAGGTACTTTACAGTTTGATATTTCTGATGATTTTCGCTTACAACCGATTCGTTGCTACGGAACTTTATCTTCGCCAGTTATCATCGTACAAAAATCGTTCACCACTCGTTGGATACTCTCGATTTACCAAACCATATTACGTTAACCACTGCGGAGTGCGTGGCCGACAAGCTGCGGTATGAGCGTGATTGTTTAAATAATTGTTTACACACAGGTGATCATTCTCAATAATTTATATTGACAAAATTATGACCATCAGAAGTGAAGTTGTTCGTTATTGGAATTAGGTAGGTACTTTACAGTTTGATATTACTTCCCAGTTTCGGCCCTGATCATCCTAGAAAGCTGATACTCAGTATACAAACTTTTGAGGGAACTCTAAATTCGAATTATGATATGCGCATGACTTGATACGAAGTTTGTTTGCACACAATATGAAAATGTCTCAATGTGTTGCAGACTCGTATGCAAGCGTTTTTCGTTTTCCTTAATCCTTTCCCTAAACTTCCTACCAGTTTGGCCACAATACTCTAGGCCACACGAACATTTTCTAATTGAATAAAAACGAATTGCTACAAGACATTCCAGAAGTTTAGCTACAAGACATTCCAGAAGTTTAGCTATTTCACGATATTTTGTCGTGTTGGCGCAAAAACTGGCTCATTTTCCCGAAGATTTGAAATGTTTGCAGACCCATCAATATTTTGTAGTGAGTATTTTTCTATCTAGTATTAGTGACTATTGTGCAAGATTTTTATGTTGCCTGAGGGGTCAATATTTTCAATATTTTGCTCAATGTTTTGCACGATATTATTACTCGAAATATTGAACGTATTTTTTTGTCAGTGTGAGGGCCCCTTCACTTTGGAATTTTAATAATGAAAGAAGGTCAATTAATTTTATGTGTACTGGGCTTGTACACATAAAAGTATGCAGGAACCTCTTAACAAAATCATGCATTGGAAGTACTAGAGTAACTACCATATCAATGGTAAATGAATGTCAAATGTATAAATTTTACCTGTTCATAAAACAGACACGCGAGCACAACGAGGGCGGGCACAGTGTACATGACGCTGAAAACCCCGATACGGATCATCAGTTTCTCGAGCTTGTCCGTTTTTGTTCCGTCGTGCTTCATGACAGTCCGGATGCGAAAGAGAGAGACGAAACCCGCTAGAAGGAAGATGGTGCCCAGCACCAGGTAGACGAACAGGGGAATCAGAACGAAGGAGCGCAGCGTTTCAGGGTTCATCATTCCAACGTAGCAAACCCCTGTGAGTATGTCACCTGAAACAGAAATAAATCATTTCTGATTAAAGCTATTCGCACGTCCAATTTCGATATGGATAAACTATAAACGGCCTCGGTGAGTAATAGCTCCCGAGAGGTCAACCGGATCTGTGCAATCACTCGTGATGGGAGGAGTGGTTTTTTGCTAAAGGTTAAGAGGTACTTCAGAAAGCAATTATCTAAAAATATAAATGTTGATGATTATGACATGTCAATTAACGCCAATATAACTAGTTAACACCTATAGTAGTTTCTAAGCAAAATAGGATTTCTATTTTACATGTCGGAAATAATGATAATTGGTTGAGTTCAAAAGCATAAAATTCGGGAAGACATTTCTTATCCACAATTAGAACCTCATTGACAGAAATGTTGAAATTCCATGTTTTAAAATGTCTTATCCGTTTTCACGACGATGGACGTGAGAGCAATAAAAGTTTACTCGATTTCATTTATGCATTACTAAGTCCTTCTTAATTAGGGCCGTTACTTCTCCTCTACAATTTTGGCGGAAATACAAAATAGTTACATAAAATAAAATAAATCACAGGCATTATCAACAGAAAAATAACGAGCACTCATAATTTTGCAATAAATGAACTTTCCACTTGTTCCTGAGAATTGCATGCCCTTCGATGTGTCCATCAGTTCCATATTTTCATTGAGAAGCTTGATAGCTGATACATGGAATGAGCTGCTGTAAAACTTACAAGGAACAGCCGATTCCTCGTGTCCTTCCCATTTATATCAATCATGAAAGTGAATTTTTCGTACTGGTATTGGGATTTCTAACTAAACATGAGGGGCCTATAATCTTTTCCTAGGTCAATTACAATGATTTATCATTGAAAAAACTGAACCAAAGTGATTGCTCGACTCATCGAATTAATCAGCAAGACTAACAATCCATATCACTGGTGGCCGTTTACGAAAATTCCATCCTCTAACGCCGATTCTAATTTATTCATTGTTCCATCCTAATTTATTCCACTATAATAATGGATGCCTTCGGTTATTCTGAGCTGTCAGAATACACGGCGGCAAGATCAAACAGAAAGTTACGAACAGGATATTTAAAAACCCGTCATCGAAACCCCAAAGTAAGTCGGTTGGTGGGCAAATTGCTTCATCTTTTGCGCAAAACCTCGCATCGATCTAATGGTAGCTCCGGTTTCACACTCGAAAATGAAAAGGTGTCTTTTCACGTCACATCTCAACAAGTATCATGAGCAAGGGCGGGTCCCGTAACGCCAATTCGACAGTCCAATCGCTGTAGCGTCAACCGGTAAAAGGCTTCAACGCGAGTGGCTATTACTACCGGCATTTTCCCTCCAGCCCTCGATTAGTCGATCCCAAGCTCAATTGACACGGTGTTTTTCATTTAAATACCGTTCTTCTCTTCTCATTTTATTAATATCTTCTCCTAAACTTTGCTGAGATGGGAAGGGACCAGTCACCCAAAGTTAACTCACGCAAACTCCAAGTTGGACTTTATTCTTTTTTTTTAACAATTTACATTTTATACAGAAGTACAATAAAGTTACACAACCTACGAGGCGATGATCTGGGTATTACTCAACAACAAACACACCTTGGCCCACACGTGTGCTGAATGGTACAATTACAGCCTTCAACGAGCGGAACTTACCGCTCGCCAGTGGGCAGATGTAGAGCTGTTATATTTCCAGAAATATCTTTCCCCACTTTCATCATCTTAGGTATCATAGGTACTCAAAATGCCACAAAATGAACAAATGAGCGAACGTTATACGGGAGATCACGAGGCGTCTGGTAGAATAACAAAACACTGGGTGTGTACGTGAGATGAACACAAGAGGGGAAAAACCACCCATGAAAACTTTCGGGCGAAAGAGAAGCTAAACATAACCGTACGAATGAACATGGTCCACGGATTTACCCGTAAGAGGGGACTTCATCAGGGGGATTGTGGGCGTCGTCATAAGTATCCGAGAAGAGATGATGTTGGAGTGCTGAGAGTGTGTTTGCTGAAGGGGAGTTTTTCCAGGTGTTGTTTTCCTCGTAGAAGGATCTTTCCAGAAGGGAGATCCGCGGAAAAGTTTTTCCATGAGCTCAGCATTCCCCCGGTTTATTAGCCGGGCTCACTCCCACGCAACCACGTCCAAATCCGTTCATTTTAAACCTTTTCTCACCGCAGTTTGTACCTGGAATTTCTAAGTCAAGAGATGCAAAGGATGAAACACGACGAATTTCGGAAAACAGCCGGTGATTGACCCGAAATAATGAACGCTTTACAAAAGAAAGTTGTGTGTACAGTTGTGAAAATGAAAGCTTTACTTCAGCTATATATCGATCCAACAACCTCAAAAATAACGGTATTGTGAAAGGAGCGCTAAGAAGCATGGAATGACTTCGATTCCAGGAGCAGGAAAAATGTAACAAGGGAATGTGAAAATAATGAGATGAAGCACAGGTGTCTTTTAGAATTCTTCGGTAATAATACCCTTGGACGCAGAATGGTGATATAGGAACCGGGTAGGCAATAAGATTCTGAATTATTACCAC
The DNA here is from genome assembly GCA_963920205.1 of Stenodema calcarata. NCBI lineage: Eukaryota > Metazoa > Arthropoda > Insecta > Hemiptera > Miridae > Stenodema > Stenodema calcarata. The sequence continues at coordinate 24,943,725 of OY986049.1, read as the reverse complement.
CTACCTTCAGGTACAAGGTGGAAAAATAGTCTGCCGGCGAGTAAACGCCTTGAGAAGGCAAAATTTGAAGAAGAAGAAGAAATGAAAAAAAAAAAGAAAAAAAAAATGAAATCCTCATATTTTCTACAAGAAGTACCGTAGAGGGAGACAAGAGGTCAAGGAGAAAAGGCAAGGGAGGGGCCGAAATATCCGAGAAATGGACGCTAAACGCCTCGAGTCGCCGCAGAGGATGAAATAGGGTCGCGCGGGGTTCTCTCGAGAACAATTCCACGCCAAGAAGAAGAATCGCTGCAGAAGAACCGGTCTTTGAAGACGGAGAGGCAGAGAGGTGGTACCTACCACTCAACAACTAAGCAGCGCACGCCCTCGAGTGACTGCACTTAGCTCCAACCCACATCCTGTAACTTCTTGGGTTTCTGGAAGATCCGAAAATTGAAGGGAAAAAGGGCCTGAACCTCGGAGTTGCGATGGGTACAGAAAGATATCGCAAGAGAGACGGTGAGTGGAAATCATCGAATGTTTCGATTATACGAATATCCAACTGCGGCCCTGCACCTGAATGTCAAAATATCGGCACGTTATGTCGAACGTTCAATGTCAAACCTCTCATGGGCATTATTTTGACATCTGCACGCAAATCATGGGGCGATTATGTGTTCAGTATCACTTGATACTCATGGCTACTACTCAAAAATGATTCTGTTCTTCGGGGAAACAAACCAACAATGTTCTAATAGGTACTTTAAAAACACTAGGAGAAAAAGGCAAGGGAAAGGCCATTTCTCGAATATACCAAATAAGGTGTGTGTGTACGAACGCATTCGGAGGTTTGTTAGTATGCACGAGATATTATATAGAATGTACATAGTTGATGAGTTATTCTGTATTTGTCGAAACTTTTTTCTTTGAATAAACTTATCACATTATCAAGATTACTTTTTTTCAGTAGGCAGGTCCTATTTTTTTCTCACAATGGTCTCATTGGAACACATTCCTTGGATGTCTTTCTCAGTCCACTATACTCGACTGCACCACATCCTGCAGGATTATACATGTTCAGGTCACATATATTCGTGTTAAACATGGAATCAAGACTGACGTTATAATACCTGATGATTCCCACAAATAAATGATTCACGCGAAGAGCACAGCAGTACATCTGAAGACAGAATAGAAACCGAAATTTATTGCTTAGAAGCCGGTACTCGGGTGCCGAGTCCGCGCGTACCCAACAGAAGCAGGATGGGCAGAAACGTGACTGCCACACCAACGGAACACGCTCTTTGTTCGCCGGCCCGCATTCGGTTCTCGTTAGCATGATAAATGAAGTTAAAAGATAAAAACATTCGTTCAAGCAGGCGGGTCACAACATCGCGAGAGCGAAATATCCCCAGAGTAAACATCTCCAGGCTGGGTAGCTTACGGCCAAGGTACCCACGGGTAAGCGTTTGTGGTTCTGTCAACGAATGCTTGAATAACTAATGGGTAATGGTGGGTCAGGCTCTGAATTAAAAATATCAATCAATTGATAAGCCCAGAGGGAATTTAACCGACAGAAACGATGTTTACGGTAAGGTTAAAAAATTAGTGAGAGTATTCCCACCTTTAATTCGATTGTTAAAGGGGTAAAAACTTTGTTCGTTGAAGAAACTTCTTAGTCATGGGAAACACTGCGCCCTGAGTTCAGATGTTATCGGTAATATATTGATGAAACCTTACAGATGATCTAGAACGTGGGCTCAATGATACCTACTTCGATGAATGAGCTTCCGGTACAGAATCCTTTCGTACATCAATACAGAAGATGTAATCCAGAGTCAGTGAGTCAGTTTAAATTATGTGATCAAATGATATTAACTGACAATGTTATGGAAGACAAAGTGCATGTATTTGGTAGTTAACATCAGGAGGACGAACAGAAATTGAAAATGTACTCACTCTTGTTTTCCTTGTGCAACACCTCATTCCCCTCAGAGAAGGGGATTCACTACATCTTGACCATCGCTGAATTGAAGAAGATTGATATCCTATTGCCATTGAATAGACTAGCTTTCGTTCCCCTTACAGAATCTTGCCAAAACCATAGTGGACGCCATTGTAGTGAACTAGAGACATGATAAACGTATCTATCATGAGAACCAACCATTGATTTTCAATAATGAACAATGAATATTCATTATGAATTCCTACATATTCATTACCCAATTAAAAACTCTGCAAATTCTTGACACAACGGTTCATTATCTTCTTTGTACAGATCACCCGTCTGTCTAGATCACTAGGTCTGAATGTCTATATCCTAAATGTTAGATTAATTATTATTATCAATTATCACTAATTATTAACAATTTTATCAAGTACCTAGTGAAAATTATTATAATTTATTGTTAGGTATTAATAATTCGTATTTATTATTAATAATAATTATTATTATTTATGGTTAATTAATACGATATAATTCTGGGGTTTTTAATACTACGTCGGTAATAATTTTTCTGTAAAAGAAGTACCTACCTACCAACAAACATTCGAAATTACCTTCATTTCTGTAGCACGAAACGCACCTCAGAACAACAAACTCGACATCACTTAAGCCATATGATGTTCCAAAGAGCTTGTTAGTATGAAAATGGACCTGTATTTCAACAGTTTGAGTCACGATCGTGTGGTGAGGCACAATCTTTGAGCCGTCATTGTGAACGAACGGCTGGTCGTACAAAGCTGCGGATGGTCTTAAAAAATTCTACGGAACAAACTCTATCTAAATATGAAATAAAAAACATACCGTTCTATATGAATTTTTCGAGATATGAGATTTTCAAAATTTCAAAATTCGTTTTGAACCCCTTCCCCTTGACCTAGGGTTCTGAAAAGTTTCGAGGACCATTGTGGGGTTGGTCGAAACCCATAAAAAAAATTTCGTAATTTTAACTCAACGCTAACTGGGCAAAGTGGCGCGGACGGCGTACGGCGGACGGCGTACGGCGTACGGCGGACGGACGGATTTTTTTTTATTCGATTTTCTGAATCTACGTATCTTGAAACGTAAACCAACAAATTTTGAGGGGGGGTTAAAAAAATTTTTTCTTTGGGCGATTCCAATGGTTCATTATCGAAGATAATAAACCAAAAGTAGGGTTTATACAAGATGGTCACATTTGGCTGTTGGCCTTCATTATGAAACAACGATGAACTGAAACGTTTTATACATTTAAATTCTATCCCATTCAATCAGAACTCGATGAATTGAGATATTTATTATTGTAATGAATAATATAATAATGATTGGGATCGAGAGTCCAATCCAATACCGTCTCAATGGGATTCATGCTGATACCGATGGAAATGAACGGTTGGTCCCAGAAGAAACCAATGAACGAAATTTATTCCCTGACTATATTGGTTTATTATATTTTTCATCCACGCACTTTATTTATTTATTTATTTTTTAACTCCATGCCGACTGGACGGATTTATAGTTTGTTTTCCATCTAAAATTTAGATTCTTAAAGAATGGGAGAATTGTTTTCCTGGTCGATTTTAAATGTGTACGAGTGAAGATGGTGACAAAGTTAACAATGCATTCCGGTGAGAAACATGACATCATGGATGTTTATGTGAGTCGTTATTGTATTAAAATTGTTATCATTTGGTGGGAAGCCAATGCTCAATATACCAAGTAAAATCTTGAAAGCCTCGGTTGTCAATGTATGAAGATAATGACGTTTCAAGACTGTAAAAACAACAAGCTGAAAACACCTACTGGTTTCTAGGAGCAGAGGATGACGAGAGGTGGTGAGATGATTTACGACACCTAATCCGACAAGTCAAGAAATACTCACAGATGAAAGAATTGAACAAGTGATTTGACACTACTGACGAGAATAAATTATGAATGATATTAATCGGTTTATGATAGACTCATAGTTCCAAATGCACCTTAACATGTTATGTACGTGATGTATCTAACACTAAATCTCAAGGGTGACAAGACTCATTGATTCATAATGCTCTTATTACCTTCCTCTTTTTCTTGTTACAAAACGAACAGTTATTTTGACGGGTTGGGTCTTTTCAAGGAAGGCCAGAATCTGATGTTCATTCGCATCAAATTTGTTGGAGCGAAAATTCGGAAATGTTTAAAAGTGTAAAATACCAATTTTGTAGGAAATATCAACTAAAAATTAAATATTTGATCTTTGATGTTTTAAAATATTAAGCTATGTGGACGAGTGGGAGTGTAAGCAATATGCACCTAGATGCATTTATCAATTTAACCCCACCTAAACCAGAAAGAAATCTTCCTTCTATGAAACCAAAAGACAAAGGAAGACGTAAATCACCCACGATGTCTAGCGATAAAATTTCATGATCGAGGCTGCCTGTTTCTTTACTCTCTCGAGTTTACGTTTCTAATCGTTAAAACATTACCCGTTTCGTTCATCGGTATCCGTATACAGTTGATGTTGTGAGGTACTATTAGGTCGTTGAAAGAGTTTAGTTGTATGTCTTTTGGTGTGGTTTCTAATAGGTTTCAAGCTATTTATGAGAGAGTCATTTGTGGATTCCATAACTTGCAAAGGTCCAATATTGTAATGTTAACTTCTGCATTGTATTTAGCGCCCTTGAAACCTGTAATGTAGTACCGAATTCAACAGTTTGTTTAGGGAGATGGGTCCGCACTCAGGTCATTATGGAGAAAAGACCCAACATTTCCTTTGAATAAGTCGTGGACTTAATCGAGTCAGGAGTTCCCAACACCTGCTATTGAGGTATGAAGGACGAAGACAGATGTCGGGAAGAGAGAGTGTTATGAAAAGAAGAGCTCCTAGGAACCGCACTAGACGCGGGTGGTGATACCACGGAGTACTACCACCTGGATGTCTATATCGCAGCAACTCAGAAGTCATCAGCCACCACTCCCATATAGCCGGAAGTTAGTCACCGAAATTTACTGCTACCATATACCAGGTCTGCCATTGACAAATTTGACGTCCAGAATCATTGCATCAAGTCAGGCTGAACGGCAAAGACGCGTTTAACCTCTACTACCCTGCACATGCTAACTGATCAACGACCGTATGATGAAGGTGAACCCCTTCACACTTGTTGCAAGGACGACTTTTGCATCCACAGCCGAAAGTTACAGTAAAAATCTGGCCGTGCATAGGGCCCAAGCCGCAATTACTTCTTCAATTGCACCTGAACTCTAATTGAGGCCCAACGAATCCATCCAAACAGATGCCACCAATCGAGACAATAAAGTTCTGAACTCGACATCTAAAAGTCTTTATCAACTGGAACTGGATCGGTCCGTGGGGGGAATTCAAAAGAGTAACGGTTAACATTATCGTTGTCCCAATAAATAAATGGGACTTTCAATGTGGAGGTCCTGAGACTCTAATGGGGTTTCCGTGTTTCAGTAAGGAAAGTATTACATCTTACCATAATATTCAGGGCTTGGTAGGTAAGTACGACAGTAATGTGACTGCTTAATTCGTTATTTCTATCTCTTCCGTTGAATGTGAAGATTGAACCATCGTGTTTTCGTTTATAGTAAATCTCAAGAAGACGATGCAGCGCCAACTTCTACCAACAATAAAATAAACCTCCAGTTGTTACAAGTCGGAAAGATTTAAATCGTTGCTCTTCGGCTATCAGTGATCTTTAACATTTGGTTTTAGTGACTCTCCCAATACTTGGTACTTGGGAAGAAGGCACTTTCTGCTCACTACAGGAAAATGGAACCCACGCATATTCTAATTTATATCTTCATAGCCTTGGTAGGTGGGTAGAGGGATGGAGCCACGCCTTTTCAACCCCTCTGAAAAGATTACAAATAGAAGAAAACAAAGTGGGATGAACGTTATGCATTTTCCCCCAAAGTAAGTAACTACTACCTTTAGTAGTGAGAATCCACCAAAGTGTTAATGTGATGATGATTCATAACCACCTTCATTGTGTTCCTGTGTTACCGAATTAAGAATAAGTCGAGAAACAATATTCATATTATGAAATGTTGATGAATTACCTATCATTTCAAGTGGTACCTTTATTATTGAGGAGTTGTAAATTACAAGTAAATTAGGAAAAATCAATTATAATATTTATGAGACATGAAACAAGGCCATTTCCTTGGGAGAAACTTTTACTGTATCAAAAGACCATGAAACTAGCGCCTTAGCAAATTGGAAAACGGGATTGCTCAGGTTCAGTCGAAAATGAGACATTTAAATAACTCACAGCCCAACGAATGCTCAATAGCGTGAATATCCTTGGGGCCGCACTTAATGTGTACTTGGCTCTCGTTTACGACTCACCTGACTGACGAGATCAGAGCAACGGGAACCGGTCGGACGGCATCGACATTAGAAACGGCCACGGAGTTGGCGCTATAAAGATATACGATCCAACATGGGCTGTTCTCCACAAATATGTTGTCCCAACGATTTTTATGACGGGGGTGAATGAAGATAAGTTTTAAATAATAATATAATTGTATACATTGAATAGAGAGCATCTCGTAGTTTTTCTGCGATATTTCACAGTGTGGTTCAAATCGAAAGAATGTCCACGAATGAGGTTGATTCGAATTTATTGATTTAAGCTCAGACTGCCCTTACTACGGCAAAATTGTCTTTTACCCTTCCAGAAAGCAAGTACAATATTGTTTCAGGTCTGAGAAGCTTCAGTGGGGGAAGGCCAGACTGGCTCAAAGCCTCTTTCTAAGGGGAGACCTCACCTTGACCGAGCTTAGAGCTTCCCGAGCTCTTCATGCATACAATAGCAATGCTATCGTCGGTTTGTACATTTAGCGGGGGGCTAGAGGAAGGATACGATGCGAATGACGGACAGAGGATATGATTGAGATTACGAAACGTCCTATTAATCGAGTGTTCGACGACAGGAGCTCGGCATACCTAATATTGGTGGTAAACTCCAATCAAATCCAAATCCATAGTTCAATTATTAATGTAACAACCACAAGCGGCTGTGAGTTCAGCTTAAATTCATAGTTCAATGATAAATATAATTACCAACCGTACCGCGCATTCAAGGCAAATTTCAGCAACGGTGTAACAACTAACAACATCGCATGGTAGAAGTGTGGAGAAAGCAGGGCCAACCCACACGAAGCTCAACAATGATTGGGTGTTAATAACGCCAGTGTAGTAAGAACCTTACACCTCACGAAAACTCACTTTCGTAACCATGTAAATAACTACCTACTCACTTTCGTTCTCAGTCCAGTGAGGTAAGAACGAAACTATCAGAAGCTACACATGAATGTTCTGATGATACTGACATAATGGAATTCACAAACAATAGTTTCCCTTGAAGAATAATATAAGTAGGTGTTATGAATGTGATTCATTAAATATCTATCTTGATCAATAAAATACATCATAAAATTCGATCATTGGGGAAGATCATGGAATATGCACGTTGCCTCACATGGAAAATGCAATACATAGTCGTACTGGTGCATTCTGAACTAATCAAGAAACAACAGATTAATGAAATTCTGTTCTAAGCAAAGAATAATTGCACGAGGCAGATTCCAGCTTTCATTCAATTGATAGACTAGTCAATAATCAAACAAATTTTGTTAGCGGTAGATTCTTGATTTTCAACTCCTATATTATCATATTATCATAGTTTATATTCACTAAATTATAGTGGAAGTGCATAATGAAAGTTGTTGATAGTTTTCTGTAGGTTGGTTCGTTGACGTTGTTAGTTTGCATAGGTTTCATAAAATGTATTGGTGACACTATTCATCTGTGACACACTCATTTAGATGGGCAAGGCTGTTGAATACGAATAATTTTGCTTCATATTGAAGGAAACGGTGCCAAGACCATCTCGCGAGGCAGTGGCGAATTCAAGGGGGGGGGGGGGGGGCTCTCCATCGACCCCCCCCCCCCTCCCTCCCGTGAGCTATAAATCTGCAATATTATTATATTAATATAGTGCTATAATAATATTATAACTACTATAGTTATAATGTATATTACACATTATAACTATAGTAGCTGTCTGGGTGCTAGTAGTTCTCTCCATGGGCTGCATGCAGCCTTATTGCCCAATGGCCACTAACTTTTCGTCTGGACATCTCGATTTTCCATATAGTGACACGTCTCAAATTTCGAGGGAGTAGTCAATAGGTCTATACTAAGGCTGAGTTCGAACATGGACGTCTTTGGATGCGAAAAGTGTTTTATCAAAAAATGCAAAAAGCAAAATCGCTCAAAAACATTGATTTGGCCATACACAAGTAGGAGTAGGTAGAAGGTCAGTTGTTGCCAGTGATTCCCTAAACACTCTATATGAAATAGGAAGAATTAAATCGCTAACCTCCCACAAAAAGAGAAAAAAAGAAATCAAAGTCTGGATCCGCCCCTGGATAAAGGAATGCGGTTCTCACACCTGTCGAACAATTTCAATAAAAGGCAGGCTCAGAAACCAACGGTCGACTTGGATAAGTGTATTCTACATCCCTGAGTAGGCTAAATGAGACGCTGAAAGCAGGCCGATTCCATGATTTTAGGGTAAGTGAGTGCAAGGACCATCGCCACTTTCTCCACTCCACAACGAAATGAGCGGGACCGTTCGTGCCGACCGGCCCCTTCGAAGTCCGTTCACTGCCCTTCTCGCAAGAAGTTAATTTTCGGAGGTAATTTCTTTTTCCTTTGACTGAAATGAACGAGAGGATGGAAAGCGAGCATATCCGGTGGACCTGAGGAAACACGGATGATAAGCGATGGCGACATCGACCGCTGAATGCAGATACAACATTTGGAATGAGTTCATCAAGTGACTGAACTCCACGCACTAGTTGCCTTTGGTTCCTCTCGAGCTAATTTAGCTTTGATGGGAAAACGTGGTTTCGGGGATAAGAGACCGATTGAAGGCGTATCTCAGCTCGAAAAAAAGGAGACGAGATTGTGCTGTTACAATCAAAGAACAGAGGGTCATCAGAAGGAATACAGATGATTCAATTCGTAAAAATCAATTTTTGAAAACTCCCCAATAGAAGTGATTGAAAGATGAATGCAGTAGTAATGATAGCAAAATTCGCTTTAATGTTACATAATCAATTACTTTCACAGTTCGTGTTACCGATTATTTAGTGTAGGTACGGGTTGTTTAACGTTAAGAGTTCGCAGACAAGATGTACCTTTGTAGGTCCAAAGTGAAAAGTGGTGAAAGGAGTGAGTTTTTTGTAAATACACGAATCCAGATCAGAGCACTCTAAATTCAACCTCTGATTCTCGTATGAATGTATTAAATAAATTCTGTTGTATCCAATAGGTGAAAACGGCCATTGATGGAAAACAGTTACCATTCCCAGGACTGAGTATTTCCATTCGTTCAATCACCTAAAAACTCTTAACTTTCAGTCGAGAGTGGTCGGCCTTTGAGCAATTTCGTTTCGGTCAGTAGGCGTTCAGAATGCTAAAAGGTCGAAACAGGTGTACCAATCCAATTTTTCACGGCGTATCATATCGAACTTTTCGGGGTATGGATAAATGGAAACATAATGGCACATTCCTCGGAATGATCACTTTTTTCGGCCAAAGGCCATTTTTGCCTATGGACCACACAGTTTGCAGTGTTACGAACTATGTCAAAGACTTATTATGCCAACTATATCTCCATTTATCAGTTTAAACCGAATATAGAAAGACTCATTCTGCGCACATGTGGTGGTACTGACAAGTCGGCTAAGAAAATTACATATGACTGAACATTTTGTATGCAGGTATTGCCATGCAGCTTGGAACTAAGAAGCAACTATTATAAGTTTCAAGATCTACTACGATTTCAAAACATTATGAGTTATGTCTTCCTCTGAGGTTTTAAGGTCTTGTTTACACTATTCTAAGATTACGGTTTTCTTGAAGAGGAACATCAGAGGGAAGAGTGCGTGGTGGTTCCATTGGAACATGTGTTGCACATCTGCCCTCAAATTGCCGTTCCAAACGCTGAGCCGCTCCTGGTAGATATAAACGAGCCGTAGGATCCACACATAACAACTGCGTCCCTTTCCCTTTTGATATCAACAAGTTCTGAACTTACTATGGTGGGGTAACGATAATAGCTGGGCAGAGTATATTAGTAGATGGCGGCAGAACAAGACCTAATAGTCTACATAACTAAGAAGTACTTACCCTTCTCTTTCATGACACAATAAATTGGAGTAGAAACACTAGGTAAGTAGGTAGAGCAGAAATGTTAGATTAACCGTCAGTTTCTATTGAACTAAATTCTTCCTCAAAGGTAGAATAGGTCACCCTTCTGACTAGACCACTTTTATGTATTCAATATTCCTGTAATTACTATAACTATGCGAAATGATCAACATGTCTAACCTCACGGTATGACTAAGAGAAAGAAAGAGATAGCTAGGCATGAATGAAAATAATTCGCAGTTGACTTTAAACGCTGGACATTCTTCTACAACGGTTCATTTGTTTCTGAATAGATTTAACTGTACGGAGTAATTGGAGTATTTAGCTGAAATATCGAGTGCTCTTTCGTGTAGGTCATCTGATGGTCCTCTCCGATAACCAGTCGATAACTGGTTCAGCGATAACGCCAAAATTCCAAATAAATTCCGGGATGAAACATATAATTTGCCGCTACTATTAGTACCTACCTACTGCAGCAATAATTGTTGTACTTCTTGTATCAATTATAATTTATACAAGAAGTACAACAGAACAGAAACTCCAAATCACCGAACCGTGTTGTGTGGTTCTCCAAGTTTTACTGTCTGATTCACAATTATGTTGATGTACGCTCAGGGTGATATTATATGTACACTGAATTAATCTATTTGATTTATATTTTTTATGGCATTAATTCCATTCAACGTTTCCGAGATATGGAACTTGGGAAATGCCATCCCCTAATCTTGTCCTCTATTGACCCAGGGTTATGGATAGTTAGGACCATCCTCAGCCCAATCGGAATTTCAAATGGGTTCTCGGTCAATTAAAGAATTTCTTGCTTACAGGTAACGTTTCTTACTATTACTGGGGAAGCCTCCTGTCACCTCATAAATTCCTGGTTGAAAATCGCACTGAATTTGAGCATAGCGATCAGAGAGCCTGTGAAGACTAATGGCATGGATCAATAAATAAGTCACTCATATACATTTCCTTTTTCTCTCTGGACAAAGGATTATTACTTCAGGAATCAGGTATTATTTGGGAACGGTTGCCGCCAGTTTCCTTCCGTCGCCAACGATAATATCGAAGAAAGTCGGTTTAGAAGTGTTGATGTTATTCCATCAGTTAACAGGGGAGTTAACAGTAGACGAGAAACTGAAGCGGAATGGAGGAGGCTCTATTTTTGGATCTGCAGGGACGGTCACAGGCATTCCGGAGGACTTCACCGAGGCTTCTCAAAGTCAAAACGCTGCTCGTCAATCTCGGAGGCCGTAAATAAGTCGGGACGAGGGAAAACTTATTCACGACAAACACTCAAGTCAAGTGCCAAGTTTTATTTTGAGAATAGCTAAACCTCCTTCCTGTTCGTTAAGAGAAGATCATGAGTCCCAGGGGCATTTCGCGAGGAAGAAGTGCGGCGTGGGGTTGATTTGTGAGGAATGACGAAAGCGGGAGGGACATGCTAAATGAAATCCACATCCGCACGCCTCAAGTTATCTAGATATAACATCAAATGATTTCACAAGTTGCGACCTGTATGTAACGTTCATTTAGAACGAATTAAAGCTCCAAACTAAACTGAATTCGTAATATCTGGACAGCAACAGCCTCACAAGTTTTAGTTATGAACATTCATGAGAACTAATAACTCTAGATGCACTCATAACCGTTATGAGATAGTCGAGATACAAGAAACCAAATTCACCATTGTAGTCCGACACGCAGAGGTTGTAAAGAAGATGTTGGGAATTTTGCAAAACCATTTTTCAAAATCTTTCAAAGAAAGCCGATAAAACGAATAGCAATACATTTATATAATTCCAGCAGTTTCGTGATGATTCCATTTTACTAGTTTCAAGCGTGTTCGGTAGCACATAGTTGTTTACATGAAAAATTCAGTCCCGGCCAGTGCCTCCTAGGTCATTACAATAGGCCCTCATGCAGGACCGCTACGGTAGTCATGTCATTTCGTTCCGCATGCTCCCATCCCGAGCTACCTTCAATGGTCGACATATCCCGGAATATTCGCGGAAGTAAGTGGAACGACGCCGAACTGCATTAGGCGAAGAGAGGGGAAGGCGAATTTACCTAGAGGGGAGCCCTAATGAACCATATAGAAAGCAATAAGATACGGGTGCGTGGGGATTGGAAAACCCTGGAGCGACAATAGATGACAGAAGACCGTCTAGAGAACCGTCTTTGAGGGGGATTGGAGAGCATCCTTGACTCTTGAATGCAGTAACGATTAGGCGATAAGTAGCTGTTGTTGTAGGGGGAGGTTAGAAAGGTACATTAGCGATATGTCATCTTCAGGTGGCCCTAATAGGAGGGGCCGCCACAATGGGAAAGGAGACAGGCTGGTTGAAGTAGACGTTGAAGCAGGGCGTTGCGATGATGTCTCCCTACACATACAAACGAAATATAAAGCTTAATAGATAACGTTCCTAAGGGACATTCATATCCATTCATTCCGTTTGGATAAAATGGAGCCTAAATTAAATCTACAACAACTTCAATGCTGCCTAAGTTAAACTGAAACTACTCAGGGAGTAATAGTTAATCCCAGCTGTTTGGGAAACCTCTCTTTGAGTTCAGGTGTTTTTCTCAATGCCTGCTTCCATTGCTAACACGGCTGTGGGCTTCATTCGACATAATGGCTCCAAGTAAGTCCACTGATCTCCACAGGGCAATACCTCTTCATCAACCAATCGACGGATGGAATACGTAGGCTTCAGAGAGCTGACCGCTTTGATAGAAGAAGAGCGAATCCCAAATGAAAAACCACGGTAAATAAATTAAAGCAAATAAAGCACCGAGCAAATTGCTACAGCATCTTTTTTTGTCGTAACCCAAGTGCTGCGGCTGTATCTCTGGCGTCACCTTTAAGGAAATAACCCATTGAATGTGAAACCGCATCAATAACTCGGAGCGTCGCTAGCATGTCCGCTAGGAGCCCGCGCCCGTACCCACACATCTGTCTACGACCTCGATCGCCGGTTTCCTTTACCGTGATGTGAAAGATGGCAAACTCCCCATGACACACCTGTTTCGCACGGCCTGTGAAGAACACCTTCATGAAAGTCTAGATATAGCATAAACCATTTGCAGTAACTTTTCTTTCATTTGTACGAATTATTTATACATACGTAAGTACCAAGGCAATGCAGTAAGTACAGGAATATAGAAGAAACCAGTGACGTATTTTTTGTTCTGTCATACATCTAGTACCAAACCGAATATTGATAAATTTTTCACGTTCTCAAATAGAAAGCAGACTGATAATTTTTTTGCAGCCGTCGCATAAAATTCACATTAAATTTGATTTAATCACAAATACTAAAACATCTAGTCTATGGTAAACAATGGATGAATTATGGCTATGAGAATACTATCAGCCAGTTCCTAACTACAGTTTACATTTCATGTACCATTCATTGCCTATACATCTTATAATATATAATTTTGTATCCTCACTACCGACGCTACAATATGACCTCCAAAATCAAAAGTTCTACTCATATTTTGTGTTCCAGACGTCGAGGAACAACTTTACTTCTATTTTTATCTGCCCGTACTTAACTCTTGTAAATTACCACAATCCGTATGAAATTAATCGAAGTATTTAGGTAAATTTCATCTGCACATGCGCAAACAGTCAGTTCAGGTTCTGATTTAACGAGTTTAATTATATTCTCGGGGATTCTATTGATTGGGATATTGATAGTGAAGAAAAACACTCGATAATTGTCGTTGATTATCAACTATAATTGATAATACAGTAAATTATCAATTATACCTGATTGATATTACAACAAATTATAAATTATCAATTATAATTGATAGTACAAAAGTATTATTATTATAATTTTTTTTTTCAAAGTCTTTTGAAATATTAAGTCATTATTCAACACTGTATGAGGATGCAACGAAACGAGAAACGCAGCGAGAAAATGGTTACGGCGTGTAGCGTGGCACATCATGAAAAAACCTCCCTCATTCCAACCCTATGGCTACAAGAGACGCTACTCAGCTCCAAGAGTTCTTCCATGGGATTCAGTTCGAGAGAAACGATCTCAAGCCGAGAAATAATTCAGAATAGGCCAAGGCTGGGAAGGATTTGTACAAAGAACATTGAAATTCGCCTACTTCCTTCGTCAGAATGGGATCGATGCACGACGGTGGTACTTTCATCGAAAGAAGCTCCAATTAAATCAAGAATTCGAGCTGTTAGCAAAATTGGACGAGTTTCAAGATTAAACCATAAATATTTCTGGAAGTTTATTTTATGACAACCAAACCCAACTTTGGCTTCGCTTGACAGTTTCATTTGCGAATGATGGACGCCGTGGATCGAAAAAATGTTGATGAAATTTTACCTATAACAGATAGTGGTTTCGATCTTAATGAAGCAGGATGAATTCTGATCAGGGTTATCAACGTTAGACCCTCCCATCTACTCCGTCACCTCGTCTACAACACTTCTTCACCTGTCATTACGGCCCTTCGTTCTCTGTAATAAGCCCCTGCCAACGCCACGCATTCCTCCTTAGCCTCCTTCACGTTCTCCGACCACAACTTCAATCTTTTGTTTTCTTGTAGACTCGACACTATAATATGGTAGAAACAGGTAGCGACGGGAGTTTTTATTCTCGTTGATCAAAGGTAAATACGGAACGTAATTAAAATGAAATCAAATCACGGCAAATAGCTGTAAGCTATCAATTTTCTCGTCAAGACGATATCGAATTAGACTCACATTTAGACTCTATACAAGAAAATAATGAATTGTGTGTAGTAAGAGTTCGATCGATGCACTGATAGAGAAATCTAAAGAAATAAAATTTTAAGGCTAATGAAGATAAGGCAATCATTAGCCTTAAAATTTACAAATAGGTCTGTCTCACACACGGAGAAAGCCATCAGATTTTTAGGTAGTAAGAAAGCAAAAGGGTTACTGTACAAAAAAACTAAAAATGAAATGGGAAGGGGAAAACACAAACAGTGGGTACAGCTTTCGTACAAGTGCGCAACCACGAGGGACATTTTATGTCTTTGCGCCCCCTCCCATCAGAAACTTATATGAAGCTTGCATTCGTGTTGACAATATAAATTATTGAGAATGATCACCTGTGTGTAAACAATTATTTAAACAATCACGCTCATACCGCAGCTTGTCGGCAACGCACTCCGCAGTGGTTAACGTAATATGGTTAGGTAAATCGAGAGCTATCCAACGAGTAGTGAACGATTTTTGTACGATGATAACTGGCGAAGATAAAGTTCCGTAGCAACGAATCGGTTGTAAGCGAAAATCATCAGAAACTCCGTTACATGTCCCGCGTTTCATTCCCGCGTTGCATTCCCGCGTTACATTTTCGAATTTATGTAGCAAAGTAAAGACATAAAATGTCAAAAAAACGTGATGACTATGCATTGTTTCTCCATTACAACTCTGCACGTTTTATTGAGATGTAGGTAACGGCAATTCCCTAAGCCTTGGAATTGTTAGGATATCTATTGTTGCTGAAACCTGCATGTGGGAGTGTACTTCACCACTAACTGAAGCTGTACTGAAACAGGGAGCTCTTATCTTTCGACAGTTCCATTAGTCTCGGAGTTAACAACAAGGGGATTTCGGCGAAGAGATGATCAACGGATAAGAGAGAAAACTTGTAAGACAATGTGTGGATCACCGCTCTCATCCAAACGAGCCTCGGTGGATGAAGATGACGATTGAATCGAGAGAAGGGTTGAGTCAGAGGAGACGAGGCCGGGGAACAAGCGGCTATTGTATTGTAATGGTGGGGCAGGGAGCTTCACCAATAAGAGCAAAACGGACGATGGACGGTTTCGAAAAATAAGAAACGAAATCCTTCGATGGGGCCCGAAGGCCCTGCAGCCGAACGGGAAGTTGGAAACCGACCAAGAAATCGACATAACCAGCATTCCTCTCACAACTGTAACGGAGAAACTATGTGAATCTCTATGTGTCAACATTCCAATATGTAATTGCTTATTTTACGCCGTCTTGATTAAAAGTTCCCAACTCCTGATTTGCAGGTCAAAGTTTAACCTCACTGGTTGTACGCTTGTCAAACGTCCCACGGAGGACCTCAGAATATTCCTCGTCCTGTCGTTTGTTGTGTTTTCCTAAAATTTGATGCCACAACAGAAACTCCATAAAAATTGATGTCACAACAGAAACTCCACAACAGAAACTCCACAACAGAAACAACATTCGTGATTAGTCTCATGAGATGCTCCTGAAAGTATAGCTGAGTACTCGATTTCAATTTAATTATCAGAGAACACCTGGTCGACCATCAATCGCTAATGATATAAATATTAGGAAGAAACATAGATAAGACAAATTGGTTTTTGTTTTGATTATTTCTCTAAAGACAAGATTGATTACCTAAAACTATTACATTCATTATTTTGCAGAGGTCCATAACTTTTAAAGATTGCAATTTGACTGATGAGTAGGTGAAACAATAGGC
Source organism: Stenodema calcarata (assembly GCA_963920205.1). NCBI lineage: Eukaryota > Metazoa > Arthropoda > Insecta > Hemiptera > Miridae > Stenodema > Stenodema calcarata. The sequence goes on along the minus strand of OY986049.1, from coordinate 24,927,047 downwards.
TATCAAATTTTGATCTATTTCCAAACAATTTGATCTATGTCCAATTTCAAACGATTATTTCGTCAATTTCATAAAATTGGTCAGGATTTAGGTATGTATGAGTTGATCGACCTGAGACAGAGTGGCTGCGTTACATCTCGTATAGTAGAGGAGACCCATCAATAGTGATCAGCTCCGTCCTCCCCTGCTTAGAGAGGTAACAGCGATAAACGCAACAATGGTCGACTCTGAGAGGAGTCACAGCCTCAGGGTCAACTCTGTCGAGACAAACTGCCGCATTGTGACTACCGCTGGGTCTTCATACGTTAGAGAACCCCTAGCCAGTCCCACCGACTCCATATAAGAGCCAAACCAATAAGAATAACTCCTACGAGCCTCGGGAGGGCCCCCTGAATAAATTTGCGTCTGGTATAAACTGAGGGGATGGGGAGACACTATACAAAACCACTGCGGCTTTTGAATTTGAAACGAGAGGCAAATTTGTGGGAGGCCATCCACTAAAGAAGTCAAGTGTCCACTATACTCGAAGTAAAGGTTCTTGTCGTAGGTTTCTTGCAAATACGGAAAGACGCAGTAAGTTTGTATTATTCGATACTTCAACATACCTCAGAGGTTGCGGTTCCTGACGCCACTGAACTTTGTGAATTCAAAGGCCCTATTCTCAGGCCTACCCGCCCGTATACGGTGTTTTCCAACTTTTCAGCTTCAAAAAGATAAAAATCATCCAAACTTCAATTATGGGAATAATTCAAAACCTGGTATTGAGCGATATTCTTACAGCAAGCAAGTGTTGAAATACAATCTGCCACGATAGCATACGATCATAGTATGATTGTACGCTATCGTGGCAGATATCGGAAGAATAGGAAGTCTGGACAAATAATAGTTGATTTGGGATTATGATAACTTAACAAAGACCATTTACATACGACATGACGAGCCAAATCCGAAAATTGCCGACAATTACTGATGCCACTCTCTCGCTTACATGTTGTTCAGGCATGAAACATCAACAATAATTAATTGTCGATACCGCACACAAGTACCGCATAGTGATACAACAACACTGTAAATGCACTCTGCTCACCAATCATAAATCTACAGGTACCTATGTCACTATACTGGTGCCAACTCTTCTTTTCAAATCAACCTCATCTCATCTCGACACCTCAAGTCTTATTCACAAGCCACCATCCAATCGAAGTCATAACATGAATTCAATATTTATATTTAATATAATTCATTCGAAGTCATGACGGTTAACATTATTAACGAAGGTGGGAATTCTATGAAGTGTTACCGAAGCCTGTCGATAACCGTACAGTATCACTATCCAACCATTTATATTATCCTAGGCATTCTGCCCACGCCCATAAACGTACCATCAAAAACAAAAATTCTCATCTTGATCGTCAATGCGGGTCTGAAGATGTTCTGCGAATAGAACGAAACGTTCAATTGAAAGACTGTTCCAACCATCCGTGACATACTCCGATGACGATGTGGGAATATCAGTGCACGAAGAAATTGTGTCGATCTCACATTTTTTTCGGCAGAATCAGTATGCAAATTCATCTTATCCGAAGAAACGAAGTTTTTTGGAAACCGAAATTGAAATTAGACAAGCGATTAACAAGTCAATCCGGGATCACCCGGATTATAATGATTAGACTGGAGCTCCGACTGAGATTTTTCGAAGAGGCGGCAGCGATTATAGGGACCAAAACCGTCGTTGGCTGGACGCAGAGAAAAAGATCTTCCGATGAATGAGGAACAAGGAGGGGAAAATTGGAAGGGAGAGTAATTAGAGACCGGTTATCGCGTCTGAGGTATCTTGTACAGAAGGTAGACTCAAATTCTGACGCCTGAGATGGCTTCAGATAAAAACGGGATGGTTATAGGAGGAGGGGAGGGGGAGGGGGCGAAAAAAGCGTGTACAAGATGAAACGACATCCTCGAAGGAAAAAGTTGAATTGGATCTATAATTCTAATAATGAGGTAATCATCGTCATTAGGAGCCAATACATGTAACATGTCATAATTAAAACAGTTTAAACCTTCATATAATAACTATAGTTAGATTAGAGGCATCAAGATTTTACTGGTGTTGCGACCTTGCAATAAGATGATTTTAGAAATAGAGTACATGAATATAACACTAGCTCAACAGCTACTCCTCGTGGCATGGCGTCATTTTACAAAAGATTTGGAAGGCTGAACGTAAGATGTAGGGTCCGAGGGTGTTAGGAGAAATTGTTGAATGGATAAAATAGTATTATTCTTTCAACAAAATAATAAATACTGAATAAATACTTCGTTACGTCAAAAACATATTAGTTCGGATAAAAAAAAAAAAAACTATTGCAATGCCAGCCACTGTGTTGGCGATGTGTTTCAAACCACATCAGTCTTATAAAATGCATAACTAACAGTACGGTAGAAGGAAAATCAATAATAAAAGTAAGTTAAAAACCTAAGCAGCACAACCACAGTATCTAGTCAATGCTATTCGGTCAGTTGTCACAAGCGTTGCTGAAGTGATTCTTCATAGTGCCAACTGGTGAGGTCTGCTCTGAAAATGAACCTTCAAAAATTTGCCATTGTCCATTTAATTTCACCGCACACAAATCAATACAAATTGATGCTACAGCAAAGATAGCGAATTGAATATTTATTGGCTGTTTGATTTCAGGATAACAATAAATGGACTTTATTATATTGGATGATGATATCCATCAGATTTCATTCATCACGGGTAAATTGTGGGAATGAAACCTGAGCAAACAATAGAACTACCAGAGGGCTACCATGTACTCATAAAACTCTACCCAACTACATAGAAATCGGGATAAGTGAATTCCGATGGATGAATGTAATGGTGGTTTCACTGTGAGGTAAACGCTTCTGTATCTCCTTCTTCTCTGTGTGTATTGGGCGATCGACCTTGATGTCCATTAATAATAGTATATTTAGAAAATGTGTTCATCCAGAAATCGGTATCTTTGGTTATGCACAACGCAGTCAAATGGTGGTTAAAATTAAACATGAACTTCGCAGGTGGTATCTCTTTTACAAGTCTGTCTTCGCAAGTTTTTCCAATTCAACTCTTGGGGACGACTGGTGAAAAAAAAACCATTTGAAGCTTTTCGCGGACGTACGAAACAAGTTGGCTGAAAGGCACTTCATGCAAGCCGGAAGACGAGAATTCTGGAGGAAATTGACTTTGGGGCTCCAAACCAATATAAATCGAAGTTTTGTTAGGGTCAAGACCCTCTTCAAGTTATTACAGTATGAAGATTCGAGTCCCTAGGGGGAGACTCTGGAAAAGTGGATGTCGTTCCCCTTCCCATACTTGGAAGATTGTTTATTTTCTATGTTTGGTTAACAAACTGGCTTTGACGCATAGGATACAGTGATGTAGTAGGGAGAGGCCGACTGAGTGTGCAGATTGAACGGTATTTCTCATTGTGCGGCTGATTCAAGTTCCCGAAAACATAGAAAATAAATTGACTATAATATCGGAGTACCCTAAAAGCACTTAATGTTTGAAGAGATGCGGAAAAGATGAAATCCTCGACGTTTTCAAAGCAAGCAACAATTTTGGTTTATTATCTTCGATAATGAACCATTGGAATCGCCCAAAGAAAAAATTTTTTTAACCCCCCCTCAAAATTTGTTGGTTTACGTTTCAAGATACGTAGATTCAGAAAATCGAATAAAAAAAAATCCGTCCGTCCGCCGTACGCCGTACGCCGTACGCCGTACGCCGTACGCCGTCCGCCGTCCGCCGTCCGCCGTACGCCGTCCGCGCCACTTTGCCCAGTTAGCGTTGAGTTAAAATTACGAAATTTTTTTTATGGGTTTCGACCAACCCCACAATGGTCCTCGAAACTTTTCAGAACCCTAGGTCAAGGGGAAGGGGTTCAAAACAAATTTTGAAAATTTGAAAATCTCATATCTCGAAAAATTCATATAGAACGGTATGTTTTTTATTTCATGTTTAGATAGAGTTTGTTCCGTAGAATTTTTTAAGACCATCCGCAGCTTTGTACGACCAGCCGTTCGTTCACAATGTCGGCTCAAAGATTGTGCCTCACAACACGATCGTGACTCAAACTGTTGAAATACAGGTCCATTTTCATACTAACAAGCTCTTTGGAACATCATATGGCTTAAGTGATGTCGAGTTTGTTGTTCTGAGGTGCGTTTCGTGCTACTGAAATTATGTATGTTTGTTGGTAGGTACTTCTTTTATAGAAAAATTATTACCGACGTAGTATTAAAAACCCCAAAATTATATCGTATTAATTGATCATAATTAATAATAATAATTATTAATAATAAATACGAATTATCAATACCTAACAATAAATTATAATAATTTTCACTAGGTACTTGATAAAATGTCTAATAATTAGTGATAATTGATAATAATAATTAATCTAACATTTAGGATATAGACATTCAGACCTAGTGATCTAGACAGAAGGGTGATCTGTACAAAGAAGATAATGAACCGTTGTGTCAAGAATTTGCAGAGTTTTTATTTTACTCTATTCAACAACTCGAACCAGTTTCCATCCCATGACAAAGTGGGATGAAGGAAATGTGATCTTACTCGCTGCGAACGTAAAATAGTAGGGTTGTCCCTACACAAACAACAAGAACGCAAAGATCCTTGCAAAGATAGGCCAGCAATGTCGCATAGAAAATCAATTACTTATAAAATATTCCTAATGGAACAGCTAAAAGCTGTTAGAACGTTTATGGTATGTGCCTAACGGGCGCCAGTAAAGAGGCTCAAATAGGACTGCGGTGGGACTCTTCCCAGGTGGCCCTCCAAGAGTTGATAATTCGACCCCCATTAGAAACCGTGAGTATGTTTTGCAGCAACGGTAATATATTTCAATGGAGGATTTTTCAACTTCTAGAATAGTCAATTCAATAATCTATAAAGAAATGAAAATAATTTTGTGTACCTGAATCAACAGATCAGGATACTTCCACCTACAGAACTTCCATCGGAATATTGCTTGCTCCATTGCCCCTAATCTGTAAATTATTGGAAACTGTGATGGCGACATGGATTCAAAATGTAATTATGATGTTGACGATGCAATAGTAGTAATCACGCAAGATTATTAAAATAAACCAAAACAATTAATTGAAATAATGCTAGTGGGTAAGAGGGGGCCACTAAGTGGTGGCTGTGTGCAATTTGCAAGAAGGGGAAAACTCAGTCGATACTTAGTACACCCTCCAAGCAGGCTAATCTATTACAAGTAATGGAAGCGGGTGCAACAACTACGTTCCAAATAGGAACTTCCTATTTCAGTGAGTTGGTAAGATGAGTGAAATAGAAACTGAGATGGGTTATCTAGTGAGATACAGAACTCGTATGTTGGCAGTGCGTTGAACCTAATTCAAGATACAATCAGTTTAACTACCAACTTATTGAATTTGTTTTATTTAAAGTTTTGAGTGATACACTTCTCAAATGCTGAATGTTGTCTATGAACGATGTTGAATGTTTACAATCACTACAGAAATGATCTAATATCTACAGAGATGGCCTCGTGAGTGGAATAATATTATCATAATTGATATTGGATAAACCATTCGACGAAAATTTCTTTATTTAATAAAGAACGTCAAATCGAATAAAAGGAGAATGATATATAAGTATTCGAGGAATGATGAAGTTGAAGACTCCACAAAGCAAGCTGATGCCGTTTAGGGTAGGAATCCAGTATGCGTATGCCCTTGCATGAGTGGAGATTTAATTGGAATTCTCTATTCTGAAGTGCTTTTTCATATTCAAGTAGAAGAGACTCGTTAAGGTTCCTCCTCCTTTCCCTAATGCGGGTGCGGCTCAAAAGAGATGAATAGTAAATATAATTATAACAGCCGGGCGCGAAACGTGTGCGGCGATTCCTTTTGAAATGCTAAGTCTCAGAATGCGTTACACACGCTTAGGCCCCTACTCTATACCAATCATTGAAATTGGACTGGTCCACATTCATCTTAAAGCGGCCATAACAATTATTGTTCCCAATTGTTACTGAACGCTCCACCACTGATTGTCACCTATGATGATGTATCATGAATACGGCATACTGGGTATCTCTCAGGGGAAGTAGGAAAGCGCTAGGGATAAATGAAGAAACCGATAAATGATGAAAACAATACCTTTTGAACCCTGGACATTCTACCACAATGGTACATTATTTGATCATCCTGCTCCCTAAATCACTGTTATGTGTACAATACCCTTGTAACTCCCATAACAACACGCAACAATTCAAAAGGTCGCCAGATGGTCCTCTTCCATATTTCAATCACACATTCACGAGTATTATAATAAGTCACAGTTGTATAAACTGAAACGCGTGCGTTTGTTTGCATCATGATTGCTACCTACACTATTTGAGCATAACATCCAAGAAGGAACGTTGTCAGCGTAGATATCACGGATCTTAGACATAAATTTCACCAGTGAATGAATTCTTCTTTCTTCCCTGATTCTACTTTCTTCTAGGATGTAGGTAGACAAAAGCATCTCAATATCATGGAAAAGCTTGTAGTTTGAAGAAACCCTTCCCACCCAACCGAAAAATAAATTTCTTATACAAGTCCCAAATTTATTTCCGAAGGTAGGTACTTAAAATAGGCTCGTCATCCAAACTCAAACAATCGATCCTTCTCATCGTTTCGTATTAGGGCAATTTTCGGATTAAAACCAAGTTCGATTTTTGACATTTTATGTCTTTACTCTGGCACATAACTCGAAAAACGTTACACAAAAGCGTTACACGAAATCGTCACCAAAATTTCTGATGATTTTCGCTTACAACCGATTCGTTGCTACGCCAGTTATCATCGTACAAAACTCGTTCACCACTCGTTGGATAGCTCTCGATTTACCTAACCATATTACGTTAACCACTGCGGAGTGCGTGGCCGACAAGCTGCGGTATGAGCGTGATTGTTTAAATAATTGTTTACACACAGGTGATCATTCTTAGTTCCCTACAATTAAGTATAACAACTACGCTACTGGGGTAGGTGATGTAGCATGGTTCGAAGGTTCTTGAATCACTTCTTTAAAGACATAAAATGTCCCAATGTATGCAAGCATTTAATTCTCGACTGTATCAACAACAGGATGGAGTTGACATTCTTTTGACATTTTCATGTCTTTGGTTCGGCACATAAACTGAAACGGGAAAAATTTGTTTCCTTGATTCACCCTTTCCCTCAGATCACGTCAGAACACAAGCGACGGGCGGGCCACTACGTCAGACGCACCTATGACGCACGAGCGTATGACGTCTGACTGCTGGCAGGAGGCCAACTAGTACGTCAAAGTCTATGCCGTAAGATCATATGACGTCAGACGGTTGGCCGGAGGCCGACTAGTACCTACGTCAGAGCCTATGACGCACGAGCGTATGACGTCAGACGGCTGGCCGGAGGCCAACTAGTACGTCAGAGCCTATGACGCACGAGCGTATGACGTCAGACGGCTGACAGGAGGCCAACTAGTACGTCACAGCCTATGCCGTAATAGCCTATGACGTCAGAGGGCTGGCTGGCTAGGTGATCGGGTTTTAATAAGCTTCTGTTTCTTGAGTTTTTAGGACATGAATTTCAGAAGAACAATAACTAGAGTACGAGTATTTCAAGATACGAGTATTTCCAACCTATGTTCTAATTTAAGATCGCGGTGCAACGTCTCATTACAGACAAACCAAGGTGACGTATAAAATGTAAATGCTTTTTGATGTCTAACGTTCCCCATACTGACTGACACAAAAATATTACTGATACAAACACCACTCCCCCCCCCCCCCCCCCACATTAGCCTCCCAGGCAATATTGTGAATAAATGAATTCGAATGTCTACCATCTGGTTAAAAGAAAAAAAAATGCGTTGTTGGTTCTTGAAAGGAACGAATACTCGTCCATTGCCCTTATGAGGAATATTAGTTCCATAGGCACACGGCATAGCTAATCTTCGTTTACTCAGGTAATACTCTTCCAAAGCTTCAACCTGATGAATGGAGCTAACAATTGACTATTACTGTATCATAAAACATTGAAGCTATATTATTAGTTTGCTTTAAGCAAAAACCTAATGACGCACAATAAATTACTAGCTCGTGACACTTTTCGTCTAGGATACTGAACTGCGATAACAGGGGTCTAACATTTTATTTCTCTGATTTTTTAGCCTTCACGGAAGAAGATAATGGGCAGTTTAGATTCAGCGGGAGAGCAGAGGACCGTTAATCGAATCCACGCTCGCCAGCTCCATCATAAAACAGGAGTCGCGGAGTTCAAACTACAGGGAGCTCTCGGTTCTCAAATACTTGAATTTCAAGTTTTTTTTTCTGCCTTCATTTTCCAAGGTCTGTTTCTTTTTGTCTCGTTTCCTATCAACTTCATGTCTCACTCTCGAAACGATCGGTAAGTAATTGGGCAGAGCCAGGGTCAGATTCGCCAGGTTTACCTTGTGCTTCATGACAGCCCGGATACACAATCAGATCTTACAGGCAAAGATTGGTGAAATATAGAGATACCGCAAAAATAGGAGATTCCTAGGCCGTTAACACAATTTTATCTTGAGAACACCTACAAAACTCTGCAAATTCTTGACACAACGGTTCATTATCTTCTTTGTACAGATCACCCTTCTGTCTAGATCACTAGGTCTAAATGTCTAGATCCTAAATTTTAGATTAATTATTATTATCAATTATCACTAATTATTAACAATTTTATCAAGTACCTAGTGAAAATTATTATAATTCATTGTTGGGTATTAATAATTTGTATTTATTATTTATAATAATTATTATTAATTATTATTAATTAATACGATATAATTCTGGGGTTTTTAATACTACGTCGGTAATAATTTTTCTATAAAAGAAGTACCTACCAACAAACATTCGAAATTACCTTCATTTCAGTAGCACGAAACGCACCTCAGAACAACAAACTCGACATATGATGTTTCAAAGAGCTTGTTAGTATGAAAATGGACCTGTATTTCAACAGTTTGAGTCACGATCGTGTTGTGAGGCACAATCTTTGAGCCGTCATTGTGAACGAACGGCTGGTCGTACAAAGCTGCGGATGGTCTTAAAAAATTCTACGGAACAAGCTCTATCTAAATATGAAATAAAAAACATATCGTTCTATATGAATTTTTCGAGATATGGAATTTTCAAAATTTCAAAATTCGTTTTGAACCCCTTCCCCTTGACCTAGGGTTATGAAAAGTTTCGAGGATCATTGTGGGGCTGGTCCAAACCCAGAAACCAAATTTCGTAATTTTAGCTCAACGCTAACTGGGCAAAGTGGCGCGGACGGCGTACGGCGGACGGACGGATTTTGGTTTATTATCTTCGATAATGAACCATTGGAATCGCCCAAAGAAAAAAAAATTTTAACCCCCCCTCAAAATTTGTTGGTTTACGTTTCAAGATACGTAGATTCAGAAAATCGAATAAAAAAAAATCCGTCCGTCCGCCGTACGCCGTACGCCGTACGCCGTACGCCGTACGCCGTACGCCGTCCGCCGTCCGCGCCACTTTGCCCAGTTAGCGTTGAGCTAAAATTACGAAATTTGGTTTCTGGGTTTGGACCAGCCCCACAATGGTCCTCGAAACTTTTCATAACCCTAGGTCAAGGGGAAGGGGTTCAAAACGAATTTTGAAATTTTGAAAATTCCATATCTCGAAAAATTCATATAGAACGGTATGTTTTTTAATTCATATTTAGATAGAGTTTGTTCCGTAGAATTTTTTAAGACCATCCGCAGCTTTGTACGACCAGCCGTTATTTCACAATGACGGCTCAAAGATTGTGCCTCACAACACGATCTTGACTCAAACTGTTGAAATACAGGTCCATTTTCATACTAACAAGCTCTTTGGAACATCATATGGCTTAAGTGATGTCGAGTTTGTTGTTCTGAGGTGCGTTTCGTGCTACGGAAATGAAGGTAATTGCGAATGTTTGTTGGTAGGTACTTCTTTTATAGAAACTTTATTACCGACGTAGTATTAAAAATCCCAGAATTATATCGTATTAATTAATCATAATTAATAATAATTATTATTATTAATAAATACGAATTATTAATACCTAACAATAAATTATAATAATTTTCACTAGGTACTTGATAAAATTGTTAATAATTAGTGATAATTGATAATAATAATTAATCTAACATTTCGGATCTAGAAATTTAGACCTAGTGATCTAGACAGAAGTGTGATCTGTACAAAGAAGATAATGAACCGTTGTGTCAAGAATTTGCAGAGTTTTTTTTTATTCGATTTTCTGAATCTACGTATCTTGAAACGTAAACCAACAAATTTTGAGGGGGGTTAAAAAAATTTTTTCTTTGGGCGATTCCAATGGTTCATTATCGAAGATAATAAACCAATAATAATTATAACAATAACAATTATAATAAGAGAAGAGCGCTGCGGAACAACACCATCAGTTGTTTTTCGGGTTTAATATCTATTTATTCAAATATTACTGACACAAACACCACTCCCTCCCCACATTAGCCTACCAGGCAATATTGTGAATAAACTGACTGATCAAGACGAAGCGACCCACAAAAAACAGTTAACCATACTTCCCCTTGATCCCCACAACCCGCCCTTGAGGTATGCATTGTGGAATAACTAAAAACATTCTAACAGGTCTATTACACAGACGAATCCGATGTTGAGAGGGAAACTAAGTGGGTTTTGAAGAAGAAATCTAAACCAAACACAAACGGTTACAGCTTTCGTACGAGTACGCAACCACGAGGGACATTTTATGTCTTTGCGCCCCCTCCCATCAGAAACTTATATGAAGCTTGCATTCGTGTTGACAATATAAATTATTGAGAATGATCACCTGTGTGTAAACAATTATTTAAACAATCACGCTCATACCGCAGCTTGTCGGCCACGCACTCCGCAGTGGTTAACGTAATATGGTTACATAATACATTTCTCCGTTGCATGTCCCGCGTTGCATTCCCGCGTTACATTTTCGAGTTTATGAAGCAAAGTAGAGACATAAAATGTCAAATTGATTGTCAATAAAACATTGACAATCAATAAGAGCATCAGGACACGGCAACCCGGAAGTGGAGGCGATCGCGGGACCAGCGCCATATGAAAGAAAACGCCTCAAGAGAAGAGCGCTGAGGAGCAACGTCCGAGACGATTCAGAAGTGGACGCCACTTGACCAGCTCTTCACCTACACCATCACGCACAAACACCCAACTTAAACACCTTACACGCCTATCCTCCCAGATAACATTCACCCTCAGGAAGGGGTCAGTGTCTGGTGTCCACCTGAACGGCAATGGCATCCCCCGAGCGTCAGAAGTCAAGTACCTAGGCAGGTTGCTAGACCGCCGGCTGACGTGGAAGCCGCACGTTAAAAGAATAACGCAGGAGATGAAACGGCGGGTTCACATGCTATGGCCTATGATCAATGGTAAGTCCAAACTGAACCTTAAAAACAAGAGGTTATTATATAACACTCTGATCAAACCAGTTTGGACTTATGGATGCGAAATTTGGGGTTCAGCATGCGATTCGACAGTGAAGAAGGTTCAGGTGGAGCAGAACAAGATCATGAGGATTCTCACTGACGCTCCCTGGTTCGTGAGAAACGACACCCTCCACTCTGACCTGTGCTTGGAGACAGTACAAGACACCATCAGGAGCTGTTATAGAAGACTGCGCACCCGCACCACGGACCACGAAAATCCAGAAGTGGCTGCAATTGCTGGACCAGCTGCTCGTAGGTGGACGATGGTCGTAGGTTGAAGAAGCGAGTTCTACGAGATATCGCAATATTGCATGATTGAACTACGCAGCAAGTGACGCTAGACCATTGTTCTATTGGTCAATGCTCCACTCCACTCGTGGTCTGCAGGACTGAGGTGGGACAGCCGTGTTCTACCGAGCGACGAACTCCCACATTGGATCATCCCCAAGATGACGAACATTCCCCATACTGACTGACACAAAAATATTACTGACACAAACACCACTCCCTCCCCACATTAGCCTACCAGGCAATATTGTGAAATAAATTGATTGATTTAGAAGACCACCACGTTGATTAAAATTATAAACTAGTGATAAGGACTGGAACTTGTGCCCATCACAACTAGTTGGCACAGAAACCGCCAATAAACTACGATGCACTATTGGCACATTGGAAACATATGCAACAGAGTCGCTAGCCAATTAGCGAAGGAAACAACTATAAGGGAATTTACTATTTTGAAAAATGTGTTCAGAGGTGAATAATTGTCAAATCACAACAGGACAATAATGGTCAAATCACAATTGTCAAGAAGCCTGGAAATGGTATGAATGTTATTTGACAATAATTCTAAGACATTCAGTCAACTTCCAATGAGTCTAAAGGTAGAAAGACAACTGGCCAAAAGTGTTGAGTTTCTAATGGGACTTACAACATACTCGTAAGTCCCATTTCCGTTGGTAGGGGAAACTTTCGTGGTTTTCATCGTCCACAAACCGTACCATTGCACAATGGTACGATTTTGTGGATATGAGGTTTGCTGTACACTTTGTGAAATCAATCAATCAATTTATTCCATAATTTCATTTATTATTTAATAATTGTCAGCTTTTGACAATGTTTGGCATGATGAGCTGCTGTACAAGCTAAAATCTGAAAGATTTATTTTATTCACAATATTGCCTGGTAGGGAGTGGTGTTTGTGTCAGTAATTTTTGTGTCAGTCAGTATGGGGAATGTTCGTCATCTTGGGGATGATCCAATGTGGGAGTTCGTCGCTCGGTAGAACACGGCTGTCCCACCTCAGTCCTGCAGACCACGAGTGGAGTGGAGCATTGACCAATAGAACAATGGTCTAGCGTCACTTGCTGCGTAGTTCAGTCATGCAATATTGCGTTGTCTCGTAGAACTCGCTTCTTCAACCTACGACCATCGTAGGGAGCTGGTCCAGCAATTGCAGCCACTTCTGGATTTTCGTGGTCCGTGGTGGACCACAGCTCCTGATGGTGTCTTGTACTGTCTCCAAGCACAGGTCAGAGTGGAGGGTGTCGTTTCTCACGAACCAGGGAGCGTCAGTGAGAATCCTCATGATCTTGTTCTGCTCCACCTGAACCTTCTTCACTGTCGAATCGCATGCTGAACCCCAAATTTCGCATCCATAAGTCCAAACTCTTGTTTTTAAGGTTCAGTTTGGACTTACCATTGATCATAGGCCATAGCATGTGAACCCGCCGTTTCATCTCCTGCGTTATTCTTTTAACGTGCGGCTTCCACGTCAGCCGGCGGTCTAGCAACCTGCCTAGGTACTTGACTTCTGACGCTTGGGGGATGCCATTGCCGTTCAGGTGGACACCAAACACTGACCCCTTCCTGAGGGTTTATGTTATCTGGGAGGATTTAGAAGGATTTATCCTCACCTTCCACTTGCTACACCACTCCTCAGTTTGTTCTAATTGGCACTGGAGTTTACCTTTGGCTTCTGGAATGGTATCTCCAGCTGAAAATATTCCTGTATCATCAGCAAACTGGGACACTAGCACTCCTTCTGAGTCAGGGAAATCGCAACAGTAGAGGCTGTACAGAAGGGGAGACAATGGAGAGCCTTGAGGAACTCCAGCACTCACTCCTCTGAAGCAGGAAAGTGCTTCACCCACTTTGACTCGAAATGTTCGAAGCTAAAATCATTTCTGCCTCTTCATCTTTCCCAGGACTATTCACCCATTTCTGGGAAATGGAACTTATCATTGAAACTATTCACCAACTAATCCTGGGCCGACCGAGTATGGGGAATGTTCGTAATCTTGGGGATGTAATGGAAGTGCTCATCGCTCGGTAAAACACGGCTGTCCCACCTAAGTCCTGCCGGGTGGAGTGGAACGCTAAAAGTGATGAAGGTGATTTTGACAACAATTCAATTCAATTTATTTACCTACAGGGCCCACGTCAACCGCACAGTGATGGAGATGAAGCAGCGTGTATACTATCTCTGGCCAATGTTGAACCCCAAAACAAAGCTTGATCTAGCAAACAAGAAGCTGCTATACACGTCGCTTATCGAACCGGTTTGGGCTTATGGGTGCGAACTCTGGGGCTCGGCATGTGCCACCTCAGTGAACAAAATTCAAATCCAGCAAAACAAGATATTTCGGCTAATTTGTGGCGCCCCATGGTTTGTATGGAACGATATGCTCCACAACGACTTGGGAGTAGGGACGGTGCAGGAGCGGATCAGAAAGTGCTATGGAGTCCTGCAGTCAAGAGCCACTGACCATCCGAATCCGGAAGTTGCGCACATTGCTGGTCCAGCGCCGCCTAATGGTGAACGTAGGTTAAGGAGAAGAGTCCTGAGGGACAACGCACCCACTCTGCCGGACTAGGACTAAATCCCCCATAGTACCCTGATCAAGACGAAGCGACCCATGAAAATTACAGTCCCATACTTCCCTTTGATCCCCACAACCAGCCCTTGAGGTAAAAAATTGTGGAATAAATTGATCTAGCAAACAAAAAGCTGGAATACATGTCGCTTATTGAACCAGTTTGGGCGTACTCTTGTGAAGTTTGGAGTTCAGCCTGCAGCACAGAAATTCAGGTCCAGCAGAACAATACCCTGAGACACATCTGCAACGCCCCTTAGTTCATCAGTTCGAATAGACACTACAGGACGGGATCAAAAGAAGGACGAGAGCTACGGCCCATCCAAATCCAGAAGTGGCGCAAATCGCGGGACCAGCCCCCTGCACGAACCGTAGGCTGAAAAGAAGAATCCTGAAGGGATAAAATTCTAACCTAAAATCCCACAGACAACCCAAACCGCATCCACATACCAACACTGAACATGCCAAGAAGATCTACAGAACAAGAAACAGCTATATTATAATTCCTCCACAACCCGCCCTTCGGGTACATATTGTGACATAAATTTTTTTTTTTTTTTTCAATCAATCAATCAATTTATTCCACATAAATTGAATTGAATTGAAGTGCACCGGACCATAATATAGTTGTGTTAATTATAGACAACAAATTAAAACGTTGTTGGAACTTATGTAATTACATAAATCAAAAATTATCGTTAGCATTGATCACAAGAAAGCAGTTGCTGCACAACTTGCTGCAATATGCTACGCAAATCGAAGGATTAATATGAGCGTCGTGGAGTTGGAGTTCACTAGACACAAAGCGGCAACACTGGTGCTCAGTGCAAAGCCCCTTTCTTCGATGCCTCTTTCAATATCATCTCTTCCAGCTCTTTGGCAGTAAAACCCGGTTACTTCCTTCGTTTAAGGGCCTCTCAAGGAGGCGTCGGGGTTCTCTCACGGACAATGAGCTGCAGACTGCACAAGTACCTTCCTCCGGAGCAGCGTGGGCATCAGTCCGTCCCTACTTGGCGAAATATCCTGCAACTCCTGTTATCTTCACACAATGCTTTCACATCTGTAGCCACTTCACGTAGTCAGAATGCAATCATGTTCAATTTAGGAGTCAAGTGCGGGTTGCATAAAACATTTCATAATAATATTATTTCATAATATGCCAATCGTTGATGAATCTCGAACCAAAATGCAAAACATACATGCGAGAATGAACATTAGATGTCGGGGTCTCAATTGAGGGCGAGAGACAGCGACAAATGTTAATTACGAGTACAATATTTAATAAATTATCACCATAACCTTTTGATGTTAACCTTATGATATTTCCTATTTCTTATCGATATCGACTTACCAGAAGGTCACTTAAGTATCACAATAGATGTGAACCTATCTTTCAATTATTAATCTCCGGTATGACAATGAATATTCAACATATTTTTGAACAATTGATTCAGTGCTGACTGAGAGTGTGTACAGCAACTATCGATCAATAGTTCAAGCCTACCAAACTGGACCATCAATTAGGGAAGAGTAATATAATTATGAGGGATCACTCGTGGTTCCCCCTCGATTAGTACGATTGGAAGGGAAATGCAGCATTTCGAAATATCTCATTGGAAGCCCCTAAACCAGAGGAACCTTAATCGCATCTACACAATGCTGATTGTCACATAACGATGATTAATATTGAGATGGAGAAGTGTGGCTGTAAGAGCAACACAAAGTTGCATCATTTGACTGCGAAAATATAATTAGTTACCTCACGGATTCTCACCTCCCTACTGATACTGGCAAGTTGAATCGCTGGGTTTCGTTTTCAACTTAATATACCTACTCAAGTTTTACGGCTGGACCAGTGAGATAAAACTATTAAACTATTCCAAATAAAGGACAGTCAAGTAGTTCAAACTCGTATATATGAATAACACATAAAATGCTGTATGCGACAAAAGGCAGCGACAATGTAACTTACTATGAATTCAAATTCTAATCAGTTGTTTACCAACTAGGCGAAAAGAAATATTATTGTTGAGTGACACTGGCCCAGTCTTCTCGCGAGATAAAGAGGTAACCCTCCACGAGAAGTACTAATGTTCGATTCAATGCTAATCCACAGGCATCTGCATTAATTTGATCACGATACTGAAGAACAGAGAACTACACATGTCAAACGGTCTAGGAAACAAGTCGGGTAAAACATAAGGACTTTTAATCTGCGTACTTCACCTCTACATCAAATTATGCGATCTACAACGATCGATTGACTGTAAATGACGCGAAGGGCGTCAAAAATGTTGTCCCTTTCAAATGTATTCGTCATGGAGAAAAATCTAAAATAGAATCAATCAGCTTCTACCCATGAACAAAAAGTCCTATCGACCAATATCAATACTAACTACCAGTTATATCAAAGCTCTTTGAAAGATTGCCGAAATCAAGATTAATATCAGTCGTTCAAGAGAAAGAGCTATTAATCCCCCACCACCAGTTGGGGTTCAGGGAAAAACACACTACCATAGAACAAGTGCATCGCATAACTGACGTAATATAGAAAACCAACAGGTTTCTTCAAGTTTTCTCCTGGATCTCAAGTGTTCAACAAAGTCTGGCATCAAATGCTTTAGTACAAATTTGAGTGAGCAATTTTTTCGAATTTTGAAATTATATCTTACTGAAAGATATTTCAGAGTCAAGTAAGAAGGAGAGTTCTCCAATCTCAAGAAAATAAGGGCAGATGTCCTCCAAGAAAGAGTACCTAGGTAAATTGAACAGTTTGTATTACCTAGCCGTCTCAACGTCGTTAATGCCCTAACTGCGGAAGGAGAAATATCTATTTGAGTTTGGAAGTGTTCCAGATCATCAGCTGGCCAAATGAACGATGAGGAAATTACATTACGACATCCGCTATCAATAAAGACCTCCTGGGTGGTTGAAATTTGAATGCTAGCGCTTCCGTTTACAATAATTATCAAACAACGGAAGAATGGACGAGGATGACGAAAACTATTCGGGACATTATCATTTATAGAGCTTCACTTAATTTGTTCGATAATAAATTCCAGGCCACGGCGTGTCAAGGCGCTTACAAAATCACATTTTGTGGGATTTATTCCCAAACTAATGAGGGAGAACACTTATCAGGAGAGAAGAGGCCTCTGCATCAAATTTTCATCGTCTGAGAAAGGGCGTCTTTCGATCCATTAGCATACATCGATTGATGTACATAATGATAAGACTCAAAGCGTCACATCATTAGCAAACGTATATTATGGTTTATTATAGCTGCGGTATGAGCGTGATTGTTTAAATAATTGTTTACACACAGGTGATCATTCTCAATAATTTATAATATAAATTATTGAGACAATATTATATAGACAGAAATTATATAGACAATATTATTGTCTATACGAATGCAAGCTTCATAATTTATGATGAGCCCTACAATTAAGTATAACAACTACGCTACTGGGGTAGGTGATGTAGCATTGTTCGAAGGTTCTTGAATCACTTCTTTAAAGACATAAAATGTCCCAATGTGTTGCAGACTCGTATGCAAGCATTTAATTCTCGACTGTATCAACAACAGGATGGAGTTGACATTCTTTTGACATTTTCATGTCTTTGCTTTGGCACATAAACTGAAACGGGAAAAATTGGTTTCCTTGATTCACCCTTTCCCTCAGATCACGTCAGAACACAAGCGACAGGCGGTCCACTACGTCAGACGCACCTATGACGCACGAGCGTATGACGTCAGACGGCTGGCAGGAGGCCAACTAGTACGTCAACGCCTATGCCGTAAGAGCATATGACGTCAGACGGTTGGCCGGAGGCCGACTAGTACGTCAGAGCCTATGACGCACGAGCGTATGACGTCAGACGGCTAACAGGAGGCCAACTAGTACGTCAAAGCCTATGCCGTAAGAGCCTGTGACGTCAGACGGCTGGCAGGAGGCCAAATAGTATGTCAGAGCCTATGACGCACGAGCGTATGACGTCAGACGGCTGGCAGGAGGCCAACTAGTACGTCAAAGCCTATGCCGTAAGAGCATATGACGTCAGACGGCTGGCAGGAGCCAACTAGTACGTCAGAGCCTATGACGCACGCGCGTATGACGTCAGACGGCTGGCAGGAGGCCAACTAGTACGTCACAGCCTATGCCTTATGAGCCTATGACGTCAGAGGGCTGGCTGGCTAGGTGATCGGGTTTTTTTCCACAACGGTTTATAAATATCTTATCAAATTTATTAATATCTTCTGTACGGATCGCACCTCTGTATAAATCACTGTTCTGTATTCAAGATTCCCTCACCACTCATTCAAAAATTCATGAATCTACTCTAACAATGTTATACCCCAAGCCTCCAATTATTTTGAATAGTTATAGGACTCACAAGGCCGTTCAGCAAACATTTGCAGCGTTTTTATATAACCGTGAGATCGCAAATTCGCTAACTCTCCTCCAATTTTGCTCTAACGCCAGTCTTGGTAACGCCAGTCTTGGTAACCGATACCTCTACCTATAATTCTAAAGGTATCAATTCGAGATAAACGCCTCGCTGGATTATTTACATCTCACTTTTGGATGCCCCTCTCAGGAACGGAACAGGTTTAGCTACCGGACGGACTGCCGAAAAGAAGCTCGACGACTCCTTGCGAAGAGCTATTGGAAAGAAAGGTTTCTTACAATTCACAAGTCACCTTTCCCCTCATGGAAAGGCCCGCGGCTCGAGTTGTAAATTCATGATTATTTTTGTATTCTGAGGCACAGTAGGTTAAAAGGTTCCAACGGATTCACTAAGTGCATGTAAGTTCGTATGTCCATATAGAGGAGGTGATGAATAGCGGTGGGGAGGAGGTTACAAGCGTCATCGTTGCGTGCCATTACTGATTTCCAACGAAACGAAGCGTAATCAACCAACCACCTGTTTATTGCCAAAAGATTAACCTAAACATAGTTTATTTATTCTGGATGTACGAGGGACGTCGGCAGTCCCTCCGATTGTAAACTGCGCCCCAATCCAGGGTAGCCGATGTAAAATGCGCCCCATCCTTCCCACCTGCCCAACCGCTCGATGTGTAAACTGCGCGCGTGATGCACTCATACTCGTAATCTCCTGAACGCGTTCACTGTAAACTGTGCCCAAGGAACCAGTTAAAAGTAGCAGTTCATTCCACCAAATTTTATTGAGAGTATGTTTTTATTCCGCAAACCCGTCCACTCGATCTATGTATCCAACTGATCTATATGGTACTATGTAATCAGTTGATTGGGGGATGTTTGTATTCCGCAACCTCGTCCACTTGATCTATATGTCCAACTAATCTATGTGGTACTAAACAGTTGATCGCCAAATCCCGGCCTTTTCTATATTTGTACGAATCAACTTCGATTAAATTGAAACCACGCTGGCTCACAATAAGATTCGCAAATGCCATAGTTGGAGTCCGTTCACTTGGAGAACTGATGGACCCATGGGGCCGGGCGCAGATTACAACTCGCATCGAGGAGGGATTGGAGGGCTGCGCGCAGTTTACATTTAAATAAGACAGTCTGACCCTCGGTCCACCGCGTTCGGGCGCAAATTACACCCGCCCGTCCAGATAGTCAGGTTACATTTTAAGGTTACATTGTGTTAAAAATTGAAAAATGTATATATTTAAATGAAATTGACAAGATAAGTGTCAAAACATGTCATTATTTTTCTAAATAATCGCCATTGAGGTCAATACATTTTTGAAGCCTAAGGACCAGTTGTTTATACCCACGTCGCAGACCTTCCGCTCCACCTCACATAGCCATTTTTCGCCAGCATCCAGGACCTCCTCGTCATTTGAAAACGTTGTTCACCCAAAAACTCCTTCAATTTATTGAAAAGATGATAATCCGATATCCCTTTCCGGTCCCAAAAGACACGATCTTGTTGCCACGATCTTCCTCTCTGAAAATTGGATTTTGCATTTTTTGGTTGATGGTGAATGGGAATTTCGTAACGGACTGAGGCGTTTGATGATTTGTTTTGACCGTTAGGAACCTCTCTACCGACCAGTGGCAACAGTTCTGAAAAACAAAACTCCCTGCGCCCTACACAGCCCTCGTAACCTTACTTTCTGGACGTCCCTCGTATTTGATCACTGACTGAGTATAACACTGAGTTGAAGATTTCAAGAGCGCTATGTTCCACATATTATACCACGTATGATAAAAATTCGACATCCCAGTTTCGTTTGACGGCTACTCGTAAACGTATCGACCATTGATGCACCAAGTTGTCACGATTTCATTTCGACTCAGGTAGTGGAGAAGTCACAAAATAAATGGAAAGCGAACAATTTTAGTAAAAGCTTAAAATTTCAAACGAATAAGTGCACACGAAGGAAATTGAAAAAAATTATCAAAACATAGTTATCTATTATGTTATATTAGGGTTTCGTACGTTCGTTTCCTTTTACGCGTTCATTTTAGCCAACCATCTCTAATCCTAAAACATTAAAGAAGAACGTTAGGAATATAAATAACCTCAGCGCGTAAAGACTGGATTTGTGCGGATAACGGTTTTGAGGTCGTATAGGCCGCGAGGCTTCGTTTCACAGATAAAGTAAACGGGATATCGCTTCCCATGTTAGGAACGTTAAACATCTGCTTCTTCAACGTTCAATGAAAGCTCACGACACCTGTCACATGATGGCACCCGTATAAAGTATTTTCAATTAAGTATGTTTTTGACGCACGTGTTTCACTAAGTGATATCCTACTTTAGCACCGATTCTCAACGTGATGCAGACTCACTGACATCGAATGTTCTCTTTTAAGCGTAATATTTGCGGTTCGCATCCCGAGAACAATTTATCTGTACTGTAAGGATTCCCTCGAATTGAAGCCCGCTCCGGATCCAGTAATTGACCCATATTACGTAGGTATACATTCTTAATTACATAGAGTATGTGCAGTTCGATGGAAGATTGGTGTAAGTAGGTCATAAGACATAAGACTAGAACCAGAATAATTACAAGGGTTTTCTAATATTATAATTACTACAAGTTAAATGGAACATCACGACCAACCGACCATACAGGTAATGTCATGAAGGCTGGTGATTTCATCGTAAATTTCCACCCATCACACCACGACAACTAATAGAACGAAAAGTCTAGATATTTGACCACAGTTCACAGAATACTGGACGGTGGAATGAGAAACCTAGTATTGAAACCGAAGCTATTTTTCAGTTGAAATAACTGCTATTTCTACATGGCATGTTGCCCATGCCAGGGTGTAATATAAGAAAACGTTTGTAATCTTCTTCATTACAGTTCCCGGCTTATTACGATTTTGAAGTACCATTGCCGCCGTTTTATTGAGTTTTGGTATTGAAACGCATATTATGAGAAAACGTTAATTTCGTTCTTACACCGGGATTTACTAATAACTATGTTGCTCCGCGAGGTTCAAAAGCTGCTACTACTGTAATGCTCTGATATTGCAGAGTAAATATTTAAGTGACGGTGAGGTAAAGTTAAGTAATTATGTATGCGCGGATGAAACAGGAATATCGGTCTTGATGCACCCAGCTCAATGATGCAGCACGAAAGATGCGGAACCCGTCTGTTGATTTCAAAAGGAAAAGTTGAATGCCCTTTATAGGAGGGCTCATTGGGGAGGAGTTGATCGTGCGGACTCAGGAGAAGAGAAGGCGGTGGTTGAAGTATTTTTCGAAGGCAAGAGGCCATTATGTTACACGGATCTGTTATTAGTTCGTGGCGGAATGACGAGTCCACCTGTTCTTCTCATGTGCCTCTCATAGGACCTCGATCATAGGTATCTACTACTTCAGCTGGTTCCACAGACAAGGTTAAAACCCTGTTCTTCGAAGCTAACCCTATCGCCAATCAAAAACTCCAACAAATTAATTGAACAACTGAAAATTTGAGTCAGTTCCTTGCAGAGTAAACGATTATAATATATTATATCGAGGGTGAAGTGGCAACACTGCCTATCTCAAATGGGGCTGAACAAGACGGCCTACCTGAGATAGGGCTGGTCAACATGGCCTACCTCAAATAGTGCAGAATAACATGGCCTAACTCACATTTTTGGGCATATTGACTTTTTTTATTCAGCGGGGTTAAAATTGAAATTCATTAAAATTAAGTTGTCTGTATAGTATAATGTCACCCGAAAAAATCTATAGTTGCAAACAGTCACGTATATGTTCTCAAAATTTAGAAATGAACGGTTTTTTTGTGCTTCCTCTAAATTAAAAAAAAACTACCTCAATTGGTGCTGTACAACATGCCCTAAGTGGTTTTATACAAATTTACAGGAGACACAAAACACTGTTTATTTCTACAATTTGGGAACATATACGTGAAGGTTTGCAACTATAGACACTTCTGGGTATACTATACAGAAAACATACGGGATGTGGAATAATTTTAATTAATTTTAATCGGAATCCCGCTGAATAAAAAAAGTCAATATGTCCAAAAATGTCAGTTAGGCCGGCTTGTACAGCACCATTTGAGGTAGGCCATGTTGACCAGCCCCATCTCAGGTAGGCCATGTTGTTCAGCCCCACTTGAGGTAGGCCATGTTGACCAGCCCCATCTCAGGTAGGCCATGTTGTTCAGCCCCACTTGAGGTAGGCCATGTTGACCAGCCCCATCTCAGGTAGGCCATGATGTTCAGCCCCACTTGAGGTAGGCCATGTTGACCAGCCCCATCTCAGGTAGGCCATGTTGTTCAGCCCCACTTGAGGTAGGCCATGTTGACCAGCCCCATCTCAGGTGGCCATGTTGTTCAGCCCCACTTGAGGTAGGCCTTGTTGCCACTTCACCCTCGATATACCTGTAAATTCCATGGAGAATGCAGACCGGCACGATAGAATGCCATATAAATAATTCTACATGGTATTATTGCCAGGTTAGGAATTGTTAGGTTAGGTTTATGGGGAACTTTTTTGATAAAATCGAGTTTGTATCCGAAAAAAGGCATATTTTCAGGCATGCTACACTTCCTACACCCTGAAATGGAGATATTGCGACTGAAAACTCATTTAATTCATTGCTAGGTAGGTCAGGATACTCACCATTCGATTTAGCGGGACAATGTGACTGAAATATGCATGAAAATGTGCCTGAAAATACACGATTTTTAGTTGAGCAAGATAAAAACTCATTTTTTGTTGCAAATTACCTGTAAAATCAATTCCCTGAGTTTGTTTCATAGTTACACTAGCCACCCTGTATAAAGAATAATCTTCCTCACATCATTACGTGGACATAATTATAATGTAATTAATTGCGGGCATCCAAGATAGATGCGGTACGAACTAAATCACTCGCTACGAAATAGATGCGGCACTTACACCGGTCTGACTTACCTATCTGACGGCCACTCGGAACTATAAGCTTAATCAGAAATGAGCAAGAGAATATTGTTTGAATACAACTTCCTTTATTATTCTGTTTCTCATTTAAATTGGTTAAGGTTTCAAATTCATAATTGAAAGAATATAAAACAAATGTCAATGAAATTCCAATGGTTCATTATCGAAGATAATAATTATCTTCGATAATGAACCATTGGAATAAGTTTGGAGTTATAAGTTTGGAGTTTGCCAAGTTGTAAATATTACAACTTGGCAAACTCCAAACTTATAACGCCTGTAGATGGAGAATGAATGCTCCGATTGAAAAACGATTAAACCATGTTTTTGACATTTTATGTCTTTGCTTTGGCACATTGAAAATGCTTGCATACGAGTCTGCAACACATTGGGACATTTTATGTCTTTAAAGAAGGGATTCGAGGGCCTTCGAACAATACTACATCACCTACCCCAGTAGTGTAGTTGTTATACTTAATTGAAAGGTACATCATAAATTATGAAGCTTGCATTTGTCTTGAAAATATAAATTATTGAGAATGATCACCTGTGTGTAAACAATTATTTAAACAATCACGCTCATACCGCAGCTTGTCGGCCACGCACTCCACAGTGGTTAACGTAATATGGTTCGGTAAATCGAGAGCTATCCAACGAGTGGTGAACGATTTTTGTACGATGATAACTGGCGAAGATAAAGTTCCGTAGCAACGAATCGGTTGTAAGCGAAAATCATAAGAAAATTTTTCGTAACGATTTCGTGTAACGCTTTTCGAGTTATGTGCCAAAGTAAAGACATAAAATGTCAAAAACTAATGAAACAATGTTTATTGATCTCTGCATTATTTTGTATTGTGTATTATTGACATTTTATGTCTTTACTCTGGCACATAACTCGAAAAACGTCACACGAAAAGCGTCACACGATATCGTCACACGAAATCGTCACGAAAATGTCTGATGATTTTCGCTTACAACCGATTCGTTGCTACGGAACTTTATCTTCGCCAGTTATCATCGTACAAAAATCGTTCACCACTCGTTGGTTAGCTCTCGATTTACCTAACCATATTACGTTAACCACTGCGGAGTGCGTGGCCGACAAGCTGCGGTATGAGCGTGGTTGTTTAAATAATTGTTTACACACAGGTGATCATTCTCAATAATTTATATTGTCAACACGAATGCAAGCTTCATATAAGTTTCTGCAAAGACATAAAATGTCCCAATGTGTTGTAGACTCGTATGCAAGAATTTAGTTTTAATCAAGTGAATTATATTTCATTCAAGATGGGAAGTCGAGAAGTATCCCCGAGTTGTTTATTGCTGTCTCAATAATAGTTAGATTAGGTCCAGTCATTTTCCCTGCACCCTTCATATGGCTCCTGTTCCTTGAATCTGTACTGTACAGTGGCTGTTCTATTCTCAAGTCGTCTTTGTTGCGTTTGTCCGTATTATTGGCAGGGGATGATGGTTGGGACAAATGTCGGAGTACACTCCATACATACTAAGATGCCATTGGATTCCTAATCAAGTAAAGTGGGTAACTACAAGTGTGCGTGCAGGTAATTACTTGAAAGAGCCCGTCGTGGTGCGTCACCGTTGTAACCGGGTGAGGAAAAGTTAAGCTTACTTCACCCCTTAAGTGCTTACAGTCAATGCGATACCTTTTTGTCGTTCATGGGATTTACTTCAATCTAGAATGGTGCATGTCCTTTAGATTTAAAGTAGAGCAAAGAGAGTGCCGTGACTGGGTGTATTCCGATTCGCTCAATATGGTTGATTATTCCAATTACAACATATGAAACTGAAGTCGAAATTATTATCAACATTACCGATTCATGCCGATACCAAATTATTTGTTACGATGGGAGTAACGAAGATCGTACCAACTATCGTCCCCAATTCGAGAAATGGTGCACTATTAAGTGTGGTAGGATTCTACTAACTTTCATGTGTTGTGAGTACGTTAGTCTCAGACAAAAAGCATGATCAGATTAGAAGAATTAATGAATTTTTTCCCTCAGCTTTCATTATTATTATTTGAGATTGACTTTCTGAGTTATTCGAGCAAACACCTTTAGCTTGAATGATTAGTGGTAACAGCTCGGGGGTCGTTGGCCAAAATAAACACTCAAGAATCTCGGTCTGAGATATCCCCAGAGCAGGGTCAGAATATGTCAGCCGAATGCGTCACTGGTTGGGGGCAAAAGGGACGCGCGAAGCTTGCTATGTCTGGGGGGTTGTGGTTTAGCTGTCGATCGATAATATTGACGTTGCCCACTGTGCTGCTCTCTTTTCATCTCGTGCGTGCATTTGATGACCGCTTCCCTTTTATTTTTTTTATCGGTGAAATTTCCCTCAACACAAACCACTGAGAAGATTACGGCCGTAGCACGCCTGAGTACCAAGCCCTTGCTGTACTCAAGTCAAGTCGGACGATACAGAGCAATGGTAAACTAAAAATAACAGTAGCAGCTGCTAAAATTTCCAATTATTGTACTGCTGCAGTACAATAATCGGAAATGTGTAGGGTTTTGAGGATTGGATCATTATTGTTGGGTGTCGTTTTGAGTTCTGATCGTGCAGGGTTGAATAAAAACAAGTTGACAAACTTACAATGTTGTTGTCCTCAACACTGTTAGAGAGATAATTCTTCTGATGAACAGCACCCTCATCTTTACTCTGCCATGAGTAAATTTTAGTACCTGAAGTATCAATTATTGACACTCAGGACTGAGTAAAGATGTGGATGCTGTCAACCGAGGAGTTGTCTCTCTAACAGTGCTAAGAACAACAGCATTGTTTTTATTCAACTCTGCACGATCAGAACTGCAAACGATACCAAACAATAATGATCCACTCCCAAAAACCCATAAAACATTCTGGATTCAAAAAGAACGATACTAAACAGGTACCTATTATTTTGACAGACGCCATACATTGTCACGTGTATGAGGGTACAAGTCAAGACCAAAAACGAAGATATATTTTAGTTTTTTATCGTTTTGCATTCTGAGACCGCTTCACGGCGCCATCGTGGCACAAAAAAAACTAAACAGGCATGAGCTAACGAGTAGTCCTTCACAATTATAAGTCGTAAGATCTTATAAGTCAAGTATAGCTTGAGTCTACGTAAGAGCCCTTCCAAAATTCGGCAGTAAATAGGTAACGGTAACGGAGGAAGGTGGCGGAAAAAAGCCAACTCCTCTGCCACTAATGGGGTATTTGAGTTCATAAACGTGAATGAGGGAATACTGGTAAACGTGAATGAAGTACACTTCTTGAAAAACTCCAACTGGAGTACGTAAATTCTGTATCTGAAGATTTGCAATATAATACACACAACGAGGTTGTTGACTTATATGAAAGAGACGTATAAATTAAACTCTTTGGAATGTAAAAGAAAAGGCTACTGTTGAACTGTTAGGAAAGATCATTAATCAAGGGATTCCATAAACTGTTACGAAATGGCTTCCAAGTTCTCCAACCAAAGGAGAAATCGACCTCCGAAGGTTTGGAAAGAGCAAGAATGTCAAGAGATTTAAAAATCGAGCTCAACCTACCATATTCAGTAGGCCGAGCGATTTTCAAATGGCATTGCTTCCAGACAGGTCAGCTCAGGGCAACTGGTCAGGGCCTTTCGACGGCTAACTAGAGAGCTTTTTAGAATGGAAACCTGGGTGCA
Organism: Stenodema calcarata; assembly: GCA_963920205.1. Taxonomy (NCBI): domain Eukaryota; kingdom Metazoa; phylum Arthropoda; class Insecta; order Hemiptera; family Miridae; genus Stenodema; species Stenodema calcarata. The sequence goes on along the minus strand of OY986049.1, from coordinate 24,899,509 downwards.
ACAGTACGTAGCTACGAATATCGCAGAATAACACAAAGGTACTCTTGTGGAAAAAATAAATGATCAATTCTATCTCCTCCCATTTAGAATTTATGCACAGACAATTAAAAATGTTCCATGAGTGAATTTTCGAAGTCAATAATCAAGCCCCACCTTACTACCTACTATTTATTGAGATTGTATTTGATTTATGAACCATAGAAGCTACGTATACATATGTATTCTGTATTCCATTCCATAATGAATTGGTAAAATCACTGGTTGAACTTATAATGCCTCGAAACGAATTTATAACACAAAGTTTCAAAATACGATACCTAGTAGGTACCTACTAATGAAAATCTACAAAAAACTTTTTTTGGTGAAATGAAAAATTGCCACCACATTATTGGTTATTTGATAACTGCTGAGAAAGGGGATATTGATTTGTTGTGGTGGCACATTATAATATTAACTTTATGAAGGATGAAGTGGAGGAAGCCAAAGAGGGTTGTGCCCTGAAACATCATTATGAACGGTCACAGCCTCTTCTTCGTAATCGCATTCTACATCGTTGCATCATTTGATACCGAAGCAAAATGCGCATTTATACAGCAGATTTTCAGTGCACAATTCGCTCTTTCTGTTTTGTCCGATTTTTGTTCAGGTATGTCGACCATCTGACTGGAAATAGAAGTACCAAATAGTTAGCAACTGCTAATCAAGAAAACCTTACACCACAAACTTACATATTGTAGGATTGGTGTTTTAAGCCCTTGAGAAATGTTTGGTGTAGGGACTGAACATTAAAATCACAGTAGTGACGCAATTAAGTAAATTGATGTAGAACAGCTAATGACTAAGTGTTCTGCTTATCGACATTTAATTATATAATATATTATATAATTATATAATATTATGCAAGATTTCATAGATTCATACGAAATTTTGAGTTTAGAATTGTCACGCTGACGTTGCCAATCAAACTGGCCACTAAGACCTTGATAACCTGAATTTTGAAACCCAAAGGAATCGCTCAATCG